>CM037161.1:5648246-6848246 GCA_020921065.1 Vaccinium darrowii
TTTTAAAATTTTTGGGGGTCAAACTGTAATTATCAATCTTTAAATTTTTAAATTTTTTTATAATATTTTTATATATATTAATATATATATTTCCGTGTCCCCCGCCGTGTCCGTGTCCCTTTTTTCAAAATTGCCGTATCCGTGTCCGTATCCGTGTCCGTGTCCGTATTTGTATCCGTGTCCGTGCTACATAGTGTTTAGAAGAGGCTGGTGTTGAGCGATTCTGTGGACCATTGGTGAGAATTGCTCCCAGGTCTCAATTACTACACAATGAAATGTGATCTTTGTATGCTTGTAGATTGAAACTGCATTTAAATTGGTGGCTTTTGTGCATTAGGCTTGTCTGGCTATGGTTTACGGGTGTCAATAATTTGGGGAAGGCATGTGAGTTAAAGTTCTCTCTGGTTTAGTGATGCTCCTTTAGGTGTCTTCTGAAGGATCTCTGATATTTTCTCTTCCTATGCGAGCTGATATGGAACAGGATGGAGCCGTAAGTGATCCTGGAGGATATTGATTTTGTTATAGTTATCTATTTAGACTTTAGGATTTTTTTTGTAGTTTAACTTGTTAATTTAGGAGTTATCCTATGTACAAAATCTAGGATATGTTTTGTCCTTTTTTTATCTTTTGAAGAGCCTCAAGGACTCTCTTCATTCTATTTAGTTTGATTATGGTTTTGATACAGGGATATCATTACTTCCTTTGGCATAGAGATGTCTAGTGATCCTTAGGCGCATGGATGCCTAGAGTTTTATTGTCTTTTAATATTTTTGATGAATCATCCTGCCACGAGATTTCTTACACCCTGAAAAATGTCCTTGTGATCGTGATTGAACTGTAATTTTTTTTTGGTAGCTGATTGGTAAAAAAAAAAAAAAAAAAATTGGTTGCAGGTTCTGAGTGATCATAAAGCGAATCTATATGCTGCCAATGGTGCTGGAGTGGTCTTGGCAGAAAAAGGTCAATTTGATGTTTCAAAGGATCTTTTTACACAGGTAGCTGAGTTGCTCCTTTTTGGGCAAGAATCAAACTATTTTAGTTCCCCTCATATCGTTTCCCGTGTTTCAGGTCCAACAAGCTGCAAGTGGAAGCATTTTTTATGAGATGCCAGATGTGCGGATAAATGTGGCTCATATGCATTTTGCTCATGGCGATTTTCCATTAGCTGTGAAAATGGTTCTGTACAGAATGGCTTCTTATGTGAATAATTTAGTACTAATCTTTTTGTTTTTCGCACGGTTAACTTATTATATGTGCTGGTGGTATTTCCTTATTTGCAGTATCAAAATTGTTTGCGGAAGTTTTACTATAACACAGACAGTCAAGTTCTTCTCTACCTAGCTCGTACTCATTATGAAGCTGAACAATGGCAAGACTGCAAAAAGACATTACTGAGAGCAATTCACTTGGCACCTTCAAATTACACATTGAAATTTGATGCAGGTGTTGCAATGCAGAAGTTCTCCGCATCAACATTACAAAAGGAGAAAAGGACTGTGGATGAGGTTACTAATGATGAATCCTTTCCTCGTAGTTTTCTTTGTATTTTGTCTAGTGGTACTTGAACCCATTGAAGTCTGACAATTGTTATTTTTTGAAAATTGTCGCATCACTAATGCTCTGGATTTTGAATCGGGTCTCTAGGCTTGCCCTTTTTTATGCCTACTAGCTTTGATTTTGGGGCACATTTCCACGGGCATAACGTTTCTTGAGTTGACGACTTTTGGAGGTATATTGGGGGGCAGCTATTTTAGGGTAAAACTTTCTATGAGCAGCTACTTAGTGCATATATTGCGGAAGTTTGGGTCCGTCTCCAGTCTTCCCTTGCCCATACCCACATTGGTTGGGGATTTCATTGGTACACTATTGTTGTTGATCGGAAAACTTCATCTGCTTTCTGTCAGTGTCATGCTTTCTGTCAGTGTCATCCTAGTCCTTGGTCCTAATACTCAAAGAACATGGGCTCCTTTCTTTCTCCTTGAATTGTTGCCATGTCGACCATGTCATACATTTCTCACGGTCACTGGTCTTGTTATCTCTTGGCTTATATAGCTAAATCATATTGGTTCTCAATAATTTATTCAAAGAGGTGCTGCTGCTGCTTCTATCTCAGAATATGTATGTTTTCAGTTTTATCGTTTTTGTTGTTGCTCACATGAATGCCTGTATTTCTGGGCATATATTCCATGAACTTGTTGGTTTTGAGCTGCTTTACATAGTGTGTCATAAAAATCGTGAGGTGGTTTTATTGACAAACAACGGATTTTCTAACAGAATAACACCAGTGGAGTTCTATGAAGCTTATGTAAAGAAGAGCGACTACCTACAAAACTAATAATCCAACTGAACTGGCCTCATTAATGGATATCAGTTTCCTCCCACTATCATAGAGTTGTAATGACTAATTATATTAGCGAGATAGTTGCTCCTTCATTCTCATTATGTGGTCTGTACTTCTAGTTGCACCATGAATCATCAGTATTATAGATTTTTCGTTTTTAGTTTTTTGTGATATGTGGTACTTCGGTCATAATGCTGGATATCTTTCCAAATCATTTTAACAGTCTCTCTCTCTCTCTCTCTCTCTCTCTCTCTCTCTGTGTGTGTGTGTGTGTGCGGCGTAATAGGTGCGTTCAACTGTGGCGGAGCTTAAGAATGCTGTTAGGGTGTTCAGTCAATTGTCTTCAGGTTCAAACCTTCAGTTTCATGGGTTTGATGAGAAGAAAATTGACACCCATGTTAATTACTGCAAGCACTTACTTGAGGCTGCAAAGGTTCACTGTGAGGTAGCTGAGCGGGATGAGCAGCAAAATAGGCAGAGAATTGAACTTGCACGCCAGGTATCTTTGGCCGAGGAAGCCCGTCGAAAAGCTGAAGAACAGAGGAAAATCCAGGTCAGCTGGTATTGACTTGAAGTATAGTCCTTTAGGCTGTGTTTGGAAGTTGTGGAAGAGAAGAGAAAGAGAAGAGAAAATAAAAAAGGAGAAATGGGAAAGAAACTTGTTATTTTCTTTTGTTTGGTTTGTGAAAGATGAGAGGAAAATTTGCACTCATGGGAGAGAGAAGAAGAGAAAAAAAGTAGTTAATTTTCTCTTCATTTTCCTTTCTCTTCCCTTTCCTTTCTCCTTCTATTTGAAAACCAAACAAATGAGATGAATTTTTTTAAATTTTCTCTTCTTTTCCACTTCTTTCCTCAACTTCCAAACATAGCCTTAATCATTGTTGCTTAATGCATTCACTCATTCAACTCTGGGGACGCAGATGGAGAGAAGGAAACAAGAAGATGAACTTAAGCAAGTGATGCAACAAGAGAAAAATTTGGAGCGCATAAAGGTACCGGTTCTTAATATTGTGTATTCTATTTAGGTAGGATTTATATTGTTTTGTGACAGTTTGAAACGTTTCATATTCTGTTTGTCTCAATTTTTTTTTTCAGCAAATCCATTTCTTTTTTCCTGGAACTGACCAGCTATCTTGTCTGGCTTGTGATATGCTTTGAGATTTATGCATCCATCTTTGTGCAGATTCTTTTTTTGTCTCTGAATTCTGTGCAAATAAAATCTGCTTTGTCCCCAGGAACAATGGAAGAGTAGCGGCCCTGCCACGAAGCGGAAGGATAGGTCCCACTTTGAAGATGAGGAGGGAGGGAATAATGAGAAGAGGAGGAAAAAGGGTGGAAAGAGAAGAAAGAAGGACAGGGGCTCTAAGTCACGTTATGAGACTGACGAAGCTGAAGCTGACATTATGGATGATCATGAGGATGATGAAGATGGCAACATTAATTATGGGGATCGATCTAATCCAATGAATGATCAAGAAGATGAAGGGGAAGAAAAAGCCCAGGATCTTCTGGTAGCGGCCGGTCTTGAAGATTCTGACGCTGAGGATGATGATGTGGTAATCTTTCTCTACATGTCTGTGAAATTTAGGAGATACTTGGAATATTTCTTTGGTCATTCCGGTTCTAGAATGTCTAGGACACTAGTAACACCTAGAATGTTTTCCCAAGTAAGAGTACCGACGAGAAAAGGGTCTTTGCTATTGTTTGTCTAGTCACTTGTGAACTGGTATCACTCATCTTTTCCACCAAGGTGTCTTGTGTTATCATTTTCTAATTAATATTCAGAGATCCTCTTTTTTTTTCTTAGACAGTTAAACAAGTACCCTTTCACATTTTCATTCGTTGAATTATTCATTTTGATTTCTTATTTTATTTTGCCCAAGTACCTCAAAAAAACTGAAGGATTGTTTTGTTATCTAGTAAGGATATAAAGGGTTTGCAGTTACCCTTTTTTTTTTTTCCCTGCTAATTCAAATCACTTTTTTAAAATTTAGTTACCTATGCTTTAATTTCTGTTTGTTTCTGGGTGAAGGCTGCACCTTCAAACATCAGTCGAAGGAGGCATGCATGGTCAGAATCAGATGACGATGAGCCACAACAGAGGCAGCCCCAATCCAGTCCCAATGGAGAGCATTCGGCTGAGATGCAGTTAAGTGATGGCGAAGTTGGGGGAGACGATGACAAGTTTAATGCAGATGCTGCTGCTGATGATGAAGACCAATGAAAATATGCCTAGGAACTAATTTAGCAGGTTAGCCATAAAAATCTGATTCCTTGCATACAAGACTAGGAGGTATCTTTGCTTCTAAAATTAGGGTTTGCCAATATCTGCTGTTGTTGTCCCGTCGAAAAAAAAAAAACAAAGAAATGATTCAGTGAATTTCTCTGGCTCATGTTTCTTACCTTGCATGAAACTATTTATGTATATGTTCCCCTCTTCTCTTGCTGGAATCACAACATTTTTAGGGATGCTGCTGCGTTCTCCGCATTTTATGAACAGTATTTTACGCATTCTTTTGGTTCTTCATTGCCTACCCTTGTTTCCTAGGAATCGGGGTGAGCACGTGAAAATTGTTAGTGCTGTACTAAGTTGGAGGCTGATTAAATTCGTATTAGTGATACAATGCCTATATCACAGCTTTCTCTCTACCCTATAAAGTCTGATGTGAAATAAGCAACTTTAATGTAGCCCCAAAAACCCGAACGTAGGCTGAGTTTCCACTGTATTTTTTGTATTTTTGAACTATATGTTGTCAAATCAGTTGATATACGTGAAGAGAACGACTCATTGATTTGAAAATTTATAATCCAAAAATACCGAACATACCTTAGTGAAAACTTAGCCTAGAGATCTTGCAAATTCTGAGCAATTTTAGATCACTTGTGCATGGTCTGAAAAGGACCCATTAAGATGAAAGTTTGACTACAGAAAAAAGGTGAGTGGAAAAGTTGAATATCACAGACTACAGAGAGAGAACGGTGGCGTTTTGGGAAGAGTTAAAATGGTGGGGCTGAGGTTCATGTTCTTTGTCAGTTTTTTTGTAGACTGACCTGACAGTCACAGAGTCGGGTGCAGACTGTGGTGTCAGAAACGGTACGGTAAATGAATTTTTATAATTGCTGATGTTTGTTTGTGTGTTAAAAGTCTGCAAAGGACCGGTGGTGAAGTCTGAACCCACCTCCTTTAATTAGCCTTTATCATGGACCAGACCCATCACAACCAAAATCACTCATCATCACAACCAAAATCACCGTGCTCTCCTTTTGGCACTGTCCAATCTGATTGCACCTGTGTTTGGTTGGCTCCATTCCCAATGACCATTATATCCCTTCTCCCAGTCACAATGACCAAAACAGTACAAAATCCCAGCGTATGCATTAACGTTTGGTATTGATACATATTTGTATACTCTGATTAATATGATTTGCCATAAGATTTGATATAAATTGGTTGGTAAGTTGACATTCCGATAGTTAACCCAGTCTTAACTACGTTGATTACATGTTCCTTGTCCATATTGGCTTTGGTGAAGTCTAGAAACACAATAATTTGCTTAATATTGTGCACAACTTGCCAATGTGACATTGTTTCGTTGGTAATTACGTAGATGGATAATTTTAAATTCCCAATAAAGCAGTGACACATTTACATGTTGTGCAAATTGTTGTTTCTATTGTATTACTTGGTTTTGATACATGTTAATAAAGCAAACTTGGTAGCTAGATAATCGAACTGCTTATTATGCATCTCATAACCTTACTGCCTTTTTTCCAACGAGCCATGAGACTATAAGGAGGATGTGGAAAAAATCTCAAAGCCGTTTTTTTCAATTTTCTCCATTTTGGTTTTATCTCCATTCTTGGGTGGAATGAAAAAAGCTACACACACAACAAACCACGGGTCTGGGAACCCTGTAGTGTAGTGGTCGTAGTCCTCCAATCACAACTGTCCATTTGCCAATCAATGGCCCGGATTATTTCCCGAATCCCAAATCCTACACAGCACCCCCATAAAGGGGTGGGTCTCACATGTGAGCCCCACTCCTATGTGAGAGTGTTGTGTTGGTGTTTTGTGGGTGGAATTCTTGTGGAATTACTGAAAAAGCCTCCTAGGTAACCTTGCGCTTCGTTGCCCCAAGCCTGTTTTGTACCCTTTGTGATGCGTTCGTGTGTTAACCTGGATTAATCGTTTACATAGGTTGAGACAGCTTAGGTTGGCATGTTAGGAAAGATCAAACAACTAACGAATCCCTCACTTTTGGAGTTTTGCTTGAAAGTAGCTACGGAGAAAGGTAAAACACGTTCAAGATGTCGTCTTGCAACAATAACATTCATTCATCTGGCAACATCGCTCGTTTTCAAAGCATGTGGAGAAAGAGTAGTGGGAACAAAACATACTCATCCTAGTACAAGTAATTCAAAGTTGCAAACCAACAACCCGAGAGAGAGAGAGAGAGAGAGAGAGAGAGATGTGAAAGCCATAGGAGTAAAAGCACTGACCCACCACTCTGCAAGTACTCTTTTGGCCTATGTCTCAGAAACCTACCAGGCTACCACTGAACTTATTTATCTGCAATACAAAATGTAATTAGGCAGACCAAATATGACTGGAATTCAAATTCAGGAACACAAGTACAGTCGGAAACTGTTTTTTTCCCTTCACAAAGTGAGTTCAGTTGCCATTATGGGTCATGAAGAAGTCATAAGAAGAGTTGGGTATGGAAATTGAGAGCTGGGTAGTTGAAACTGGCACATAATCTGAAGATTTACCCTCTGAATCAGCCCATGAATCTTTGTTTTTCGGCCATTCGTCGAAAAAATGGTGCATTACTTTCTTGGGTTGATCTTCACTGTCTGCTTTCGGGGGCATTTCAAAAAAATTAGTATTTTGTTGTTTCGAGGTATCAGTGAGTCCCTGATGCTGCAAGAAAGGATACCCGCCACTCTGTAAACCAGAGCATGCCCTCTGTTTCAGATGGGCGAGAGATGAACCCGTACTCAGTGGTGTCAGCTTCCAAGGATCTTCCATTGATGAACTTTCTGAGAAGAAAGCCTGCTCACTAACCTCCTCTTTCATTCCATAGCCGTACCTGTTAGTATATTTTTCACTTAAAGTGATCTGTAGAAGATTCAAGGCATGAAAACAAGAATCAAATGATGCTAGACATGGAGATAGACAAACCTGTTATTTTTATCAGGATTGGAGCAAGGACTAGAGTCCAAGAGCAAATGGGTGTTGATTTCTTGGGAAGAAAAATCATGCCCAGAAGGTCTTGAAGAAGAGGAATGGGGATAGAGGAAATGGTGGTGGAGATGATTGTTGTAACTAGGATGGTTGTGGTGGTGGTGGTGGGAGTCAGAGGCCACTGAGGAGAGTGAAGAGACAGAGGAGGGGCTTGGGTTTTGAGTGACTGATCCACTAGTATCAGTGGTAGATGTTGTCATTGCAGCTTCCACAGGCTTTCTTGAACGGTTTCTGCCTCTGTGCATGTGTCTCTCACAGTACTTTGAATCTGGGTATGCTTCTTTTGAGCATCTCCATTTCTTTCCATCTGTTCTCCTGCACCTCCCTGGCTCTGGATCAATTTTTCTCCCCAAACCCATCTGAAAACAGTTCCACCCCACTGCACACACAAGTCAAAACAAACCCCAATATTTCCTCCAAATAAGCATATGTGCATACACACATATACATGTATAGTTTTTGAACTTTTGATAGTATTTGATAGACAGTCCTAAGCTTTTTTTTTTTTTTTGTAAAGATTGTGTACTTACAATGTTGAGGTTGGTGAAGGATGAGCTTTGAGGAGAGAGATGAATCCAAGCTGCTTTTGACAGTGAAGAGTAGATCAGGTGGGATGGGGTTGCCAGACACCATGTACTTGAAGATGAGAGCTTGGTGCTCAAGCTCTTGCCATTGAGTTGCTGTGAAGGGGAACCTGTTTCTCCCACTCATCATAGAACCAGAGAGAGAGAGAGAGAGAGAGAGAGAGACAGACAGAAAAACCTTGAAAACTAGTAATGGTTTGTGTGTAGTTTCAGAAAGCCCCTTGGAGTGGTAGGCATATACTATTTATTTCAGGGACCATGGGGTTTGCAGAATCTTCTGTACATGGATAAAAACTAATGGTTCTGATCATAGTGCTGCACCTGCCACGTCCTCTCTGTGAGTGGGTGCTGTGCTAATATTATGATTTATGACTGCACCACTCTGTTGCACCTGCTGCTGGCCTTTGTGACAGAGCTCTTGTCTCTGACATCTGTTCGGAAACCCATAAACTAAAGGCTGGGGGAGTGGGATTTATAAATATAAACAAATGTATGACTGTTTTTATTACTATACCATTGTTTAAAAGCATTTTTTTTTCCCCTTTATTTAATGCAAGTATCAGAGAGTGGGTATCTGAAGACCCAAGTGCATGGATCATGAGAGAAGATTTTGTACGGTTTCTGCTTTTACTGCTCCATTGCTCTCTGTTTCACTTTTACTTTTTCTAGCTCTGTTCCTTTACCTGACTACCCATCTCCTTACTTTATTATTGGCCTTGTTTCATTTATAGGGTAAGCTGAGAAATTGGAGTTCCAGGGAAGGTCAGGTCGATCAGTGCTCTGTGTAAAAACTCGAAATTCACAGCATTCGTGGGTTCGATTGTTGTCTTGGATTCGGTCTGCTGAAATTTACTGGGTTGGTCTTGCTTTTACCGTCCCTGCAATGGTACTATTTATTGTATAATATAGAGATTGGGGGAGAACAATTTTTATTGCTTGGTTGAGGTTGAGGGAGGTTTTTGGAGCGATATGTGGGGAGGGATAGTCGGGGATGGCGATCGGCCCCGCCCCTACCCTGTCCCGGTCAGATCGGTTTTTTCTCAAATTTTCGGGTACCGGGCAAGTTCAGGAGGGAATTTGAAAAACCTGATTGGGGTTAGGGTGTGTTCGCGTTGATGTTATCTCGCCCCCGTTACCCACCCCGAACCTGTCTCAAAATACTTCACATATACCGTTATAGTTTTAGCCCTAATATTTTTTTATCTAATAAATTGTACTTATGCCTTAGTATATTTTTATACTCTCGCTAAACAAATTGTATTTTTTTTTTATATATATATATTTTCATCATTGTACTAAAACACTACCATAGTATGTAATTATTTCATTCTATCTTGCTTTAAGTTGAAGCATTTTTTTTTTTCATTTTTTTAAGGGCAGGGTGGGTAAACCCGAAACCTGAGCGGGGAGGGAACGGGAGCACCATAAATTACCCGATTGGGTCGGGGTTGGGGCTCTGTTGTAATTTTCGGATCTATGGCAAAGCTCGTCCCTTTGTCATTGCTAGGGATATGTAGAAGTACGAAAGTAATAATTTGAGAGAGAATTTATTATTGGGGACTGTGTTGAGAGTGTGGTTATGGGAAACCAAAGTGAGCAAAGCCGGGTTTTCATTTGTCCCATGGATTATATGGAATTATGATGAAGTCCCAAACACAATGTTGAATTGGTGACTCCTGAAGCAAGAACATTGGGGTCACTTTAATGGTTTTCTAACTTGGTACATTGCCACTCACTCAAATGTAGCGGTAAAATGTGGACACTTTATACGGCCGAGACCTTGAAAACTTGGCCTACCAACCCCACATAGATTGGATGGTCCCCTCCATTTAAGTGTTTGGGAGCTCCTTTTCTACTTTTTATTTTCACATTTTTGGGTTTTAGATGTTTAAGAGACATTGGCCAAAATGACTTTTAAGAAAATGGGTTTTCCATTTTAGAATTTAGAGAGGAGAAGTGAAAAATAGGTGTGAAGGAGTTTTTGACTTCTCATTTTCTACTTTTCCTATTTTCATTAACAAAAAGACCCACAAAATGCATTTTGTATATATTTCTCAAACACTATTCTTGTTGCAAAATGCATTCTGCACATTTCTCTCAAACGCTCCTACCAAATTCAAAATACATTCTAACCATAATCTAAAAAGCCAAAAAACTAAAAAGTTGAAAATTAAGGTGTTTGGCCCCCTCCTTATTGCATTTTCACATTCTCATTTTCCCCTTTTGAGTGTTTGGGGGAGAACACCCAAAACTTATTCTCAGAAAACTCATTATTGATTTTGAACAATCCAAGCAAGAAGTTAAAAAGAGGTTGGAGACTACTTTTTCATTTCTACTTTTCATTCTCTTGTTGCAAAATGCATTATGTATATTTCTCCTAAACACTTTTCCTGAATTTAAAGCACATTCTAGCTTAATCCAAAAAGCTAAAAAGCCGAAATGTTGAAAATGAAAAACAAAAAAGTAGGCTCTCAAACACCTGAAAAGTTGAAAATGGGGCTACCGAACACCCTTTACGGGTTTGAGGAATTCTTTTTGAAGGGTATTTAGGTAAAATGACTCAGGGGAGTACATGATTTACCAGATTTCTGATTTTGTTTGGTTGCAATCAAATTTTTCAAAGCGTGTTGTAAGTTTAGGAAGCGTGCTGTAAAATTTAGTAGTAGTAGCAATGATGCATAGGCTAGGGCTGTCCTTATCCTCTGGCAGTATCAAACACATGCAAAGCATCTTCCTTTTTGTATTTACTTTTCAGACCAAACCCTAAACTCTAACTTTAGACTTGAGTTGCCTTTGGTCATCTATTTGTTCAACTTGTCATGGCATTTGTTTGTCAAGGAAACCTATTCGGTGGTTCAAATTTGCATTTGTTAGTTTTGTATCAATTTTTTGTGAATTATTGGTTCATTTCGACAAAAGAAATCTAAAGAGTAAAGAACAAAATAATCCAATAACCCACAAAAAATTGGATTATTTTTAATTTTAATGGACTTTTAAAATTTTTTGATAATAATACTTGATTTTTTAGATTCTTCTCATCAAGACGAACTAATAATTTCACACAAAAAAATTGACACAAAACTAATAAATACAGTTTTTTAAAAAAATAAAGACAATTGGATTATTTTTGCCAAAGGACCCCTAAGTGAATTCTTGGATTTTTGGTTTTTCACACTTAATGAGATCATTCATTCTTGTCACATATATTAACTTTAAAAAAAATATATATTTAGTGGAACGGAGCCTTAGATGCTAGTATATGCTTAGATTACTACGAGGGTCAAACAAACCTCATATGCATAGGAGTTATTCAAGTTGGCCATAGCCCAACTTTTGCAGGGAAGGCCATGAGTTAGGGTGAGTTCTTACTACAGTATTCTCGGTGTTCTCTTTATTTTTTTGTACTTTTTCTCAAGTCATTCTCCTTACATGCATTAACTAATTTGACAATTTGTAGATTAAAAATACTGAAAATACACTGTAGTATAAATTAACTGACCTTTAGAACCTCAAGAATGGACTAATGAGTAATGATAGTTCATCTGGCAAATGCAGGACTAGAGAATTACATTGAGAAAATTAATCAGAATGGCAGGGGTACACCTCCATAATCATTTCCTCTCTTCACTCCACAGCAGGTGATTCCCATGAGGCCGAGTTTGACATAGACCGTATGATTCAAGTGGCTTGGGCTGCTCATGTGACCAAATGCAACTCTCCTAAAGGTACCGATGGGATACAGACAGCGTGCGGGGCTTTCTTAAAAGTTTCGTAGAAATGATCCAAGCAGTTTGAATGAAAAAATGGATACATCGGATCAAATAGTTGTAGGTATCCATTGAGCTAATTTCTAGTGAGACCATTTGAAAAAATATTTTATATTTTTTTGAATGTTTTTGGATTATTTGTATGAAACCCCTAAGAGGTCCCCACACGCCGTTTGTACCCCATTGTTATGCAACTCATCGGTTCCTTTAGGTTTTTCAGACCAAACAGTCTAAAACTGGATAGCATGATGAAAACTCCAAAGACAACCGCTAACAGGTTTTTTTGGCTTCTTGGCTTTTTGAGGCCTTTTTAATTGATATATTATTAGATAATGACCTGACTTGAAAGGCGCAACAAAAAATATTATAAAAAAAACTCTTAGCGAAACCGGGCCTAATACTCCCTTCCGTTTGTGGTTCTCTATGCTCAAATGTGGAATGGACAAGGCCAATTGCTATCATGCATATTTGAATGGCCAAATTTATAATTCCTTAGAGCATCTCCAACCAAGCTCATTTCTCAAAACTTTTCGTTTAAATTTTCAAAATGAAAGATTGCACCACTCCATCCATGCTTCATTTATTTTCTTCAAAATGAAGAATCAGTTTTGATTCTTCATATATGGAGAATCCTCCAAAATTTGAAGAATGTTCTCCAAACCATACGCGTCGGCCCATAATTAACTAGTGCAAAATTTCTAATCTGGCATCCAAATGAGCCCCAGGTGACATGGATGCAGTTAGTAAACTTTCCTCTTAATAGTGAAGTGAAGGAGATTAATTAAATCACACTTTCTATGGTTTTAGTTTTTGTTTTTTTGACAATAGAGAGAAAATTTTATGAACTGTGTTATTGCCAAGCATAAGGACAGGCGCCAACGAAGGGTGAAGACCTAAACCAAGCTTCAGCTGTCACGGCCAAGCTTTAGGCCTAGATGGTCTATATCTCTTACACTCTGTGGGGCATACCTGAAGACATTTAATCGGTCCGTATGATTTTTTTACCAGAATAAGCGGATTTTTTGTATACGTAGTTTCTGTTTTTTAACGGGATTATATATAGTTGAATCACTTATATTCCATCAAACAAACAGTGCTTAACGTGTATAAACCAAACAATTAGTAGATCATAGTTTTTTTTTATTTTTTTTTATTTTATTATAACTATATGTTTGGGCTCAACTAATTTTTATGCCATGAAATTAATGACTAAACAAAATCTTCTAATGGCCCGAGATTTGGAATATTTAGACTCTGTAGGAATCAGGATTCAGTAACTCATCCTATTCTTAGTTTCTCAATTTTTCTACACCACACACACATACACAAATATCGTTACACACACTCAAATTTATATTGGGACCCACGCACACTATACCTCCAGTGTGTGGGACCCATTCATTTGTGTGAAAGTATTTGTGTAAATGTGTGTGGTTATAAAATTATTGTAGCTTGTTGCATTGCTAATCTACCTTAACAGCTGAGCCGAAAGGCACAGGAACGGATTCAATTGTCCGATTTGGGCCTGCAGCCTCTTTGGGCTTTCAGTCTTTGTTTACATGGCGTGGGCTCCCCATTGCTTGTGCTTGAATGTCAATTATTTTTAGGGGGGGATCTATGGGCCAGTCCAGAAAACAAGCACTTATTCCCCCCACTTCAGCCCAATTCCAAATTGTACGTGCAAGGATTGCCTCTAAATTTTTTACCTAGACTACCCCTAAGCTCATTTACACCTTATCTCCTGCCTCTCTCACAAGTTCCATTTTCTTCTTTTTAAGCTCTTCAATTCCTTCATCAAGCTCTTGAATTCCTCTTTTGATATAATCAAAATAATATAAAAAAGCTCTTGAATTTCTCCATCAAGCAAGTGGTGGCTAGCTCATGCAGTAGAACTCTTGGATGTCCCACACTGCATCCGAAGGTTGAATCTCATTCCCCCTTCCAATGTAATAGATTAGGAATAACGAATGACAAAAAAAAAAAAGAGTAAATAAAAGAAATAAAATTTCTCCATCAAGTTTCATAATGATGAGCTGCATAGAATCTAACTTCTTTTGGATACCTTCACTTGTCTCTTTACCTTGATCCCGATCCATAGTACTGAGCAGGTATTTTAATATACTTTTAGAGCATCATCAACCCATCTCTTATAAATTCTCTAATTGCGAGACTTAAAAAATAATTTATTGAATTCAAAAAACAAGTACAGAGAATTCAATCGTTCATATCAACTCCAATTCACATTCTCTATTTTCATCTATAAAGATATGGTTGTTGTTGAACTTAAAATCAAAAGATAGAAGGGTAAAGTAGGAATTCCGAGATCTCCATCTTGGAGAATTGAGTCTCCAAATATTCCATGGGTCTCGGAATTTAGAGATTCAAAGTCTCCATTTTCGGATAATTGAGGTAGAGATGGGTTGGAATGCATCGATTCTCCATTTTAGATAAACCATTATACCCCGGTTTGAAGAAATAGAGATAGGTTGGAGATGCTATTAAAGCCTTTACATAAAAAATAATAGGGGTAAAAGAATCGAGTCTCTCATTAATGTAGCTGGATTACAAATCCAAGGGGATTAGATCACCATAAATGTAATAGAATTGGTTAACTGTACGGTCCCCTAGTGTCTCAATTTCTGGTTCATTTTTTATGGTTAAATTTTCACTTTTTAGATCACATCGAATCTAAATTCACGCATTTTCGACCCATTCATATTAGAAAAGATTTCCCCTCTCCTCTATGCAATAGATTAGGAAATAGGAATGACAAATGAAAAAAAAATATTAGAAAAGATTAAGGAAAATAAAGTTATATTAAGTATAATTATTACTCCCTCCGTCCCTTTTTAAGTGCGTACCCTAGGAATACGTGTAATTTCAAACTCCTAAAAAACATATTTCCCTATATAATTTTTTAATTCTCTTTATACCAAATTAAAGTGCTCATTGAGTACTTTAATTTGGTGCAAAAAAAAATTTAAAAATATTATACGAAAGTACATTTTTTAATGTCCGCAAAAATACACGTTTCCCATTGTACACATTTAAAAAGGGACGGAGGGAGTATTTTTTTAAAATATATAAATAAGGCCTAGTTTTTTGAAATAATTTAATTGGCTGAAAGCTCTAAAATGACTAAACACAAATTTCAAGACAAGTTATCTATATTACAACGGGAGAGCGGTTTTTGTTCTATTCATATTTTTTTGTCCCAGTCATTGTATTACATTTTATCTCTCTCTCTCTATCATTTTCCCCCACTGGCCCACCACACCCAAAATTTGAAACTACTCTCTCTCTCTCTCTTCCATTTTCAAAAATTTAAATCACCTTCTCTCTCACTATCTCCTCTCCTTCCCCCTCTCCCAAATTCGTATGACCATAAAAAATGGGCACAGGCATGTGCGTAGATTGCTCAAGCCGTGCTATGCACTAGTCTCCTTACAATATAGTACTCCCTCTGTTCCCAATTGCTTGTCATCTTTGAAAAATCAAAGCAAAATCTATTCATTCAAAATAACGTATTTATCAATAACAATAATTTTCGCTCAAAAGCTGAATTATAAGAGCATTGTTGAAAATTAATGAATTTTTTTAATGTAAATTCATTTATTGAATGCAGGTATTGCACGTCTACATAAAAGTTAAAACTCTCAAAAGTGACCAGTAATTTAGAATGGAGGAAGTATCAATAACTTTTACTAGCATTTTTTTTAGCCATTTTAATTTTAGCACTTTTGAAAAAAAAAGAAAAACTCGGCCGTAACCTACCTAAAAACGAATAAAATGTGGGAAAAGGGGGAAGAGAAGAAAGGTCAACTTAGCAGTCAATACCAGACTATTTCACACACGTGAATTATATGAGGAAATCTTATTCACGGAGGATCCGTGAATGGGAAGATTGCAGCATCCAATAATCTTTTGACACATCACAGACATTGACTCTACGCATCTTGCAACAAAAACACTATCAATCATACCCAATCAAATCTCTTTCCTGCTAGAGAAATAATACGTTTACAACAAAATGTTCCAAACCAGCTCTAACATGCTGATGTGGAACATTTTGTTGTAAACGTATCATTTCTCTTCCTGCTAAACCATGGTCAACACCGTGTACACGTGCCAGAGCTCCAAACACTCATCCAATAGGAGTACTTCTTGACCTTTTCCTTTATCATTTTTTTTTAGTTTTCCTCTGATTAATTTTCTGGAAGTAAAATGTTCGGTACACCTTTTTTTTTGCCCTATAGTTAAGAAAGAGTTAAGGGTTTTTTGGCGTACAAATTCAAGAGTATTATTTTTTGTCCTTATCCAAAAAAAATTGATTTTGTTAGTTTTTATTCGAATTTATATATTATTGGTTCATTTTAAAGAGAGGAATCCAAACAGTAAAAAAAATAAAATTATGCATCAGTGAGTTTTTTTCCATTAATCTGAAAGGGGAAAGAGGGATACAAAACAGGGCCTTTGGGAGCAAGATTATTAAATTTTTCACTACCGGTTTTCGATATCCGATTGAGTTGAAACTTATTCGAGCCTGTTTATTTAATATTTTGAAATCCATGTAAAAAATTAACTCGATCGGATATCCATATGGGTGTTTTGTAGCGGCCCAAGCACGCACAAGTGACCCAAAACATTCATATATGATACTCCTAAATGGTTTAACAAAATAGGGGCACCAAACTGGCCGTTGTGGGCAGAACTAATGTACCCATTTTTTGAAGCAAAACAGTGCTGTTTTGCTGCACAACACTGTGCACAGTACCTATTGCGCATCATCTCCCCGCTTCCAAAAAAACAAACAAACAGAACATTACCCATTCATACAATAGCAAACCTGACATCAGTTCAATACACCACCATTCAATTCATGAAAATCTCCTTGAAATGCATGATGTTTATTATAAACATGAGCCAAATATTCGGGAACTTTTTGCAAGACATGCCACATGCACAAACGGTGAGTAGTATTAGGTAATACCTATGCAATTGCCTTTGCCATGGCTTTATCGTCGTCAGTAATAATAACCGATGGAGCACGTCCACCCATTGCCTCATTATTTCAGGGTCTCGAAACTAGTCAAGGTGTGCGCAAAGGGCTCTTCAAATTTAATTTTTTCCCAAAATTTTTCTTTTCTACTGAATCCTTTTTAAGACATTTAGAAAAATATAATAGCCATTTTTAAGACATGCAAAATTATTTCCTAATTCCCAAATCCTTCTTAAGCATATTCAATACGAGAAATACTAATAGAGAAACAAAATGTAAAATACTCACCGGAATAGGATCTTGAGGAGCTTGAATAATGAGATTGAAAACAGAGTTCGAAACGAAGGACGAAATCGGTGAAGTAGAGATCCTCTTAGAGACTGTAGCTGAAGAAGAAGAAGAAGAAGAAGAAGAAGAAGAATTCAAATTCCTTAGAGAGCAGGCCAATCACAATCACCGAGACCATAGGATGAGAAGATGAACAATGCTTCATCCGGACGGGAAGATGAACAATGCTTTGTACTTTCTCATTTCTGCTTTGCTTCGCACCTCTTTCTTTTTGGTTAAGAGATCTAGACTCTTGGCTGGGTTAAGTTGCAGGGTTAAAGGAATTTAACCATGGTTACTTTTGGAAAGACCTTTTTTAGCAACAGTTTTAAACCTTTTACAAGACAACTGTTTGGGGTGATGTGTCAAAAGATTATTGGGTGCTGCAATCTTCCCATTCACGGATCCTCCGTGAATAAGATTTCCTCGAATTATATACTCCTCCAACTCCCAATCCTGGACAGTCCAATACAAAAATCCGTATTTGCCTTTCCCCCTCGACTTCCGTCTCTCTCTCTCTCTCTCTTTGGATCTTCGCTCACTTCTGAGCTAAATCGACTCGTCTGAATCATCTGATCGGTTCTAAATTTCTCCGACAAATCGAAAATGGCGGAGACGACGTCGGATAAAGGGGCAGCAGCTCTCTTCTCGCCTTACAAGATGGCCAAATTCAGCCTCTCTCACAGGTCAGTTCAGTATAATCATCCTATCTTCCTCTCTCTCTTTCCGTTCCCCACATTCGCTGCTTCTTTTCCTTTCCGATGTTCTCTAACCACCCGATCTACAGTCCTTCGTCTCTGCAAATTTCACTGCTGCCTGATCAATGATTGATGTATTGCTGACATATATATTTTTCTTTATTTGATTGACGTACCGCCACCATGATATTTGTATTTTGTCCGGTTTTATTAAATTCGTTCCAAAAAGTGCTTCAAAATAGACAGCACAATTTTCTCAGTACAGGAGACAAATTTTGGAGTGAATTTATAAAAACGCGGAGTGCAAGAAGTATTTTTTCCTTTTTTCCCCTCGTAATATGAGTTGAGATATTTTTGCGGATAGAAAGGTGGATTTATTATAATGTTTTTAAGCTTCGTTTTTCCGTAATTATTAACTAAATTCTAGGCAACCGAGTTTTAAATGTAACATTGAATTTACTAAGGTATTCCCGGTACTGACCGTATTTCTATTTGGTTATTGTTTGAACTAACTATAAAAAATGACTTCGAACGAACTATAGAAAATGTTTTGAAGCAATTTGACTTTTTGAGGCAATTTTTTTTATTGGGGTTTGGACTGTATTTTTAACGAGTAAAGAAATAAGGTTGATTAATTAAATTTCATTGGGATTCAGATAAATCGAAATCCAAGTACTACCAATTTTGATTCCAATTTTAATATATTTGTGGGGCTTTTGTATTTGGCAGGGTGGTTCTGGCACCAATGACTAGATGCAGAGCACTGAATGAAATTCCAAACGAAGCCCTGGTTGAATACTACACCCAGAGATCAACCCCTGGTGGATTCCTCATCACCGAAGGCACTTTGATCTCTTCCACCGCAGCTGGGTAATTTCGTAGTTCTTTCCCCATGTCCAGGGTCTTTGAGTCAAACAAAACAATATTCCCACAACAAGAAGCCCAGTAACGCCAACCACGTGTCCCGCCTTTTTTTTATTTTTTTATTTTTTTTATCTAGTGCTTTGTTGGGCCCACTATTAGCCTATTCACATTTGGAGCCCAACTTTTTCATGAGTGGTATTGTTTTGTTTTGTTTTTCTTTGCTTTCTTGATCACCATGAGTGGGACATTGAACGCTACATAATGAGGCCCACCTCAATATCTTTCTCAAGTCCTCTATTTATGAGGCCAGATGCAGGACTCAAATGGGCTCAAACCTAGGCCTGCACTTCTCTTTATTTTCAGGGTAATATTGGGCCTAATCTCGTGTTGGCCTGTCAGTCTTGGCTTGAGACTTTAAGTTCTCAGGTTCGATTCTCCTTGTCAATAACTCTATAACTGTTGAGGCCACCTCTCCCATGCATAAGCATGTGAAAGGCCTGTGTGAGGGGCTTTAATGATTAATCCAAGGTGTGTGCATACTAGCCCAGAACTCCTTGCATTAACAAGACGGTATAGTGGGCCTTAACAACTAATGTACTGTTCCGTTCCACTTTGCTGGAGAGAAGTCTTGATAACTCTATAGTCAATTTTCATCATGAAACTTGATAGGAATAATAGGATTACATCAAACTGAATTTTTGTAATTTGACCCAAACTAATTGTGATTTAATTAGGGGTCATTTTATTGGCATTTGCGGCTAGTTCTTGCCTCTTGGTGCTTTCTTCTATTTTTTTGGCCTATGTAAATGGTTTCAAAAGATTACCAGACAACATGTTTTCCTTTCCCTTCTATGAAGGGGATATTAAAAGACAAACCTTTACAAATAATTGAAGAAAAGCTAAAAGGGGAATGCGAATGCGTTACGATTTCAGGGAGATACAAATTCCCAAGAGCTATTCACATTCTGTTGAAAGACTGAGGGGAGTGTTGATGTTATTTCCCAAGATATAGAACTTAAGGCCATGATTTCAATTGTTTTTAGACATGGCAAATCCTGTATCTAAGCTAACGTAGGGGATGGGAGGGAAGGCAGGGAGTTGAAACTACCACCAGGGTGATTGGAGGTGCCAATAAAGACAAAAGCAACCACGTGACCCATGAAATACGTATCAATGCACAACATCACTTGATCGCATGAGATATGTCTTATTTTCTTTTGTTGGATGCAATTATCGGACGGCAGGTTTCCACATTGCCCAGGTATCTACACCAAGGAACAAGTGGAGGCATGGAAGAAAGTGGTTGATGCTGTTCATGCCAAGGGGGCCATCATATTCTGTCAATTGTGGCATGTCGGCCGAGCATCACACCAAGGTATGAAGTAAAATAAATCAATGGCTCTGATTCAGAGTTACAGGTGAACTATGTTTCACATGAATAGTTGTTTTCTTACCCCAAAGACCATCTTTTATTCGCTAACTTTTTCACAAATGATGAACCAGTGTATCAACCTGGTGGGGCAGCTCCGATTTCATCCACGAGTAAGCCCATATCAAAGAGGGGGAGAATAATCTTGCCAGGTGGAACAACTGACTTCTACCCAAAACCTCGACCATTGAAAACCTCTGAGATACCGGAGGTGGTGGCACATTATCGCCAGGCTGCTCTAAATGCTATTGAAGCTGGTTAGTTTTCTTTCTGTTACCTATTATGCACAGAATTATGCATACAGGTCATCAATCATGTGATTTCCACCTATACCGCTTTATTCTAGAATGGTTTGGGACTTGGGAGATAGCTAAGATATGTGTACTGTAGTGATTAAGAGCTGTTTTGCCAACAGAATGTTGTGGATACTTTTGATGCTTCAGTGTTTGTTCCAGCTTTGTGCATTTCTTATGAAAAGTAACTTCTTTTGTTTTCAATTTTGGTAATTTGGCCAGTTCGGTATCTGGCATTATGAAAGGATCAATTCCCACCAAGGTTGTTAATATCATATCGTACCGGCCGGTATGTGCCTTTTTTTTACAAAACCGGTACTTCACCCCTCTAGTTTTGTTCTAGTTCAAACACCGGCCGCAATGTTTATTTTACTTTTTTTGTCTTTTAGGAAATAATTCTATAATGAATTCTTTTGTACAAAAGAAATTATAATTTCCATACTTCATAATCATTACTACTATTATTATTTATGAGTATGTATTTTCATATTGGTTTACTGTTTTGTGCTTTTTATGCATACATATATATAATGCAATGTAAACATGTTAATAATAAACCAAACCAAACCAAACCAAACCAAACTAGGCGTTTTCCCAATCAATAGGGGTCGGCTACATACATCTTTTGTTTTTTCCATTGAGCTCCGTCGAGGGCTTACTTTTTCACTTAGATTCGGTATACTCATATCTTTTCACACTACAACATCCAATTTCAATTTGGGTCTTCCCCTCCCCGTACTGTTCCTACCCAAAACAATCCTATCCACTTTCTTAACTACTGCATCTACAGGTCTACGGTAGATATGTCCAAACTACCTTAGTCTATTTTCTTACAACTTCTCCTCTATTGGTGCTACACCTACCATCTCATGAACCGTTTCATTTCTAATCTTGTCTCTTCTAGACTTACCACACATCCATCCAGACTCCAGTGGCGGAACCACCTTAGGGCCAGTGTGGCCATAGGCCCACACTGGATTTTTGGAGGTTTTTTTTTTTTTTTGTAGAAAAATATTTAAGTTTCATTTGGTACATCATTTTTTATACAAAAAATTATTGAGTGCTCTTAGGGCACCACCACATGTTATAACGCCATTCTCCATTCTCCTGCATGTATTTATGTGTGACTCAAGACTAATAATGTATGATGATGAAGGCCGATATTTTAAAAAATGATGGAGAAAGATGTTAGGGCACCAAGTGGCGATGTCTCGGGATCATTGAATAACTAATTACTCACAAACCAGCTACTGAATTTTTGCCTCAAAACTATTATGTGTTTACCGAATTATAATCACTATATTATCACAAAATACAAGACTCTTGAACAAAAGTCAAATAAAAATTAAGACATGTTAGATTCTTAAAAATACTATTATTTTTTTTTAATTTTTTTTAACGCAACAAAATTGTGCACACACTCGTACGATTTTCTGGCTACGCCACTGCATCCATCTGAGTATTCTCATTTCAGCTACACTCATTACTCGTTATTTCTTGAGAGGCCAACATTCTGTCATGTAAAACATCATTTGGTCTTACGGCAGTTCTACAAAATTTCCCTTTCAATTTTGTGGGCATCCTCTTGTCACATAGTACTCCATTTATGCATTTTACTCCTGTTTATCCTAAAGCCTTTTGACTATGCTTCTCTCCATATTTCTAATTTAGTACCTCTATTAGTTTTATCTACTAGTACAATATCGTCTGCAAACAATATATACTACGGGATATCCTCCTAAATATGCTCGGTTAATTCATCCATAACTAAGACAAAGAGGTATGGACACAAGGCTGACCCTTGATGCAAACCTACTGTGATTGAAAATTCACTCGTTACCCCTGACGGTGATCTAATTGTAGTAATGACACCTTCATAGATGTATCTAATCACCTTGATTTACCCTTTTGTCACTCCCTTTCTCTCCAAAACGCACCATATAATTGCCTTGTTCAGATAGCCTCTCATCACTTTTCAAAAACTGAGCCCTTGTTCAACGCAATAAAAAAAGTCAAGGAACCCCTGCCACCGCATGACTTTTCCTGGCCCCATCCCAGCCTTCCTCTCTTTCTCGCTCACACACACAAAACTGGGCCAGTGGGCCCCTCCACTCCAAAACCCAACTTTACGTGCATTGCTCTCCCTCTCACAAAGAGGTGGGACCATGGGTTCTAGTACAAAACAAATTTCAATGGCAGAGGTGGGACCATGGGTTCTTCCAGTACAGAACAAAGTCATGCGGTGGCAGGGGTTCCATGACTTTTTTTATTGCGTTGAACAAGGGCTCAGTTTTTGAAAAGTGCTGAGAGGCTATCCGAACAAGGCCAATATCCATAGACACCTTTATGATATGTATAACGCAAAATCTGAAATGGTGCCTGAAATAAACCGGTACCGGTACTAGCTGTACCTATAAGAAAAATGGTACCCTTACTGGCATGATATTCACAACCTTGATTCCCGATGCAACGACCGTTATTGACTGGCCCAGCACAATAATCGATGGCACGGAGGAGGAAGTTGAATCTCAGACCAAAGCTTTCTGAAATCTTTGGATGCCAGATTATTCCCTGTGCCAACGCCTGGTCCTGGAGGTTAACCTTTTTATGATCAAAGGTCCCTGCACTCTCTAGTCTCTACCACCTTCCCTTCCGGCTACCAGACTACCAATGGGAATATACAGAGTGTCTATGGATGGGTCTTTTTGCATAGTGATTAGGAACAGAAAAACACAAAACTTCATGTAGGTTAACTCTAAAAATGCCTTGAATTCGTTTTATGCCAGTGCAAATGAAAGTGAACTTGATTCTTGTCTACAGGGAAAATAGGAACAATTTCTAACCGTTTTCATAGAAATCCCTTATCTGGTGTCTTGGAGTTTACAATCTCAACTAAGGCATTTAGGTATTGTTTAGTTGGGAAGTCATACATATTTCTGTCGCAAACTGCTGGCATGTCTTGGAGGGTTTTCTGAGTCTTGTTTGCTGGTTGGACTTGGATGCAAGCCATAGTTATTTCCCAATCAGCATCTTTATAGCGTAACAATGGTTTCTAGTTTCTACTAGAAACCATATATCCTCTCTCCTTTTTGTTTTTTTTTCTTCCCTTGAGCATCGCCATGTTCAACATTAATACATTATTATTACCCATACGCACAGAATAATCATGTCATGCACAGGTTTTGATGGCATTGAGATCCATGGAGCTCACGGCTACCTCATTGATCAATTCCTGAAGGATGGCATCAATGACCGAACGGATGAATACGGCGGGTCACTTTCCAACCGCTGCAAATTCATAATCCAAGTGCTCCAAGCCGTTGTTTCTGCCATAGGCACCGATCGCGTTGGTATCAGAATTTCCCCTGCCATCGACCACCTTGATGCAACCGACTCTGACCCTCAATCCCTGGGGCTCGCAGTCATTCAAGGAATCAACAAGCTTCAACTGGACTCGGGCTCAAAGCTAGCCTATCTCCACGTGACTCAGCCAAGGTACACAGTTTATGGGCAGACCGAGTCGGCTCGACATGGGAGCCCAGACGAGGAGGCGAGGCTAATTAGGACATGGCGAAGGGCGTATATGGGAACTTTCATGTGCAGCGGAGGGTACACTCGGCAACTCGGAATCGAAGCTGTAGAACAAGGCGATGCCGATTTGGTTTCCTATGGACGGCTTTTTCTCGCGAATCCTGATTTGGTTTTGCGGTTCAAACTCAATGCGCCACTCAATCGGTACATTAGGGATACTTTCTATACTCAGGATCCTGTTGTTGGGTACACGGACTACCCTTTTCTGAGCAAAGGAACTCAAAGCCGCCTCTGATTTGATGATACCGGTATTTTGCAAGAATATTGTGTGTATTGCTTGAGAAGAAATTTTACTGATCTTGACTATCTTTCTAGAAATAAAGCATGCGTTAGGTTCTTGTATTTATCTTGACAATCTTTCTAGAAATAAAGAATTGCATTAACTTTATTGTGTTTATAATTATTGTTCTTGAATGAATTTGAATGTGAATTTATTACCAACTACGGTAACATGCGTGATGAAAAAAAAAGAAAAAGAAAAAGAAACTATACATGTACTTCAGAAATCTAGCGTCTTGATATTGATCAATGGATGGGGAACAAGCTATAAACAGGTTCCATCGATGGCTTGAAGAGTCCGAAATGTTGCTCCACGCCTGGAGGCTTGAGATTTTCGTCGAACATAGCAAATAAGTACCCTTCGACGTAGGCCTGAGGCCTTTTTGGTGTTGCATTCTTGGAAATATGTTCCACGAAGTTCTTGTTATAGGTGGCGGCTAGCTCAGGGGTGGTGAAATTACCGTTCCCATCAGATGGCCAACCAGTCTCGGACACAACCACGCCAACGTCCGTCACACCCTGGTTCTCCATCGCCCAGTAAAACGCGTCTATGATAGCATCGAACAGGTTCTGATAACTCAAGTCCCCGTCTTGAACCACCGGGCCGGTTGCAGTAAATAGTGCGTAATCTAAGGGTACGTTGGCAGGATCTGCAGCATAGGCAAAGTAGGGATACACATTGACCATAAGTGGTGATGCCTGGTGCGATAAGAAATTCAGAACTTCGGTAATATCAGTTGAGAACGTGCCGGAAGAAGGCGGATACGAGGTTCCTAGGGCTGCTGTGGACACGACAGTTGTCACCGTAACACCAGCCAGGCCTTGAGCGTCCAGAATGCTTTGAAGGTTTTGCATTGCAGGTGCAACATAACTAGCATACTCCCCTGGAATAACTTCATTTCCAACGGTGATAAATTCAAATATCACGTCGTTCACATACGGTGCCACATTATTTGAAAACCATGACTCGGCGTAATCTTGGCTGCTTGCTATTTGTGGTATATCCTCGTTTTTTACGCCTAACGAAACGTCGATTTGGCTCCCTCGTAGGGCTTGGAGTGCGTCTGGATTTGGATCGAAGAGCCTCATTTGGCTGATACCGACGTTTTTGTAAAGAGCAACCACATCAGTAGCAGAAGGTAGGTTATCTCCCTTCATCCCATAGCAAACACCTATGCAAAGTGATCCTGTTCTTGTGGTGCAGTCTTGGCCATGGGCTAGAATAATTGAGAGAGCTAATGAGAGCCAAAATAAAGAGGTCATACCATTTGTGGAACACCTGTTAGTACCAAAAAAATGAACAAATTGGTGATTACCCCGAAGCCGTTTGAGATCCCTTGTTCCGGAAAAATGGCGTTCCTCTGTGCCGAAGTGTTTTGGATCGTTGAATTGTATGTGTTTTGATTTTTTTTTTTTAAATTTTCAAGTGATTCAATGGCCAGAAATGCGCCGGAACAGAGGAATAGATGATTTTTGGAACAGAAGATTTGATTCCCCCTCAAGCACCCAAAAGTTGAACAATATCCAACTTCACAAGACATGGTTCTGTCAATGCGCATAGGTATCTACACACCGCAGAGTCGTACATGGCATGTAAAAGGCTCTCGGTAGGCCTGTCGTACAGAGCATTGTACGGTAGAATAGTTACTATGTCTCGTCGAGACAGTCCTAATCTAAAGCTCGAGATGCGACCACTTTAGGAAGCCCCTACAATAGTACCTCTTATAATAGTCCAACATAAAAGGCACCCCATCTGTAATATTCACTTTAGGCCCCTGAAAAGTAAGGACGGACACTAATCTCACCATTTCTTCTGGGAGTATTTTCTACGTGGAAGATCGGAAGTGTAACTCTGTAAAAATAAACTGAAAAAGAGAGAGAGAGAAATAAAGAAGCAAAAGCATGAAAGTGAAGTCTTACCACCGGAATGAGGTTGACGCCATGGTAATTGTTCTGACAAAAGCATGAAAGTAAAGTCTCTTTGGTTTTTTAGTTATAAAAAAAAAAAAAAAAGTCTTTGGTTTTATACTTTAATTTATAGGTATTCCGAGATTGGAAATTCCTGTGATCAATAAATACTACAGTATGTTATGATTTTGTCACGTTCAAAATCTCCCACTAAATGAGTTCTTAAACCCATGCATGATTTTCTTCACATGTTCGTTAATTGATTCCCATCATTATTACGTATATATTTTCTTGATTCTTTCCGAAAGTAAAAAAAAACAAAAAAACACAGCAGTGAGGTTGAAGCTTGTTGTAAGAAAAGAGTTGTTTGTTTAGGGTTCAACTCTTCTAACTTCTCGGGCCATTTGCACAAGATCTCAAGGTTCTCATGGGGTATTGGTTTTGCCTGGTCTATGTGTGTGACGGGGTGTACATAGATCCTAAGATTAGTCGAAATGCGCGCAAGCTGGTCTGAACAACCCAATTATATATATATAAAAAGAGAGAGAGAAAGAAATAAAGAAAAGAGTTGGATATTTCTTTCAGATTATTCATGCCAATTATCCGCAGTACTATATTTCATGGTTTTAGTACTATATTTAATGGTTTTATCACACTCGAAATCAATCCATTAAATGATGCATTAAATACATGTAAAAAAATTTGTGCGGATGCCAACAATTGTAATTTCTTCCTCATCTGTACTAATTTTGTACCAATTCATAATTGGATTTGGAATAAATTGAGGTAATGTGCCACTCAACAATAGTATCGTCCACCGAATGATCTGTCCTCCTTTCACTCACACACCACATTTTATTGTAAATTCCACGGGATGAAAAGGGCATAATCACCCAAGAAGATACTCTTTGGCACAAAAACCAAAAGTGGTTTTTTGGTTTTTTAGTTTTGTCCTTATTCAATGATTATTATTATTTTTTTACATTTGTTAGTTTCGCGTTAAGTTTTTGTGGTTTATGGATTCGTCTCGATCAAGGAGTATAAAATTAAGGTCGAAACTAATTTTTTTTTTAATAAAGCCAAAATTAAACCACTAAACTGGTTTATTTTCGGCTTTATTAAAAAAATAATTACTTTTTAGTTTTTTTTGCCAAAGCACCCCTATTTTGACAAAGGCCGAGACTTGTGAGTTTAGAATAGTTCTGGATGCCATGGGGTAACGATTGTCACTCGATGCTACTAATCACGAATGTCACTAGACGTGACCAAGACACTCGTTTGATTGTAGGAGAAATCACTCACTCTAAGCAAGAACGACTTGAACAATATTCAATAATCAATTTGATGTAGAGCAAGTGGCAGACCAATTCTATGATCAATTGGACCGACAGAAGCCTTGGGGACCCAAACAACTTTTAATTGAAAATTGCCAAATTCGGCAATTTATTGACTAGCTTGGAATCGACCCAAACTTGGCGGGCTGAAGCAGAATTGCGGTGGGGTCATGACACACCACCCTAAAGTCGTGACTAATGGTGGATTTTGGCAAAATTTCTTTGTTTAGGCCTTCAATTTAATAGTATTTTTGCTATATAAAGAAATAATTAGACTACTAATTACTCTTAGCGTATAATTCCGTTTATGTTGATTCCAAATAGGAAAGTCTTCTTTTTCTTTCTAGTTTTCAATTTTAGTAGTTTCCCCAATTTCCGGGATACTTTATTTTTTAGTAGTGTTTGCTAGGGTTTTCCTATAAAAAAAAACATGTAATCTCTTTATTTCATCATCTTTTAATCAATACATAAGCAAACTCTGGGAATTTTCTCTTTTTCTCTTGTGAATTCAAGAACATCTCATAAATTCGAGAACCTATCTCGTTTGGACTAATATGCTAATTAGTCTCTCGTGAATTCCACAGCATCACAATTCAACTCTCTTTCTCATTTCATTATATCACCTATTTATATATACATTACAAACGCAAACCTAGAAATATGTGTTCAATAATAACTACCTACATACATACTTGTGCAGTACAAGAAACCCTTGAAATTTTGACTAGAAGTTTTAAAGATGTGAATAATGACCCCTCAATATGCTTTGCATCATTTTATGTGTCCAAGTTTTGAGTCAATTGACATATTGTTGGAGTTGGCTCAAATGCCAATTGATTTACGTGACATGTCATGTCAAATTTGGCTTGGTTATGTTTTTCCCCCCTGCAATAATGGATGGCAACTACAACCATATCCTATGCATAAAATTTCGATTTCTTTTGAACGTCTACATGTTGCATTTATATACAATATCCCCTTGTCAGTATTTACTGCAAAGTTTTGGTACAAGCCTAACTCGCCAGCTCACTCTATTGTTGTCAAGCCAAGACGAATAATTCCAATGTCTTGGGGCACCGTTACGTGGTGCTTCAACATCTTTATTCACCATTCATTGTACTGGTTCCACACTAATATGTAGTGGATAAGGGTGTTGGGGAACCACGTGGCAGTGCCCCAAGACCATGCAATAGTTACTCAAGAGCCAAACACCTAGGTTATGTACTGTGGTGACCATCGTCCAAGTACCCTTGGCAATCCGAACCATTTGAGTGAATGATTGTACTCTCCTAAATTCTTGATCCTCTCGCGCAAGTAATGCCCAGTAACTGCTTTGGGTGACGTCATTCATGATGTGTCGGATAAGGCGGTTGCACACACATGGCATGTCACGAGCCATCCATGTATGGTAACGCCTTGGGTGACATCACACATGACGCAACGGATCAAGGTGATTACGCTCATTTTTTTTTAAATGACAAAAAAAGCAATATTTCATTGATAACAACAAAATATTACAAGACAAAGGAAGAAAGTGTAGCCGAACTACCTTCCGTAATCCACGCGAGTCATTTTGGATCTGCCCAGAACGTGTGGCTCGGCCAAATTGGTCTCATCTCGGCTGGCAATTCGTTATGCCAGGATTCTGCCCCAAGACGTTTCTTGTCAGCACGGTACGCTCGGTCTGGCATTCATCTGGTTCGGCCCAATGGCTTCGTCTGTTTGGTCTTCCCTTGACGTTGGGCCTTTAGCTTGGGCTCCGTTTGGACCCTCGGTATATCCGGCCATTTCAGTTACATTGCCTAGCACATGGTTGTTGGGTGCGTTATGTATCAAAGTGTAGGATTTTATTTAGGTCTCTTCGAAGCTCTCTCAAAGCATTTATTTTCCTATTGTACTGTAATGATTTCACTTTTTATCTTTACGATAATAAAAGTTTCTTTGCCGATAAAAAAAGAAGTGTGTGATTCACTTAACTCTTTTCACTGCCAGTAAAAACGGGGGAAATATTCATGTTTCTTATTTGTTTTTCTTGGTTCTTAGGACAAGTCGCGTTTAAATGGTGTCACATACATAATATGGGAGCTGTATACAAAGTTTTATGACAAACTCGAATTACAAATAAGCTTACCAAGTGAATGTTACCTCCTGCACTCGGTACGATTAAGTTATAGAAATACTTTTATGGATGAAAAATAGAACTAACTGAAGAAAACTTTTTCCTTTTCCTGTGAAATTCAAGCATCCTAGAAGAAGGGGAATTTCTGAGATCGAAATGTCTTGGTCCATATGCTTACCATATAATGTGACAAGAAGACTTGCAGAGCCCTTTTAGCTGTCAAAAAATGTCTTCATTTGCTATCATATCGATCCCTTACCATGTGACTCATGGACCACATTCTGATATTTTCTACCAGCTTTAACAAGCTAGCTCATTCCATCAAGGCATCAATTTGCTGGAAATTGGCAATCTTCTTCTAATCTCCTTATATCAGTACAAACTTTTTAGATCTAGTTTGATAAAGCCGTGTATTGTCATTTATCGACCTTTCCAGGACCGGCTTAGAGCATAAGCTAGTAAAGGCGTAGCTTCAGGCTCCCAAAAACTGTTAAAAATAAGGGCCCATCTATTGAAGGCCCTTATATATTAGTTCTAATTATTTTTTTGTTTTAAGCATGTTAATACTACACATGAAAATAGGCCCAATCCAAGTTTTAGGGGCCCAAAAAACCAGTGGTGAAATTGACGTTACTGGTAGCTTGAGACCTAATTTTAGAACATGAATAAAATAGATGTTCCAGCCTCAATGTGTCATGAGTTTTAATAGGTTTTGAAGTACTGTAATAGTTGTTTAGTTTTGAAGTAAATTTTTATATGTATAGAAAATATATAGATAGCCTTTTAAAAATTTCGCTTCAGACCATAAAATTTAAGCCGGCACTGAACCTTTCATTACGGCATGATTTCTTTCTTGAGTTGATACCGATTGACTCCCAGGAATATGCTTCTTTGTTTTTTGTTTTTCAAACAAAAGGGGCTTCTTGTTGTTGTCTGGAAAAAAATCACAGAGTCACATGCATCACAGTCTAGAATTTGTCGTATCGTCGCGTATACGTTGGTAATCTGAGTTTTTCTCACCAAAATTTTATAGTATGATGTGACGATTTATACTCCATTCGTTTTAAAAGATAATATCCTCAATTACGACACATTGTTTCGAAAAGTAGGGTTTTAACAATTTCTCGGACCTCGCTCGATTATGTAGACAAGCTACCCTTGAATACATTTTGAATTTCTTTAAGCTTAAACCCTTAAACAGTGTCTAAAAAACTCAAGCTACTCACTGATTGACTTGATTTAACCACTTTGAAATTTGCACTAAAATAACGAGTCAAACTTTAACACATTTTTGTAGGTCATTAAGTTTACAATTAAGCCGGGATTCAAAACTTAGAACTTAAATCAAATTTCCAACCTGTAAATCATTTTTCATTTTTCTTACATCACAATTCCTCTAAAATCCTGCATGGCCATATCTCTAGCCAACCAATAGGAGTTTCCAAAAGACTATCCATGCTATCAGCCTCTCACTTTAGTATTATAAATAGCACTTTCCCAGTACTCTTGAACACACCAACTCAAAAAGGCTACCACACAAACAAAAACACACACCCATTACACTTGTGAAGATGTTTCTTCCACTTCTCTTCACCATTTTCCTCCTCTCCTCCTCCTCCTCCGCCCATGCTTCAGCGCTAGACTTCTGTGTAGCAGACCCATCCTTACCTGATGGACCAGCAGGCTACTCTTGCAAGAAGCCTGCTAAAGTCACCGTAGACGATTTTGTTTATCACGGCTTAGGCATTCCAGGAAACACTTCCAATCTCATAAAAGCTGCGGTTACCGTAGCATTTGCACCCACGTTCCCGGGTGTCAATGGGCTTGGGATTTCCATAGCCAGGTTGGACCTAGCCGTGGATGGAGTGGTGCCACTGCACACTCACCCCGGGGGCTCAGAAATCCTTTATGTGCTGGAAGGAACAATCTGTGCTGGGTTCATTTCTTCTTCCGCCAATACAGTTTATTTCAAGACTCTTTACAAAGGGGATGTCATGGTATTCCCCCAGGGGTTGCTGCATTTTCAGTTTAACTCTGGGAAGACTCTGGCAGTAGCAATTGTTAGCTTCAGTAGCCCGACCCCGGGACTGCAAATCACGGATTTTGCTCTTTTCGCGAACAATTTGCCTTCTGAAATCGTGGAGAAGGTCACTTTTCTTGACGATGCTCAGGTGAAGAAGCTCAAGGGTGTCCTTGGTGGCACTGGCTAGTTAAGGCCGCCTTTCAAAATTGTGTGTGCCCAATAAAAATGCGATGCTCCTAGTTGTTTTGTTGTTATTGATTAAGAGAGTCTAGTCAAGTGTCATTTCTGGCATTGCTTTTGTTTCTATTTGTTCTTTTATGTGAAATTGGGAGGTTGCCGAGCGCAATGTGACCAATTGGTTTGTTTGTAGCACTAATTAACATTTCCTTTCGAATGCAAATTCCCCTTTATCTGGATAAATTGAATTAGTTCATGGTTTTGTAGCAATCTGAATTACTTTAGTATTCTCAGATTGAAGAAGTGCAGGACTGCAAATTATCAGAAAAAGGGAAAGAGGATACTAAAGCATGAGAAACACTTTTTTCCTAAGGAGATTTTGTTACTTGTCATCTCCAGTCCCTTTAGCAGACATGTTTTTAACAGATGGGGAAAAAGAATCATGGGAGGAAACTTTTCCTTGTACTAGCAAAGTTCCAAACAACCTAGAAGAAGGGGAATTTCTAATATCCACATCTTTTAGTCCACATGCTTATGACAAGACGACTTGCAAAACACTTTTTCTGGCTGTAAAAAATGAGCAATGCTACAGGCACTAAATAGTTTACAAACTATCACACTAAATGTATACTTGGCAACACCACATTCATGCACGTTGCAATACACAGGTAGGCCTATCCACTAAAAAACTGTAAGATGCACATTTAGTACATTCGTTTGTAACTTACTGCCTCTAGACTTTTCCCTAAACAAATGTCTTCATTAGCCGTCATATCTATCCCTTACCATGTGACTCATGGACCACATTCTGATATTTCTACCATCTTTAACAATCTCATTCCATCAAGGCATCAACTTGCTGGAAATTGGCAATCTTTTTTTTTTTTGGATCAACTTGCTGGAAATTGGCAATCTTCTTCTTATATCAGCACAAACTTTTAGATAAAGTTTGCCAAAGCAGTGCACTATCATTCATTAACCATTTATAATGGCATGATTTCTTTCTTAAATTGATATCCATTGACTAGGGCAGGATATGCTTCTTTGTTTCTGCATTTTCAAACAAAAAGAGGCTTCTTGTTGTTGTCTGGGAAAATATTGTACAGTCACATGCATTACATACTAGAATTTGTCGTATCTTAGCGTACTCTTATGTAAATTATTTCTCTTTGGAAACAAATCTTCGAAGTATGATGTAACAATTTTATTGTTCATTCATTTGAAAAGAAAATATCCACAATTTCGCAACTTATTGTTTCAGAATGTCTTTCTTCATGTATTTTCTATGGCTATAACCTAAACTAAGCTACTCATAAAGCTCAACAAGTTTTATACTACTCGTTAACATGACTTGTCTCAAATCACTTCATCGTGTGAATAAGCTAACCTTTAACGCGTTTTGAAGATCGTGAAGCTTATGCTGTTTCTAAAAAAAATAAATAAAATCAAGCTACTCAATTCAAGATGGTGATCGACTCGATTTAATCTCTTTGAAATTTGCACTACTGAGAAACGAGTCAAACTTGAACACATTGTTAAAACTCATCCAGTTTGCAAGCCAAGATTCAAAACCTAGTAGTCAACTCATTTACAATCCGTAAATCATTTTCCATTTGTTTAACATCACCATTCCTCTAAAATCCTGCATGGCAATATCTCTAACCAACCAATAGCAGCTTCCGAAAGAATTTCCATGCTATCAGCCTATCACATTACTCCCTCCCCATTTATTTTTCCACTTTTACATGTCCATAATCCAAATTCCTTTTTGACCTTTCTTTATTGGAATAACGTAATGTTCTAAAATGTTCTAAAAAGGGTGAAAGGGCAAATGCTTAAAACTTGAATCTTTTTAGGTGTAATTATTGTGTTCCGGCTAGAAAAGCCAGATCTTCAAAATTGGACTAATAAATTGGAACGGAGCATATAAATAGCATGTTTTCCCTAGTGAACGGTAAGGTCTATCGGTCACGACCTCTTTGATTGGCAAGTCTCATGACAAAGACACATTGTATTGTATCTCGTATTATTAAGTTGTAACTGATTTTTGTTTGGAAAATTTGTTTAGGAAATATTTCTATGATTTTGTGCAAGCGAATTTTACGGAATGATTTGCACAAGATTGATATGCAGCCAAATCAAATTGGAAAGTTCTTTTTTACTATTAGGGAACGCTACCGCAACAAGGAAAAATTTTATTTTCTAACTTTCAAACGTGAGCCGTGCTTCTCAATAAGCTTGTCTATCTCTCGTTTCGACAAATTGGATCATTCTTCCGGTGGATTCCAGAAGTATCTCGGAGGACTTGAGGATTCAAGGCATTTGGAAATCAACCACTTGGTGCGGTGTACGTGAATTCGGCAACACGATCTTTGGTCAATCGGTGAGGATTCATGATTGTGTTTAATTGAGGTCGTATTGTAACTGCACAATGTTTACTTTTAGTGGATTGATTTCCTCCCGTGGTTTTTACCCTTTTTAAGGGATTTTCCACGTATATTTTTGTGTTCACTCGTTATTACTTTTCTATTCTTTAGTTCTCCTTTTTAATTTCTGTTTGTTTTTTCACTCAGATCATGGAAAAGGGTTTGAAAATGCAGAATATGCTAACTTTTGTGATAAACTTGGTATTAAACATGAATTTTCTGCGCCTAAAACTCCACAACAAAAGGTGTTGTTGAGAGAAAAAATCGTGTTATTCAAGAAATGGCACGAGTTATGCTTCATGCTAAGAAAATTGCTCGTAGGTTTTGGGTCGAAGCAGTTCATACTGCTTGCTATGTTATTAATCGTGTCTATCTTAGACTTGGTACTTTAAAGATGCCGGGGGGGGGGGGGGGGGGGGGGGGGGGGGGGGGGGCTGTGCGGGAGCTGCTCTGCAGCACGCTGTGCGTCAAAACAACGCAGTTTTGATGCTTCAATGAGTCACCAAAATCTGCTGGGCAGGGCCCTGTTTGGACCCCTTAAAATCCAATCGCAAACTCAATAGAAAACTGTCTTCTCGTTAAGAACCAGTCCCAAGTAAACTAAAGAACAAGATCCAATTAAACCTCCCCCGCGTCCCAGAGCACATGATGGAAGATGAAGTTGCTTACCTTAGATTTCTATTTGTTGGTTTTTTCGATGTTGTTTCTATAGTGCGGAATCTCAGCACTACACAAGGATAGTCTCGAATACTAGTTACTGAAGTAATACTTCTGTGCACATTCGGATACTGCCGAATGAAATTTATACTGCTTGTGCTTTAGTTGTGTAACAAGAAGACAGTTTTATGTTGAATCTGATGTTGGGTTTTAAAGGGTCCAAACAGAGTCCTTCCTAGCAGATTTTGGTGACCCATTAAAGCATCAAAACTGCTTCGTTTTGACGCACAGCGTGCTGCACAGCAGCCCCCGCGCAGCGTCCCCCCCCACTTCCGTACTTTAAATACCCCATATGAGTTGTGGAAAGGTAAGAAACCAAATGTTAAGTATTTTAAAACTTTTGGTAGTAAATGCTATATTATAAGAGATAGGGAGAATTTAGGTAAGTTCGATACTAGAAGTGATGAGGGAATTTTCCTAGGCTATTCCACGGATAGCTGTGCTTTTAGAGTCTATAATAATCGTACCCGTAGTGTCATGGAGTCCATAAATGTTGTAGTTGATGAAAATCCACTAAATGAGACAGATATCATCTCTAACGATGTGTATGAAACCTTAAGTGATCAGAACACAGGTAATGCGAAAGAGTCAAATTCAAGCGATGATAATTCAGATACAGATGCACCAAAAGAAGAGGAGCAAAAATGACGCAGCTAGAAACGTGAACAAGAACAAGATCACCCCCACGAATAAGAAATAACTCTTCTACAATCCAATAACCCATAGATTAATAGAATTATAGGAAAAAGAGATACTCTCTTGTGAAAAAACTCAACATATTAATCAACTCCTCTAGCCAAGAGGCTTACATCATTATTTGTAATGGTAGAATTTCTAAACCTAGCCAACCTTCCTAAAAAGAGATACTCTTTCTTGTGAAAAAACTCAACATATTAATCAACTCCTCTAGCCAAGAGGCTTACATCATTATTTGTAATGGTAGAATTTCTAAACCTAGCTAACCTTCCTAAAAAGAGATACTCTCTCTTGTGAAAAAACTCAACATATTAATCAACTCCTCTAGCCAAGAGGCTTACATCATTATTTGTAATGGTAGAGTTTCTAAACCTAGCCCACCTTCCTAAAATACGAAAAATAAACTTTAGGAAATAAAATCAAGCCTAATTCTTCATGATTTAGTTTCCTCAAAAATAGGAAACTTCAATCAAAAGAAATTAGGAAACTAAATACTTCTAGAATATCTTGACTAAATTATAACATATTGAATAAAAAATATTAAATCTAAATCAATATAAATAAAATATGACTTTTCTTGAAATTCACCCTGCATCTGAAAAGATGATGAGCATGATTATGAAAGAAACGAGGTAGAACCATTGAATCCATCAGCACGAGTAAAGCTCAATCATCCCACAAGTTATGTAATCGGAAACAGCAATTCTTGGCTTCAGTAGCCCCAACTCGGGAGTGCAACTCCTGCCTTTTGCTCTTTTTGCAAACAATTTACCTTCTGAAATCGTGGAGAAGATCACTTTCCTCGATGATGCTTAGGTGAAGAAGCTCAAGCGTGTCCTTGGTGGCACTGGTTAATTAGTTAAGGCTTATTTCAAAATTGTGCCCAGTAAAAATTTGATGTTCCCACTTTGTTTGTTGTTGTGATTGATTTAGAGAGTCTAATGCCCTCCCTAAATTTTGAATTGGGCGAGACCAAGGCAGACCTCGACCACACCGTTTCTTGGGATTATTGGAACTGTTGTAGTTTTGTGGCTAGGAATAAGGGTTCGTCGTGGAGCGACACCTGCGGAGTAACACCCCGCAGGGGCACTCGCGGAGTAGCACCCCCGCGGGTGTCAGGAGAGACCGCGGCCCTGACAGTACCGATGAATATTCGCGCACTTTTTGTGCAACATGTGCCCACAATTTATTAGTCCACTCGGCCCAAATGAGAGGTCGAGTGGCTTATAAATAGGACATTCTCCCCCTATTTGGGGAGGACACTTAGACAGATTCAAAGGACAATTCTAGAGAGAGAGAAATGATATTTCTAGAGAGAAATCGCATTAGATTCTTGCTACTGTTTTGCCTTGTTCTTCACTAGTCCATAGATTCTCCACTTAGTCCCCCAACTCAACATTCATTATTCTCATCCCTAATCACTTATTTGTTGAATTACGTACCCTAGATTATTTCCTTCTTACAGATACCAGTAAGACTCCAACAACGATCGACATTAAGAGTAGCAACAACCATAGAACTTTGGCTCTTTCAAGATATAATGATTAGTACTACATCGCTCTGAGCAAGAATTTTTGCATCCTTTGGTCTACTTGGTCCATAATGAACATCGACAGACAAAGACCCAGACTGTGCATGCGTTTTAATCTCAAACTATCAAAGACTAAAAAAAAAACAAAAAAAAAGACTTCCAAATTATTGTGGTCAAAGCCAAAGCATCTATTAGTTAACCTACCAAAGTCAAAAATCAACTTGCTATGCAAATCCCAAATGGCTCTATATACACATATGGGCGGTTCGGAACATCACAGTGATACCTAGAAAAAAGAAAGTGTCAAAGTAAGTGTGATGAACATTAACTACACTTCTGCAGTTACGAACAAGAACCACCATGTCCTAGCTAATTCGTGGTACAATGATCTCCTGTCAACAAATCATGCTTTGACTTCAAATTGTGTTTCACTGTCAATATGATCCTTGGCTGTGTTATAGAAATGAGGATCGTATTCATTAAGGGAATTGATATTGGCACCCATTTTTTTTGTCTAATAAGTAAAGTGTAAGAGTAAGTTTACCTAATAAAGACAAAAAAAGAAAAAAAAGAAAGAAAGAGCGCTAATAAAGAAAAGGGGAGTGCCAATAACTTTTCCCTTGATTAAAAAAAATAAATACACAAAGAAGGGCAAGCAGAAACCATTCCACCAAAACCAACCAATACATCAATGCCAAAAGGATGTACTTCATGTAGAAATTTGGTGTGTGGCTCCCATTTGGTTTCTCCACTGAGTAGTGGATTTGTTGATTGATCAACTATTGAGCAAGTGGGAATTATTGTGGAAGACTTCAGTGGATTGAATCCACCATGGAGGCTTAGTGCTCCATTACTCCATCAGTGGAGTAATTGCTGGTGAATTGCTCCATGACGTCCATTGCTTTGTTTGCCTATTTAAAGATCTCCTTGTATTTGTGTTTTGTATCAGAGAGTCTAGCTAGCTCTAAGTTTGTGTTTCTGTTGAGAAACTTGTTTGTAATCTCAGTGTGAGTGAGATAGTTGAGTGTGAGAGTGTGAGTCTCTGTAAACCTTAACTTGGGAGAGTTTTTTCATGGTTTGTTTACGTAGTGAATAAACCGGAGTTTTCCTCTTAAATTTGTCTTGGGTTTTTTGGTTGATCTTTGTTTGGGGCACAACAAATGGTATCAGAGCTCCTAGGTGCCAAAACCCAGTCGTTTGTTTGAAGTTTTTTTTGTTCGTTTCTGGTTCGGATTCGTTTGGGTTGTTCTGTCGATATACACCGAGGTGCAAATCTGATCGAAAATTGTTTTTGATCACGGATATGGAAAGCCCATGACCAGACGATTCCAACGCCGCCGGAGTCGCGGTCATCCGACCACCGTAGCGTCCTCACGCGCCGCCTGAAGAGGCGCGTGTCCGGCGCGTCCGCCTTTGTCGCAGCCGTGCGTTGCACGCGCTGCACAGTGAAGAAGACGAGTCCAGTCAGCACCACGTAGGTGCCACGTTGACAGTCAAGGCCCAGTCAGCGCACAGTCAGCAGCCACGTGTCTGCCACGTCAGCGCCCAGTCAGCGCCACGTCAGCAGTCAACGCTGACCTGTCAGTCCAGTCAGCTAGGGTTTTGACCGGGTTTGACCGAGGTAGACCGGAAGGATCACGCCGGTCCGGTTCGCTGCGGTTCTGTCAGACCGGTCTTGTTCGTTTAAAACCGAACCCGTGAAGGTTTTTGGGCCGGTTCAGCCCGGTTTAGCCACTGTTTGGGCCGGTTCAGGCCGGTTTCGGACTCAGTTTTTCGCTACGGATCCAACCGTGGTCTCGGTTTTCTGTAATTCTTTACCTAAAGTGCTGCTCTCGTTATTAGCGCTTTTTCGAAGCGTTTCGGGCATTGTTTCGGTGATTGTGAGGCATCCTAAGTGTTGTTCAAATGTCGGAAGATCGAAGGGAGGCTCTCGAGGAAGGTGTGGCAGGGTCCTCAGCGACCGTTGCACCACGTTCCACCGTTTCAAGTGCCAAATTCGAGGTTGAAAAGTTCAACGGAACTAACAACTTTGGTATGTGGCAGTGTGAGGTGAAAGATGTGTTGATCCAGCAGGATTTGGATCTTGCTTTGGAAGATAAACCCGCAAATATGGATCAAAAGGCTTGGGATAGGCTTAATTTGCAAGCTTGTGGCACAATCCGTTTGTTCTTGGCAAAAGATCAGAAGTATACGGTAATGAAGGAAACGAAGGCAAAAGTGTTGTGGAATTTGTTGGAGGACAAATTCATGACCAAGAATGTGGAGAACCGCCTTTTCTTGAAGAAGAAACTGTTCCGTTTCCAGTACCAACCAGGTTGTACTATGCAGGAGCATTTGACGGAGTACAACAAGATTCTTGCTGATCTTCGGAATCTGGACGTCGATATCCTCGACGAGGATAAAGCACTGTTGCTGTTGAATTCTCTTCCTGATGAGTATGATCATCTGATCACTACTTTGTTGTATGGTAAAGAAGAGATTAAGTTTGATGCTGTCGCAAGTGCACTCATCGGTAATGAGTACCGTCGGAAGGATAAAATGGTGCATAGAGACACAGCTGTTGGTGAAGCTATGTATGCAAGAGGCAAGTCTAAGAAGAAAGGGGCCTCTCCGTCTAGCCAGATCGACAAGGATACTTGTGCCTATTGCCACAAAAAGGGGCACTGGAAGAAGGATTGTCCAAATCTGCAAAAGGGTGCAGAAAGGGAGATCGCTAACGCCAACGCCAATATTGCAACCCAGGAGGATGAGTTTGAATTTGCTCTTGTGGGACTTTCATCGGATATTCATTCTGAGAAATGGATATTGGATACTGGTGCATCCTATCACATGTGTCCAAATCGGGACATGTTTTCCAGCCTTTCGGAGTTGGACGGTTCGGATGTTCTTATGGGTGATGGCCACACTTGTGAGACTCGGGGGATAGGAAGTATTAACTTGGTTTTGCAGGATGGTTCCACGTTTGTTGTGTCCGAAGTTCGGTTTGTCCCTAGTTTGGGACTAAATCTCATCTCGTTGGGGGCTCTGGAGTCCACCGATTTTTGGGTTATTTTGCGAGGTGGAGCTCTGGAGGTGTTATCAGGCAATCGGGTGGTAATGAAGGGTACACGGTTTAAGAACTTGTACTATCTCGAAGGAAGTACAACTGCAGGTGGAGTTTCCACCGTTGGTAATGAAGATCATGGCTCAGTAAGGGTTACTGTTTCGATCGTCAAGGTCACCGGAATTGGGGTCAAACGAGGTTTGGACCCCGCATATTTGAGTTTTGATTGAGCACCGTTAGGTGCTTGCGCCCTCGGGCGATTGGTGACGATCTCAGCTGTCACTTGTTTGTTTGTTTGTTGGTTTGTTTGTTTGGTTGTCCGTGTTACGGATTTGGGCGTCATTACTTCAGGATGGTCGCCAAGGTGGAGATTGTAGAAATTTGGTGTGTGGCTCCCATTTGGTTTCTCCACTGAGTAGTGGATTTGTTGATTGATCAACTATTGAGCAAGTGGGAATTATTGTGGAAGACATCAGTGGATTGAATCCACCATGGAGGCTTAGTGCTCCATTACTCCATCAGTGGAGTAATTGCTGGTGAATTGCTCCATGACGTCCATTGCTTTGTTTGCCTATTTAAAGATCTCCTTGTATTTGTGTTTTGTATCAGAGAGTCTAGCTAGCTCTAAGTTTGTGTTTCTGTTGAGAAACTTGTTTGTAATCTCAGTGTGAGTGAGATAGTTGAGTGTGAGAGTGTGAGTCTCTGTAAACATTAACTTGGGAGAGTTTTTTCATGGTTTGTTTACGTAGTGAATAAACCGGAGTTTTCCTCTTAAATTTGTCTTGGGTTTTTTGGTTGATCTTTGTTTGGGGCACAACACTTCACGTATCCCATACATATTTATTACATTTAGGAGCTAAACAAGAATATAAAGGTACCATGTTGTTCTACAACAATAGAAGCAGGATATTGCAGACGAGGAAAACAGGGGTGGCTTAATCTTCCGCGAAGCTATTATAGAATCCACCCACACATAAAATTCATGCATATACGTCCACTCAAAAATACCACCAAGCTGAAATATGGCTGAGTAAAACTTAACAAAATCATGATCGGCAACATACTTGAAAATTTCAACACCCGACAATACTGTTATGCCAACTTTGACAACCTTGTTATTGGAGTCAAACACATAACAATAATGCTACGTACCCCGAAAGGGGAGCCCCGAATTCACCCAAAATCCAACGTGGCGAGCCTGCGTGGCTACCACCACTCACAAATTTTGGTTGCTAATCCCCTTGAGTCCGAAACTCCAACATTTGACATATAATCTTCATCTTGTTCAAAAATTGGTCATGAAAGATAGGTCCGTCCAAAATCACACAGTTCCTGAAGAAGACAGATCCGGCCAAAATCACAGTTCCTGAAGAAGACGAACGACGAGAGATGTGAAGATGTTGAACTTGTGCCAGCAGCAAGGGACGGCGTCGACAGGAAGCAAAGCCCAGGCTTCGAAAGTGTTGCAGAGAAGAGAGAGAAATTGGCAAGAAACTGACATGGGTTTTTACTTTTTATTGAGTCGTATCATTTCCTTTCCCCTGTGCTTTGGAAGTGTTGCAGGGAAGAGAGAAATTTCAATTTTGGGAGTGGTGGTCCCCACGCAGGCTTGCCACGTTGGATTTTGGGTGAATTCGGGGCTCCCCTTTCGGGGTACGTACCATTATTGATGCAAAGACTCATAACACGTCACCAATGCAGAACCAATAAAGCACTCGCAAAAATCTTCTGATTGATCTTCAATGCTAAAGGCCATGAGATGAGACAACAATCACAACAAATACCTGCACAATATCATAACAAAACAACACAAACCGACTCTTCATTTGTCCCACAACCGAATAAAACCTATGCAATTGGAAAAATAAATATCAATGAAGAATAATGATAGTGACACAAACTTTGTGCCACAACCAACCACAATCCCACTCACATGGGGTGTGAGGCCCGCACGTGGGGCCCATGTAGGACCCACACCCCATGTGAGTGGGATTGTGGTTGGTTGTGGCATAAAGTTTGTATCACAATCATTTTTGTTATAGAGCAACGAAGGAACTGCGCTTTTCCTAACCAACCTTGGTCAACTCGTCAATCGAAGCATTGAATTTTTTTCTCGGCATTGTGGCATCGAGCCTTATTCACCCAATATCTAATGCACTTATATGTATATATCACTTTTGCCTCATTAGAGTTTTTTTTTTTTTTTTTTTTGCATACAACTTTTCATCATAAATATTTTATGTATTTTTGTCTAAACAAAAATCCTGAAGCCGCTCATGCACACACCTAGAACTTATCTCCAAAGTCCTTTCCACACTTACACAAAATCGTAGATGGTTTCATGTACATTTCACGTGTTTTAGATAGAAGCGAATGAGAATTCAGAAGGAAGAGTTGTCGGAAGGCAATTCTTATAAGGTTATGGAGTAAAGTAATACAGGATTCTGTTATAATCATGCATTATTAAACACCAAAAGACCTTAATCTCGTTATCATCTTTCTCCAACACATTGATGTTTCAACTTTCAAGTAACTCTCTCTCTCTCTCTCTCTCTCTCTAAAGTCATCTGGCCGTAATGGATGTATATCCAATGGATTAGGTTTAATTTAGCCGATTACGTGCAACGACCTTTCAGGTTTGTTAGAGAAGAAGACATGAAACAATTTAGTACTAATAATGTGGTTTAAAATATGGTCCAGTTGTAGACCAAAAATGATAGGTACACACCCTCTCAACCACTCCCCACCACACCCTCTCTCACATGTGTGGTGGGGCTCACCCGGTGGGTCCCAGTGGCCCCCACCACACATGTGAGAGAGGGTGTGGTAGGGAGTGGTTGAGAGGGTGTGTACCTATCATTGTTCGTTGTAGACCTGTGGTGCGCCTATCTGTGGTGCACCTACTACGTTCGTCACACAGCGTCCTCAATAATGCCAAAGTCTCATAAACGAAGTAAGGCCCACTGTTGTGATTTGCTCCGCACACATTTGATTATAGTTTAATTATTTAGAACAAGCTGCAAGAAAGTATTTCTCGGGAATTTCTTTTTTGACGTGAAAAATCTGTCTTTGATCGGATCAGGAAGAAAATTAGCCGTGGTCCTTGAGCGTTTGATGTAGAAAAATCTGCCCTGTATGCTCTCGGAAGACGGGGAAATTATTGCACTTAGAATCGAATCTCTCAAAGTCAAAGAAAATAGAAAAAAGAAGTCTAATGTGACTATTTAGTTATGATTAAAAAAAAATGTGACTATTTAGAATATTTTCTTTGAAAAAGAAGTCTAATGTGACTCTTTATTGGAATAGCAATGCTAGGAACCTCGAAAGTAAACTCAGTTGTTCGGATTCATTTGGATGCTTATCTGAATTATTGATGTCACTTTCAAAATAATTTTCAGAGTACTTGCATTTTCCTTATTGGAGTGAGGCGTCGTCACGAGTGAGATGGTGTCATGCCAATATTTATCATCACTAAGCATTTATATGGAGTTGACAAACCGGGAGTATTGTGCACCCCTCGGCCGTCCGATCGTGTTTGTAGAAAAAATTATTTTTTATTAGTAGAACACCCCCAGTTTAGAAGCCAAGATTCATGACCTAGTACTCAACTCCTTCACCTCCTATAAATCCTTTTCCTCTAAAGTCCTGCACAATAGACACTACTAACCAGTCTAATATACTACTAATTACACCAATCATGCAATGTCAGACAGGTTGGTGCGGTGGAGTAGTGTGTCTCTAGCATTATTGTATCTTGCCAATCCCTCCCAGTTTGTATTTTCACTTTTAGATGTCCAAAAAAGTTATCCATATGAGTTTTTTGGGATTCGATAAATTCCCATCTTGCCCTTTCTTTATTGGAATAAAGTTACATTTTTAACGATAAATTCCCATTTTGTGCCCTTTCTTTATTGGAACAAAGGAATATTTTTAAGAAGTTGAAGGGTAGATTCTTCTTCTCAAAAAAAAAAAAAAAAGGTAGACGCTTAAAAGTTACTAGAATCTTTTTAGATATTCAAAATTGAATTAATAAATTGGGAGGGAAGGAGCCAAGGAGCCAAGGAGGGAGGAGTATATAGGCAGCACTTTCTCCCTATCAAACACACCAAGAACTCAAAAAGTCATTACAGTAGTGAAGATGTTTCTTCCCCTTCTCTTCACCATTTCCCTCCTCTTCTCCTCCTCCGCCCATGCTTCTTTGTTAGACTTCTGTGTAGCTGACCCATCCTTACCTGATGGACCATCAGGCTACTCTTGCAAGAACCCTGCTCAAGTCACCGTAGACGATTTCGTTTATCATGCCTTAAGCATTCCAACAAACACTTCCAATCTCCTAAAATTCGGGGTCACCGCAGCATTTGCACCCCAATTCCCGGGTGTCAACGGGCTTGGGATTTCCATAGCCCGGGCGGACCTAGGCGTGGGTGGAGTGGTGCCACTTCACACTCACCCCGGGGCCTCGGAACTCATTTATTTGGCGGAAGGAACAATCGTTGGTGGATTTATTTCTGGTTCTGCCAATACTGTTTATTACAAGACTCTTCACAAAGGGGATGTCATGGTTTTCCCTCAGGGGGTGATGCATTTCCAATTTAATACTGGAGAGACTCCGGCAACAGTAATTGCTAGCTTCGGTAGCGCGAACCCGGGTGTGCAAGTCACGGCTTTCGCTCTTTTTGGAAACAATTTGCCGTCTTCATTTGTGGAGAAGATCACTTTTCTTGATGAGGCTGAGGTGAGGAAGCTCAAGGGTGTCTTTGGTGGCACTGGTTAATTACTTGATCAGGCCTTACTGCAAAATTGTGCCCAATAAAAATTTGATGTTCCTAGTTGGTTTGTTGTGATTGATTAAGAGAGTCTGGTCAATTGCCATTTTCGGCATTGCTTTTGATTTGATGTGAAACTGGGAGGTTGCTGATCGAGTGCAATACTGTGACCAATTGGTTTGTTTGTAGCAGTAAATAATATTTTCTTTTGAATGCAAATTCCCCTTTATATGAATAAATTGACTATATTGGATTTAGTTCATGGTTTTGTGGGTCTTTGAATTACTTTACTATTCTCAGATCGAAGAAGGATTAAGTCAAGAACAGAGCCTGGATTTTTGTGTGGGGGGACGGCTATATTTAACGCCCCCAAAATTTGGGCACGTTAAATATTATTACAAACTTTAATAAAGTTTAATCTCAAACTTTAATGCAGATAATAATGTCTCCAATAATTATATAAATAACAACCGGGGTGGTTCTAGGTCTTCGTCTATCCCTGCGCCGGGTCATTCCCCACTCCGGCAGCGCTTCCTGTTCCATATGGCTGGTCTCTACGGTATCGGTCATGTCCATCTAAATAGTCTGACATAATACGTCCGAGTCGCACAGGCAACATCATGGTATTATGCCAGGGTTACACGAGTGCAACACCGTGAGCAAAGCCCAGTGGTTCACTATGCTAAACTTCTAAGTAGCAATTCTCGAACAATATGTTCAAAAATAGAATACGATACTTGTGAACAGTAAAATCATGCAGTATATCATGCAAGTCTGTACGGATCAGAGTAATATGCGCAGAAAACAGTACTTTCTTTCTGTGTCTCGATATAGTGTCACGTGTCCGTTTCTCGAAAACAGTGTTTCAATTAGTATCTCAAAACATATCTCATTTTCAACTATATTCCCAAAAAATCGTTTTCTCATATCCGTGCCCTTCTTGGCATTCTTCTTCAAATTTCATATATCTCCCATCACTCGAAAGTTATTGGTCCGCTTAAGCCTCCTTTCAGCTGACGGTACCAACCTTTCCGCTCGAGGTCCCGGTTATCGTCCATCACCGAACTTAACAGCCTGTTTGCACGGTCCGTCCACCCCGCGACTCACACGACACAGTCCCGGCCGCTTTGCATCACCAAACTTAACAGCCTGTTTGCAAAGTCCGTTCACCGTGCGTTGTGCATGCTTAGCCCAAACATCCAAGTTCTCTCCGCGAACCGGAAGTGGCGCTCTCGCTGCACTACCGCATCAAAACCGTTCCTCCAAGTTCTCTCCGCGAACTTGAGGTGGCATTCAAATCTCATCTTATCTCATCTCATTTCATTTCTCGAAAATCTCATTTCTTATTTCAAAACTCATTTTCATTCTCATTTCTATTTTCTCGTCAACAGTTATTCACTTTAATGAAACCCGTGTCGTAACGTTTCGTGTACGTGCTCATGCTCAAATCATGCCCATGCAATATTCCGTAATTTCTTTCAAAACTCATATTTCCCATTTAAATATTTTCCACAACAAATCATGCGTAGTAACACATCAACTTTCTCAATAATAATATTTCTTCAATAAAAATCATCTCACATAAAATCATGAATTTATTATTTCCTCAAAATCATTTCACATGAAATCATGCACTTTAATGCACCAACTCTTCCCAAAATAATTTTCCTTATTTTCTCTCAAATTTTATTCTTCATCAAAAATCTCATTTCTCCCTTTTCTCTTGTAAAACTATTTTATTTCTTTTCAAAGAAATAATTTAGTCAACTAATTCCTCTTCAAAAGTAAATACTCCAAATTTCTTTTCCAGAAATTTCTTGCCAAAAATTTATCTCCAATAATTATGAACTTTCAAAAAAAAATATATTTACTCTCTCAAAAATATACTCTTTATATTTCTAGAAAGACTTTCTCTCAAATAAAACATTTTTTTTTTCATAGCTAGTAAAATCAAAATTTTCTTTCTAGAAAATTTTAATCAACTCCACTTGTTTCTTTTCTTTTCATCGTAGCTATAAAATATTCTCACAAATAATTTAGTAAAAACATTTCTAGGAAACATTTATAAAAATTCTCTCTTCATAATTATTTAGTAAAAACTCCACACTTTCTTATAAGAATTTCCATAAAACACTAGATATTTATTTCTAGTAAGAACAATTTCCTTACTAATATAACAACAACCATTTATTAAATCAACAAGTTCCTTCATGAAATATTATCATAAAAATGCTAGAACCATGTCTAGAAAAATACATATCTTCTAATCATCTTCTAATCACTTCTAATAATCTTCTAATCAACTTCTAATTATCTTCTAATCAACTTCTAATTAACTTCTAATTAACTAATCTCACTTCTAATTTCATGGAGAATCACTTTAATTAGAACCTCGTTAACATTCTTGTTATTCTTTCTACATGAAATCCTCTCACTTAAACACTAAGCAACATGCTAAGTAACTTAATACATGCACTAATTAACCCAATCAAGCTTCAAATTCATGCTTAGAAAATTAACTAGAATAACATAATAGCGCTAGAAATAACTAATTAGAAGGTTAGTTTAGTAAACTACCTTGATTTCCGGGTGTAAACCGGAAGTCCTTTGGTGTAGAACCTCTTAATCTCCCTCACCAACTTACTAATTAACTTAGTAAGTAGCTAATTAGAACTAAAATAGCTAGGCTAAAAGGTGGTAGAAGTTGGTAGTTTGTTGGGAAATAGAAAGACAACAAATAAGGTGGGGTATATGTGGTCCAAAGTGAACCAAAAGGTGGCTATATATAGCAAGTGAGAGCCCTCTCCTTTCCTCTTGAAATATTCGGTACACCCCTCTCTCTCTTTGCCAAAATGTGCATGTAGGAGGAGTAAATTTGTGCATTGAATTGGCACATGGCAAGTACACCACTTGTTTCTAGGGTTTAGGCTAGGTCTTAGGCTAGGTATAGGTTATTCTACACTTGAAAGATGAACATATATGGAGATATACAAGGTATCTACGTGGGAATCTATAGTGGGAAAAAATATACGCTCCTCGTTGTGTAGGTTTTTGCATGGTCACCTTTGTTACAGGGTATTTTTAGGAGCAAATATGTACAATAAGCATGTGCTTGGAGTTATAGCTATGGGGGTAGCCTTAAATGGCTAGGGCTAGGGAGAATATTCCCTCCTTAAAACATGAAAGCATGTTTCATGGAACTTGGAGTGCAAGGATAGGCATAAATAGGTCTAGGTTGTGTAGATTGTACACAAATGCATGTATTGTATGGGTATGTATAGGTTTCTCCAAAAATAACAAGGCTTGTTCTAACTAGTTTTGGGTGCAAAACCCTAGATTAGGAATCTTCCTCTAGCCTCCACTTGCTTGCACAAGTGAACTAAACATTAACTCATGCATGTGCATGTGTACAAACATGCATGCACACACACACACACACCTCACTCTCTCTCTCTACCGATCTCTCTCTCTCTCTCTCTCTCTCCCCATGTCAGAGAGGAGAGAGAGAGAGAGATGCTGGTTAATGGGTTGGAGGGAAAGGGACAAAACTACAAAAAGTAATAAACAATTGCCCCACTTTCGAGGTTAGGGAGTGCCATATGGCACTGGTTAGCCGGACCCTTACTTCAATAAGGACATCAACTTTTTTTCTTAATGCCAGAAGGACAAATCACCTACACATTCCAAAAATACCCCCACTAGCCAATGAAAGTGCCTAATCCCCCAAACCTAATGAAAGTGCTTAAACCTAAACCCCGGGGTACCCTATGAAAGTGCCTAAGACCCTAGGGTACCCTATGAAAGTGCCTAAACCACTAAAACCCTATAATTGGAAAGTGCACCCTAAACCTAAACCCTACGGTACCCTATGAAAGTGCCTAAAATACTAGGGTATCCTATGAAAGTGTCTAAACAGCTAAGGCTTGGTTTTCCATTTGCTAAAATGGAAATCTCATAAAATCAAGAGGTTGATTTTAGCAAATGAAGTGGAGAGGTGATTTTATCTCCAATGAATCTGGACATATATATGTCCAGATTCATTGGAGATAAAATCACCTCTCCACTTCATTTGCTAAAATCAACCTCATTTTATCACCTCCACCTCATTTTATCTTTTAGCAAACTAAGCCTAAAACCCTATAATGGAAAGTGCACCCTAAGTGCCTAAACCCACTATACCCTACCCCAAAGAGCCTAAACCCCCTAAAATTGAACTCATCCCCAAAATTGAAGAGAGAGAAATCAATTTTGTCCCACCCACCCAAAACTCACGCATGAGAGAGAGAGTGACGGGGAAAAGAAGTGAGCCAAGACCCAAAACTCACGCATGCAAGAAAAGTACCAGCGGCTGGCATACTATTTGTAATGTCACTTTCAATGCCGTAGCTTTCGGTTTGAAAATTCCTCCACATGGTGCGCGTGAGTATGGGTTTCATTAAGAATTTTTGTCTAGTATTGTCCTTGAACCCTCAAAAATTTCCTATCAATGTATGGGAAGCATTAAAATAAATTAAGCTGGACTAAACACTTTATCAAGCCCCAAATTTATCCCTTAGACCAATTTTCTGTGTTTCCTAAGGAGAATTTGTTACTTGTCATCATTCCAGTCCCTTTAGCAGAGATGACTTTTAACAGATGGGGAAAAAGGATCAAGAGAGGAAACTTTTCCTCGTATTACGAAATTTCCTAAGAAGAATTTCTTAGATCCAAATCTTTTTTCTTTTATTTTTGAACGGGAAAAAAATTTCATTAATTCTGAAAATGTTAAAGGACTAAAAGAAGTAAGAAAACAACATTATGCTCAAAGAGCAATCATTTGCCCAATCTGAGACCCAACCCAATAATTGGCAAGAAACCAATCGAGAACACCATTTTTTGGAACAAAGCCCACCTAAATAGGCCAAAGCCCAAACACCCGAATGGGTCTAGAAATACCCGAAATAAACAATTAGCACAATAAAACACCAAAAGGCCAAAAGCCCAGATAAATGGGCCAAGCCCAACAATTAAACCCTAAACAACAGCCATCCAACCATCAAGACCACCGCTCCCTCCGCCGTCAAAACCCAATGCTTCACGGCCACCAAAAAAGAGACAATCCGTGGCCACCGCCGTTGTCGGAACCCGGAGAACAAGCCCTTGTTGCTGCCCCGGAGAACGTCACGAACGCCCCTCAATGGCACCAGAAAATGCATGCCCAAGCCAAACCCGGATCAACCTCCAAAACAAAGGCCGGAAGCCACAAGAAGTACGTTTGTCTCACATGCCTCCAACTTACCCTCCTCGGATGAGAACAAATACAGCCGCACATTGGTATTTTCCCTACATTCAATTTGCCTTCACTGTTTTCACTCACAATCCCACTTCTCTATTTTACCTTAGGCTCACACTCGCCCTCCACACATGCGAACTTCCCTTTAAATAGATACAAGAGAAGCATCTACATACTAAAAATATCTAGTTAGCTGTTGAAATTTCCATGCCCAGCACATTTGAAGAAAAAAAGGTAAACTTGAGCAAGTGAAGCAACTTGGTGCTTAGCATCCCATAGCAAAAACGTGGGCTACCATTTACAATCATGCCCAAAGACTTTTTGCACTTCCGTATTACGTTTTGTGATTTTATAATAAATATTAGTTTATCTCGTATTTGTTTTTTTCTGATTGTTATGCCTATAAATAGGCTTGTAATCCGTAGTATTTTCATCAAGTGGGGAGTAAGAGAAAGATCAATAAAATTGTGAGTGTTTTGTTCAATTCTCTTCGTGAGTTTCATACATCGAAAGTGTGTGATTTATACTCCTCCACTCAACAACATTCTCATAAACGAAACTAATAAATTTCCATGCTTTGAAGAAGTAAATCCACACCCCTTTCTAAAGTCTCCTAAATAAATAATTTAAATAAATAAATCCACGCCGTTGGATATTTCCTAATGCAGAGCTTAAACTAAACACGGATGGATGCTGGTATGATCCCAACAGAGCTGCTAGTTTTGGAGGGTTGTTCCGCGATGATCAAGGAAGATAGTGTTTAGGCTACTATGGGAAGATAACAAGTGATCCAAGTCTGGAAGCTGAAGTGTGGGGAATCTACAAAGGCCTAACTATTATCCTGGAGAATTAAGGGAATGTCAAATGTGAAAGTCGAGTTGGACGCGCTTGTAGCTGTCAATCTCATCAATGAAAGACCCAACTCCAACCATCCATTGAGCACCATACTCAATGATGCAAAATCCATTCTTGCTGGAACGAACTCCTCCATTGCTCATGTGTACCGGTAACTAACAAATGCACAGATCACCTAGCTCGTATATATTGGCACCGAACAAGAAGAGGAGCTCAAGATCTTAACTAGTACCCCTCTTTCCATAAGAGTGTTCCTAATTAGAGACAACCTAAATCTTAGGCAAATTCTGGACTAATTTCTTTAATGCTTAGGCTGTTTTTTTATGCTTTATGCTGTTTGTTATGGCCGAACCCTCTATTCCCTCTAATTTGTTTAATATATTTCCGACGTAAAAAAAAAATTAGATATGCCGAATTTCCGTTAACCTATTTGGACAAACATGAGCAAAAAATAAGGAACATAGACAGACAAAAAAAAAGCATTCCAGCAAACACTTCCAATCTCCTAAAATTTGGGATCACCACAGCATTCGCACCCAATTCCCGGGTGTCAACGGGCTTGGGATTTCCATAGCCCGGGCCGACCTAGGCGTGGGTGGAGTGGTGCCACTTCACACACACCCCGGGGCCTCAGAACTCATTTATTTGGTGGAAGGAACGATCGTTGGCAGATTTATTTCTGGTTCGGCCAATACTGTTTATTACAAGACTCTTCACAAAGGGGATTTCATGGTTTTCCCTCAGGGGGTGATGCATTTCCAATTTAATACTGGAGAGACTCCGGCAACAATAATTGCTAGCTTCGGTAGCACGAACCCAGGACTGCAAGTCACGGCTTTCGCTCTTTTTGGAAACAATTTGCCTTCTTCATTTGTGGAGAAGACCACTTTTCGTGATGAGGCTGAGGTGAAGAAGCTCAAGGGTGTATTTGGTGGCACTGGTTAATTAGTTAAGGCCTTACTGCAAAATTGGGCCCAATAAAAATTTGATGTTCCTTGTTGGTTTGTTGTGATTCATTAAGAGAGTCTAGTCAATTGTCATTTTTGGGCATTGCTTTTGTTTTTTATGTGAAACTGGGACGTTGCTGAGTGCAATATTGTGACCAATTGGTTTGTTTGTAGCAGTAAATAATATTTCCTTTTGATTGCAAATTCCCCTTTATCTGAATAAATTGACTATATTGGATTTAGTTCATGGTTTTTTGGGTCTTTGAATTACTTTACTTCGCTCAGATCGAAGAAGGATTAAGTCAGGAACGGAGCCTGAATTTTAACGTAGGAGGGACGGGCTATATCTCTAGAGCAGGAGCGAGACTATATAATTTGATGATATACATATATTTTTCATACCATAGTAGGGTTTTCCCACATTGCAGTAGGGGTGACAACCCCTACAATCTTGTTCGTTTTGAGTTTTCAGACTGGTTTTTTCAATAATTACTCACATTTCCTTCCAATCGTTACCCTTATTTTTAATTATCATTCTCATTTCTCTCTATATATATCTCTTCAATCATTAACCCTATTTCTAATTATTACTCTTATTTCTCCCTTCAATAATTACCCTAAAAACCAAACCGAAAACCTAAACGAAAGAAGGTTATTTCCTAAGGAGAATTTGTACTTGTCATCATTCCAGTCCCTTTAGCAGAGATGATTTTTAACAGATGGGGAAAAAGAATCAAGAGAGGAAACTTGTCCTCGTATTACGAAATTTCCTAAAGGAGAATTTCTAAGATCCAAATCTTTTTTCTTTTATTTTTGAACGGTAAAAAAATTTAATTAATTTTGAAAATGTTAAAAGACTAAAAGAAGTAAGAAAACAACATTATGCTCAAAGAGCAATCATTTGCCCAATCTGAGACCCAACCCAATAGTTGGAAAGAAACCAATCGAGAACACCATTTTTTGGTACAAAGCCCACTTAAATAGGCCAAAGCCCAAACACCCGAATGGGTCTAGAAATACCCGAAATAAACAATCAACACAATAAAACACCAAAAGGCCAAAAGCCCAGATAAATGGGCCAAGCCCAACAATTAAACCCTAAACAACAACCATCCAACCATCAAGACCACCGCTCCCTCCGCTGCCAAAACCCAACGCTTCACGGTCCAAACCTAATGGACCAGCAGGCTACTCTTGCAAGAAGCCTGCTAAAGTCACTGTTGATGATTTCGTTTATCACACCTTAGGCATTCCGGGAAACACCTCCAATTTCATAAAAGCTGCAGTCACCCCAGCATTCGCACCCACATTCCCGGGTGTCAACGGGCTTGGGATTTCCATAGCCTGGTTAGAGCTAGCCATGGATGGAGTGGTGCCAATTCACACTCACCCCGGGGCCTCAGAAATTGTTTATGTGGTGGAAGGCACAATATGTGCCGGATTTGTTTCTTCTTTTGCCAATACTGTTTATTTCAAGACTCGTTACAAGGGAGATCTCATAGTTTTCCCTGAGGGGTTGCTGCATTTTCAGTTTAATTGTGGGAAGACTCTGGCAACAGCAATTCTTAGCTTCAGTAGCCCCACCCTTGGAGTGCAACTCCTGCCTTTTGCTCTTTTTGCAAACAATTTACCTTCTGAAATCGAGGAGAAGATCACTTTCCTCGATGATGCTCAGGTGAAGAAGCTCAAGCGTGTGCTTCGTGGCACTGGTTAATTAGTTAAGGCTTATTTCAAAATTGTGCCTAGTAAAAATTTGATGTTCCCACTTTGTTTGTTGTTGTGATTGATTAAGAGAGTCTAATTCCCTCCCTAAATTTTGAATTGGGCGAGACCGAGGCAGACCTCGATCACACCGTTTCTTGGGATTATTGGAACTGTTGTAGTTTTGTGGCTAGGAATAAGGGTTCATTGTGGAGAGACACCTGCGGAGTAACACCCAGCAAGGGCACTCGCGGAGTAGCACCCCTGTGGGTGTTAGGAGAGACCGCGGCCTGACAGTACCGAAGAATATTTGCGCACTTTTTGTGCGACACGTGCCCACAATTTATTAGTCCACTCGGCCTAGATGAGAGGTCGAGTGGCCTATAAATAGGGCATTCTCCCCCTATTTGGGGAGGACACTTAGACAGATTCAAAGGACAATTCTGGAGAGAGAGAAATGGTATTTCTAGAGAGAAATCACACTAGATTCTTGCTCTAATTGAGCGACGAATTCTTGCCAAGAGTCTTTTCTAGTCTACTGTTTTGCCTTGTTCTTCACTAGTCCATAGATTCTCCACTTAGTCCCTCAACTCAACATTCATTATTCTCATCCCTAATCACTTATTTGTTGAATTACGTACCCTGGATTATTTCCTTCTTACATATAGCAGTAAGATGCCAACAACGATCGACATTAAGAGTAGCAACAACCATAGAACTTTGGCTCTTTCATGTTTTAATGATTAGTACTACATCGCTCTGAGCAAGAATTTTTGCATCCTTTGGTCTGCTTGGTCCATAATGAACATAGACAGACAAAGACCCAGGCTGTGCATGAGTTTCAATCTCAACCTATCAAAGAAACAAAAAAAAAAAAAAAAGACTTCCAAATTATTGTGGTCAAAGACAAAGCATCTATTAGTTAACCTACCAAAGTCAAAAATCAACTTGCTATGCAAATCCCAAATGTCTCTATATACACATATGGGGGCGATTCGGAACATCACATTGATACCCAGAAAAAAAAAAGTGTCAAAATAAGTGTTACGAACATTAACTACACTTCTGCAATTACGAACAAGAACCACCATGTCCTAGCTAATTCGTGGTACGATGATCTCCTGTCAACAAATCATGCTCTGACTTCAAATTGTGTTTCACTGTCAATATGATCCTTGGCTGTGTTATAGAAATGAGGATCACATTCATTAAGGGAATTGATATTGGCACCCATTTTTTTTGTCTAATAAGTAAAGTATAAGAGTAAGTTTACCTAATAAAGACAAAAAAAAGAAAAAAAGAAAGAAAAAACGCTAATAAAGAAAAGGGGAGTGCCAATAACTTTCCCTTGATTAAAACAAATAAATACACAAAGAAGGGCAAGTAGAAACCATTCCACCAAAACCAACCAGTACATCAACGCCAAAAGGATGTACTTCACGTATCCATACATATTTATTACATTTAGGAGCTAAACAAGAATATAAAGGTACCATGTTGTTCTACAACAACAGAAGCAGAATATTGCAGACGAGGAAAACAGGGGTGGCTTAACCAGCAATGCTATATGCAAGGAAAGCCTTGCAGAGAATCACGTAGGGAAGGCCCTGCAGGACTCAGTACGGATCCCGAACGACTAATTTGAGTCGCTCAAAAATTTTGGAAACACATTTCGAGTGGGCCTGCTAAAAATCAGCTCCATCCGATATGATTAGATGTTCGATCCAAATTTTTATTTTTTCTTTTTTCATTCGAGCCATTCAAAAATGAAAGTTTGGATCAAGCATCTACACACATCAGATGGAGCTGGTTTTTAGCGGGCCCACTCGAAATGTGTTTTTAAAATTTTTGAGCAGCTCGGATTAATTGTTTGGGATCCGTACTGGATCCTGCAGGGCCTTCCCTGCGTAATTCCCTGCAAGTCTTTCCTTGCACATATCATTTTTGGTGGCCTAATCTTCCACCAAGCTATTATAGAATCCATCCACGCATAAAATTCATGCATATACGTCCGCTCAAAAATACCACCAAGCTGAAATATTATGGCTGAGTAAAACTTAACAAAATCATGATCGGCAACATACTTGAGAATTTCAACACCCAACAATACTGTTATGCCAACTTTGACAACCTTGTTATTGGAGTCAAACATATAATAACTTGATGCTTTCTCACGCAAAGACTCATAACACGTCACTAATGCAAAACCAACAAAGCACTTGCAAAAATCTTCTGATTGATCTTCAATGCTAAAGCCCATGAGACAGCAATCACAACATATACCTGCACAAGATCATAACAAAACAACACAAACTGACTCTTCATTTGTCCCACAACCGAACAAAACCTACGCAATTGGAAAAATAAATATCAATGGAACAGAGCAACCGAACAAAACCTACGGAGGAACTGCGCTTTTCCTAACCAACCTCGTTCAACTCGTCAATTGTGTAGCGCTGAGCCTTATTTATCCAATATCTAATGCACTTACATGTATATATCTCTTTTTATATACAATTTTTCATCATAGATATGTTATGTATTTTTGTCTAAATAAAAATCCTGAAGCCCCTCATGTACACACCTCGAACTTATCTCCACATCCCTTTCCACACTTACACAAGATGTGTAAATGCTTTCAGGATTTACACGCGCGTTTTAGCTAGAAGCGAATGAGAATTGAGAAGGAAGAGTCGTCGGAGGGCAATTTTTATAAGGTTATGGAGTAAAGTAATACAGTATCCTGTTTTAATCATGCATTATTAAACACCAAAAGACCCGGAATCTCGTTATCATCTTTCTCCAACACATTACTGTTTCAACTTTCAACTAACTCTCTCTCTCTAAAGTCATCTGGCCGTAATGGATGTATATCCAATGGATTAGAAAAATTGATTAGGTTTAATTTAGCCGATTACGTGCAATGACATTTCAGGTTTGGTAGGGAAGAAGATATGAAACAATTTAGTAGTAATATTGTGGTTTAAAATCTGGTCCAGTTGTTGAGCTGTGGTGCACCTATCTGTGGTGCACCTACTACGTTCGTCACACACCGCCACATTATGCCAAATTCTCATAAACGAAGTCAATGACACATTTGATTGTAGTTCAATTATTTAGCATAGGCTGCAAGAGAGTATTTTTTGTGAATATCCTATTTTGACGTGAATGATCTGTCTTTGATCGGATCAGGAAAAAAAAAATTAACCGTGGTCCTTAAGCGTAGGTAGGATGTAGGAAAATCTGCCCAGATATGCTTTTGGAATACGAGAAAATTATGAGCCCTAAAAACATGAAAATGAACATGAAAAGCTATCTAACGAATGAGATTTGTCTGGTACAATATTCAAACAGTGTACTGGGCAGACCTCATCCGTTAGATGGCTTCACATGTTCATTTTCATGTTTTATTTTCATGTATCAAACTCTTTCTCGAAAATTATTGCACTTAAAATCGAATCTCTCAAAGTCAAAGAAAATAGAAAAAAGAAATCTAATGCGACTATTTAGTAATGATTAAAAAAAAAAGTGACTATTTAGAATATTTTCTTTGAAAAAGAAGTCTAATGTGACTATTTACTGGAATAGCAATGCTAGGTACCCCGAAAGTAAACTCAGTTGTTCGGATTCATTTGGATGCTTATCTAAATTATTGATTTCACTTTTGAAATAATTTTCGGAGTACCTTTACGGGATACTTAGCATTTTCCTTACTGGAGTGAGGCATCGTCACTACTGAGATGGTGTCATGCCAATATTTATCATCACTACGCATTTATATGGAGTTGACAAACCGGGAGTGTTGTGCACCCCTTCGCCGTCCGATCTTGTTTTTGGAAAAAACTGTTTGTTGTTAGTGGAACACCCTAGTTTAGAAGCCAAGATTCATGACCTAGTACTCAACTCCTTTACCTCCTGTAAATCCTTCTCCATTTGTTTAACTTCACCATTCCTCACTACAACAAAAATGATAAACCGTGACGAAATTCTGGTGACGAAATTAATTTTTGTCTCCTATATGACTATTTTTGTCACTAATATGTTCCCTCTACATCTTTTTGGTGACGAAAATATTTTCGTCACTAATATGCTCCCTCCACATCTTTTTAGTGACGAAAAAAATATTTCGTCACTAATATGCTCCCTCCACATCTTTTCGGTGACGAAATATTTTTTTCGTCACTAATATGTTCCCTCCACATCTTTTTGGTGACGAAAATATTTTTTTCCTCACTAATATGTTCCCTTCAATGGAATTTTTGGTGACGAAAATATTTTTTTCGTCACTAATATGTTTCCTCCATTTACTCCACCAAAACTAATTTTCCTTATTTATTTAATCATTTTCTCGTAAAAATTTGCCTCGATCGGGTTTAGAAAGCTTTTTAATTATCAGTACACAATTTCATTAACAAAATTTTTTTTTTTTTTTGTCTAATCAATTGTGTAGCGATAGCTCCCCAACCGGCCCCACCCCCCATTCCCCCAATACCCTTCCCCATTTCGGCTGAACTTTCTTTTTCTTTTTTTTTCTGCTTTTTTTTCTTTTTTCTTTTTCTGTTTTTTATTTTTTCTTTTTGCTTTTAACTTTATTTATTTACATTTGCAAGTAAATTATTTTTTTTTCTTTTCTGTTTTTTCTTTATTTTTTCTTTTAACTTTATTTATTAATTTGTCTTAACAATGAATAATATAAAAGAAAGCTTCTAAAAGTGAATAATATTACAATCATGTTTAAAAGTAAATAAATAAAAAAAGTAATTAAAGGAATTAAAGTAATATAAATAAAGTAAATAAAGGAATTAATATAATTAATATAAATAATATATTAGAGGGTAATTAAAAGAGGGAAGGAAAGGCAATCATATTACAATCACGTTTTAAAGTGTCTAAATATTACAATCACGTTGACAATATTACAATCACAAGTTGCAAGACAAGTTGCAGGATCACAAGTTGCAGGACAAGTTGCAAGATCACAAGATCACAAGTGCGTGCAAAATATTAAGAAAAAGATTAAATAATTAAGAAAAAGATGTAAATACAAAATATTAAATAAATAAAAACAAAAAATATAAATAAATAAATAAATTAATTAAAAGATAAAAAAGATATTAATGAAAGAGATAAATAAATAATTAAATAAAAATTGAATTAAATTAAATAATTGAATTAAATAAATAATTAAATGAATTAAATAATTAATTTAATTTATATAAAGAAATGAAATGATATAAATAAAGTAAATAAGGTAATTAAAGGAAATAAAGTAATATAAATAAAGTAATTATAGGAATTAAAGTAATGTAAATAAATAAATTAAAGGAATTAAAGGAATTAAAGTAGTATAAACAAAGTAATATAAATGAATTAATATAAATAATAAAGTAATTAAAGTAATATAAATAAAGTAAATAAGGTAATTAAAGGAAATAAAGTAATATAAATAAAGTAATTATAGGAATTAAAGTAATGTAAATAAATAAATTAAAGTAATTAAAGGAATTAAAGTAATATAAACAAAGTAATATAAATGAATTAATATAAATAATAAAGTAATTAAAGGAATTAAAGTAATATAAATAAAGTAAATAAATGAATTAAAGTAATATAAATGAATTAATCCGGTTTTATAGTATAAATATTAAAAAGGTTCCTAAATGGCACAAGTGCTGGGCTAGCTCAGCTGGTTCGCGCGCGCACACGCGAGGTCGCCGGTTCGATTCCCAGGAGGAGCAAACTTCTCAATTTTCAGCTGCCACGCGGGTGCCACGCCAGCTGCCATCCAGGCGCCACGTCAGCGGCCAGGCCACGTCAGCTCAGCCGCCACTTCATCATTTTCTGTCACGGTTAGTGACGAAAAATTTCGTCACCCAAATTTAGTATAGGTGACGAAACAATAATTTCGTCACCCAATTTGCCACGGTTAGTGACGAAAAATTTCGTCACCAAAATTTAGTATAGGTGACGAAACAATAGTTTCGTCACCAGGTGACTTTCGGAGACAACCTATAGGTGACAAAACTATTTTTCGTCACCAAGACTATCAGAGGCAAAAACCATGCTTTTCGTGACGATTTCATTCGTCTCCAAAGACCAAATTTCTTGTAGTGCCTCTAAAGTACTGCACAATAACGCTACAGACACACTACTGACCACTCTAATACACTACTAATTACACCAATCATGCAATGTCAAACAAGCTGGTGTGGTGGAGTAGTGTGTCTCTAGCATTATTGGATCCTGCATGGGCCTATCCCATTACTCCCTACAATTTGTATTTCCACTTTTAAATGTCCAAAAAAGTTATCCATTTGAGTTTTTTGGGATTCGATAAATTCCCATTTTCCCCTTGCTTTATTGGAATAAAGTAACATTTTTAACGATAAATTCCCATTTTTCCCTTTCTTTATTGGAATAAAGGAATTTTTTTAAGAAGTTGAAGGGTAGATTCTTCTTGTCAAAAAAAGAAAAAGAAAAAAAAAGGTAGACGCTTCAAGCTTAAAAGTCAGTAGAATCTTTTTAGCTGTAAATCCCCAACAAACCAAGATATTCAAAACTGAATTAATAAATTGGGAGGGAAGGAGCCAAGGAGGGAGGAGTATATAGGCAGCACTTTCTCCCTATCAAACACACCAAAAACTCAAGAAGTCATTACAGTAGTGAAGATGTTTCTTCCACTTCTCTTCACCATTTCCCTCCTCATCTCCTCCTCCGCCCATGCTTCATTGTTAGACTTCTGTGTAGCTGACCCATCCCTACCTGATGGACCATCAGGCTACTCTTGCAAGAACCCTGCTCAAGTCACCGTAGACGATTTCGTTTATCATGCCTTAAGCATTCCAGCAAACACTTCCAATCTCCAAAAATTCGGGGTCACCACAGCATTCGCACCCCAATTCCCGGGTGTCAACGGGCTTGGGATTTCCATAGCCCGGGCGGACCTAGGTGTGGGTGGAGTGGTGTTACTTCACACTCACCCCAGCGCCTCGGAACTCATTTATGTGGCGGAAGGAACAATCGTTGGCGGATTTATTTCTGGTTCTGCCAATACTGTTTATTACAAGACTCTTCACAAAGGGGATGTCATGGTTTTCGCCCAGGGGTTGATGCATTTTCAATTTAATATTGGAGAGACTCCGGCAACAATAATTGCTAGCTTCGGTAGCGCGAACCCGGGACTGCAAATCACGGCTTCCGCTCTTTTTGGAAACAATTTTCCTTCTTCATTTGTGGAGAAGACCACTTTTATTGATGAGGCTGAGGTGAAGAAGCTCAAGGCTGTCTTTGGTGGCACTGGTTAATTAGTTAAGGCCTTACTGCAAAATTGTGCCCAATCAAAATTTGATGTTCCTAGTTGGTTTGTTGTGATTGAATAAGAGAGTCTATCAAGTGCCATTTTTGGCATTGCATTTTTTTTTTTAATGTGAAATTGGGAGGTTGCTGATCGAGTGCAATATTGTGACCAATTGGTGTGTTTGTAGCAGTAAATAATATTTCCTTTTGAATGCAAATTCCCCTTTATCTGAATAAACTGACTATATTGGATTTAGTTCATGGTTTTGTGAGTCTTTGAATTACTTTACTACGCTCAGATCGAAGAAGGATTAAGTCAGGAACGGAGCCTGAATTTTTACGTAGGAGGGACGAGCTATATCTCTAGAGCAGGAGCGGGCCTATATAATTTGATGATATACATATATTTTTCATATCATAGTAGGGTTTTCCCACATTGCAGTAGGGGCGACAACCCCTACAATCTTGTTCGTTTTAAGTTTTTAGATCGGTTTTTTCAATAATTATTCATATTTCTTTCCAATCATTACCCTTATTTTTAATTATCATTTTCATTTCTCTCTTTATATCTCTCTTCAATCATTACCTCTATTTCTAATTATTACTCTTATTTCTCCTTTCAATAATTACCCTAAAAATCAAACCTAAAACCCAAACCTTGTGCTGGGTTCATTTCTTCTTCCGCCAATACAGTTAATTTCAAGACTCTTTACAAAGGGGATGTCATGGTATTCCCCCAGGGGTTGCTGCATTTTCAGTTTAACTCAGGGAAGACTCTGGCAGTAGCAATTGTTAGCTTCAGTAGCCCGACCCCGGGACTGCAAGTCACGGATTTGCTCTTTTCGCAAACAATTTGCCTTCTGAAATCGTGGAGAAGGTCACTTTTCTTGATGATGCTCAGGTGAAGAAGCTCAAGGGTGTCCTTGGTGGCACTGGTTAGTTGAGGCCGCCTTTCAAAATTGTGTGTGCCCAATAAAAATGTGACGCTCCTAGTTGTTTTGTTGTGATTGATTAAGAGAGTCTAGTCAAGTGTCATTTCTGGCATTGCTTTTGTTTCTATTTGTTTTTTATGTGAAATTGGGAGGTTGCTGAGTGCAATGTAACCAATTAATTTGTTTGTAGCACTAATTAACATTTCCTTTTGAATGAAAATTCTCCTTTATCTGGATAAATTGACCATATTGGATGAATTAGTTCGTGGTTTTGTAGCAATCTGAATTACTTTAGTATTCTCAGATCGAAGAAGTGCAGGACTGCAAATTATCAGAAAAAGGGAAAGAGGATACCAAAAAGCATGAGAAACACTTTTTTCCTAAGGTGATTTTGTTACTTGTCATCTCCAGTCCCTTTAGCACAGATGTTTTTAACAGATGGGGAAAAAGAATCATGGGAGGCAACTTTTCCCTGTACTAGCAAAGTTCCAAACAACCTAGAAGAAGAGGAATTTCTAAGATCCACATCTTTTAGTCCATTTGCTTATGACAAGAAGACTTGCAGAACCCCTTTTTCTGGCTGTCAGAAAAGAGCAATGCTACATGCACTAAAAAGTTTACAAACTAGTACACTAAATGTATACATGGCAACACTACGTTCATGCAAGTTGCAATACATGGGTAGGCCTATCCACGAAAAAACTGCCAGATGCACATTTAGTACATTTGTTTCGTGCCTCTAGACTTTTCCGTAAAAAAATGTCTTCATTTGCCATGGTATCTATCCCTTACCATGTGACTCACATGACCACATTCTGATATTTCTACCATCTTTAACAATCTCATTCTATCAAACATCAACTTGCTGGAAATTGGCAATCTTCTTCTTATATCAGCACAAACTTTTAGATAAAGTTTGCCAAAGCAGTGTACAACCATTCATTAACCATTTACTATGGCATGATTTCTTTCTTAAATCGGTATCCATTGAATAGCTCAGGATATGCTTCTTTGTTTCTGCATTTTCAAACAAAAAGAGGCTTCTTCTTGTTGTCTGGGAAAATATTGTTCAGTCACATGCATTACATATTTACATACTAGAATTTGTCGTACCTTAGCGTACTCTCATGTAAATTATTTCTCTTCGGTAAAAAATCTTCGAAGTATGATGTAATGATTTTATTGTTCATTCATTTGAAAAGAAAATATCCACAATTTTGCGACTTATTGTTTCAGAATGTCTGTCTTCATGTATTTTCTATATGGGGCTATAACCTAAACTAAGCTACTCAAGCTCAACAAGTTTTATATACTTATTAACATGACTTGTCTCAAATAGCTTCATCTGGTGACTAAGCTAACCTTCAATGCATTTTGAAGACCGTTAAGCTTATGCTGTTTCTAAAAAACAATCAAGCTACTAAATTCAAGATGGTGATCGACTCGATTTAAACTCTTTGAAATTTCCACTAATGAGAAACGAGTCAAAATTGAACACATTGTTAAAACTCGTCTAGTTTACAAGCCAAGATTCAAAACCTAGTAGTCAACTCATTTACAACCTGTATATCATTTTCCATTTGTTTAACATCACCATTCCTCTAAAATCCTGCATGGCAATATCTCTAACCAACCAATAGCAGCTTCCAAAAGAATTTCCATGCTATCAGCCTATCACATTACTCCCTCCCCATTTATTTTCCCACTTTTAGATGTCCATAATCCAAATTCCTTTTTGACCTTTCTTTATTGGAATGACGTAATGTTCTAAAAAAGGTGAAAGGGTAAATGGTAAAAACTTGAATCTTTTTAGGTTTAATTATTGCATTCCGGCTAGAAAAGCCAGATCTTCAAAATTGGACTAATAAATTGGGAGGGAGTATATAAATAGCACATTTTCCCTAGTGAACACACCAACACTAAAAGACCATCACACACCCGTTTCATTGTGAAGATGTTTCTTCCAATTCTCTTCACCATTTCCCTCCTCTTCTTCTCCTCCTCCACCCATGCTTCTGTGTTTGACTTCTGTGTAGCTGACCTATCCTTACCTATTGGACCAGCAGGCTACTCTTGCAAGAAGCCTGCTAAAGTCACTGTTGATGATTTCGTTTATCACACCGTAGGCATTCCGGGAAACACCTCCAATTTCATAAAAGCTGCAGTCACCCCAGCATTCGCACCCACATTCTCGGGTGTCAACGGGCTTGGGATTTCCATAGCCCGGTTAGAGCTAGCCGTGGATGGAGTGGTGCCAATACACACTCACCTGGGGCCTCAGAAATTGTTTATGTGGTGGAAGGCACAATATGTGCCGGATTTGTTTCTTCTTCTGCCAATATTGTTTATTTCAAGACTCGTTACAAAGGACATCTCATAGTTTTCCCTGAGGGGTTGCTGCATTTTCAGTTTAATTGTGGGAAGACTCTGGCAAAAGCAATTCTTAGCTTCAATAGCCCCAACCCGAGAGTGCAACTCCTGCCTTTTGCTCTTTTTGCAAACAATTTACCTTCTGAAATCGTGGAGAAGACCACTTTCCTCGATGATTCTCGGGTGAAGAAGCTCAAGCGTGTCCTTGGTGGCACTGATTAATTAGTCAAGGCTTATTTCAACATTACGCCCCGTAAAAATTTGATGTTCCCACTTTCTTTGTTGTGATTGATTAAGAGAGTCTAGTTCCCACCCTAAATTTTGAATAGGGCCAGACCGAGGTAGACCTCGACCACGCCGTTTCTCAAGATTACCGTTAGTTTTGCAGTTTTGTAGCTAGGAACAAGGGTTTGTCGAGGAGAGACACCTGTGGAGTATCACCCAACAGGAGCACTCACGGAGTAGCACCCCCGCGGGTTGATAGGCGCGCAAAATGTACACATGAGCGCCCCTAATTTACCCTTGCTAAGTCTATTTATTTTGTTATTTGGAGTATAATACTTTGTTTGCGTGTTTTTGTAGGTATTTGGAGGTTTGGATAAAAAAGAGCAAAGACCAATTTTACTCGGTGTCGAAGTGATCCCCGTGGTCGAATAAAATCAAGTAATGAACCATGCTAGCATTGGGCCTTATAACTAACTGCCCACGTGGATTATAGCAAGCTGTGGAAGACACCACAATATGTACATGCATTGGTGGGCCAAATCAATTATTCATGAGTTTATTTTGATCAGTTGGACCAAAGAAGACAATGGGCTTCCTAATGCCATAATCGGCAGCCTAATTACAACAAACACAGAAGGTTGGCTTAGGGCTCCACTACACGAACAGACTTGGAAAACAACCTACAGGGTCGGCATAGATTATTATAAAAAGAAAAGGTAGCGGCCTTGAGCGGGGGATGAGTTTTCGGAATTGGGCAGCAGCTTTTGGGCGAGGGTTTTCGATCAACATGGAATTTTGCTTCGCTCCTAGTCATGGTCAGCTAAACCACCTCTAGGGTGTAGATGAAGCTCGAACCCTGAGTAACATTATTTATGTTTTGATTTATGGTTTTATTATTCGAAGCATGGTTGTATGACTTTTAAGGATTTAATTATATGATTAATTCTTTCAACCAAATCTTGTGTACAAATGCCTAGGTTTTGTGCACGTTCATACAACGGTTCATAATTGTTTTGTGATAACTGGTTGGATGGATTATACTACGTAAGACGAGTGGTGCCGATGAGACGAGTCGTACCGATTTGAGACGGTTCGTACTAGCAAGATGATTCGTGCTAGGCGGAGATAGTCCATGCCGATTGGTGATTCATAAATTATCATTAGGAGATATCGCTAGGGCTTGCAATCCTACGGTATTCGGGTTGATTCGAATAGGAGGCCTAAAATTGAAACATATTTAAGTTAAAAGGGGAAGAGTGGATTCGAAACCCTAGACTTTTATCTCATAAACTCTCTTCACTTTTTAATTGCTTAAGTTTAATTTAGTTTTTAGAAAATCAAACCAAAACCTCTTTTTATTGAATTAATTTAGAAATCGATTGAAACATTTGCAATTTAGCCTTTTAATCCCTGAGGAGCGATACTCGGAATATTTGCCACTATTCGTTAGAGTAGTAGTAATTGTTTCGTTTTATTAATTATTTTTGGTACGGAAACGACGCAACCAAATTTTGGCGCCGTTGCCGGGGATTACAAGCACGGTTGCGTTGTTGCAATTGATTTTTATTTTAATTCCTAGTTTAGGTGTTTTATTTTCCATCTCTATTTTATTTTTATTCTCACTTTTTTTTTTTTCATATTCGTTTAATTGCTCGTCTTCTTAGTAAGTATAACTCAGGCACGGAGTTGAAAGCTTGTATTGCGAGAAAGTCAGACAGGGAAGGAAAAGTTGCGAAGGGAAAAACCAAGGAAATATCACCATACGTCTTTTGTCTACTTTCTGAGCATTGTGAGTCCTTCAATTTTTGCTTGCTATAGTTACTTTTTTTTTTTTTTTAATACTTTTTTTTTTTAGATAGTCAATTAATTTCATAGTGTATGCAAGGTCTTCGTTCGTTGAGTCCTGAATTTGTTGATTTAGATCCTCAAATCGAGCGAATCTTTAGAGTTAAAAGAGCGGAGTCCAAATTAGCATTGTTCAATCCTAAAATTACTCCAATGGCTGAACGTCAAGACCTTCCAGCCCTGAAATCGCATTTCATACCTACGTCTTACACTCCCTCATCTTGTATTCAGTTGCCGGCCACTACGGCAACTCATTATGAGATTAATCCAAGCCTCATTCAAATGCTCCCATCCTTTTATGGGAAAGACAACGAGGACCCTTACAGGCACCTGAATGAATTGAAAGAAATATGCCAAACTGTAAGAATCGAGGGCTTCACTGATGATGCACTTCGGTTGCGGCTATTTCCCTTTTCGCTTAAGGATAAAGCCAAGAATTGGTGGAAGTCTTTGTCCGCCAACTCCATAACTACGTGGGAACAAATGCAACACGAATTTTTAAAAAAGTACTTCCCTATAGGTAAGACAAAAGAAATTCGTCGAGCCATAACTGGTTTTAAAATGTGAGAGGGCGAACAATTTCATGAAACATGGGAGAGGTTTAGAGAATTGATTAGGAAGTGTCCGCACCATAAAATTCCAAAATGGCAGCTGGTGGAAAGTCTTTATGCTGGATTAAATCCAAGGTTCCGTCAAATGGTTGATGTCTCATGTGGGGGCAGTTTCATGATGAAAACTGAGGATGAGGGATGGGATCTTTTTAAAACTTTGAGTGAAAATTCACAGCATCATGCCTCCACATCTCACATTCATAGGAACACATCTGCCTTATCCAACCCGCGTGGCCTATTTGAGATAGGCCAATCAAGCGATCTCTTCGCTAAGGTAAATGAATTGTCCCGTAAGCTTGATAGTTTTTTATCCTTAGGGCAAGTTCCTCTATATTTCCCTCAGCCTAATTTCTCTTGGAGCCAACCAACTCATGGGCAACCTCTTGCCCCATCATTGATGTCACCGTGTCCAGATACTTCTAATCTTCAAGCCTACAATCTAGCCCCCGCACAACAGCCATACCAACAACCTTCTCCTCCTCCGTCCACTCAGAGGACACCATCATTGGAGGAGCAGGTGTTGCAAACCATGGGTGAACTCAAGGCTGATGTGCAATTGCTCCGCTCCCATTCTCAATCTATCGCAAAGCTAGAGATCCAAGTGGGTCAAATAGTTAATGCCCTTAACTGTAGGGAGGACAGCAAGTTGCCAAGTCAGCCAGTAACCAATCCAAGAGAGATTAATCAAATTGATAGTCTACCAGCTGACCAGCAAGCGAACATAGTTCTTAACCTAAGAAATGGGAGAGATGTAGAGACTAGACCGGAGGAGGGAGCATGCAATAAAAAAGGTTTTGAAAGTGAAAAAATCATCAACGGTAAGGAGAATATTTCTCATAGGAAGCCCACATCGATTCCTCCAGCGGAACTATCATATGTGCCAAAAGCCCCTTTCCCTACGTGTCTTAATGCACCTTCACCCTTTCGCAAGAAGGGGGCAGAACAAGAAGACATGATGGAGGTGTTCAAACAAGTTAAAATCAACCTCCCACTCTTAGAGGCAATTAAACAAGTTCCATCTTACGCCAAATTTTTAAGAGACCTATGCACACAAAAGCGTAAGTCTAAGACACATGAGCCTAAGAATGTGCGTCTCACTGAGCAGGTGAGCTCTATACTTACACGTAACATACCGATTAAGCGAAAGGATCCTGGTGTTCCTATCATTTCGTGTGTTATTGGAGATCATGTCATTGATAGAGCACTGCTAGACTTAGGCGCCAGTGTCAATTTGCTCCCTTACTCCAGAGGCGGCTCCACCGTGAGCCGAGGGTGGTCGCCCGAACACCCTGGAATTTCTTTTTTTTTAGAAATACATGTAAAAAAAAAATTATTTTCAATATTTTTGTCATTTTGAACACCCTAAAAAAAATGTTTGAACACCCTAACCAATATATTTGAACCATTTTGAACATCCTACCTAAAATGTTTGAACACCCAATCTCAAAAAGTGACTTCTTCCCACGAGACTCACACACTCTTTTACCATTTCTTTTCTTTCCCCCCACCTTGCCACCGTTTCTTTCTTCAATTCCCCTCTTCCCCCTGGATTTCTTCTCCTCTCTTTCTCTCTCTCTCTGAAGAATTGATTCGTTGATCAGTCAACACACACACATCGACTTTATTACCTTAATTCTTTGTGGTCACCCCAGATCCTCCTAAACATTTTTGGAACTATTCTATTCTGGTACTTCATTGGAGTATGAAATGTGCATGTGACACTCACCAAATGAGCCTACAACAACATTCACCAATATTTATCTACTCTAACTCATCCTCCTAACATTATGGGATGTCCATGTAATTTTCCGTCAGTTTAATCCCCATTGGTTCAAAGAGTACAAAAATTGGTTGAAATACAGTAAAGGATGCTACATTTTGTCTACGTTGTTATTTTTTCATCCTGATTTCAGTAAGCAAGCGAGAGGTGATGCTTTTGTCATATATGGTTTTAAACTTTGGAATAGGAAGTAGAAGTTGCAATCTCATGTGGGAGGCAACAATAGTGCTCATAACCAAGTTGTGAAGGGTTGTGAAGATCTTCCATTCTTGAAATTCTAAGCAATTGAATGGGAGATCAGTGGATAAACGATTGCATAATTACTTATATGGAGAGTGATGCATTTGATACTAATGCTATTATGAACGGTTTCGAAATATGAAAAGTCGATGAGGAAAAATTCTAATATACTAAATATTTTGCTTTTTTTTTTTGTGGCATTTTTTATATTAGAAGTTTTTTTTTTTTTTTTTTTGCATATGCACGGTTATTATTTCCAGAGGACCGTAGTAGAATTTCTGAACACCCTCACGAGAAATCCTGGAGCCGCCACTGCCTTACTCTGTTTATGAACAACTTGGACTGGGAGAGTTGAAGCCCACACCGGTTACATTGCAATTAGCTGATCGATCTACTAAGGTGCCACGTGGTATGATCGAGGATGTCCTTGTCAAGGTAGATAAGTTCTACTTTCCTGTTGATTTCATAGTCCTTGACATGGAACCAGTCCATAATCCCAATAAACAGATTCCTCTCATTCTTGGTCGTCCATTCTTGGCTGCGGCCAATGCATCTATTCATTGTAGGACTGGAGTGATGGATGTGTCATTTGATAATATGAAGGTGCAATTGAATGTTTTTGATGCCAATCACTATCCTTCTAAAGAGAGAGATTGCTTTGCGGTAAGTGAGATTGACTGTATGTTTGATGAGGCACCTCCGGACATTCGAGTTAAATGTCCTACAGAGACACATTTTGTGCATTTGGGCTTAGATAGTTCTGATATTGACATGGGCCATGACTTTATTGATTCGAAGGCCCTCATAGATGAACCTCCATGGAGTGACCCATACATTAAGCCGTGGCCCATATTTCCTAAGCCCTCTGCCTCCCCACTTATGGAAATCGCACTGAGACTTGAGTGGGAACCACCACCATGTGCATACTTGGGGCTAGATGACATTTTCTGTGGTGATTGATATATATTTTGCCCGTCTGGCTGAAGACGTAAAACTTAGCGCTACTTGGGAGGCAACCCAAGTGTCATTTTTTTTTTTTTTAGTGTCGTCTTTCAGTACTTTCTTTTTCTAATTTGGTTTATTTCTTTTGAGTTTTATTTTATTTTATTTTTATTTGGTTGTCTCGGAGGCTAACAATTGCAGGTACTACGCTTCAAGTTGGGGGGTCTCCCTCTCACCATCTTTTACCTTGCTATTTGTTCTCCTCTACCAAGGTGATACCATTCCTCTCTTTTACTTTCTCGTCCTATGTTTTAGTTCATGCTTTCAATGAGGACATTGAATGGTTTAAGTTGGGGGGAGGGATCACTTTATTTTGATGCTTTTTAGAGTAAGAAAATCCAAAAAAAAATTTAAAAAATTTAAAAATAAAAAAAAAGAGAAAGAGGTGAACCAAGGAATTTGGATGCTTGAGTGTACTTACTCTTGATTGATGGCTGCTGATTAGTGTTGTGATAATTGTTATGTGAGTTGACGTCTTGATACAAGTTCATGAATCGATTTAAGCTTGTGAATGAAATGTTGATAGAAAGCACTTGGTTAGCCCGTATCATCTATAGTTGGATAGTGTTTGATCACTTGAGTTCATGCTTTTTCACGCGCACTGTCCCACTTTGAGCATTCACTGGCCTTGAATTTGGTTTACATGTTATTGATATTTCGGTGTTAGTTGATTGTGCCCACGGGCTAATTGGAACCCCTTCCCTACATTTTGCACTAAATTGGTATTGCTTATCCGGGCGTTCATTGAGTAACCGGGCAATCGGGGTTTGCTTCCACCGTGTTGTTCGCGTCAAAAGATGGATAGACCTTGTGAAGGCATTGGTTGAATGTGGATAGTTTGGGTCTCTCCCTAAAGCCTTTTTGACTCGAGCAATTAAGTCTGAAGGGTCTCTTTAAACCTGGTACCCTAAGGCCACTGGCTTGGGGATGACCGACCTAAAGCTCGTTACATGCGTCAACTAGAAAGCCCGACAGATCCAGGCATTGCACGACCACAAGAAAAAAAAATGGTAAGAATGAAAAAAGTGAAAAAAAAAGAAGAGATTAATCGTTAGGGGAAGGGGTGAGTTTTTAGAGACACACCGGGCTATCGATATTGTGTGAACTGTTTTGGGGGTCAGTGAATTTCTATGTGTGGTTCTCACTTACACGCATGTTATATGATAAATCCCTATCCAATCGTAGGTGAGAAGGCTAATTTTTGTGATAGACTGAATACGAGAATTCACTTGTTTAAATCTTTGCATGAATAAAGCATCTTGTCTTTGACTTGCATGACAGTCGTTGCGATACTTTGAGAGGTTGTTGGTTGAGTTTGAGTTGCATTTGAGTGTCCAGTTCCTTGTGTGTTTTGTGGGTGGTCACTGCTGAAAACCCTCACGAGACTTCACTCGTCCTACCGGGGCCGCCCGGGGGTTTAAAAGATCTATCCATTTTTCTTTAATTCATTTTGTTTTGTTTTGTTTTGTTTTGTTTTACTCGGTGTCGAAGTGATCCCCGTGGTCGAATAAAATCAAGTAATGAACCATGCTAGCATTGGGCCTTATAACTAACTGCCCACGTCGATTATAGCAAGCTGTGGAAGACACCACAATATGTACATGCATTGGTGGGCCAAATCAATTATTCATGAGTTTATTTTGATCAGTTGGACCAAAGAAGACAATGGGCTTCCTAATGCCATAATCGGCAGCCTAATTACAACAAACACAGAAGGTTGGCTTAGGGCTCCACTACACGAACAGACTTGGAAAACAACCTACAGGGTCGGCATAGATTATTATAAAAAGAAAAGGTAGCGGCCTTGAGCGGGGGATGAGTTTTCGGAATTGGGCAGCAGCTTTTGGGCGAGGGTTTTCGATCAACGTGGAATTTTGCTTCGCTCCTAGTCATGGCCAGCTAAACCACCTCTAGGGTGTAGATGAAGCTCGAACCTTGAGTAACATTATTTATGTTTTGATTTATGGTTTTATTATTCGAAGCATGGTTGTATGACTTTTAAGGATTTAATTATATGATTAATTCTTTCAACCAAATCTTGTGTACAAATTCCTAGGTTTTGTGCACGTTCATACAACGGTTCATAATTGTTTTGTGATAACTGGTTGGATGGATTATACTACGTAAGACGAGTGGTGCCGATGAGACGAGTCGTACCGATTTGAGACGGTTCGTACTAGCAAGACGATTCGTGCTAGGCGGAGATAGTCCATGCCGATTGGTGATTCATAAATTATCATTAGGAGATATCGCTAGGGCTTGCAATCCTACGGTATTCGGGTTGATTCGAATAGGAGGCCTAAAATTGAAACATATTTAAGTTAAAAGGGGAAGAGTGGATTCGAAACCCTAGACTTTTCTCTCATAAACTCTCTTCACTTTTTAATTGCTTAAGTTTAATTTAGTTTTTAGAAAATCAAACCAAAACCTCTTTTTATTGAATTAATTTAGAAATCGATTGAAACATTTGCAATTTAGCCTTTTAATCCCTGAGGAGCGATACTCGGAATATTTGCCACTATTCGTTAGAGTAGTAGTAATTGTTTCGTTTTATTAATTATTTTTGGTACGGAAACGACGCGACCACGGGTGTCAGGAGAGACCGCGGCCTGATAGTACGAAGGAATATTCGTGGACTTTTTGTGCGACATGTGCCCACAGTTTATTAGTCCACTTGGCCCAGATGAGAGGTCGAGTGGCCTATAAATAGGGTATTCTCCCCTTTGGGGAGGACACTTGGATTCAATTCTAGAGAGAGAAACGGTCTTTCTAGAGAGAAATTGCACTAGATTCTTGCTCTAATTGGGTGACAAATTCTTGTCCAGAGTCTTCTCTACTCTATTATTTTGTCTTGTTCTTCACTGGTCCATGTTGGGAATTTCGATCCCATTCAAATAAAACCAACCCTGTAAGCACACAAAATGAAAAAAGAGAATACAAAGAATTAACGTGGTTCGGCCCCACTGCGGCACTGCGTACTCCACAACCAAATGAGAGTTCCAATATATTGAGGGATTAAAACAAGAAGGGAAAAAAAATACCCAAACCCAAACCAACTCAAATGGACTGACTCTTTTTTTTCTCTTTAGTACTCTCCCAATTCTCTCTTTCCCTTAATTCTTCTCTGACCTCTAATACCCCTTGGTATTTATACAGGAGGCATGCTACTATGTGCACCCCTCTTTTGGGCCAAGAAATGAGATTTTGTGACAATAAATATGAGTTTTTCTGGGTCAAATATGAGATTTTGTAGCTGAAAATATGAAAGGGCATACCATATGCAACTTTGACCAGATCAATGGCCGAGATTGCGCCACATATGCAAAAAGTGACCCCCTATACCGGTCATCTTTCATCTCATATGGAGAGCCAAAAAAAATCATAAAACCTTGGGTGATCTCTCATATAACGTTTTGGGTTTCAAAAATCTCATATATGAAGCCACGAATGCTTATAAAAAGTACCACAAAAATTTGAAAGAGCCACAAAATGTCATATTGGCAAAAGTCAACATCATAAAACATGCCACAAAATCTCATATAATAGTTTTGGACTGTAGTGAAAATGTGATACATATTGTGTGTATATATATTGATGTGACATGTCTCATATAAGGTGCCACAAAAATACATATTTGTGCCCACATTGAGTCATTACGAAATGTTACCACAAAATCTCATATATGCTTCGAAGAACACTCATATAAAAAGTCATTTGATATGAGACTTTTTGGTTTTAAAAATGAGTATTTGTGGAGGAATATATGAGTTTTTTGTGGACCACTACAGTCCAAAAATATTGTTGTGGACGTGTCTATTATTCATATGTATTGATAGTGACATGTCTCATATACCTACCCACATAAATAAATATAAGGACACATATTTAGTCATATTCCCCAATTTTGTATATTGGTCCACAAAATCTCACATACTTAGCCACACATTCTCAGGTAAAGCTGCTAGAATGAAGCATCTACTTACCAAGCGTATAATCACTTAACTGGATTATGAAGAGCATTTTTGTTTGCTGAGGATCCGAATATCAAACAATGAAAGGCTGTAAATTTCTTTTTTTGAACTCAGAAATTGCATCAGAAATACTTCATCATTGCCACTATAATGAACCAAACCCAGCTATATAATTTGTTTACAACAGCAAATGCATTATGCAATAACAATACCAGTAGTAGTACCATTGCCCTAACACAAACTCAGAACTTGCATCAGCCCATGCTTCATCATTAACGAGGGTTCAGCAAAATCATCATTGCCCCAAAGTTTGATCAAAGTTTTGCTTCACAGTAGCACTAGCAGCACAGTTTGATTAAACAGGGTACCAAGTTCAGCAAAACCAACAACAACACTAGCATTAAAGAAGCACATTCACGTTCAGATTTAACGAGTGCACTATGCCCATACTACAGACAAAGGAACATGTGGTACAAAATCAAGAAAAGAATTGTGGGTTTTTTTGCAGCAACCAAACCCATGGCCATAGTGCATAATTTCTTGATTTTCTTAGGAATTAGAGATCAGATCAAGAAATTATGATGTGCACTTATGACTTAACTTATGGTTGATGTGTACTTATGACAAGAATTGGGGGTTTTTTTCATTCATACATAAGCGATTCACGCAATAGTATTAGGCTTGAACAATCGGGGGTTGCTGAAAAAAAAAAAAAAAAACCCAATTCTTTTCGGGTCAACATGAGGCGGAATTTTTCGGCACGAATTTTTATTTTCCAAAAATAATTTGCCTTGAAGCTGGTGGCAAGGAGTGTCATGTATTGCAAACATGACTAACTTCCATCCCGAGAGAGAGAGAGAGAGAGAGAGAGAGAGAGAGACCTTCGTGGTGGGGACAATGGCGTTAGAACGCCCAAAAGCTGGTGGTGCTGGCCATCAATGGAGGAGGAGGAAAGCTGGGGTTGGTAGAGGTGGGATTCGTCGGTTGTGTTGATCGACGGAGGTGGGAGGAACGCTGGGGCTGGGTTTGGCCGTCGACGGAGGTTGGGGAATGCCGGTGGTTGTCGTAGGCGTCTGACCTCTCCCTTCTATGTATCGTGGAAGAAGAACAAGATGGTACAGAGTTTTGAGGGTTTTTTTTTAAAAAAAATAAAAAATTGGCAAAGTGGTGGGCCCGGTGACCAACAGGTTGCCATTTTTTTTTTTATTCAAAAATTTTCTCATATGGACATGAGATTTTGTGATTTTCTTTATTGCATTTTGATGTTTCAATATTTATTGTTGTAACTTCTGATATGAGTGTTTATTTTAGAGAATATGAAATTTTGTGGAGTTATATGAGATTTTATGGCTACTCATATAAGTTGCACACCAAATGCCAAAAGGTGAGGTGCACATATTAGCAATACTCTTTATACAGATTATTAGATAAACAAAGGATAAAGAAATGGACATCAGTTGGCCATCTTCCTGATAAACATTCATTTATTTCAAGCACATCTTTATTTAACAAAAGTCAAGCTTTTGATCCCAACAAAAGGCAAGTCTCCACGTAGTCCAAAACTAAAATCATCTCATCCAAAGAGAAATATCTGTGATCACGCCACCACTTGGCAAATCCAAAGCCAACCAAAGGATATTATCCCATGCGGGTGAAACCAACAATCACCCCCTCGCCCATGTGGGATGATTATTCACGCACCCCCTGAACGAGATGTTCTGCACCCCGTTACGGAGTGCCCCGTAAACCTTAATTTACAAGTTGACGTGGCTGCACCTCTCCTTCCTTTTGTGCACATTTGGAGATATTGCCACCCCTAGCCAAATTTAGAGCAAAAGAGACTCTTTTCTCCACTTGCCTGGTTGACCTCTTCAACCAGTTTTGTCCCTTTGCCTGGAGCTTCCTTGTCAACATCAGCTTGTTGCACCTGTTTCTTACCAGAATTTTGCACGTCTTTTGCACCGCTCACATGCTCTGCCACGAGCCGATTTTGCGTGCCTCCTTGCAACTTTTGACCACCATGATCACCTTGTTCACCCTTACGCATCACTTGCCTGTCCATGCCTTCCATACTACTTGCCTGTTGTTTGCCTTCTGCTCCCCTGATCAAAACACCTCCTGCAAGCCTGTATAGAATACCAACCAGTCGTCCACGCAGCAACATCTTGTCTCCTTTGACAACCTCAAGAACTCCCCGGCCCATTCGATGAGAACCTGCAACCTCTCGAATCTAGCATTCCCAGAGAGAGTAAATTTTTTCTCATACTAGGCACATGTCTAACACCAGTCAATGTCAACACCTTTCCATCGACCATACGGAAACTTACGGTCCCAATCCCAACAACCTTATTTATTGTGTCATTTGCCATTTTAACAGTATTTCCATCATATGCCTTGTATGTAGCAAAATAATTTTTATTTGCACATATGTGATATGAACAACCAGAGTCCATTATCCAATCTAATTTCTCTTCACCGGAAGAAATTGTGAGCATGAAATCTTCAACATCGTTGGAGCTTTCTCCAACTGCTGCATCTGCCAGTTTCACTTTGTCTGCCTTGAGCTTTGGACAATCCTTGATTAAATGACCCTTTTGATCACAATAATAACAACTCCTTTTGTAACCCTGCGAACGACCCCACGAGCTTGAACCACCCCGCTTAATAGTTGTTCGACCTTTTACATAACCCACATTTGATGCAATCATGGCCTCATCTCCAAAGATCTTTTCGCTTTCCTTTTTCTGCATTGAATCATGGGAAATAAGTGTGGCCACCACCTCATCAAAGCTGATTGTATCTTTTCCATATATCAGAGTAGTTCTGATGATAGCGAAACGAAGAAAAGGATAGCCTTATCCTCTTCCTTGATCTTCCCACCAATAGCTTCCAATTCCGTCACCAACCTGTTGAACTCATCTAGATGGTCCATCAAATTTGCTCCATCTGTCATTTGAAGTGCGTAAAATTGCTTTTTTCAAAGACAACCGATTTGCCAATGATTTAGACTTGTACCTGCTCTCCAATTTCTCCCAAAGCACTGCCAGATCCATATCGGTGATAACTTCGCGTAGCGTGGAGTTCCCGAGATATAACTGGATTGTGCTATGAGACATTTACCATCAGGTCACCATTGGATCCCATAATTACCATCAGGTCAAGCCCAACTCTGAAAAATTCTCATCAACTCCCCTACCCGTATAAAAATGCCTAAATCATAGGGTACCCTATGAAAGTGCCTAAAATTCTCGGGTACCCTATGAAAGTGCCTAAACCATTAAACTCTATAATAGGAAAGTGCACCCTAAACCTAAACTCTAGGGTACCCTACAACTAGGGTACCCTTATGACTAGGGTACCTACGACTAGGGTACCATATGAAAGTGCCTAAAATCCTAGGGTACCCTACGACTAAGGGTACCCTACGACTAGGGTACCCTATGAAGTGCCTAAAATCCTAGGGTACCCGTACCCTATGAAGTGCCTAAAATCCTAGGGTATCTTACGACTAGGGTACCCCATGAAAGTGCCTAAAATCCTAGGGTACTCTATGAAAGTGCCTAAACCACTAAAATCCTATAATAGGAATGTGCACCCTAAACCTAAACTCTAGGGTACCCTACGACTAGGGTACTCTACAACTAGGGTACCCTATGAAAGTGCCTAAAATCCTAGGGTACTTTATGAAAGTGCCTAAACCACTAAAATTCTATAATAGGAAAGTGCACCATAAACCTAAACTCCAAAAAAGAGTGACTTACCTTAGTGGTAATTAAAAAAAATAACTTACCTTATTGGTGATTAGACATCTCTTTTCTAGACCTAGAGGTAATAATCTCTTGTGCTATTTGCCAGTTCTCTCATCTCATCCCACTTGCTATCTATCACCCCTTCCTGCTTTTCAAACTTCTTTTTGAGAGCTTTCACCATGTCCTCCCTTGTCAATATATTTTTCACCCTTTGTTGCCAAAGAGTAAAATCATTGTGGCCGTTGAAAAGTTCAATGACAAATCCTGCACTTTTCTTGCCATCTCGCTCTTTCTTGTTGTGTTAATTGGTGCTCCACCTGAGCTCTGATACCAATTTGTTGGGAATTTTGGTCTCACTCAAATAAAAGCAACACCGTAAAATATTAAACACACAAATAGAAAAAGAGAACTCAAAGAATTAACGTGGTTCGGCTCCACTGCCTACTCCACAACCAAATGAGAGTTCCAATATGTTGAGGGATTACAATAAGAAGAAAAAAAAAATACCCAAACCTAGTCCAACTCAAATGGACTGACCTACGAAGCACCGACACCTCTAGGGGTCCCCGTATCGCAGTGTCCCGACACGAGGACATGGCGGGGCATGTGTCCCGACACGCCACGTGGATGGGGACACGGCTAATTTGAATTTTTGAGGGGGACACTGCTGGAGACACGACTGGGGACACAACAGGGGTCAAACTGAATTTTTAAAAACTTTTTGGGGTAAATTTATAATTAATCAATACTTGGGGTAAAAAAGTGTAATTTCTTCATATAATTTCTGTCATATGTATAGAAGTTTTTCTCCTCTTGTTTTGTTTATATTTTCTTATAAAAAATTATATATATAAATAAATATACAAGTGGCGTGTCCCCTGCCGTGTCCATATCCCCATTTTGTTAGAATTCTTGTGTTCCCGTGTCCGTATCCGTATCCATATCTGTGTCCGTGCATCATAGGGACTGACTCTTTTTTTTCTCTTTAGTACTCTCTCAATTCTCTCTTTCCCTTAATTCTTCTCTTGTTAGGAGTCTGATTCGCCTGAGGTTCAATGGAACCGATGCTTCCAGGAGAGTCCGCCCATAGATCGTCAGCCATCGGCTCTGATACCACTTGTTAGGAGTCCGATCCGCCTGAGGTTCTGTCCATGTGCGCGCAGGCCCAATCCGTTGGGGAGTATCCACAGAGTCCACCACATTACGTGGACCCAATATACATTGAATGACCCATATCCACTTAAAAGGCTATGACCCATATCCACTTAAAAGGCTAAGCCTTGTAAGTGGTGAGTCATCCAATTGTATATGAAGATCCAACTCTTTTTCTATTTATCCGATGTGGGACTCATCCTTCACACATGTTCCTAACATCTCTGACCTCTAATACCCCTTGTTATTTATACAGATTACATAGACAAAGGATAAAGGAATGGACATCAGTTGGCCATTTTCCTGATAACCATTCATTTATTTCAAGCACATCTTTATTTAACAAAAGTCAAGCTTTTGATCCCAGCAAAAGGCAAGTCTCCACATAGTCCAAAACTTCCTTTTCTTATGTCATCCTTTTCCAAAGCGAAATCTGTGATTTCCTAAAACACGCCACAACTTGGCAAATCCAAAGCCCACCAAAGGATATTATCCCATGTGGGTGAAACAAACAGTCCATACATTCTCTACTTAGTCCCTCCAACTAAACATTCATTATCTCATCCCTAGTCACTTATTTGTTGAATTACGTACCCTAGATTATTTCCGTCTTACAAAGTACCAGTAAGACAACAACAATGATCGACATTAAGAGTAGCAACAGCCATAGAACTTTGGCTTTTTCAAGATTTAATGGTTAGTACAACATTGCTCTGAGCAAGAATTTTTGCATCCTTTGGTCTTGTCCATAATGAACATAGACATACAAAGACTCAGCCTGTGCATAAGTTTCAATCTCAACCTATCAAAGAAACAAAACAGACAGACTTCCGGAGTATTGTGGTCAAAGACAAAGCATCTATTAGCTAACCGGAAATGGCTACAACACACACCCCTTATTTGGGTGTATGATACACCCCCTACAAAAATTATGATTTTTGTTATAAAAGTTATAATTTATTTTATTTTATTTTTTTATAAAAGTTACGAGACACCAAAATGTTATGAATCATATTGCCGAAAAGTTACGAAAAACTAAAAAATATTACGATTCCCAATGAAGTGGCACAATCTGGACCATGCAATAGGTGCATATGGTACACCCCTTTAACGGGTGTGTATTGTAGCCGTTTCTTAGTTAACCTACCAAAGTCAAAAATCAACTTGCTATGCAAATCCCAAATATCGCTATATACATATATTACGAACATCAACTGCACTTCTGCAGTTACTTGCCCTAATTCATGGTACGATGATCTCCAGTCAATAAATCATGCTCTGACATCCAAAATTTTTGTTTCTCTTTATGTTACACAACAGCATATCAGTACATATTTATTACATTTAGGAGCTTAACAAGAATATGAAGGTACCATGTTGTTCTACATGAACAGTCAGAAGCCCAAGATTGCAGACGAGGGAAACACGGGTGGCTTAATCTTCACTGCGAAGCTATTATAGAATCCATCCACACATAAAATTCTTGCATATACGTCCACTCAAAAACATCACCAAGTTGAAATATGGTTGAGTAAAGCTTAACAAAATCATGATCGGCAACATACTTGAGAATTTTCAACACCCGACAATACTGTCATGCCAACTTTGACAACCTTATTATTGGAGTCAAACATATAATAACTTGATGCTTTCTCATGCATAGACTCCTAAACATCACTAATGCAGAACCAATAAAGCACTCACAAAAATCTTCTGATTGATCTTTGTGGGTGATGGTTCTTGCTTTAGTCAAAATGATGAGCTGGAAAGGTCAGAGTAGCCAACAGTAAAGCACAGTAGGAATGAGAATAAAGTGATTTAAAGGAAGGGTGAAAAACAGAGCAGGTGTGCACAGAAAGGACTAAGGCAGTGGATTGCTCTCAGTCGCGGTGGCGCGCTACTCCACCCTTCGCGCAGCAAACCTCTTGCTCTTTATAGCCACCAAACCGCTGGATCTCCCTTATTCCCGTTAGGGAAAGGTCATGATATGTTCGGTCGCGCTTATACCGCAGCCAAGCCTCAGGGGGCCCCCGGGGTCCAACCTTCTGACCGCAATAGGTATAAGTACCTGGGCTATGTTAGACTAGCTTCTCGCGTTCTCACCCGCATCTCTGGGCTGTGCTAGCTATTTGGGCCACAAGCTTTTCTTCTATTCGGATAGCCTATGGTTGTCTAATCATTGCCCTTGTTGGGCCCAGCATGCGCGCCATTGAGGCGCCTAGCAATAGGTAATGCCGCGCTAGTGGCCCCCTGCGCGGGGCTCGGTCACGTGTCGCGCAGACACCGTGCCAATTGGGTGACAGCTGTCATCATCCTGTTGGATGGTCAACTTTGACTTTGGTCAATGGGGGGTCGCATGCTGACCTCCCCTACAATCTTCAATGCTAAAGGCCATGAGACAGCAATCACAACAAATATCTGCACAAGATCATAACAAAACAACACAAACCGACTCTTCATTTGTCCCACAACCGAACAAAACCTTCTCAATTGGAAAAAATAAATATCAACGGAGTACAGCAATGAAGGAATTGACCTTTTCCTAACCAACCTTGTTCAACTCGTCAATCGTAGCATTGAATTTTTTTTGTCGGCATCGTAGCATCGAGCCTTATTTACCCAATATCCAATGCGCTTATATGTATATATCTCTTCTGCCTCGTTAGAGTTTTTTTTTTTTTTTTTGGCATACAACTTTTCATCATAGATATTTTTATGTATTTTTGTCTAAATAAAAATCTTGAAGCCGCTCATGCACACACCTTGAACTTATCTCCAAAGTCCTTTCCACGCTTACACAAAATCGTAGATGGTTTCACATACATTTTCAGGCGTTTTAGCTAGAAGCGAATGAGAATTGAGAAAGAAGAGTCGTCGGAGGGAAATTTTTGCTCTAAGGTTATGGAGTAAAGTAATACAGTATTCTGTTACAATCATGCATTATTAAACACCAAAAGACCCGGAATCTCGTTATCATCTTTCTCCAACACATTAATGTTTCAACCAGAGGCGGCTCTAAGAAGAGCCGAGGGTGGTCACTTGAACACCCCGAAAAAAATAATTTTTTTAGAAATACATGTAAAAATTTATTTATTTTTTAATGTTTGTCATTTTGAACACCCTAACCAAAATATTTGAACACTTGTTTGAACACATTACCCAAAAAATTTGAACACCCAATCCTAATGACGGAATTCACCATGCACTATTTGATACTCCATTAGAGAATAGTATAAATTGGATATTTGAGAATTTGGGTGTTTCTTTTGAAATTATGCGGAAGCGTTCAATTTACTCCTAGAGGGGGGGTGAATAGGAGTTTTGATAAAAATTACCAGTTTTTTTAAGAAGAATAACCGATTAAAAATTATCAAATAAAAGGCTGGTTAATTTTCTTGATTAATTCAATTTAACCAAACCAAGAGTAGTGCAGTGAAAATAAAATGGAGACAAGATACACACGATTTACGTGGAAAAACTTAGGGTCCTAAATAACCCTAAGCCAAAACCACGGCCTAACACTACTGCTTTATTCTATTAATAAAAAAGAAGTACAGATTGCGAAATAGTAAAAATCTTACCCCAAGCCTTTACCTATTCTCGCCAATCTCCGCTGCTCCTAGAGCTTCTTCAAGATTCAATAGATGAACCACAGACTTCACGCCCGATCTCCGGATTCAACCGGCTCCGAATCAATCTCCAAAAGATTCGGCCACAGCAGTATACGGCACCACGAAACACGAACACCAAATGGACGAAAAATGTGATATGAAAAGTGCTCCTTAAAAGAACTAATGCACACACAAAAATAATATCAATCTTGCCTTGTTCCTCTCGTAAAACAAATGTGCATGAACAAAATAATGGGCAGCCAATAAAACTCTCTTTGGTCTTTATTTTCTTGCTTTCTGCCGTACTAAACTTCAGAGACCAAAACTCTATTTTATAATACTTAAGAGAGAAAATTTTCATAAGGAATAAATGACCCCATAACATAATGAGATATATTATTACTAATTTTCCAAGACAGAATCTTTCCAATCTATGGCACGTGAAGTCCAAATATGGACAAGTCAAATTTTCTCTTGCATGGAAGTTTTAGTTTCCTGAGAAGAAAATGTGCTATTTTCCAAAAGTGACCAAGAGTCCCTAAGATTGGATCTATTTCAGTATATGGGAATTAGTAGCAAATTTCACAGATATCATTTTATGCTACTAAAAAGGTGGTATCATAACTTTAAATGGAAAATTAAACTCAATCAAATATACCCGTGAAATATGATGTAATGTCAAAATTTAGTATTGCATTTTTTTAGGAAAGAAAGCAATATGCATATATAATTTCTCTGCATCTAAGGTAAACAAAATTTCTGGAAAATCTTGAAAATAATATGCATGACGTGTTGTGCAATGTTTTTACCTTGCAACGGTCAATTTGGCGCAGATAATGAGAAGAGCATCGAGTGAGCAACTACCCTCTAAAAAAACTACCCAATTACAATTCAAATGATGGTTTTGGACAAACCCGGAAAGTGCCAAAAATATCTAACATCTTTGTCTCAACACATTTAGCTCAAAGAGATAAGAACACTTTTAAATATCTCTCTTTAATCTCTTTAATCTGTTAAATGTTTTATGCTCTCACAGCTATCGTGTCTGACCACACAGTTTTTGCAATAATAATATCCAATGCAAGACTAAAAAATTGAATGGTTTGGATTAACTGTTGTAAGCCTACAAAAGATCCACGAAGGCCCAAAATTGGATGGGACTGGATGGATCAGGACTAGAGAGTAGCCTTTCCCCTGTCGAATGACACCATTTTCTCATACCCTTCCTTATGTGTGTGAAATACGGTTTAGAAAGATCAATCCCTAGTCTATTCTCTCTCTGTCAGTAAATGCAAGTGGAAGAGGGTGGGATGGAAACAACCAAACAGGTCATGGCCCAACTCAAGTCTTCGTCTTTTCACAATAAAATTGTTCAATTTAGAGTCCTTCCCCTTTACACATGAGTGCGCAGAGGATAGTCCGGACCACCCAGTTATATAAAAAATAATTTCTAGAGGACCGTAGTAGAATTTCTAAACACCCTCAAAAGAATTCCTGAAGACGTACTGGTTTCAACTAACTCTCTCTCTCTCTCTAAAGTCTTCTGGCCGTAATGGATGTATATCCAATGGATTAGAAAAATGGATTAGGTTTAATTTAGCAGATTACGTGCAATGACCTCTCAAGTTTGTTAGAGAAGAAGACATCAAACAATTTAGTACCAATAATGTGGTTTAAAATAGGGTCCGTTTTTTGGGAAGACATAGTAAAGTGGTCTTTACTGCAATAAGGACATCAACTTTTTCCTCAATGCCAAGAGGACAAATCACTTACACATTCAAAAAATGCTCTCACTAGCTAATGAAAGTGCATAAACCCCCAAACCCTATGAAAGTGCCTAAACTTTCAAACCTAATGAAAGAGTTTAAACCTAAATCCTAGGGTACCCTATGAAACTGCCTAAAATCCTATGGTACCCTATGAAAATGACTAAACAACTAAAACCCTATAATTGAAAAGTGCACCCTAAGTGTCTAAACCCAAAATGCCTAAACTCACTATAACTTACTCCAAAGAGCCTAACTCCCTAAAATTGAACCCAATCCCAAAATGAAAGGGACAATTAATTTTGTCCCACTCACATGAGAGAAAGACTATGTGACGGGCATGAAAGGCCACATGTCGCTTTCGTGGTCACAGCAAAGGAAACCCAACTGTACCTGCGGCTGATTTACGTTTGTAATGTCACTTTCAAGGCTTTCAAGGCTGTACCGTCGCTTTCAAGGCTTTCGGTTTGTAATTATTTTTTGATCATTAAAGGTATTTTTGTCTAATGTTGTCCTTGAACCCTCAAAAATTTTACATCAATGTATTAGAAACATAAATTAGGTTAGACTAAACACCCTTTAAAGCACTAAATTTGGCCTTTATCTAGAAAATAGATCCGGCTGTTTATCGAATTGAAGAGAGAGAAAGAGAGAGATATCTATATCTATCTCTATCCAGTGGTTCTAAAAAATGTGAACGAAAGGGATGGGTTCACGCTTACGGGGGTTATTAATGTGAACAATAAAAAAGTTGGGTTGTTGGTTGTTGATTAATGTACGCCGTCGTATTTTACAGGACGACCAAAATTGCATTTTACAGGACTAGAACTGATAAAATGGACCCGTTTGCTTGCACCTTTTTTTTTTAAAAAAAATTGTAAAAATATTTGTTATATACAGTGACTTTTTATAAGTTGCAAAAAAATGTTTAGCCGATTTGCTTGAATAAACTATCAAATAACTTTTTATTGACCAATTTTCTGTTTAAAATATGGTCCAGTTGCACCTATCTGTACACCCTTTCAAGGCTGTACCTATCTGTTTAAAATATGGACCTGTGGTTCGCCTATCTGTGTTGCACCTACTACGTTCGTCACACACCGTCCTCAATAATGCCAAAGTCTCATAAACGAAGTAAGGCCCACTGTTGTGATTTGCTCCGCACGCATTTGATTATAGTTTAATTATTTAGAACAAGCTGCAAAAAAGTATTTCTCGTGAATTTCTTTTTTGACGTGATAAATCTGTCTTTGATCGGATCAGGAAGAAAATTAGCCGTGGTCCTTGAGCGTTTGATGTAGAAAAATCTGCCATGTATGCTCTCGGAAGACGGGAAAATTATTGCACTTAGAATCGAATCTCTCAAAGTTAAAGAAAATAGAAAATAGAAGTCTAATGTGACTATTTAGTTATGATTAAAAAAAAATGTGAATATTTAGAATATTTTCTTTGAAAAAGAAGTCTAATGTGACTCTTTACTGGAATAGCAATGCTAGGTACCCCAAAAGAAAACTCAGTTGTTCAAATTCATTTGGATGCTTATCTGAATTATTGATGTCGCTTTCAAAATAATTTTCGGAGTACTTGCATTTTCCTTATTGGAGTGAGGCGTCATCACGAGTGAGATGGTGTCATGCCAATATTTATCATCACTACGCATTTATGTGGAGTTGACAAACCGGGAGTGTTGTGCTCCCCTCGGCCGTCCAATCGTGTTTGTGGAAAAAAAAACTATTTTTTGTTAGTGGAACACCCCCAGCTTAGAAGCCAAGATTCATGACCTAGTACTCAACTCCTTCACCTCCTGTAAATCCTTTTCCATTTGTTTTACTTCACCATTCCTCTAAAGTCCTGCACAATAACGCTATAGACACACTACTAACCACTCTAATATACTACTAATTACACCAATCATGCAATGTCAAACAGGTTGGTGTGGTGGAGTAGTGTGTCTCTAGTATTATTGTATCCTACTAATCCATCCCAGATTGTATTTTCACTTTTAGATGTCCAAAAAAGTTATCCATATGAGTTTTTTGGGATTCGATAAATTTCCATTTTGCCCTTTCTTTATTGGAATAAACTAATATTTTTAACGATAAATTCCCATTTTCCCCTTTCTTTAATGGAATAAAGGAATATTTTTAAGAAGTTGAAGGGTAGATTCTTCTTCTCAAAAAAAATAAAAGGTGGACGCTTAAAAGTTACACTAGTAGAATCTTTTTAGATATTCAAAATGGAATTAATAAATTGGGAGGGAAGGAGTCAAGGAGCCAAGGAGTACATAGGCAGCACTTTCTCCCTGTCAAACACACCAAAAACCCAAAAAGTCATTACAGTAGTGAAGATGTTTCTTCCACTTCTCTTCACCATTTCCCTCCTCTTCTCCTCCTCTGCCCATGCTTCATTGTTAGACTTCTGCGTAGCTGACCCATCCTTACCTGATGGACCATCAGGCTACTCTTGCAAGAACCCTGCTCAAGTCACCGTAGACGATTTCGTTTATCATGCCTTAAGCATTCCAGCAAATACTTCCAATCTCCTAAAATCCGGGGTCACCACAGCATTCGCACCCCAATTCCCGGGTGTCAACGGGCTTGGGATTTCCATAGCCCGGGGCGACCTAGGCGTGGGTGGAGTGGTGCTACTTCACACTCACCCTGGGGCCTCAGAAATCCTTTTTGTGGTGGAAGGCACAATATGTGCCGGATTTATTTCTTCGTCTTCCAATACTGTTTATTTCAAGACTCTTCACAAAGGGGATGTCATGGTTTTCCCTCAGGGGGTGATGCATTTTACATTTAATACTGGGGAGACTCCGGCAACAGTAATTGCTAGCTTCGGTAGCGCGAACCCGGGTGTGCAATTCACGGCTTCCGCTCTTTTTGGAAACAATTTGCCTTCTTCATTTGTGGAGAAGACCACTTTTCTTGATGAGGCTGAGGTGAAGAAGCTCAAGGCTGTCTTTGGTGGCACTGGTTAATTAGTTGGTTTGTTGTGATTGATTAAGAGAGTTTATCAAGTGCCATTTTTGGCATTTGTTTTTTTATTAATGTGAAATTGGGAGGTTGCTGAGTGCAATGTACTTAACCAATTAGTTTGTTAATTTGTATCAGTAATTTACATTTCCTTTTGAATGCAAATTCCCCTTTATCTGGATAAATTGACCATATTGGATTTAGTTCATGGTTTTGTAGGTATTTGAATTACTTTACTATTCTCAGATTGAAGAAGGATTTAGTTAGGGATGGCGCTTGGATTTTTGCGTAGAGGGGATGTGCTATGTCTTTAGAGCAGGAGCGGAGCTATATAATTTGATGATATACATATATTTTTTGGGTCCATTTTTGGGAAGGACATAGTAAAGAGATCTTTACTTTAATAAGGACATTAACTTTTTCCTTAATGCCAAGAGGACAAATCGCCTACACATTTTAAAAATGCCCCCACTAGCCAATGAAAGTGTATAAACCCTCAAACCTAATGAAAGTGTCTAAACCTAAACTCTATGGTACCCTATGAAAGTGCCTAAAACCCTAGGGTACCCTAAGAAAGTGTCTAAACCACTAAAATCCTATAATTGGAAAGTGCACCCTAAACCTAAACCCTAGGGTACCTTATGAAAGTGCCTAAAACACTAGGGTACCCTATAAAAGTGCCTAAACAACTAAAACCCTATAATTGGAAAGTGCACCCTAAGTGCCTAAACCCTAGGGTACCCTATGAAAGTGTCTAAACAACTAAAACCCTATAATTGGAAAGTGCACCCTAAGTGCCTAAACCTAAAATGCCTAAACTCACTATACCCTCCCCCAAAGAGCCTAAACCCCCTAAAATTGAATCCCAAAATTGAACCCACCCCAAAATTGAAGAGAGAGAAATTAATTTTGTCTCATTCCATCAATTTTGTCCCACACATACATGAGAGAGAGAGAGAGAGAGAGAGAGGAAAGTGGTCACTGACCCATGGTCACATGAGAGAGAAACCCGTTGCTTTCGATCAGAGAGAGAAAACCCAATCCCAACTTTTCCAATGTGTGTGGTAGTGTTTGGTTCTTTTACTTCTTTACAACAGAAAATAATCGTGTGCGAGCGTGCCAGAGAGAGTCTCAATCTTCTCCCTCAGATTAACTTTGAAAAACCAAATCTAATCAGGCGATTGTATTTTAATGGTTCAATTACCTCACTTAAGAGGATTTTTCTTTCAAAGTGAAGAAATACAAACCAATATACTTAGGCAATTAAAGAACAACAAAGAAACTGTAGACACCCCGATTTTGACCCGGGATACTTGTCAAGCACTCCCGATGATGAGAAAACCACCCGTGAACACCTTAAGGTTAAGAAGAGGGCTTAAACTTCCCCTAAACCATTCCCAAATAACCTAAACCAACCCAAATGACCAAAATACCCTTCAAAACACCAATATTAACAAGAACCAACCAATGTGCTCAAAGGGGTTTGAGCGCTCAAACCCCCTGTTTGAGCGCTCAAGCTCTGTCCAGTCTGTCGGTGGCAGAGCATCTAATGATGAGATTCCAACTGAATGGGAGCCACCCAGCCGTTTTTCTGTTGCTCGCATGCACCTGATAGACCTCAGGGTGGGCCCATATTGTCCCATTAGGCCCCCCATTTAAAAAAAAAAACCATTTCCCTCCCCATTTCACTCTATAAAAGCCACCCCTCTACATCATTTGCAGGGGTTAGACACTCTCATCAGCTCTAAGCTATTGCTCACCTCCCTCTCAAACCATATTTCCAGCAACCATCAATCCACTTCATCCATCACTTCAAACTTAATCCTCTCCCATCCATCAAACCCACTTGATCCTCAAAACCTCTCACTAGAATACGTCATCATCTACTCAAAATCAGCTTAAGCCAACCCACACCTGTCATAACCTGTCCAAAACAACCCACATTGTTCGTACAAACGCAGCCACAATCCAATCATCCATCGAATTTCTAAGTTCAAGCCTTAACCAAAACCAAAAGGTAGAAATCCATGTGGAAGTTACGGGTTGGTACTCCTGAGGGAGGCCAGTGGGTTCATGGAGGTCCTCTATACCTCTAATGGACTCATAAGGCCTCAAATATTCAAGAAAACAGTTTTTGAAAACCCCAGCTTCAAACAGTTTGAGCGCTCAATGCTAGAGCTATAAGCGCTCAAACCATTTGAGCACTCTTCATGTTTTCGTGGTTTCTGATCATGTTTTATCTTGATAATATCATTATTGTGGCTGTTTGTTGGTTCAAAAACTCTCAAGTCAGTTAATGTTGCCTTTGATCGTTGATCAATGGACCCAAGAGCCATAAGAGTGATGTTTTAGTATCATCAACTGTGGATGATCCCATTCTATGAAACAAACAATGTATTTTGCTCCTTTTAACCATGACCAGAAGGTTTCAAGCTCATACCATTGTCAAAGAATGATCAGAAATCACAGAAACTCACAACCCTTGAATTGGGTTTAAGCGCTCGAGGACATCACTATCAGCGCTCAAACCTGGTCCAGTTTTGAAGTTTGAATCTTGTTTATTTCAGTTCTGCATCCTGTTTTCAGTTAAAAAGGAATGTGTGTGTGTGTTGATGTTTGGCTAAGCTAACCTAATCTCGATGTGTGTGAGTGTGTTGATGTTTGGCGAAGCCAACCTAATCTCGATGTGTGTGTGTGTGTGTGTGTGTGTTGATGTTTGGCTAAGCCAACCTAATCTCGATGTGTGTGTGTGTGTTGATGTTTGGTTAAGCCAACCTAATCTCAATGTGTGTGCGAGTGTTGATGTTTAGCTAGGCCAACCTGATCTCCTCTCCCTCTCACTCTAATCATGCTTATATGTGGTCCAATGCTTACTCTCCACTCGTGTGGACACCTCAAGTTTATTTTATTCATGTTGGTGAAATTTCAATACGTTATGCATCATCATATATCATGTTGAACTAGTTTGTGGTCCAGATGAGGGTTGGATGCTGCAGAAACACTCAAATCCAGGAGATGGCTTGAGCACTCAATGCATCCCTTTGAGCGCTCAAACTGTCTTCTGGTCCAATCAAATCATTCTCTTATTTCAGCTTATTTTTTTGTCTTTTTGAGTGTTCTGCAAAGCTTCAAAGCATTGAGTCTTCATTCCTTCTCTACTGTTTGCCTCATTTTGGTCCATGGATGAGTTTAAACCCATGATTATGTGATTATGCCATTTTGTTTAGCGATTCAAATGCTGTTTTTGAGTAAACAATGGTGATTAAAACATGTTTTCATCAAATCAGAATCTTTAGAAGCATCATAAGCATGTGTGGGTGAGAGGGGATTGAGCGCTCAAACTCACACGTTGAGTGCTCAAGCTCCTGTCAATGGATCAGATTGGTTTAGCTTATTTCGTGTATTGTTCATGTTACTTCCAGTTTTCAGACTCTGTTTAATGTATACTAATGTCATTCTCCTGCTGCCTATTGTCATTTGTAGTTCATGTTTATTCACCTTCATCATCGCCCATGTAGATCACAACACACAAGCATACACTGTAATCCATTGTCGTGTTCAATGTTGTTATTTGGCTTCCCATCCCTCATCCCCCGTATGTGTTTATGGTTGAATTGCATTCATTTCACGTAATCCCACAAAAGTCAAGTAAAGACCAGTCTTCGAACCGGGTGAGAGGGGTGCCGTAAAACCCTTCTCCTCTCATAACTGAGCTCCCAAACCTAAGATAGTATGGTGATGACGGGCCAGTAATCCTTATCCATTGAATGAGGCACGAGTTAATCGAGTTCGGTTCCTTGGGGACAATCCGCTAAAACACGGGTGGCGACTCCGAATCAATTCGAGGATCCCTCTGGAGGTGCGTCCACAGAAACAAGACACTTCGATTAACAAATCAAAGGTAAACTTACTTCGAAATTGCCTTCAACTTCAAATACAAGATACTGAGAACCTCGAACGGATGATTGTTACAAGAACAACAAAAATTAATCCTAACTACTTCCTAATCTACTTCCTAACCTACTTCGAACTGGGTTTGAAATCCTAAAGCTACTTGCCAATGAACAAACCAAGCATCATTTGTTTGATAGCTGTTTGTTGAAGATTTGTCCGGGCTTTTCACTCTTCAGTTTCTTCTATTTATAGATGCTGCTTGTTAGTTGAACTTTCCACTCGAAGAATTTGAACTTGACTTGCTTCGAACTCCATCTTCTATACTTTGAATTGACGGTTTCTTCCCTCCTCCATATTTGAATTTGAATTCCTTTAATCTTCTTCAAAAAGCTAAAACTTGAATCTGCACATTTGTTCAAACTGACCTAAATGATCACGTTGTGAGGAGATAACTGCCTTTCAGGGTATGTTCCACGTGTCTTAACTGCCCATTGTATTGTTTTACAAGTTTACACGTGGATTTCATGCATTTGGCAGTTTAGATTATGGCTTCGAAGTCGATCAGCAATAATTCATAATTGCCAATAACTGCCTTTTAAATTGAGGATCAAATACGATATCGTATTAACTCAACTCTGTTCCATTAATCCAATGTATCTATATTATTAGATATTTGCTAACATTTGGCATATTTAATTACGTGTCAAACAACTATTGGATTTGTTAATTTTATATGTAAACATACCCCCCATAACGTCGTTGTTCAAAGAATTTGAATAAGTGTTTATGTGCCTTTTACCGCTTCGAATTCCTGTAAACTTCAAAAGTGGGAGTCATTGGTTGTTTATCTCAAGTGAAGTAATCATGAGCAGTTTGCACATTTCCAATGAGGAATTTATGGGCAGTTAATTCGCACGTCCTCCACCTTTGAGAATTTGAACCGTTTTGAACTTAAAACTTTGCCTATAAAAGAACTTAATTACTGGTAATATCAAATACCAATCTTCGTTCTAAAACCTCACTTTGCTCTTTAAACTCAATTCAGCCATGTCTGACATTTCCAATACCCAAAATGCTTTTGAGAACCTGGATCTTAATGACCAAATTCCTGTTGATACTAGAAATGCCGTCACACCAATTTTTGGTAAAATTCGAAGGGACCGCTCTTATGTAGTGGTTCAAGTGGAAGATTCCGAACCTATTGATCCTTGGAATCCTCCAATCTCTCCTACCCCTAAGCCTTTTCTATGGGGTTTACCATCTGAAATAATGGTGGTGAGGATGAATGACCCTGCTGGATATAGAGGCTGGAGTAGATATCGCTCATTAGCTATGAGTAGATATTTGTCTCCTTTCATTAGGCATGATCCTAATATAATAATGCTTGACAGCCTCATTGCCACTTGTCTCACTCCTGCATTCTTTAAGGTTTGTGAAGAACAAAAATCCGGTTTTGCTAGCTATGGTGACCTTAAACAGAGAGCCAGTAGCCAATTTATATATTGGTTAAATGAGGTTCGAATGCCTCATTTTGAGGGAAATTTCGTTGATCCAACCAATCTTTCTCTTCGAACCTTTCCAGAAAACCTAGATTGGTTTCAAGAGCTGAAGAATACTAGGTTCGATTCCACTCTTTCTCATACTAATTACTCTTACTCTGATAATCCACAATCTGACTCTGTTAAAGCGAAAGAACTATTGGCTGCTTTTGCTTTCTTGGACATAGGGATTCTTGAAGAAGACATTCCTTGCAAAAATTTCCTATGGGCTTGTGAGACCCTTCAATGCACCATCTCTGGTCAAACTGGCTCTTTTCTTCATTCTTTTTTAAACCATTTCCCTCTCCTTCTAATGTGGATGAGGAACAACAGTGCTGCTTATGGGTTTAACCATGACCTTCATGATTATGAGATTGTACATGATCAAGTCATCAAGCTCCATAATAAAATGGAAAACTTGAAAGGAGAGTCCTTCGAAATTCCATCTGGAATTTCCAAAAGACTTCGAAGGAAGTTCAGAAGCCGCATGAAGAGGAATGCTCTAAAATTGGCTAAGTTTGAAATCAAAGCCAAAGCTCTAGTTCTGAAAATCAGGCCTCTGATTGAGAAAAAACTCAAGCTAGATGGAGAAAACGAAGTCAGAATGAAAATCGATGCCATAATAAGGCATTAGATGGCTGACCTACGAGTGCCGTAGAAGAAAACTGACTAGTACAAGGAGAGGTTGGATAGAGACCCTGGTGACATGGACCCCTGTGAAGAACTTGGCTCGTGAGTAGATCCTGAACAACAAACCCATTGGAGTCAAAAGTTATTCTGCATTGATTATCCTTGGCAAATTGATAAACTGACACAAGATTATGAGAGATAGAGGGAACATGCAGAATATTCGACAAAGAAAAGGAAGTAGAAGGAGTAGGTAAAATTCCTTTACCAGATTGAGTAATAGGAAGAGTGCTACCATTTCCCACCATAACACCTGTACCACCTGTGTAAGGATGCTGGACAGAAAGATTAGACAGATCGTTGGTTACATGGGATGTAGCTCCACTATCAAAAAACCAATTACCACCTGTAGGAGTAGACATCACTGTTGAAGATCCTTGCACCATTGGTGGTCCATAAGATTGTGTAGTAGAGGGACCAAAAGATGAAGTACTATTAGTGAAATGCACTTGTGGAAACCTCTGAGGTTGAGATGCATTAGTAAACTGTGGCCCTCCTTGCTGTGAATATCCTTGATAGGGTGATGATCCATATGACTATGATGATCCTTGATACAGAGGGGGACCATAAGACTGAGAAAACCCCTGATACTGAGTTGCCCCTGATGCAGGAAATGAAGGCCTTGCTTGAAACTGTGATTGATCATAAAAAGAGAACTATGGTGGTTGAGCATGAAATGGTTGATAATTCAGATTCTGTCTATAGTAACATATAGCTGCAGTGTGATTTGTTCTAAAACAGATTTGACAACCTCCTGGAACCCAAGATTGTCTTTGTTGTCCTCTATTACCTCTTCCTCGATCAAAACCTCTATTTCTATTGGACTAATACTGATACTGTTGTTAACTGGAATACTGGTGTTGAGGTTGTTGATTGAACAAAGGAGGTGAAACGTTTGTGTTAACTGGTTGAGAAGGCATAACACTGCCTTGAACAGAAGAAGATGCTCCATGTACAGCAGAGGTCTGTGTAGCAACTATAACACTTGTATTATCAGATTTTGATACAGACTTAGAGTGAGTCTTTTGCAAAATCATATCCTCTGCCTTTAGGATAGAAGTTAACTCTTCAAATTTCAGATCACCTGCTCTCATTCGTGCTGCACTCTTAATCAGATCAAATTCACTTGACAAACCATTCAAAGCATAGAAGATAAGGTCCTCCTCATCAATTGGGGATCCACTAGCAGCGAGCTTGTGTGCATAATAGATATCTCATCCAGACATTCTTGCATATTAGATGTCTTGGTGATATTAAACAACCTTTGGCGCAAATCATGGACATGTGATCGAGACAGAGAACTAAACCGATTTGACAAACTGGTCCACACTTCATATACATGTTCTAACCCTAGAATGTGTGTTTGAATCGAAGGAGACACAGTTGCAGTAATACACGCTAATAGATGTCTGTTTATCATTGTCCATTTCAAATATTCAGGATTCGGAACTTTGTTCTGAGTTGAATCAAAAACCTCTAGACACGGCATAACTGTGGTGCCATCAATAAATCCTAAGTACCCATTTGCACTTAGTGCATTACGAACTTGATTCTTCCAAAGCATGTAATTGTGTGCATCTAACTTGATTGTAACAAAATTGGAGAAATTAGAAACAAGAAATACCAATGTTGTAGGCATCGTTATTGTTGAAGCACTCGAACCAAATTGCGCAGCAGATTGTGTCGCCATTGAAACAAATTTGATCTTCGTCTATGAACTTCTTGAGAACTCTAAACCCTAGAATCACAAAGTGTGTGACGGTGGTCTCACAGCTCTAATACCATAAAGAAATCAGTAAAACAATGCATCAATCTTGATAGAAAGAAGATCAGCGAGAGAGAGAACAATTACATCTCTTTTGTTTTTCAACCTTTGCTCGATGCCTCCCAAAAGGAACCTGTGAGACTTAGAGCATCACTAGTGGTATACTCAAACACAAAAATACTCAAAGATGAGTATTTTGATACACAAAAGAGGCTCACAATGGTATTTGGATAAATACTCAAAGTTAACAACATTTGTTACAAATACTCAACTTTTGGCATTTGAATACTCAAAACTACCAATCTTTCTCAATAACCAAACCTCAATAACCAAATTTTGGGGACCACACCGTATCAAAATTAACAACATTCTCTCTCCATTTTTCAAATACTCAATTCAAAACTCAATTTTTTTGCACTTTCTCCCAAAAATTGAAATTATCAATTTTTAATCTTTACCAAAATATGTTCAAGATTGATCTCATTTTAAACGTATTGTGAATATCTTTTAAATGGTAATAATATTATAAAAAAAATATGTACAAATTTAAAGTTGTGCCCATTTTATGAATAAAAATAGAGTGAATAGTATTTTTTTGATTATGGACACAAATGAACCATTGTAGAAGGTAGATACTAAAACTTATAAATCCATTAAATGAATACTCAAAATGTGATGTGGCAATATTTGAGTATCCATATTTGAGTATACCACTAGTGATGCTCTTATATCTCACACTTAAAGTCTAACTGCTAGATAACAGACCTTACGGAAACATACCACTTTTGGAATACAAACATAACAGAACCAAGAGAAACATTATAACGGAAACCCCACATCAACGGTTTATGTAATTCCTTTCACAAAGTCGGATTAGGATTAACTTAATTTTTTGTTTAATCCGTTTTAATCCACGGTGAAAGCGCGAAACAAAAACACGTTTTCCAGAAAGCATGTTTTCCAAACACGTTTTCACGTATTTTCTGAATAAAGTTTAAAAACACGCGTTTAATTTAATAAAGTTAAAAAAAACGTAAATCGATGAGCCCAAACCCTAACTATAATCCAATCTACTCAGCTGCAGTGGCCCGCTCTTCATCACCGTCTGCCGGAGCCACCCAACCCCGAAGATTCCTCCACCTCCAGCGACCGCAGACCTTCAACCTCTCCGAACCAGCAATCACGCCACCACAAAGCCGCAGGGCTTCCCTATGCCATTAAGCAAACCCGAGAGTGCAACTCCAGCCTTTTGCTCTTTTTGCAAACAATTTACCTTCTGAAATCGTGGAAAAGACCACTTTCCTTGATAATGCTCAGTTGAAGAAGCTCAAGGGTGTCCTTGGTGGCACTGGTTAATTAGTTAGTTAAGGCCTTAATTCAAAATTGTGCCCAATAGTGTTCCCAGTTTGTTTGTTGTGATTGATTAGGACAGTCAAGTGTCTTTTTATCTTTCTTTTTTAATTTTAAACCAGAATACGTATTTTTTCGGAACCGGGAGCCCTATAGTGAGGGCTCGACACATGCGAACTTCCCTTTAAATAGGTACAACAGAAGCATCTACACATTACAAATATCTAGTTAGCTCTTAAAATTTCCATGCCCGTCACATTCTCACAAATGAACCTAAATTTCCACGATTTGAAAAAGTAAACCACCCCAGTCTCTAAAGTCTCTTCAAAACCGGCTCATACACAAATCTAATGAACCCTGGGCTTTAGGCTCACCAAGAAACCAAAAATTTTAGGGCCCCCAATTAGTTAGGACCCCTACACACACACACACACACACACACACACACACACACACACATATATATATATATATATATAGAGTAAACTTCCGGTCCAAACCTTAAGTTACGGATTACCGTCCGGACTTCACTTTCCGGACCAAATTTCGACGATCCGAACCGTTAGATGTGTTTAAAACGTGATTTTAAGGTCCAACGCGAAGATTTAGCAAAAAAAAATACCCGGAAGGGCTTGATCGGGGCAGTTTTTCACAAAAACACTATATATAGCGTTTTTGTAAAAACTGCCCCGATCAAGCCCTTCCGGGTATTGTTTTTTGCCAAATCTTTGCGTTGGACCTTAAAATCACGTTTTAAACACATCTAACGGTTCGGATCGTCGAAATTTGGTCCGGAAAGTCGAAAATACCCCTAGGTCCGTAACTTAATAAGTTAAGGTAGTTTGGATGTGAAGTTTATTGTATATATATATATATATATATATATATATACACACACTAAGCCCAATACAATTTTTGTGTAATCCATCCATACAAAAAATGGCCCAATTAGAATTTAGGGCCCAATTAGAATCTAGAATTTAGGATATGGTGAAAATGCTTGATTATGAAGACTTAATTAGTACGTTTGCTGCTAAAAGTGCGAGACGACAATGTTCAAATGATAGATTTTGAAATATTGTAGCGGTTGTATATTTTTGGATAACTATAGGTTTGCATTTGTAATGGTAAATCTTTTGTAATAGTTTTTATAAAGACTCTTTATTGGCCAACTTTTGTATGCAAAATATAGGGTGGGCCTCGGTTAATAAATTCAATTTAGGCCTCCGAAATGTATGAACCGGCTCTGAGTCTCTTAAATAAGTAAATAAATAAATCCACACCACTGGGTACTTCCTAATGCAAGAGAGCTTAAACTAAACACGGATGGATGCCGGTACGATCCCAATAGAGCCGCTAGTTTTGGAGGTTGTTCTGTGATGATCGATCAAGGAAGATGATGTTTAGCCTACTATGGGTAGATAACATGCGATTCAAGCTTGGAAGCTGATGTGTGGGGATTCTAAAAAGGCCTAACTATTATCCTGGAGAAGGGATTGTCAAATGTGAAAACGAGTCGGACGCACTTGTAGCTGCCAATCTCATCAATGAAGGACCCAACTCCAACCATCCTTTGAGCAACATACTCAATGAAGCAAAAACCATTCTCGTTGGAACAAACTCCTCCATTGCTCATGTGTATCGGGAGCTAACGATTGCGCAAATCACTTAGCTCGTATTGGCGCCGAACAAGAAGATGAACTCAAGATCTTAACTACGAGCCATCTTTCATAAGAGAGTTTCTAATTAGGGACAACCTAAATATTAGGCAAATTTTGGACTAATTTCTTTCATGTTAGCTGTTTTATATGCTTGTTATGCTGTTTTTTATGGTCGAACCCTTGGGGCAAAACTCTGTATTTCCTCAAGTTTAGTTTAATATATTTCCGACGTACCAAAAAAATGCCGAATTTCCGTTAACCTATCCGGATCCACATGAGCAAAAAATAATAACACTATCGTGGTCTTTAAGCATAGGATGTAGAAAATTTTGCCCATCCAAACAATGAATGTCAATGAAAGCTGGGGGGACAGTCGAGAGATGCTTTCGGAAGAAGGGAAAATTTATGGCACTTAGAATCCGATATCTCGAAGTCAAAGAAAATAGAGAAGGAAGAGTCTAATGTGACTATTTAGCTGTCATAAAAAAAATGTGACTATTTACGGTAATCACACGTCATGTCACATGTTAGATGATAACCTGTCAATATTTTTCATTACTACATATTTATATGGAGTTGACAAACTTGGAATGACACGTCATGTCATATGTTAGATGATATCCTATCAATATTTTTCATCACTGCATATTTATATGGAGTTGACAAACTTAATCCTGAACCCCACATATATATGTAACCATGTAGGCGAACACTGCAGTGGTGTCCCCAGAGCTCCAATGATATTTTAAGCACATGAGGCATATATATTTGAAATCACCAAATACAAAATATATATATATATATATAAATAAAAATTCCAAAAGTGAAGAGCCTGAATATTTCTTATACACGTATCTAAATATTAATCTCCCACAACTAAAATTTCAATAATGACAAACTAGTCAAACATGAACGCATTTTTTAAGCTCATTAAGTTTACAAGCCAAGATTAATTCCTCCAAAATCTTGCACAATAATGCTATGAACGCATCACTGACCACTCCACCACTTTACCAATCACACCAATCTGCGTGGCACTACATGATTGGTAATGGAAGAACAAAGACTCTAAAACTACTTTATAACGACCAATCATGCAATGTCACATAAGCTTGTGTGGTGGAGTAGTGTGTCCCTAACATTGTTGGATGCTGCATGCCCCTATCCCATTATTCCCTCCCAATTTGTATTTCCTCTTTTACATGTCCAAAAATGTTATCCATTTGAGTTTTTTATGATTCAATAAATTCCCCAAATGCCGTTTCTTTATTGGAATAAAGTAACATTTTTAACAAGTTGAAGTGTAAATTACAAGTTAGAATCTTTTTGGGTGTAAATCCCCAAAAAACCTAGATTTTCAAAATTGAATTAATAAATTGGGAGGGAGGGAGGGAGTATATAGATAGCACTTTCTCCCTATTAAACACACACACACAAACCCATTACAGTAGTGAAGATGTTTCTTCCACTTCTCTTCACCATTTCCCTCCTCTTCTCCTCCTCCGCCCATGCTTCAGTGTTAGACTTCTGTGTAGCTGACCCGTCCTTACCCGATGGACCAGCAGGCTACTCTTGCAAGAATCCTGCTAAAGTCACCGTAGACGATTTCGTTTATCATGCCTTAGGCATTCCAGGAAACACTTCCAATTTCATAAAAGCCGCAATCACCACAGCATTTGCACCCCAATTCCCGGGTGTCAACGGGCTTGGGATTTCCATAGCCCGGGCCGACCTAGCCGTGGGTGGACTGGTGCCACTTCACACTCACCCCGGGGCCTCAGAAATAATTTATATGGTGAAAGGAAAAATCTCTGCCGGATTTATTTCTTCTTCTTCCAATACCGTTTATTACAAGACGCTTCGCAAAGGGGATGTCATGGTTTTCCCTCAGGGGTTGATGCATTTCCAAGTTAATACTGGAAAGCATGTGGCAACAGCAATTGCTAGCTTCGGTAGCCCGAACCCGGGAGTGCAACTCACGCCTTTTGCTCTTTTCGCAAACAATTTGCCTTCTGCAATCGTGGAGAAGACCACTTTTCTTGATGATGCTGAGGTGAAGAAGCTCAAGGCTGTCCTTGGTGGCACTGGTTAGTTAAGGCCTTACTGCAACATTGTGCCCAATAAAAATTTGATGTTCCTAGTTGGTGTGTTGTGATGGATTAAGATAGTCTAGTAAAGTGTCATTTTTGGCAATTTATATATATATATGTGTGTGTGTGTGTGTGAAATTGGGAGGTTTCTGAGTGCAATGTAACCAATTGGTTTTCTCTGTTGTAGCAATTAACATTTCCTTTATCTTGATAATAAATTGACAGTACTGGATGAATAAGTTCATGGTTTTGTAGGTAAATGAATTACTTCGGTTCCAAACACAGCGTTACTGCATGTATATACAGGCAGAAAGGCAAGGAAAATTTAAAAAAAAAATCTCACCCATTGTTTGGTTTGGAGAGAAAGATGGAAGAAAATAATAAATTTTGAGTTCTGTGAATGGTGAAATTTTCCTCATATTTTTCTTTCATTGTGTTAGCACCGAAAAGTCAAGCTCTGTGTTGGTAATTTCATTGACAAAACACATATTTCTCTATATCCCATTATCGAGTTGTAATTTACTAGTGGTCAAGTTTTTAGGAAATTGAAGTGGAAGATATATAATTAAGGCAATCAAGGGATTTGATATTCAGCAACCTCGGTGGAAAAGAAAATCAAGGAGATCATGGTTTCAATATATGGCAATATTTTGTTAGAAAGGTGTTTAAGCAACTTGCCAATTTATGGCAATGCTATAAATATTGACTAGTAAGGTCAGATTCGAGAGAGGCACCATTCTCCCTCTCCCTATGGCGAAAAAGACCTAAATGTCTAGGGTTATTAGAGCGTGTTTCTTCAATTGTGTTTGGGGTACAGATACGATTTATATATGATTGAGCGTTAATAAATCTCCAAGAGTTATTTCATCAACAACTACAAGTTTCAGAGAAGTCCTACGGAGGATTCCTAGGCAATACAAAGTCCGTCGGTGGATTTTGGGAGGCAAACAGAAAGTTTGTGGATTCAAGGAAGCAGCGCTCAAAGTACTGGGTGTGATGAACGTGGATTCAACAAGTAATCATAGACTGGATTGTGAGGATTCAAATCGTAGGTTAAGATTGTGTGTAACTACACAATGAGTATAGTGTTTTTGCAATAGTGATAGGTACACACCCTCTCAATCACTCCCCACTACACCCTCTCTCACATGTGTGGTGGGGCCCATTGGGACCCACCGGGTGGGCCCCACCACACATGTGAGAGAGGGTGTGGTGGGGAGTGGTTGAGATGGGTGTGTACCTATCATTTTTGGTGTTTTTGATTCATTCCATGATTTTTACCTTTTCAGGGTTTTCCACGTATATCTTGGTGTTCGACGTCTATTGTTCTTGTTCTCAGTGAGATTTGAACTTTGAAGAAGTAAATCCACACCACTTTTCCAAATCTCCCGAAAAAATAATTCCACTTCTACATGTATCAATAAACGTGTCGAATTCCCATGGACCAATTAGACATGAGCAAAAAATACTATTACTATAGTCCTTAATCAAAGTAATCCTCCAACACTCTCGGAGTACCATGCGGCGTTGCCTATATGGTACTCCCCAACTATTTACGCAGCGACTAATCATTCGGTATGGACAATTGTCATTCATTTTCTTGGGTTGTTGGGAGATAAGGAATAACTCACGTAAGGTAGTGGCGATCTTTTATTTGTGGAGAGTATCACATGGCCAATGTTCTAAAAGAAGGTCTAGAATGTCGAGTACTCGTCATTTAGGCACTTTAAGGCCCCTCGCCGACTAGCCCGACTAGGCGCCAAGTACTCGGCCCTGGAAGCTAGAAGGTGCCCCACCGGCCTGGGAGCGCCTAGTGCGTTTTAGAACCTTACACGCGGCAATGCCACATGATACTTCGGGAGCATCTAATAATTAGTCCCTTGACCATAGGATGAAACAATCTGACGCAGCGGAATTCACGAGAGATTAGTTAGCATACTAATCCAAACAATACAGGCACTCGAATCAACAAGTAATCTTGAATCCACAAGAAGAAAGATAAAACTCATTCAGTTGCCAATCAAAAAAAAAAAAAAAAGATAAAACTCAATTGTTTATTGAATAAAAGTTATTGAATACTTAATAAAGATTACAGCTCCTCTTATCGGGAAAGTCTACCAATCATTACTAAAAAAATAATGTATCCCAAAAATTAGGGAAACTAATAAAATTGGAAACTAGAAAGAAAAATAAAACTTTTCCACCTTGAACCAACTCAAACGGAAATATACGCTAAGAAAAACATTTCCTAAAACAGGAAAAACATTAAATTGAAGGCCTAGATAAAGGAATTAGGTCGAAATCCACCATTGATCGGTCACGAGTTAGGGTGGTGAGTCTTGACCACAACGCAATTCTGCTTCAGTCTACCAAGTTTGGGCATATTCCAGGCTCATTGTTAAACTGTCAATTTAGGCAATTTCCAATTAAAATTTTTTTGGAGCCCTAAAACTTCGACTGGTCCAATTAATCATAGAATTGGGTCACCACTTGTTCTACGTCACAATCTGCCCATCCAAACAATGAATGTTAATGAAAAAGTGGGGAGAAGAGTCGACAGATGCTTTCGGGAGATGGGCAAATTTTACAATTAGAGTCTGTTCTCTCAAAGTCAAAGGAGATAGAAAAAGGAAGAGTCTAATGTGACTATTTTGGAATAAGGCATGGGTCCTGCTAAAATTTCACTGATGACAAACGAATCAAAGTGTACGTTTTTTTTTAGCTCATTAAGTTTTACAAGCCAAGATTCACGACCTAGTACTCAACTCGTTTGCCTCCTGTAAATTATTTTTCATTTGTTCTGGCTTAAACTTAAAACTAACTTATTACACTTTACGAGACAGGTCAATCTCTCACAACACGTTGACTTAAAAATTGACTTCAGGCACCCTAAATGCTTCGAAGTTAACAAAACCATTATGTGTGTAAATCCCAAAACGACTTAGGCCGAGTTTCCGAATGGATTTTATCAAAATCTGATAAAATCAAGCCTTTGATTTTATCCATTCGGAAACTGAGTTGATAAAATCTTAGATTTTTCAATGCAAAAATCTAAGATTTTATCAACTCAGTTTTCTGAATGGATAAAATCAAGGCTTGATTTTATCAAATCTTGATAAAATCCATTCGGAAACTCACCCTTAGATTTGCAAAATTGAATTAACAAATTGGGAGGGAGTATATAAATTAACACTTTCTCCCGATTGAACACACCAACTCAAAAAGTCATTACAGTAGTGAAGATGTTACTTCCACTTCTCTTCACCATTTCCCTCCTCTTCTCCTCCTCCGCCCATGCTTCAGTGTTAGACTTCTGTGTAGCTGACCCGTCCTTGCCCAATGGACCAGCAGGCTACCCTTGCAAGAACCCTGCTAAAGTCACCGTAGACGATTTCGTTTATCATGCCTTAGGCATTCCAGGAAACACTTCCAATTTCATAAAAGCCGCATTTACCCCAGCATTTGCTCCCCAATTCCCGGGTGTCAACGGGCTTGGGATTTCCATAGGCCGGTTCGACATAGCCGTGGATGGAGTGTTGCCACTTCACACTCACCCCGGGGCCTCAGAAATCCTTTTTGTGGTGGAAGGCACAATATGTGCCGGATTTATTTCTTCTTCTGCCAATACTGTTTATTTCAAGACTCTTTACAAAGGGGATGCCATGGTTTTCCCTCAGGGGTTGCTGCATTTCCTATTTAATTCTGGACAGACTCTAGCAACAGCAATTGCTAGCTTCACTAGCCCAAACCCGGGAGCGCAAGTCATGGATTTCGCTCTTTTCGCCAACAATTTGCCTTCTGCAATTGTGGAAAAGACCACTTTTCTTGATGATGCTGAGGTGAAGAAGCTCAAGGCTGTCTTTGGTGGCACTGGTTAATTAGTTAAGGCCTTAATTACTGCAAAATTGTGCCCAATAAAAATTTGATGTTCCTAGTTGGTTTATTGTGTTTGATTAATAAGAGAGTCTAGTCAAGTGTCATTTTTGGCATTGCTTTTGGTTTTTCCTTTTCTTTTTGATGTGAAATTGGGAGGTTGCTGAGTGCAATATGACCAATTGGTTTGTCTGTTGTAGCAATTGACATGCATTTTCTATATCTTGATAATAAATTGACAATACTGGATGAATAAGTTCATGGTTTTGTAAATGAATTTAGTTTAGTTTCAAACGCAGCGTTACTGCATATATAAACACGTAGAAAGGCAAGGAAATTTTTTAAAAATAAATAAATATCTCGCTCATTGTTTGGTTTTATGAAAAGTGAAATTTTCCTCCTATTTTTCTATCATTTTCCTCCTTTTTTTTTTTCCTTTTCTTTTCTCTCACTTTGCTCAAGTTCCAAACATAGCGTTACCGCATGAGAAAAGGGATGCAGAATACCAAATTAAGCATGAGAAACACTTTTTCCCGATTGAGACTTTGTTACTTGTCATTCCAGACCCTTTACCGGAGATGTTTTCCCATCACTCTCTTTTAACTCTTGGGCAAAGGATCTCCGAGTGCAGCGAGCTCGTAACTAGCCGACCCCGCAAGCGGCTGGGTTCATTTACAACCCTACGTACGGGTGCTTAACTAAGTACTACGTAATTGCTCTGTTTCTCAGTGTGATTTGAACTTTGAAGAAGCAAATCCACACCACTTTCAAAGTCCCGAACAAATAATTTCACTTCTCTGTGTGCAAATAAATGTTCCGAATTCCCATATATGGACCAATTAGACCCACATGAGCAAAAAATACTGACACTATCATAAGTCCTTAACTAGAGTACTCATACAGCGCTCTCGGAGTACCACATCGTGTTGCCTGTGTGGCACGCCCAACCATTTACGTAGCAACAAATTATTTGGTCCGAATAATTATCTTTCTTTTTTGTTAGGAAATTGCGAAACAAGGAATAACCCATGTAGTATAATCGTGATGTTTTATTTGTAGGAAATACCACACGACAATATCACATGATACTTCGGGAGTATCTAATAATTAGTCCCTTGACCACAAGATGAAACAATCTGCCCATCCAAACAATGAATGTTAATGAAAAACTGGGGAGGAGAGTCGAGAGATGCTTTCGGGAGATGGGCAATTTATTTCAATTAGAAACTGTTCTCTCAAAGTCAAAGAAGATAGAAAAAAGAAGTCTAATGTGACTATTTAGTGGAAGGGTCATGCTAACGGGTTCCATAATACACCCGTTAAGGGTTCAAAAAATACACTTTTGTAGGTCCCATTTGTATAAAAAGGTACACTTTAAAAGTACAATTGTACGTTGAAATACACTTAAAGATGTACTTTAAAGTACAAATATACTTTTAAAGTGTACTTTTTTGTACTCTTAACAAGTGCACTATGGCACCCACATTTCCCATGAGGCATTGGCCCTGCTAATACCTAATCATAGCATTAGTTTAATCACCATAAGTTAATAACTTCAGTCTTCATACGTACTATACTGTGCTTTGATTATCTTGTAATCAGCAACCATTAATACTGAATTAAAAAAAATAAAATCATAGTAGTATAGAAGAAGTATCATTAAATGCATCATTGGTTGAAGTTTTCACAATTTTCAGTAACACCACTATAGTCAATAGATCTATATTATTTTAGAAGAAGATCAACTCTACACAGATACTTTCCCTCATGGGGTGTTCTACCAAGTGACGCCTTTGCTTATTACGTTACAAGACAGGTCATTTTCTTCACATACATCAACTAAAAAAATTTAAAAGGCCACCTTAGTGGAACAGTACCCCTTAAATGTCTCGTATGAACAAAGGTGATTTTTGGACACAAAAAATGAAATTACTTTCATGCACAATTTTTTAAAGTTTTTTGCACTAAATTGAAGATCTAATGTTTTCAAAATTTGGTGAAAAGAGATTTAAAAAAATTACGCTCAGAAATACTTTAGTTTTTTATTTTTGAACTTTTGCAAGTCTCTTTTTAAGGGACACTTTAAAATGGAATAGGAGGAGTACAAAAGAATGATAAAATGTGTAGCTAGCCAGAGAATGGGATGAGAACTTCCCCTTATTATCATCCTGCTCAACCTTACTAACAAGTAAAGAGAAATGAGATAAATAATAAACCGCTAACAAGTAATGAGAAATGAGATAAATAATAAACCTCATTAAAAACAAAATTCGTTACAAATAATTGCCCGCGCATACTATTCAGTTGTAATTTAACGATAAAAGTTTTATACGTACATTTTGTTATCTTAATATATCCCGTATAAAGAAAAACGTAAAACTTTTTAATTTTTAAAACCAAACTAGTACATAAGTACCCATAAATAACAAAAACTTAAAGCATTCATTTCCATTTGAAAAGTAATTCAAACAAGAGTGGATTAGTACTGCAACCTTTTTTCTTTCTTTTTTTTATCGGGGAAAATTTTATTAAGAAATTTGACAAGAGTACATCAAGTAGGGGGAGAGGGGAGGGGACTCTAACCGAGGTTGAAAAAATTAAAATGCCTATTCGAAACAAGCCCTGAAAGACCACATGATGGGCAAAGCCCAAATCACCAATGGCCTGGCCCAGGATATACATATCAAATGAAACCCACAAACAAATGCATACCAGATAGAAAAAATAAAGCCCAAAATAAAATCCCAAACCAAAGAAACCCTAGCTCAATTGCCACAGTCCTCCAAGCCAACCACCAGCCAACAAAATCAACCCCACGCCGCCGCCGCAGCCACCAGAAATACTAGAGGAGACCAGAGAAAGTAGCCAAAACACCACCGACGCCGTTAAGCAAAGAATGGGATCATCCAACAATGAAACCCAACAGAGGACAAAAACGACGAAGAGAGATCCACCGGCCGGAGACAAAAGCATGAGAGAAATGGGCCGAGAGCACCAGCTCTAAGAAGACACCACCGCCGCACCGCATCACCCATTCCTAGGAAACCCACGACACCGTGAACCAATCGAAAAGGCTGAAATCCACGGGTGACAGTTGAGAGCCGAAAACTCTAGAAAAATGGTCAGGATAAACACCAGCCTAGGTTCCATACGACGACGGACGCTGACAAGGGAAAACCACCACAACCTGCCACATCAAAACCTGCAGAACAGAGAAAAAAGAAGGAGAAAGGGGAGAAAAAAACGAGAGGAGAGAGGGAGAGAGAGAAAGAAGAAGAGAGAAGAGAAGGAGGAAAAGAAAAAACAACTGTTACATTCATGATGCAGCTGTCCGAATACGGGAAATGCATACAATTGAAAGGGCTACTCAAAAAATAGATAATTAGCAGAAGAGGAAAATAATGAAATGAATAAGGGAACCTTTTGTTAGCAAGTAAACAAGAAGGAAAAAAGAAATTAAATCCATCTATGATATGGGTGGAAGTCTCAGAACTGATCATTGACACCCACGTATGCAAGCCTTGGAGGGCAACGAACACCCATATCTAAAACAAGTAACCTTTTGCAATTATACCAGTAAAATGGCATAAAATAGCGGTAGCAGCTTGGTCGATCTTTGTTGTTTAAGAAGAAGCTTTCAACATTTTTTTTGCCTATAGTACCACCATAGGGTCCACATCACAACTCAAATGGGGATTATGGCAACATCTCCAAGAATCAGAATCGTAGGCAATACTCACGTAGCACTTTTTAGGAAACTTTACAACTCTACACCTAACAAGTATTTCAGAGATGCTGAACAAAGGAGAGTTCTCAAATGGGGATTATGTTTTCACTATAGTCAATAGTTCTATACTATATTGTTCTATATTATTTTAAAATTACGCTAAAAATTACACTTACGTACAAACATCAACTCAATTTCACTCAATAAGCCAGTTGTACCGACTTATTGCCAATAACTCATTTCCTCGTTTGACAATATAATTATTAACCTTGCAAGTTAAAATGGTGTTTGCCAACTTTTTAACCCATCGAATCGCTCTCTTGTGCCCTAGAGGCATCAATTAGCACTCCTTTTTTCGTCTGTATCAGTGTGAATTTACCATATAGTTGCCTCTTGTGGAAAAATGAAATTATGAAAGCCTAAGAGCATCACTTGTGGTATACTTAAATATGGATACTCAAATATTGCCACATCACATTTTGAGTATTCATTTAATGGATTTATAAGTTTGAGTATCTACCTTCTACAATGGTTCATTTGTGTCCATAATCAAAAAAATACTATTCACTCTATTTTTATTCATAAAATGGGCACAACTTTAAATTTTTACATATTTTTTTTTATAATATTATTACCATTTAAAAATATTCACAATACGTTTAAAATGAGATCAATCTTGAACATATTTTGGTAAAGATTAAAAATTGATAATTTCAATTTTTGGGAGAAAGTGCAAAAAAATTGAGTTTTGAATTAAGTATTTGAAAAATGGAGGGAGAATGTTGTTACTTTTGATACGGTGTGGTCCCCAAAATTTGGTTATTGAGAAAGATTGGTAGTTTTGAGTATCCAAATGCCAAAAGTTGAGTATATATTTGTAACAAATGTTGTTAACTTTGAGTATTTATCCAAATACCATTGTGAGACTCTTTTGTGTATCAAAATACTCATCTTTGAGTATTTTTGTGTTTGAGTATACCACTAGTGATGCTCTAACAATATAAATTCACGTGAGCGAGGATACGAAAGGGAGTGTGGATGCTAAAAAAGAGTTTGAATATACAGGTACATCTAATCTTAGCATCAAATTAACCCGTTGGCAGGCTGCTTTCTGATCTATAGCAATTTTAAAAAAAAAAATGGTTGAAGAGCATCGACCTATGTTTACGTGCTGCTTCCGGATCTCAAAGACTAAGAATAACATTAATCTTTGCCACTTACAAGTGTGTCAATCCTCAGGTCATAACTGGGCCTTCGTTGGACACTCTCTCCATGTGTTCGAATCAGTAAATAAAGAATATATAACGAATGCAAAAGCGATGCTTCGGGTTACCACGTGACGGGTATAAATTAAATCTAATTGTTTGTGGAACAATTTCATAGCAATGGAGTGATGCCACGAGCTTCGAGTGGCACCTTCAAATTTACCATCCAAAAACTTGAGTTGCTCTATAATGATAGAGAGAGAAAACCAGTGGCGGCTCCAGGAATTCTCGTGAGGGTGTTCAAAAATTCTACTACGGCCCTCTAGAAATCATAATTGTACATAAACCCCCCAAAAAAACTACAAATACCAACAGTGTCACCAAAAAACAACAAAGTATTTAGCATATTACAATTGCCCTCGACGACTTTTCAGTTCCCGTAGTTCATAGATAAGAGATGAACATTGTTTTTTCTTTCGGTCCACACATTTTGGGTAGGGTGTTCAAACATTTTAGGTAGAGTGTTCAAATTTTTTAGGCAGGGTGTTCAAATTTTTTAGGTCAGGGTGTTCAAAATGCTAAAAATTAAAAAAAAATTAAAAAATTTACATGTATTTCTTAAAAAAAAAAAAAATCAGGGTGTTCGGGTGACCACCCTACCCACTACTTGGAGCCGCCTCTGGAGAAAACCATGCAGGACTTGAATAGAGGACCATCCTGAACGCATACAAATTCTAAGCTCCCTAGGAGATAGAGGTTCAAAATTTCTCCATCTTTATCTCCAAGATAATATAGAACTTTCTTTAATGGATCACAAGGTCATTCCCACATGAGCATTATGATTTGGTTCCGGTCCCGACTCTAAATTCCAAGATTACTAATTGCTTAGAGTTTTCTCAACAAGAAATTAACAGCTTGATTGAATGCGGGAGTTTTGGGTGGATATGGGGAGACAAGATAGTATGGGTATAATTCATGGAGGGTGGATCCACATCAATATGACATTTATAAAGGGTGGATAAAATATTACTTGGTTTGAAAGATTTTGGTAATAATGGGGATAAAATAGTACTCATTTGATTTGTTTTGTCGTTGAAATGGTAAATGAGGATATATAAACTAAAGGATCTGGGGTGGATTGGCCCTGATGAGGAAGGGGTCATCTGTGCGAATTGAAATATGGGCAAGGCTAGGCTTGTACATAAGTAAGAGAGTCTAGGTTAATTGGATTAGGGTTGGGGATAACTCATATTGGTAGAGCTTTTTCATCTCAATTCCCAAACCAAGGGCATGGTGTGGACCTGGAATTCCAAGCTCAAACCCATCCTCCTTCTAATTCTCCATCCAAACGAGCCCTAAGAATAATGATTACGTATATACTATGAAACTAGTCTTATCCACTTTATTTCGAATGGTTGGAGATCCAGTTTTACCAACAAAAAAAAAAGGTGGCTGGAGATGGAGTGGCCTAAAATATTGCACAAGTCACAGTGGATAAATTCTCCCCAAACTACAGATTTGGAGGATCCGATTCTTTGCCACCCCAGAAGCTATTGTCTTGCATAGTTGCATGGCTTACCGATTGGCCCTTTACAGCTAATTTTCCACAATTAGTGGGCCCATTCACCTCAAGAAAGTCGTCAAAGAACCGGAGAGATTATACAATGCCCTGGGACACAAGTGCGGGCAGATCTCTTCCTACTATACATTCAAGGCCGGCTCTAATATTCGTGAGGCCTAAAGCAAACTTTTTAAAGTGGACCCCTCAATCTAATTTGCTTAGTTAAAAATACTTGGGTAAAAGAAATTTCTTATGAAGTCATAACAACCATTTAAGACTATGAGTACCCAAAATCAATAACCGTTACAATAATTCAATTTTCATATAAGCCTAATTGGTAATAACATCTGGACCTATAAAACTGGGAGCCCTCAAAATTGGTAAAAAATCGGAGGCCTAAAACAGTGATTTTACGAATTTTAGCTCAAAATCAGCTCTATGTACATTTTGTGGGATAGCCTTGGATCCTATAGAAGTGTGTGGTGGATAGAAGGATAAGGCACCATGTGCGCATTGAATAATTTTTCCACAGCCTCTATATTCTATTCCATTCAAATCAGTAAATCATCATAAACTCAATGATGGGTTGACCACTTTCTTCCACTTAGAAAGTTAGAAACGCCAATCACAGGTGTGAGGTAACCGCACTAACTAATACCCCAACTATATTATCCCCTTACTATTTAATCCCATCAAAACTTTTCCCGCATTCAATCCGGGCCTAAGGTTATTTTAATTTTCGGACCCACCAATGTGTAACATAAGGCCCCGATTGGATGCGGGATATGTTTTGGTGGGATAAGATAGTAAGGGGGATAAGATAGTAAGGGGTATTATTTAGTAAGGGTGGACCCACAATAATGTGACATTTATGAAGGGGATAAAATAGTATGTGGTTTAGATGAATTTATGATAAAGGAGGATAAGGTTGAGTGGATGATGTACAAACTTGACAAATGACTTATTTGCCCTTGAACAGTCATATTAGATTTTATGCTAAAAATAATACATAAACACAATAGAAATTAAATTAATTATACTTTTTAATAAATAATTCCTTTTATTAGTTATATCTAAAATTAAAATATTCAGTTATCATCTTTTTATTGTTCATTTAAATAATATTTCGAAGTTTAAAGTTGGGTGGATGAAGTTTAATTTTTTATTATTCATTTCAATAATATTTCTAGTTATAAGTGTTTAATAATAACTAATTAGTAATTTTTTTGTTATTCCCCAACAATGTCAAATTCTAAAGTATAAAAAAAATAAATTTTTTTGTATCAAGTTAAAGATCTCAATTTGTAGTTTAATTTGGCGCAAAAAAAAGTAAAAAAATTAATGTGAAAATACTTTATTTTTTTATCCGAAGGATATTGCAAAGCAAGCCAACAATGTCAAATTCTAAAGTATAAAATTTTTCAAATTTTTTTGTATCAAATTAAAGTTCTCAATTAGTAGTTTAATTTGGTGCAAAAAAAATTAAAAAACTATCCACAAAAGTACTTCATTTTTTTATCCGAAGGAAATCGCAAGAGTTCGTAAAACATTTAAAATTCCATTCGGTTTCTTTTTAAAAACAGTAAAAAAAAAAACTGGGGGTAAGGGGAGGGGTATAAGGGAGGGTATGGGGGTAATTTCGTAGGGGGTATGAGGGGGTATAAATTAGTAATAGGGGGGAGGGGTGTTATTAATTAGTGAGGGGGAAGGGGTATAAAGGGGTATTATTTGGGTGGGAGTATTAAGTTATCCGGGTTCCAAATTTGTGCCAAACCAAATATAAAACGGTGGGACCGGGATAAGGGGAGGGGGTACAACTTAATACCCCCTCTAATGCTGCAGCCAATCGGGCCCTAAGAGCATCCATATTAATTAAGCTTAGAATAGTGTCATATGAGTTTATTTTTGTGAAAGATAGAGAATTTCATGATAAATGTGATTACAAACTACTGTGTGTGTGTGTGTGTGTGTATTTATATATATATATTATGACAACAGAATAATAACAATATATAGATGAGAAGAACTTAAAACATAACCAAAACAAACTAAGAATATATATATCTAGAGATAGATTGTTTTGGCTATTAGATGTCTATGATCAATGTATGATGTAAATGCGTTGTTGCAGCTGTAGTCCCGCAAATGACGAATTTTTCAACGCACGATTAAACATATAAACAACCAAATAAATTTAAGGGGACATTTGGCAGTCAACTGTCGAGAAACTGCATGCTTGATATAGCTACCAAACAAGATCTGACCAATAAAAACCAAGTGACTGAGGTCGAGAGCTCCCCGACACAATTAGGCGTTGTGCAACTAGATGGCCGAAACCAATTACAGAGCTCTAACATCGGTAGAGAAGCTGCCGGAAATATTCGCAACCAATGTTATTGGAATGAAATGGCCGAGGAGAATACCCTATTCATCCGTGAGATGTATCCTTTGGCTTATTTGCAACTAACAACATCTAAATTAACACCACGTTTCCAAACCACCACCACCCACTGAGCCAGATCTGAACCATTTCAATCTACCACCGCCCAATAAGCAAATTCACGAAGCCAACCCGGGCGTCCCTAGCGTCGACAAGTCTAAACAAATAGAACTCCAAATTGCTCCGCTATATCTAACATTCCATCAACCACCCTCAAAGAATCAATGTGATGCCCAGTAATCCCAAATAACAATAGCCACTACCGATTCCAAACTAATATCCAAAGATTCCTTGGACCACATCAGAATATCTAGATTGAGCCATGAGTAAACCCACAAACCACTGAACGGACCGATACAAAATAGACAACCTAAAACTAGTGCTTGTGTGTGAAAGGAACATGTGTAAGAAGTGAGCATGCAATGATGCAAACGAAAACCCTTCTATAGATTTTATTTAAAAAAGACTTGTGATATGCATGCAAGACAAAGGTCAGGTTGTTATCATCAAATATATGGAGTACTAAGAAATGGCATACGGTCAGATCGTGTGTACCACATGGGGTGCAATTGGTCAGATCTAAAGTGGAGAGCGGGTGTTTTAATCTCGATCGTTCAATACACTTTTAAATGATTCAAATGCAATACTCAGCCATTCAAGTACCACATAGGCTCGGCCATGTGTACCCGGTACGTACCCAAAAAATTTTCTCTCATCAGAGGTATCCATGGTTATGTCGAACCTCAGTGGTGTCAGTCAAATGTACCCAATTAAATTTCAGGAGAATCAGCCAGGTTGGCAATGGCAAAGAAGACGACGACCTGGCAGTTTAGAGAGCGATGGTCGGGTCTCGCTTGACTGCTTCAATGCCCCTCTGTCATATTCCTCTCTCTCTCTCTCTCTCTCTCTCTCTCTCTCTCTCTATATATATATATATATATATTGTTATTTTCTCTCAGTCTATATATAGCAGTATACATACACCCTCCGTTTTATTCTTCAACTTCTGGTCATGTCTCTCACGTCCGTTTTTGGTCTTATTTGAGAGACCACCAAGAAGGAGAGAGAAATTCTAGCGAGAGAATTCGAACCCTAGGCCTAGTCTCGCAACCGAGAGGGCGAAATCATGAGTCTCTTCGGGCTTGGAAGCAGGTATTCCTTCTACCCTTCTTTATTTATCTGTATATGAATATGTATCTATGTGTAGATTATTTAAAATTCTCTGCATACATGCATTTGATGCAAGTGTTCTATCGGAGATTTTGGGCAACTGCTGATGATTCAAGTTTTGTCTTTGATTATGATGCTGTTTTTAATCTTGAGGATTGCTCCTCCATCTATTATTGAAATTTAAACGAATTTCAGTTCGTGGCAACGGTAAGACTACAATTGGCTTCTCATTTGGGTGCCAGAAATGAACATCTGTCAAAAACAGTCAAAATATTACTACATGGTAGGGAATTTTTTTTTTGTTTTATTTGGTAGTGATTGGTTTAACTACATTGTTTTAAAAAAAATAAAAATAAATTTTTTTCTCGAAATCAGGGCGATTTAGTTCTACCACAAAGCCCTAGAATGGATTTGATCATGACCAATGCAGTGTCTAGCTAGGATGTTCTGAATACTGTACTTTATTTCCTGATCCTTATCTTCCCAAGTCCCTTATTAGTTTTCGGTGACCTGTAGTCGTGCTTTATCCTGATTGTCTGTTTGTTTCCCATATGATTGTATGGGAAATCCATAAAATCTTATGGGAAACAAGGCCAGTAATGACAAGTACAAAGTCACTCAGTGAACACAAAAGTTAGGAATCGTGATTAATTTGGATAGTTCAAACTTCTATTTTGAATACATGAAACCAATGATTAGAATCACTGTATTTGAATTTCGCTCAAAGTTCTGTGGGATTTGATACCATTTGTAGAACATTTCTTGGCGTTTTCATTTTCAAGAATTTTTCTTTGGGATGGTGGATCTAAAGTGAATGTGCAGCATGTTAAAATGTTTTGTCTGAAACCTGATCATCATTTCGAGTGCCCCTTTATTCCTGTTTTCAATTCTACTTGAGGAGGAGGAGTCTTGGCCCCATAAGCTTTCGCAAATTGATTTATGGCACAAGGATATGAGAATATGAACCTTCTTGTGCTTGCTTTGTTGGAAAAGTAGTTGTTTAATTTTTGTGGGCATCTTTTTTTTTTTTTTTTTGAACGGTAGAAAATTATTTTCGTAGGTATCTGGAATTCATTAGTCTTGCTGCCTTTAATGCAATATAAGTCATTATGTACTCCCAACTTCAAAATAAGTAGTTATGTTTATTTACGTTACTTTGTTCTAGAGAACTCTTAAGTTTGGTGTTCCAAATGATTGAAGAGAACAGATGTCAGGGTCGGGACAGAGAAGGGGTCATGTTTTTTGATATTCAAGGAGTCATCTTGCTTTGACATAATTAGTTAAAATTCTCTGAGTCTTCTATGGTAATGGGTTAGCCATCGTTTATACTGCTGCTCTGCAAAGTGAGTTTTGATTGCTCATTTTCTATTTGAAATGCATGCATGCAAAATGGGATTATCTTTCTGTTTCTATCGTCCCAGTAGGGCCACTATTAAGTATTAACTATCTCCTTACTTGAGATGTGTAGAAATCAGAAGACATTTCGGCCAAAGAAGAGTGCTCCATCAGGAAGTAAGGTTGGTGTTCTGCCTTAACTTTGCAGAGTTTTAAGTGCTTTCGTTCTGGTATTATTTGCTCTTCGTACTGTTTTCCTGTTGAGAATCAACTCGAGATAGGCCTAATCTCAAACACCTTTGGTCTTTTTTCTCCATTTGTTTGTATTCCAATGCAGGGTGCTCAGCTTAAAAAGCACATTGATGCTACATTAGGTAGTGGGAACCTAAGAGAAGCTGTCCGACTGCCCCCTGGAGAAGATCTTAATGAGTGGCTAGCTGTAAATAGTAAGAAATCTAAACTGTATGACTTTGTTGACTATATGATTATCTGCCACCATGTCCAAGTTTCAGTCATAATGCCTCTTTCGAATTTTTGCCCGATTACTCCTGGTCCTGTATATCTGCTAATTTATTTTGCAAAACCTGCGCTACAGTAATTGTAGCCTTCTAGGTATATTGGTCTGATTTGCATAGAGATTGATAGTGCGATTGTGTGGCTTAAGACTAACTAGTAACTACAAATATTTCTTTCATCCATTGGGTTTTTCTAAAAATTGGTTGCAAATCAAGTTATGAACCGATGTGTAATACCTAGTACAAACTGTTTTGGTATTTGCAGATTTATGATTCTCTGCACACGAATCAACTTACTACCTAAGGAGTGTGACCCCAATAGCCATCAAATGATATGTTTGCAAAGAATTATCGTTGATATTGATCTCCACCTAAGCTTGAGATCAACTTTGGGAATCGTTTACACATCCTTTTAGATTCTTGCTCCAGTTGTGTTGTCGGGATACTTATTGTTGTGTTGTCGGGATACTTATTGTTATTCTGATTCTTACTCTTATCCCCCTGTTTTGTTGATCCACGAAGTATCACAGATTATTATACCCCCCATGAAAAGAGATAGGCCAATATTGCATAGAATCAATTGGATGAAGAATTTAATGCCGGTTTCTGTGGAAATAATAACCCTTTTTATGTCTCTCAGAAGTAAACCATTTAATTCATCATATTTGGGCTGCTTTTATTGATTTTATCCCCTCTAATCCCACTTAGACAATAATATCTCATTAACTCAAGGGTCTGTGTTCTCATCCATGGTTACACATGTATGACATCAGCGATTTATTTCATTTCTTTCTTCTTCTTTTTGTACAGCGGTCGACTTCTTCAATCAAGTGAATCTTCTGTATGGCACTCTTACAGAATTTTGTACACCATCAACCTGTCCAACGATGACAGCAGGATCAAAGTATCTTTCTAAATCCCTCTTGAGAATAGTTGCCCTCGTTTTTTTGCCTCAATGTTTGGTAGCCTTGATTGGCCTTGCTTGATCTATATTTTTAAGTTCTACGGAGATGATTATAATACTTAAGGAAGAAAGTAATGCGCTTGTGACATGTGCTCTTTCCCTAATGTAGTTTAAGCATGTACATTTTGCCAATGATGCATTCATATTGCAAATATTAGACTAAGTTTTGTTTCTCTACAGATACGAGTATAGATGGGCTGATGGAGTTACTATAAAGAAACCTATCGAGGTATCTGCTCCTAAGTACGTAGAATATTTGATGGACTGGATTGAATCTCAGCTCGATGATGAATCTATTTTCCCTCAAAAGTTGGGTATGTCTTTTTCCTTAATGTAACAAAGATATGGTCTTTTATCTAAGCTCTTCTTTTTTACCATTTATATGATGTCAAGCAGGGGCACCATTTCCACCAAATTTTCTGGATGTTGTTAAGACAATATTCAAGCGATTGTTCCGTGTATATGCCCACATCTATCATACGCATTTTCAGAAGATTGTGAGTCTGAAGGAAGAAGCTCATCTCAATACTTGCTTCAAGCATTTTGTTCTTTTCACCTGGGTAAGTTTCTAGCTTTAATGTTCAACCCTTTTTAATGGACTCCATTGTTTTCCTGATTTTCCAATTTCACCAAGAGAAAGTGCTCTCTCTCTCTCTCTCTCTCTCTCTCTCTCTCTCTCTCTCTCTCTCTCTCTCTCTCTCTCTCTCTCTCTCTCTCTCTCTCGTTGGGCTTATGTTTCTCTGAATCTCTCTGTGTAATGCAGGAATTCAGATTGATCGACAAAGGCGAGCTTGCACCTCTCTATGAACTTGTTGAGTCTATCTTACAGTTATAGTGTTGTGCATTTTTTTCATCTTGTTCCTTTGTTAAGAATTTGGTGACCTTTTAGCTTCTCCTTGATGCAGCCTTGTTAATTTCTCTCTTTTGTAATTTTGTAACTAAAGATTCTGACCTGGGCTGTGTTTTTGCTCGTTTGGAATGAAATTCAAGTCTTTGAATGACGCCTGCTCTTCCTTCTTATTTTTTCCTCTTAATTTAGATCCGAATGTAGCATAAATTATATGTCTAAAATTTATTACATGGGCTAATACAAGATTACCAATATTAACCCAACAAAAGCTATAGTCTATTATGCTTTAATCATAAAGGTTTTATGTTATGTAAAGCAAGCATTAAATTTTTACTCTCCTATATGTTTTATACTAAAAAATTTCTAATTAAATTTAAGTTCACATCTTCATGAATTGAACTATTTCTATAATGTCTGCGCTTCATAGCTTGATATTCATTGGTAACACAGAGGTTTCATTTGATTTTCTTGTTGATTGGATTTTTATTTTTATTCTTGCATTAAAAACCTAGATGTGGCAAGTCCATACAAATTTGTTCAGTTCAAAAAAATAAATAAATATATATACAAATTTGTTCTAAATTGGAAAAATTACTCTTTGAGTACATTGATTTTGTTAATTCTCAAATATTCGAGGGTTGCTATTTTTCTCCAACTTCTAGTATAATCTCCTTTTTTTTTTTGGTACTACGGAATGATTTATCTTTGAGACTGCATTATCATTCATGTTTCCTTTTTTTTTTTTGGTACTACGGAATGATTTATCTTTGAGAGTGCATTATCATTCATGTTTATTCGTCTTTTAGTGATTTAGCAATTTTTATTATTATTATTATTATTATTTACATTTTTTGAGGTATATGGCATAATTCTATTAAAAAAGTAAAAAATATTGTTATAATGTTTAAAAATTTGACTAAAGACAAAAAAATATACAACTATAATTAACTTTTTTTTTTTAAAAAAAAAAAAGGGTGTATTAACCCAACTCGCATTTGCTAAAAACACCAAGGGGATATTAGCAACTTGCTTTCAGCAAAAAGAGTACGTGAAAGAAAACTAACTTTTAACTAATAGGAAATGAATTGACTATTAGCAACTTGGAGTAATTTTTGGAACCTTTTAACTTTTATGGAAAATTGAATTTCAGTAATTGGCTCTAAAAACGACAAACTCGGCCGAAGACTCTGAGAACGAAATAAAACATTCTTCTTTTCTTTTTGGTCAAGTCGAACATCATATTTTGGCTTAAATAGTCACTTCAATTATTTTTCGTCTTTCTGTGATTTTTTTTCGCACCAGTTAGTTTCGTGTCAAGTTTTTGTATATTACTTCCTATGTCCCAAAATATTTGTCCAAAATTACCATTCACACCTCTCAAAAAATCATCTGTATTTTGTAATTTATAATACTTTTTATGATTTTTAAAATTTTTGTTTACTAAAACTAATCTGTCAAACAAGATCCATATTGAATACTATATAGTAATTGATTATAGCTTACAAAATATAGATGATTTTTTGAGAGGTCTGAATAATGATTTCGGACAAATATTTTGGGAGGGAGAGAGTATTAGTTTGTCTCGATTAAAACCATCCAGGGGGTGTTCCACTAACTAGTTTTTTCCAAAAATTAATTTCTCTAAAATCAAGACAAGTCATCTTCTCACAATACATCACATAACACAAAAACCAAGGCAGTTTTAAAACAAAACTACCTTAGTGGAACACCCCCAGTACCAATCTGCCACGCCGACAGTTGGAAGCTGCAAACCTTTCGCCTCCTCATTTTGGCGGGAATTCGGGGCGGCGCCGATTTAGTCGTACACAGCAAGCTTCTCTCTCTCTCTCTCTCTCTCTCTCTCTCTCCTCACCACGACTCTTCACTCTCCTCTTCACCCCCGCAACTCTGCAACTCTCTCTCTCTCTCTCTAGATAATCTTCCTTCATCTATAAATCCCATCCCAATGAAGGTCTTGAGGTCTGGAAAGATACTCTCGTCAGTCCAACCTTCGTCTCCGTTCAAAGTCCCCCAAATGGAAACTCCATTTGAACCCACAACCCCCGCAAAAACCCTACACCCCTTGAGTCTCTGTTCGCCGACCTCGACCTCTTCGACACCGGTCCCTCTAGGCTTGGGTTCCGGCTCAGTCTCCCTTCCACCTCCTAGAAGGAGTCTCCGCCTCGCTTCCGTTCGGGGCGTGGATGGAGTTAACCCCAGTGATAGTTTCCCTACCCGTAAAAGAAATGGTGGGGTTGTTGTGAATTTGATCGAGGATCGGAGTGGATGTGGATTGGTGAATGTAGGAAGCGATGGAAAACCTAGGGTTTCTGGCGTTGGAGTGAAGAAGGCTAGGGTTTCCAGTGGTGTTGGAATGAGGGATGTAGTTGCGGGACCGTTGGATTTCGAGACTGAGGAAGGGAGGGCTTTTGAGGTTATGAAGGGGGAAGGGAAGAGGAAATTGGGTAATGTGGTTGATTTTAGCAGGTCAGAGTTGGTAAGCAAGGATTGGTCGGGTATGGGAATCCTCAATTTACGGTCTGGGAAGAAAGTTACTAAAAGGATAGTGGAGGGAAGTGGGGGTGATGTTGGTAAGTTAGCTAATGCGAATAATGGGGACGTGTTGAATAAGATTGGACTTGAATTCGACAACCTAGGAATTGATGAAAACCTTAGGGGTTCTGATTATGGAGTGAAGAAGGTTAGGGTTTCTGATAGGGTTGGAATGAGGAACATAGTTATGGGTGAGCTGGATTCGGGGAGTGAGAAGGGAAGGGATGAAGTTGTGTCCATGGAAGATGTTTTTTCCATGGTAGATGAGTTTACAAAGCAGGAAATTGGGTCAACTTGTGGTTTTAAAAGTTTTGGGGAAGTTAGAGGAAATGTAGTGAGTGATGAGAAAGGGGGAGGGAAGCAGAATTTGGGTAATGTGGTTGATATAAGGACTTTGGAAGTGGTGAGTGAGGATTGGTCAGATAAGGGAATCCTGAATTTGCGATCGGGAAAGAAAGTTACTAAAAGGGTAGGGGAGGGAAGTGTTGGTGATGTTGGGAAGTTGGTTCATGTGAATAATGGGGGAGTTTTGACTTGTGGTAATGGAGAGGGTGGTGCAGTGATTAAGTCCGAGGGATACCTGGGAGTCATGTTGGATAATGTGGCAGTGGATTGGGGTTGCAAGCTAAAGATGCCAGTAGGTGATGCATTGCAAAAAGACCAAACTGGTGAAGAAAATGGTTCTGGCAGTCAGTCTCAATGGAGACTCACTGAGGAAGAAAAAGGTAAGTGGAAAGAATTTGATGATGATTTGGTAGAAAAAGTTGATCTGGAAGAAGAGGAAGAACCAACTGCTGATATCCAGGAAGAACCAACTGCTGATGGATATCTTACTGGTAAGTCCAGAAGTAGACTCAGTAGGCAAGCAAAGGGGAAGGGGAAAGTAGTTGAGGATGGGTTGTTGTCATATGGTATTCACACGCTCAAAATGGCGCCAGAACCTAACGTGGGAGATACAATAAAAAATGGAGTTTCGGGTGCTCACTCTTTGGCCGACAATGTATCAGTTAATGATGCAGGGCAAGTGGCGGAGACTAATATAAGGGCGAATGTTATGCGAGGGAGGGATCACAAGATACGATTCCGGGATATAGCCAAGAAAAATGCGTTGCGTTTTGCTCATTTCCCTTCCGAAGAGGTAGAGGAAAACGGTTTAATTGATGACGCTGAAGGGGAAATGCCTGGAATGGAAGCAGAGAGGGAAGTTGAGGACTGGCCTGGTCCCTTTTCGACTGCTATGAAGATCATTAGGGACCGAGAAATGAAAATGAACGAGCTACAGCAGAACTCCTGTTCGGATGAAAGCAAACCTGCATCTTTAGTATGGGTTCCCAAAAAGGATCATCGCCGTGACAACCCAAAGAGGACGATCCCCTCACTTCAGGACTTATGCTTGTTGATTCTTGCTAAAAATGCCGATGCAATCACTTCACTTGACATTGTCCCTGATATACTGAGACACAAGCTCAGTAAGATGCTTTGTGATTCTCGGAAAATGAATGGGCATTTCCTTGACCTGCTTGTACACGGATCAGCCACAGAGTTAAGGATATGGGATTGTTCATGTTTGACAGAGGAACAGCTAATGAGAGCTTTTGAAGGATGTGAAGCCAATAACTTGACGGTGCGATATCTTTTTCTAGTTAACTGTGAATTTGGTATTCTTAGGTCCATTTCTAATTATTAATTTGATTATATTTTGACCATTGTTAACAATCTGTCGCATGAGCTTTTTTGATAACGAGAACCAAAAATAATTTGGTGAAATCTTAGCACTCTGCTGCACTATTTGGATGGTTGACTCCTGAATCACTTGATGGTGCGATAAGAATACAGCTTCATAACTACAGACACAACGTAGGAAGTGTTTTGCTTGATTGTAGCTTGCATTGCTTTTGCCAGAAGCATAAAACCAATGATCACCCATGACTTCTACATATCACTGGTGCCACAAAAGCTTTTTTGGTGCTCTTATTGGTGTGCAGTCATTGCCATTTTGTCATTGCATCTGTTGTCCTATATGATTTACAGAGTTTCTAGACTGTATTTGAGACATTTGTACGAATTTTTGCTTGATTTCCTGTGCTGGACTGTCAGGACTTCATTGTATGATCTCTCTTCTTCAGTAACCCATCTGCAGCACCAGTTCTGTTTTTCACTCTTATTGGGCCTATATTTGGTAGTTTATTTTTTTATATTTGTATTTAAAGACTGTCAGAATATCTTGTGTATTTGGTTCAGTCCGCAAGCCTTTCTTCTGTTTGAAATGAGGGTAATCATCTTGCTCATGGTCAAGCTTCTTGTTCTCGAAATAGTGTAGTGAATATCATTAGTGGCACAGGAGTAGCAGCTTCTCGTTTATTGTTAATCTTAATAATTACCTTAAGATGAATTTTCTTGGACTGTTTGAATTAGGTGCTGCAACTTGACCTATGTGGACGCTGTATGCCAGACTATGTTCTGAAAGCCACCTTAGCTCGCTCGCCAAATAGCCTTCCTGCGTTAACTACTATTTCATTGAAGGGTGCATACCGTCTTTTGGACATTGGGTTAAGTGCACTAGTCGTATCTGCACCTGCTTTAAGATCTATAAACCTCAGCCAGTGTTCCCTTCTCACTTCTGATGGAATCATTATCATAGCTGATTCACTGGGATCTGTTCTGAGAGAGTTGTACATTGATAATTGCGATAATATAGATGCTGTGCTTAGTCTACCCGCCTTGTTGAAGCTAGAGCATTTGGAAGTACTTTCGCTAGCTGGGATGGAAACTGTTTGCGATGATTTTCTCTGTAAATTGGTTGCAGTGCGTGGTCAACATATCAAGGAGCTTGTTTTGAGTGACTGCAAGTATGTAACCTTATACAAGTTCAAACATATGGATGTAAAAATGAGCCATATTATTATTTTTATTCTTAAACTCCAGTAAAATACTTGAGTCACAAAATTCACTTTGTTTTTTCGATGTGCTGCAGGAAATTGACTGATGCTTCCTTGAAAGCCATTGCAGACAATTGTACAGGATTATGTGCACTCGACATTGGTAACTTGCGCAAACTGACAGATTCCACAATGGGATATCTGGCAAATGGTTGTCAGCTAATTCAATCATTGAAGTTGTGCCGGAATTCGTTCAGGTTCTGCATTTATTTGTCACTGCTTATAATTGTGAGCAAAAGGATCAGTAGTACTGCATATTTACTCAATGCGATTTCGTGGCACTGCTTTTTCATTTTCTATTTGGTGTTTTCTTTTTTTTTTATCGGCAAAACAAATTTCATAGTTGAAACTCAATATGGGTACATCGAGAAAGGGGGAGGGGGATCCAACCAAAGGTTGAATTAGAGAAAGAAAAAACAAAGTAGTTAAATGGTGGATGGAAAATGGAATAAGAAAATTGTAGTTGATGAAAGTTAGTTGAAAATGGGATACAAAGAGAATTTTATTGAAAAGAATGGGCAGAAAAATGGCGTTGCACCATTGCAGCGACATTGCCATTCTTTTGCAAAATGCCATTGTTCATGGCCAAAAAATGCAAATGACTTGAACCATTTTGGGAAAACCACTGGACTTTCTGCAAACCACAATTGCAATCTGGAAACCACAGTTGGGTTCTGGAAACCAGGGCTGACAACCAGTGTTTTTAGTGATAATTTGCTTTTGAAGATAAATTTGTTATTAGTTTTGAGGGAATGTACATGGCTGGATAAATGGCACACCATTGGGGTAGGGTTTTTTACAATTTTAGCCATTTTTGGGGGAATGGCTCAAGCCATTTGGGAACCATTGGACTTGCTCTTATAGTACTTCCCTTTTGCGTGTATAATTCACAATTGCAAAATGACTTGGTCCATTGATTGCTTTTGCAAAATAAGCTCAAAGTTTAGGAAGATACAATGGAATGGCTATATGGCATTAATCCAGCAGTAACTTGTGTAAATAGATGAACTTATTTTTGATATAGAAAAAACAGTGATAAACAGCCAGAGTTATATTCACTAATGAGAAATAAAAAACGGCTGCAGAGTTCAAAAGTATGCTCCAGTCATTACCTCTTCCCTATCTAGGAAATAATTGTAAGTAGCATTGCTTTATGTCCTTTCCTAGCCTGAGAAGACTAAATTGCAATTGCATAATGATAATGGTGCAAATTGAGAAGAAACCCTGCTCGCATAAAAGATGCAGTAGTCTTACTATGTCATTGTTTATCTAGTTTCCTAAGACCACCTTTCTGACATCCTTACTTTTGGTTCCACCAACATTGGGATTGCACATCCATGCTGAGTTTTCACGCCTTCACGGAAGCACTGTTAAAAGTCTTTGTTTTTCACACTGACAGTGACGAAGCTGTTGCTGCTTACCTTGAAGCATCTGGGGAGTCTTTGCAAGATTTGTCGCTCTACAATAATAAGGTAAGGAGTGCCACGCGCTAGTTTTTGAATAGCACCTCATTGTCGTTTTCATTATTGGTTATGGAGCTATGGTGTATATGACTTTCTGCAGGTCAGTCGCAACACTGCTGTATCACTTGCCAGATGTTCAGCCAAGTTGCAAAGCTTGGATTTATCATGGTGTCGCAATCTCGCAGATGAGGCTCTAGGATTGATAGTGGATAGCTGCTTATCGCTGAAAGTGCTCAAATTGTTCGGATGTACTCAGGTACGCATCCCACGATCGGTCTATCTCACTCATGTTACTTTCACCAACACTCTTCAATGAACTAGATAAGTGGCCCTTGCATCCTTCGGGTGTACAATCGTTTTTAATTTGTTCTAGTAGGCAGTCCTCACCATTGGACGTTCTGTTCTTTTCAACATCCTAATTCAAGGAAATATGAACTTCTAAAATGTCTTCATTAACAAGGCCTCTTAAGGTGAAGACACTTCAAGACAGAACTATTGACTATTTTGTGTGCCTTTGAACAAGATGTTGACATCGGCGAACAATTGCAAAAACAAGTTGAACAACAATGATACCGTTCCAATTTCTGGAATTGATGCAGCCATTCTGGAAAACCACATTTTGTGGTATGTAATGAAAAGCTGGAAGTTTCTGATTCTCCGCATCGTTTACCAATGATACCATTACAATTTCTTCTCCTCTGGCTCTTGACATTAGCATCATGAACAAGCATTCTGCCAGTAGCGTCAACCAGTACGCGATGAAATGTGTAAACTATCACTCTTACGAAAACCGGCGTATTCAAAAGGATAAAGACTATTCCCAGAGCTGTTTTATTTGTGTTGCCATTAGTGCTTGTTTTTGGCTTTCTCCTATAATCAATCTAGGGATCGTTTTGCCTGGCTTTTCACTGACAAGAAGCCTATTGGCGTACTTGATATAATGGATTGGATGAGCAAATTTACACACCAAAACGCAATTTAAGTGTGCTACTAGAATTGGACAATGCTTCTGTTCCACTTGTGCCACAGTTGAAGTTCCACCCAATTGTGGACAATGCTTAGCTTTCACTGTGGAACTTCAGCTTGATATAAAGCCTCCAGCACGCCTGTCAATCTCATTGGTGAACTTCAGCTGTGGCAGAAGTGGAGGAGAAGCTTTGTCCTAATCTAGGAGCACACAAAGTAGTGTTTTGGTTTGTGGATATGCCCATCCAATCCATTATATCAAGAATGCCAATATGTAGTCAGAAAAAAGTTCGTCAAAACGACCAACTGATTAGATGAGAAAGCCAAGAACGACTATGTATGACAGCACTAATGAAACTCCTCACTTATGTGTTGGAGGCTTATATCAGTTTTAAGTGTGAGTATTATTTACAGTACTTGAGTTTTTTAGGGTTTGAGAGATTTCAAAGATATCTTGTTTGTAGACTTGATCGCTAGGTTTAAACTTGGAGTAGAGTTGAGATCTATAGTTTGATAAAGAGAGGGTGGATATTGGCACATGGGCTTTCTAATGAAGATACTAGCTACAATTTTCAAGCTGCTTCCATTTGAAAGTATTCACCGGAGATACAGAGGACATTGGTGTGAAATGCAACAAGCCCGCATAATGTTCACCTACTTTAACCGCAATGAAATCAGGGCGACTGCCCCACATGCACAATTCCAACTTGATCTACTAATCAAAACCAACAAAATCTCTTGGAACAACAAGAAACCTTTTCAGGGGAAAATGTTCGACCCACGCATGAACAAACTCTGCGAATGCTCGTTTTTTGCAGAGCTACCCCCGTTTCCTACTTGGAGGTCATAGAGAAACCCTTGTTTTGATGAACTCAGTGCAATACAACTAACATTGATCACATTTCCAAGATATTCCTCATGGTTGAGAGTAAATATGGTTGCTTCTTTTTTTTGCATGATGAATTCTGCATCTCTGTTATGTATCTAAGGGTACTGAGGAGCACTTATTGTAGCTTACGCTTTTAGCAGTCAGAATGCTTGTTGATGAAGTGCATGGATTGTCGCAATCAGGAAGAGGGCATGAACATGGTGCATAGATACACATATCCTCGTGATCTTGGTTACTTCATGTTCAGGATGACATTTTCACTGATTCAAGAATCTTATTGATTGCCTGGGAACTTTTATTGCCCATACGGGATGGGCAAGAATGGCATTTGTTTAGAAGCTTGACACAACAAGCTTCGACCTTTCTCCATCTTGCAATAGCACAAAAGCAGACATCTCACGCTGAAACCTTTTGGATGAATTACTTAATAGGGCAATTTGCTTAGTTCTGCCAAATAAAATCTCGGAGTAACTTGTCCGATGAAAATGAATTTTGCTACAAAGAATTGTTTTCTGTGAATTGTATACCTGTTGGGAAATATGGTTTGCTGCAAAACTAATTCCATCTGCATGGCTTACTAGTTTAACGTCCTCTGACACAAGCGAGGGCTTGCATTTGTATCTAGATGCCTGCTATTTAATTCGTGAAGGCATGTCTTTTGCTTCAGAATTGTGACATTCTATGATTCCTTTCTTGGTTTTTTGTATCGTAGCAGTTGGAAATTAGGGTATTTGGAACTGTAGCAGTTGAAAATCAGTTTTGAAGAAAAGAATCATTTAGTGTATTTGCTGGACAAGCGATGCATTTACATTTGATATAAGTAGAAACCTGATGGGTATCTCTTGGACTTGGATATTCTGGTTTCTTAAGTGTCAAACTCCGTAAATCTAACTTTTTCATAATTGCCCTTTAGGAAGACATTATCAACTTTTATCCACTGAATTTTTTAAATACACTTATTTAAGGGATTGTCTATTATGGAATACTGGACCATAAGAAAGGGACGGAGTATCTGATATCATCTTCGTTAGTATTTGAGGACTTCTCTCAGTTTGTGGCCTTCTAGGCTGCAGTTTACAGCTGTCCACATTGCTTATTGTTAGAAATGTCATGGATTATAGGCTACTACTGCTTTCTTCCTCTTTATTGTTTTGTATTTTCCCTTGTGTAATGTGCGTCATTTTCTGCAGATAACCAACATATTTCTGGATGGTCACTCAAATCCTCATGTGCAGATCATCGGATTGAAGACCCCGATATTAGAACATCTTAAGGAGCCTGATCTTCTAGAAGGACTGTTGCGTTATTCTTCTGTGCCTACCTAGAGTATGACACTGATTTGGGCACCTGACATTTCGAGCCATGTGATTGACATTCCACCCGCAATATCCTCCATGGGCGCAGGAGTTCCCTCTATACAAAGCATGAAATTCCCAATTTTGCGAAGCACCTATCTAACTCCTAGTTTATTCTCCCGCTTTTTGTACTGGGAAAATGTGACACCTTGGAAAATGCAAAACGAGACTGTTTTGTGCAGCTGGGCACTTCTGATCTCTTGGCGTGGCTGGTGCAGCAGATTTTGGATAATCGTTGTGTAACAGTTTGTTTTGTAATGGATAATTGCTCTAAATTATTGCAGACTACTTTAATTGACACTATTGAGAATCATAAACGGCCATATTTCGTTTGATTGTTTCATGTTCAACATGGAAAGATTGATTGATAATTACATAATATTGATTGGGGATCAGACTGGCTTTGGAGCACAAGATTTCCTGTTAGAGAAACGATTCAATTGTAGCTCATAAATTGGTGAAAAAAAATCTCGAGCGTTTGTTGTGTGATATACCGATATCTAACTCTATTGTCAGCTGTTATGGCCTGTCGGAACAATAAATTATTTGCAAATACAACCACTGCATGGGATTCCAGCTAAATGAATTTCACCATTCCAAGCAAAGCAAGCAAGCTTTCTTTTTCGCGAGTTGAGCAGTTGCCCTTTCGACCACCTGATAGCAAATATAGAGATTTGGCTTAGTTCTTCATGGTTCAAATTGGGGTTCGCTGTTTGAAAATTCATCGGCCACTCAACACTTTAACGACTGCACTCATGACATTTTTATGGTAAATTTTGCCTCATTGTGTTGACACATGAGGAGCAGGTTTGGGAGACTGGAATCCCGCCATGTTTGAAGTGATTACTGGACATTTTTCCTTTCAAAATCCATGTGCCTGTGTCTCATCGCACTTCTAACCAAAAAATGTGGCTCGAATCTTAAAACGTGCGAATTTCAAGGCAGAATCGCACACCTAGAAGTGCATTGGGACATTGACAAAAGGATATTGGTGGACAGGAGATCTTGGGTTGCCTACTGAAGCCATAAACACGAAGTAACTACAACGGTAATATACCTGAAATCCAATCTTCTGGTAAAGTTCCAGGGCAGGTTTGTTACTATTGTAAACCTGCAGATACACTCGATTTGCGCCTGAGACGAAAAAAATGATTCAGAAGGTAGGATATTGTGTAGTTTTGTCATGGTATTGATACCTCAAGGATCTTCAAAGGACAAAATGCTTAATAATCTCACCATTCGACTTAGCCAGATTAATTGCAAAAAGCACCATGTTGCTTGCAATCCCCTGGCGACGAGCTGATTTTGCAACACAGAGATCGTCAATGTAACCATGTTTGCTTTGTTTCTTTTTGACAGGGTCGTAGAAGACTCCAGCTTTTACCTTTTCCTGTGAAACGATAACATTCCAATTTCAGGCAACAAAAGTACCGGATTAACGATTGGCTTCGCTCCAGTCAACTGCTCATCCATTCCCGTTTTCTTTGAGGGTTACTGGTCCCACAAAAACACGCGGGTTGGATGGGCAAATGACTTAGAGATAAACCCCCTCAGTTATTCTTCTTGTTTGAATCAACTGTCAAGATTCATAGATTAGAGCAAAAGTTTTACCCCAGGAAAGGTCTGTCCTGTCAACAAGTAAAGGATGTTCAAATCTAGGGTTCCCACTACACTCTTCCCTACTTTATTTGTCACATTACTCTCTTCCTTCTTTACCTATCAACAAAAAACCAAATATAGCATAAGAAACTTCTTCGATGGATTCTTTTCGGAATGATTCCCAGAAACTAAAAAAACCAATCCTTGCATGAAAAATAAAAAGAAATGAACTAAAAATTGTAGGATAAATGTGATTTGGGAGACGAAAATTCATACTGTCACAATGCAGAAACATTTATGCAGGCTCTTTTTGCTTCTCATCTTCAATAAATTAAACACCTACATAAATAAGGACCAAGATTTACATATGCAGCATATATATGGCAATGTGTTATCAAAAAATAAGAAATGATGCCATTGCAAGCCTACCTGCTCCGCATGTTTCTTCTTTAAGTTCTCTGCATACCTGTATTGTCAGGCATATCTAGAATGAGTTACAGTAATTAGGGTTGCAAACGAATCGATGTACTCATGAACAGCTCAAACTCGGCTCATTTAAAGCTCATCAGTATTGAATACTTCCTTTGCTAAAAGAACGAGCTCGAGTCCAGACACTAAACTAAATCGACCAGTTGACAAGTTCCAGAACCATCTAACCAAAATATGGAAATAGCATTCCCAAATGTGTGCTTGAAAAGGAGAGTTTCCATATTTAACCCTTACCGGTCATTTGGCCGATCCTCCCAGTTAGTTTCTGCTCGCAGCTGTGCAACTGCCTATCCAGAAAAAGAGAAAATAAAACCAGCTACCACCACAAACTAGCATAGAGAGACAAAAATAGGCACCATAACAAAATGAATTTACGAAAAGTCTAGGAACACAACTTCCCAGCGCCGGACCGTTTGACATATATGGACCCATATGGATCGAACGGCTCTAGACACAGTCATGTCGTTGTGTCTGGAGTTAGTGCTTTAATGTTGTGTTCCTAGCATTGCTCTAGAGTTTATGATTTAAAGTTCAAGCTATTTACCCAAAGTTCTTCCTCCCCCAAGGCCTCTCGTACCACAAACTGTCCAAACTCAATTCTATTCCCTTGCAGGAAGGATTCTTGATCCAACGGCCGAGGTCGGTTGAGTTGGAGATTCGATGGACTGGTTGTTTTGATTTGTGGAACTGAGATTTTCTGATGTTCTACTGATGATTCTGCTACATTTCTTGTCTGCTGAGAATTGCAATACATTACCCTGTTTGTTAATCAAAAGTTCAACTCAACAATCAGGCTGCAATACCCATTTTGAAAACATAGAAACCTCAGCAATCAAAATCTGGTACAAAAGAGAGGAGAAAACAAGAAGAAAAAGAGAACCCAATATCACAAATTTGCCCAGATAAAAGGAATATAATGAAAAATTAATTTACATTGTCCTGTAGGAAGAGAAATCTTGAAGTTTGTGATGATTTTCCATCCCATAGGTTGAAATCCTGAAGAAACAAGGTCTGTGGATCTCCATACTGATTTTTTTTTTTTCCCTTTCCCTCAACCAAAGAGCAGAAATAATGAAACCCTTTAATGAACTGAAATAGCTTGACAGGAAAATAGATAATATGAAGGGATTAGTGTTTCAATTTCCTTTTAAATACTGCCATTAAAAGGATTTGCCTCTCGCAGGAGTGGGCTCTTGTAATAGAGGGAAGAAGATTGGAACCCTCGAGCACAAGATGAGGAAGTATTGCCACCAGAGGTAATAATATTTCTGTCACAAGGGAACATGTGGTGTTCCAAGCTGCAGGTTCCATCCCTATTCATCCAAGCATCCACGTATAGTGATACACACCCCTTTACCTTTTTTTTTTTTGCTCATTTTACGAATTTTTGTGGCTCATTTTATTATTATTTTTGCCCATTTTGTTGCTAATTTTTATGAAATTTTGTGGCCTGGTAAATAATTTTTTTCTGTTTTTATTTCATAAATTTTTATGGTTATTTCTACGAATTTTTGTGCTGCTGTTTACAAATTTTTGTAGGTGAAAAAAGACGGCTCTAAGAATTTGTGGTGTTATTTCCAAATTTTTGAAGTGGTCTTTATGAAATTTTATGGTCCAATACACAATTTTTTTGGTGTTCAATTACGATTTTGTGGTGATTTACGAAATTTTATAGCTCAAAATACAAAAGTGCATACCGTACACCAATTCTTAGTAGGGATGGTCATTGGTCATTTCGTCTGATCCTACTTGTTCCCGCCCCGAACGGGTAGGGAAATCGGGGATTTTTTGGGGATCAGGTAGGATACGGGGATGGTTTTTAAATAAACTTCGGGGAACGGGTAGGGGTTAGGGAAAAAATTATGTGTATGAGTCTGTGAAGATTACTATGATGGCACAGATATAGGATTTCATTTGGGGACCCGACTACATGTACAGAGGGAATTGTTTAGAAAATATACCGATCATGTTCGGGGACCCACTTTTGAGTCCCACACGAGTGATCCGAACCGTTCATTATTCTTAAAACATTTTTCCAAGAGGCCCTACAAATTTTTTTGATTGAAACGGTGGGACTTTGGTTCGAGCACTTCTAACCGTCCAATTGAGTTGAAATTTTGTGGGGCCCCTCGGAAAAATGTTTTAGGAATAATGAACGGTTCGGATCACTCGTGTGGAACCCAAAAGTGAGTCCCCGAACACGATCGGTACATTTTTTGAACAATCCTGTCTGTACCCATATGTTTACGGTTCATTTGGTGACTGCATAGCCACATTTCCATGTGTTCCATATGATTCCACAATAACTGAAGCAGAATTTTCAGAAGAAGAATCATCTTTTTGTGCTTGTGATTCTTCACCATTACGCATAGAAACCAGTTCATCAAATTTAACAGTGTCTCGACTTGTACGTATCGCAGTTTTAAAACCGCGAAATTCAAAAGGTAATCCATTCAAGATGTGAAAAATTAGGTCATAATCATTAACAGGAATTCCAGCAGCTACTAATTTTTTGAATAGTCCTTGATGCGTCTATGTAATTCTCCATGCTTGTGGTTTTCTTAAGACTGAACAACTTCCCTTTGAAATCATGCATGGATATGTGATTGAGACAAAGAATTGTATCTATGTTAAACTGTTTGAGTTGGCTCAGCAAATTATTAATTTTTTTTTTTTTTTTTGGTCTATTAAGGTTTGGATCTCTGATTCCAGTCCAGGCGGGGATCCCTGTATTGAGGCGGAGATGGAGATGGGGATTGATATGTGTTCGACAGTGATATCCACCCCACCTCGCGTTGTTGCCATCCCTAATTCTTAGGGGTGTTTACCCTACGGATGTCTTGAATTTGAGATAAGATAGCTCAACAGTGTCCCTGCATCCCAATGTCATCAACCCATTGCTTAAGAGAGCTCAGAACAGTGTCCCTGCATGCCAATGCCATCTACCATTGCGAAAGGGAAGCAGCACCTCTCGAGTAATGAGAGCGGAGCTTCCCATCCAATTATGCTTATTTGGACCCATACCAGACCCATATTGATGATCGGAATCATATCATTATGTAGATCTCATCAAGTATTTTATCCACTCAAAAATTTGTGCTGATCAGATACAGTTCGATAATTAGTCAAATCACATTAATCTGGAAAAAGTATACTTGACAGTGGATCGAAATCTCCCACTTTTTTCAAGACAAATGCTTGTGATCAGATATTGAACGGTACCCAATCAACATGAATTTTTGCGTGGTTGAAGTACTGGACTAGATCTAGTGTCATTATGATCATCAATGTGAGCCTGGTATAAGCCCAAAAAAGGCAGAACTGGACGGAAGCTCCACTCCCATTATTGGAGAGGACCTGCTTCCTTGCGTAAGACATGACAACAATTCCAATAAGGAAAGGTGAAATGGATTGGAGATAAACCCAACCAACTCTTCCAAATTTCCATCATACACAATACAAAAGTGCAGCTGAAAATACCGAAAAAAAAGACAGAAAAACCTAAACCAAACAACACTTGGAAGTTTCGCACGTCTGGTTCACCCATTTGGAAACAAGGGTGTCTTTGCACTTCATAAACTGCTCTCAGTGCAAAAACTGTTTTGGCGTAATTACAATCTTCAGTTCATGCGAATTCCGTCAAATGTTGTTATGTCACAAATCTTAAAGACTGCACAGGAATGAAACGCAGCCAATCGCTATACCTCCACTCCATGCTTCTGGCATAATGCCGGAGTTCTTGCAAGGTTCCTGCTCATTGTTTGATACAAAACGTATTGTGAGAATAATACTCAAGCTACATAAAAGTTGATCAATAAAACTCATTGTTTTTTATTACAATGATTATTCAATGTTGTTCAAAGTATAAAAGTATGAAATTCTGGATGCCATAATGGCCTTGTGCAATAACAGGATAGGTTTTGCCAAAGCATAACCTCTCCCCTCCCAAACCGACCCTCCCCCAACAGGATTGCCATACTTCCTACTCCCTAGGGAGTACATTATGATCGTTGGTCTGGATTGAATCCCCTTCCTATCCAACTACCGAATATTGGACGAGGAGTATTTTGAAAATAGTCCAATCCAGTCAGATACAGTACAACCATCAATCTTGTGCATTGTATAGGTAGATCAGCTTTGATTTCCAACTATCACAATGGTATATATGCTTGCCAATTGCCATGCAAATTAGCTGATCCAGAAAATAGTCTTCGTGATAGAACTGAGGCCAATCGTTAAGAGAGAATCAGCACATTGACTAACAAAATGGTATATGCCGATTTGAATCCCCGTCCTATCCAACTACCGAATATTGGACAAGGAGGAGCATCTTGAAAATAGTCCAATCCAGTCAGATACAGTACAACCATCAATCTTGTGCATTGTGTAGGTAGATCAGCTTTGATTTCCAACTATCAAAATGGTATATGCCAATTAAAAAATGTATACATATATCAAAATGGTATATGCTTGCCATGCAAATTGGCTGATCCAGAAAATAGTCTCTGTGATAGAACTTAGGCCAATCGTTAAGAGAGAATCGGCACATCGACTAACAAAAGACAATCTTTTCAGAAACTAAAAAAGACAAACAAGGAAAGAAATTCAAAGGAATCAAAGGGTAAGCCGACCTGGTCTTTTTTGGCATGTCCTTATGATGTTGTATGAGTCAAAATTGTCTCTATTCGGTCAAGCGATGCTTCCAAGCGTCCTGAGTTCATATGGAACAGCGATTCCCCTGTACCCACAGCTCTGTCAAAGCAATAGTACCTCAGTCCTTAGTTATCCATAACCAACACACACGTAAAAATAAAAAATATATATATGTTGCCTCTAACAACTCGATCACAAACCAACCAACAGCTTCTCCTTCTCTCAGAAGTCAAAAATTGTGATGTTTACTTTAGAAAACAATGGCAGTGGGATTTTTTCTTTGTAGTAAAATGTAAAGTGTAACAGAGGAAAGATCAAGAACTTGCCCAGTAATTTCTGGAAGAACGTAATCTGCTCTCCAACAAAACCTGAAATCCACACCAGGACATAAGCCAAGAGATGTTTTATTCCGGATTCTAGATACACTACCATCCCCGAAACAAGTAGTGAGCCTCCACTTCCATCCAATCGCATGCAACTGAAAATTATGGCCTACCGCAACCTGCATTATTAAACGACTGAACCATTGTACAATATTTCATACATTCCCAGCGCTCAAGATGACAAAAACTGAAATTATCAAAGCGCGTGACTCATGACAGCAGGAGAGAGTATATAACCTGAAGATTTAGAAACTTTGTGACTGGGATCTTCTTGGAGAGAACTCGCACCTCGTGATTCAAAGGTTCATACACAAACTTCCAATTACGATCACAGGATAGAGGCTTCACTACCAGCTTTGCCTCGTAGTCATTACTTGGCTTATTATAGAACTGAACCAGAATCATGAAGCCCAAAAATTAAAACACTTACTCAAAATTCGATATTTGCGTACAAAAAACTGGTTAAACTCAAAAATTCAAATGCCAAGAAACACACACAGCGTCAATACAAAGATTTAAAAGAATAGCAACATTCGTAAGGCTCGTCCACCAGGCGCACATCACCAGAGCATGATTCCACATATTTTAACATCAAAGAAAGCTTTCCCAAACAAGTGAGGAGTGAGAATATCAAGAATTCAGGCATCCTAGTTCAACCTCATCCCTATATACAGAAGTCTTAAGCCATGTTTGGTAACCTTGCTTATTTTGCTTATTTTCATACTTTGTCTCTGAATCTTAACCAAGTCTCAAGGTTACTCAGCCGATACGTCAAAATTGGAAAACCAACCAGTAGAATTCAAACACTCCAATGTTTCTTCGTATTGTAAGTTTACACATCATTGTCACTTCTTAACAAATATTTCACTTCATTTAGAGAGAACAGCCAATAAGCAACCAAAATATCAATCAATTCAAGGAGAAAATTTTGGGTGCAAATGGGGTAACGTACACGTGGTGCCCGAGCACGCATCTATTTCTTCCCCTCTCTCTCTCTCTCATCCGGATGCGAGCTGGGTACCACGGCACCCAATTTAAGAATTAAAAAGGCAACCAAAAAGTGTACAACAACTCAAGAATGTGCATTTATATTTTACCTCTAAATTGAGACCAACACGAAACCCTTGAATTTCTTTACGGAGCTTGAGAACCAACTCCGACGGCACTAAATTGATTTTGTACAGTTCATCTTCACCACTTGGACCCGTTTCCATTTTACTGTAACTGAGAACTCGCACAACAAAATTCAACCCAATTATGAGTTTGCTTCCTCTGGGTCATCATTCAAAAGCAAACCAACCCCAATTACACAAAATCTTAGTGCCATAAGCACATCGAAGTTCATCTTTTGAACAAACTGCGATATGGGTCTGAAAAACCAGGATCAATTGCGATAAATAGCGCTTTTCCCTTGGACATACCTTTATACGCTGAGACTGTGCGTTGTTCAAAAGATTAGAGACGACCACCGCTGAAAGTTTCTACTGGTTGGTGTTGTTACGGATTCCTCCATTCACGGCAAAGAGGGAGGAGAGGGCAAACCGTTTCTCATCTTCAACGCTAACTGGAGTATATTGCTTGTGTATTGCTTGTGGATGCACAGCACCCCCCAGGTTCCCTCTTCCAGTCGGTACAGCACTTTGATGGGGGACGATTTCGTGAGAAAAAAGAGAAGGAAGGATAATGGTTTTTACTCCAATTATTCATTTGGATTAGTCATTTTGATTGGAAATTAGAGGAAGAGAGAAAATTTTCATTAATTTACCAATCAAAATACAGTCACCTACAAAAAAATAAAAAATAAAAACAGAAATTATAAATAGAAATAGACGCGGGTGCATGCGCCGCCGCTGTCACCCGTCGCGGCCGATGTCAAAAGCCCAGAACGAGGTCTTGATCCACCCTTTCTTTTTTTTTTTGCTATCCGAAGGAGCTGTCATGAGAAATGGAAAAAAAGTATATTTTTTTTATAGGTTCATTTGATATAAATTTATGAGAAAATTAGAAATTTAATTTGGTAGTAATTAATGTATGCACAATCTTGTGTTTTTTCTGACACGTTTTGGGGAAAAAATTAGTCATAGGGGAAATTTAGAGACATGAATCTCACAACTTTCTCACAAAATTGATTATAAACTTATAAGCAAAAAAACACTTGCGTTGAAAAGCTATAGGTATGAAGAGATTGGTAAAAAAGTGGAATTGATAATTTGCATGTTAGATTTCACCAGATTAGAAGATAGAATTGTTATGTTAACATTTTTGTTTTACATAGGATAGGATTGGATTATAAATATCAATTTTTATTTTCGCCCTTTTGCAAAACTAGGGTATATAAATGGTACATAACAATAATCCTATTGTTTGAAAAATGTTGTATTTTCTTTGGTACGGAATTAACACCTTTCTTCTTTTTTTTTTTTACATTTTCGAAAATGAAAAAGGAAATCTATTATAGTATTGTAGGATGGGTTTTCGCGAGAAAAGTTATAGATTCAATATGTAGCAGCAATGAAGGACTGTAGATATGACACGTGTCCATTTAGTTTATCCGATTTTTAGTTTTATTTCCATCTTCTAAATTCCAAAAAATAACGTATTTTCTCCTAATAGAAATGATTTTTTGAGTGATTTCATATTTTACGGAAGCAACACATTTGTTTACAAATAGTCAAAAACTAAATCAACAAAAAAGGAATGATTTAGTCTGTACATAAAGAAACACCTCTTGAGATGGAAATTAAATTGTAAACTATTTATAATAAAAAATGATAGTAGGATAAATTAAGCCAAGTATAGTAGGTATAATCCATAATTTTTCATATTTCATAAATCACGTCTATGGTTAGACAATGATTTTGGAAAAAAAAATAAGCTCCAAAATCCATGATTTATGCATTTTCAAACCATTGCATAACATTTGCCTATATTACCCTAATTACAAATTTTCATATTATTTTAATCCCTTCTTTATTCAGCTGCCTATATTATACCGTAATACATTTGCAAAAGTAGCAATATACCATACTACGGATTCGAAGTATTGAATTTTCACATTCGAATTTTTAAAAAAAAAAAGTCGCTTCTCTAAATTTCCTCCATGATTTCTCATCTTCTTTTTCTCTTTTTTGTTGTTGCATAATCATCAATTCTAGAAAAGAATACTTTACAAGATGATCACTTGGCTATGGGTGCTCTAATCCACTCCAAAGGGACAACCCCTCCTCCATGATTTGCGTACATGTTATATGTAGATTACAAAAGAGAAAGAAATAGTTTTCAAAGTGGGTATGTCATCCTCTTATTCTTTTTTTCTTCTTTATGCTCCCTCTATTCTTTTTTAAATGTCCCCTTAGGGAAACGTGTTGTTTTTAAATTTTTTTTGCACCAAATTAAAGTGCTTATTGAGCACTTTAATTTGGTATAAAACAAATTGCAAAATTATACAGAGAAATATATTTTTTTTGGGTTTGAAATTACACATATTTCTATAGTAGACATTTAAAAAGGGATAGAGGGAGTGTCTTTTAGTTTTTAATTTGCTTCTTTAGAAATTCAAAATCATATTTAAGACTAAATTTAGGGATTTTCTTCTTATTTGAAGTTTTAGTAAATTTTTTTGAAAATATATCCGCATACTTATACTTACACGAAAACACTTTTGTGAGGATCCTCTTAGTGCGACAAGATATTCGAATTTTATTAGGAATAAATATAAACTTTGACTTACTATTGATGATGGAAATCGTAATTTTTAATCTAAAGGAGTCAAATGATAAAATGGTTAGCTTAGATTTTTAATTTGCAAGTCAATCAGGCAATGGTTTCTTGAGCTCTCCAGCGGCGACGATGAAGGCATCAGAAGGAAAATCCAGTGGTAATATTGTGGCGGGATGATCCTCTATCCACCCACAATTTGATGATCCTCCATCCACGAGTGGAGTACTGGGTTTGACATCGGAGCTAAGCAGTTTTTTTACTTTTCGTTTTGTTGTTTTGTTGTTTTTTTCAGACTGGTAGTGTCCTATGTATGCTTTAGTTTGTTCATAATGGCATATACTTTTCGTTTGCTATAAAATAAATAAATATATAAAAAAAATTTGTAGCTAACATTTGTCAATCCCAGTGTGTATGTAATAAATTCATTTAGAAGCTAGTAACAATTTAGAGGGTATGAGTAATTGATATATTTTGCATTTTTGTGCTATTTTCTTCTCTTACTTTTAATAAATTAGTACTGGACAATGCCTTTTTAACCAAATGAATACATGCACAAAAGATTTATTATATATTTCCGACAACGCATTGGTTAATTATTGCTATTTTACCTTATGCTATTCACAACCCAGTGCATAGCACAGGTTTTATGCTAGTAAATATTTATACTTTTATAGCATGTTACAACAACTATTATATTTACCGAGACAAAATTAGGACATAAGGTTTAATCTATTTTCATTTTATTTTCCTTTATCACGGCATGTTTGTACGCTGGCAATCAAGAGGTATCATAGTTGTTCAATGATTTATTGATTAGCCAAAATGAAGTGTCAAATATGACGTTCCTTATTCATGCATAATAGTATAAAACATGTTTTCTCTATATAATTAAACATATTTTTTTTTTCCAAATTAAAGTGGTCCTTGAGTACTTTAAATGGAAGAAGGGAGGGTATATATGTCTTTCTAGCTCCAATCTCATGGGATAGGATTGTTAGTAACACCCCCAAGGGTCGGGTAATCCTGCAAAAATGATTACGAAGCCCATAGGATTAGCAAATCCCATACAGCCAAAACAAAAACGAACACGAATTCTTCAAAATCCCCTCCACTTTTGCAGTCTTATCCAGGGATAGAGTCAGAGGGGGGCCAGTAGGGGTAGTCGCCCCTGCAAGGAAAAAAAAAACCCTCTAGTATTATATAGAAAAAAAAAAATTCCTGTGAACTATATAGGCTCGTCCCTGCAAAATATATTGGGAAAAAAATTTGTCTCTGCGTAGTGAAATTTCTGACTCCGTTCCTGGTCTTATACCAACCAGGAAACCTGCCATCAAACACGCCCGAAGTGCATTACAAATCCAATACAATAATCCTAACATATGCAAAAAAAAAAAAAAAATCACAAATATGCTGATAATTGTCTCCATCGAAAACGTCAGGCAATAGAAATCAGATAAATGGCAATGACAAGTCCTTGATCTCCTCGAAAGAGCGCCTGCAATTTGTGCATTGAGGATGATTTCATATATAGACGGCGAAAAGATCAGTGATGATAACGCCTCCCTACAAAAGTCTTACAGATAAGGCTATGTGGGGCAAGAAAAAAGAAAAAAAGAAACAGAGATTAATTGGTCTGTTAACCTAGTCGTTATTTCAACCAAATCTACCAAGGATTTTTCTTGAATGGACAAAATAAATACTGATCAATAGGGAGATGGATAATGTATAACCTCGTGATGTATGTAATCTTGTAAACTTCATATTAATAAACACGATGATCTTTTGAAATAGACTTTGCACTTTATATAAACAGACAAAATAGCATACTTATCGTAAACGCGTATCGCAACATGATTGTGATACTTACGGGTACAATTATATAGTAAATTAATTCGTGTGCAAAATGAGACAATTTTTCAGATCCATAATATTGGCCATGTTAGGATAGAGATGAAGGAAGAGGAGTCATATTTTAGTATGATATAAAATGCAAAAACGGATCGAGGGACGGATGATTTCGGACGATTGCTCTGTCCACGTGTCAAGTCCGTATTTGAATTATTATAGAAAATTTTCCTCAAAAATTGTAAATATTTAAAAATTGGACCGTCCGACATCCTTTTGAACAATCTAATGCCCGCCCAACCAAGGATTTTTCAAAAAATAAAGCTATTTTTAACAATAATTTCATTTTTAGCATTGCATGTGCAGTTCTAATTATAGATGATATACTATATTTTAGTAATTGGGCAGATTGATCGAAAATAATACGTCTTAGGGCTTAATTGTATGTATAGGCCCCAAAGTATTAGTGAGCGTCACTTTAGTCCCCAAAATATGAATCATGTCTATTGAATCCCCTATGTTAACAATTCGTGTTTAGTTAGTCCCCAAAGCTGACTTCGTCCAAATTGACTGCTAAATATTGGGGTATTTATGGAACTTTGCTACAAATTCTCCCATGTTCAACCTCCAAACTTCTACCCTAACGCTAAAAAAATAACTCCCCTCTTTCTTTCTTCTCTCTCCTCTCAACAGGGGAAACCCATCTCCCTCCTACTAAGGTCGCCCCTTTCTCTTTCTCACCCGCCAAATCTCTCTCTTTCTATGGTCTCTCTCTTTCACACACCAAATTCATCTATCTTTTTCTTTGCGCGAATTTGGGTTCCAAATTGAAGGCTGATTTCTGACGGGCGATGCTGACATCGATTGGGGTGTGGCGGCGGCGGTGGGTTCCCAAGTCCCATTGATTTGTGTATCCCACTGAGGGGTTTTGATATTCTAAAGATTCTTTACCAAATCAAGGGTTCTTTACCAAAATCGAAACCGACCTATAGGGTTTGCATAGACTCAAAAAAACAATCCGAATCAAGGGTATATAGAGACTCCCAAATCACGTTAAAAGTTGTTTTAGGGAAATCCGAACCATCCAGTGTGTTCAAAAGGTGTTTTCAAAGGTCCATGCAGAAAATCTTCAACAAAAAAAAAAATACCATGAAGGGCTTGATCCAAACAGTTTTTCGCAAAAACTGTATATTACAGTTTTTGCGAAAAACTGTTTCGATCAAGCCCTTCCCAGTTTTTTTTTTTTTTTTTTTTTTAAGATTTTTCGCGTGGACCCTTAAAAACACCTTCTGAACACATTAGACGGTTCGGATCGTCAACAAAACGCTTAAAAGGTGTATACATTCGTTACATTCTCAAATCATCCAAACAAAAGTAAGAGAGCAGGGGTTTGACGACAATGCCCTTGTCTTTAAGAGTCAATCTTAGATGGAGCTACCTCTAGGGACCATTTAAACGCAAATTGTTAACATTAGGGACTCAATAGACAATTTATATTTTGAAGACCAAAGGGACACTTTGCTAATACTTTGACAACCATCCATACAAATAAGCCATCGTTTTTAGCAGTATTTTTGCAAATCTTTATTGTCAAAATTAATAGTATCGTCTCTCACATTTTCAAACTCTTTGTTAATAATCACTGACCCAAGCTTAAAATTTTGCTGACACCATCCCTCAGTTTAGAGAAAAACTTGCATGCTGATAGGAACCGTATCAGCACCGCCACGTGATACCTGTGCATGCTGATAGGAACCGTATCGGCACCGCCACGTGATACATGTCCGCGCATCCGAGCCATCCAAACATGTTCTAAACGGCCGAGATTTGTTGGGATAAATTTGCACCTACAATTTACAAAAATGCCACCCTTCAATCCAGAAGGGGGATAAGAAAACAAAAGGAAAGCAGGGGGTTAAACTGCGTTGCGGTTGATATATACCGAAAATGCCATGGCATTGTGTATGCTCAAACAAGTAGCAGTAATACAACAGGTAGAACCACAAGAGCAAAAGAAAACAAGAATGCACTCAGAGCACCTCAACACCACCAGCATCTTCTCTATTCTACATTTCATAGTTGCACAGAACACCACAAGTATTATTTCATTGCAGTTTGTCCTTATTCCCTTCATTAGTACTCACTAAGCCAGGGATATTGGGAGTTGCAGCAGCAGCACACTGCAGATCAGAGAGAGAGAAAGACCTACACGGAGAGAAACTTCGTCGAGGTGGTGATGGTGCTGGTGATGAAGATTCGTTGATGAGTAGTCTTTTACTATCCGGGTACAGAGGAGGACGACACAATATGGGCGATGATGAGTTTGAGTTTGAATTCGAGCTGTCGCTGTTGCTATTGCTAATATTGTTGATGTTCTCGTGGCTGCTGCTCATAGTCATTCCCAAAGCCAAAGAACTTCTACTGGAGTGGAACGGTCTCTTTGATACACCGCCACTGTTACTTCTAGGTGGAAAATTGCAATTCTTGTCCCAAAAAGTGCGATGAGCAAGTAAATTCTTGCGTTTCCTGGTGTAAGCATTTTCAGGCTTTGTGATTTCTTTAATGTTGGAACAAGAGGTGGCCTCGCCTAGACTCGTAAAAGACTTTGATTTGCCACTATAGAATTTGGACATGCCTCTCCTGAAAAGTTCAAGCCATGTGATAAAATTAGAAGAAATCTAAGAACAATACACCAGTAACACAATGGACATACTTGAATGGACATAGTTCTGAAATACTCCTACACAACGTAAATTACTACAAAACATTGTTATTATGTCATTATACTCTCTCCATAAGAGATAAGAGCTCATCAAGTCTCACTAAACTTCCTAAGGCCTCTAAAAAGTGAGGCTTGGAAAAGACAGCACCAACTTGCAGTATAAAAACTTACGAGCAAACAAATATTCAGTATTCCCCTTAATCTATAATCAAGTATGTCTCACTTTCTTTTGTTTTTACTTTTTCGTAAAGGTGAGACATACTCTCTTTTTTGTTATACTTTACATGTAAATCCAATAGAAACTACACAAGAGCAAGAGCCACTATGATGGAGTTCACACGAATCACACCAAGGCTATCATGGATTATATGCAAGGATTAATAGCCATTGCCCATCAAGAAAAGGGAAGGAAAAAGAAAAACATGGAGCATACAAAACTAAATCAGCCTTATCAGTACTTGATGAAAAGCTAATCTACCATCCTCATATTTCCCTGCTTTCTGGGTTAACAGGAGGCAGAAAATGTAGCCTCAGCAAGCCCAATAGGCAAAAATACCAATTCACTAGGCTAATCATAAAGAGAAGTCCAAACAGCAAGAACACAAATCAAAGATTAACATCCTTAATCTGACTTCGAAGGGGAGATCCTGGGGCTGCCTATACCTTTCGCCCTTTGACACAACCAGACTCCTAAGTTGATTAGTTTAGCAATTATGTGGGCTTTCAAAGTGAATCACAACTATTAATAACAGATAAACCATAAACCATTCTAGATTGTTGTTCTCTAGGACTCCAGGCATTCTACTATCAAATCTACATATCTAATATCTCTATAATGTGAATCTAAGTTTTCTCCTAAAACAAGAGATCATAATAGTGGATCAAAAAGGAGATCCACTCACTATCTCGCTAAAACCTACCAAACAAAATTAAGTAATTAAACCTAAACAACTTGTCAAATCACCAAAATAAACACCCAAAACAAACCAAAGTACCCAACTTTTTTGAAAGAAACGAAAATTCCGTAATTCACACGCATAATCCAGGGCTTGTTAAAATTGAGGAATCAAAATAACAAAACTTCGAAACCCTAAACAACGGAAGAAGTTGAAAATGATTAACATACTTCATAGGCAAAACTTCCTCCAGAGCGTCCAAGCAGTCCAACGGCCCTTTACACGGGCTCTGAACCTCAACCTCACCGGAATCCCCCTCGCCGTCCGACGAGTCACTATTCCTTCCGATCGACGACGAGCTACTCGTATCCAACTGATCCTCTCTCTCATCCACAACGTTTTTCTTCGCCGCCGCCGTCGCCGAATTACACACCGATCCGCAGAACATTCCACGGCGCAATCCTGGACCCTCGATCTGATTACTTTCAAGAGCGATCGGCATATCCGACCTGAAATTCTTCAACTGAGACGCGAAAACGAAAGGAAGAAACTACACGAGCACCGATCGGGTGTACGTATGTCCGAGGTAGAAAGATAGAGAGAGAAAATAGGAGAGAGAGAGAGAGTAGCCGAGGGACAGATAAGAGAGGAGACAAATAGGCCTTATCCTCATCCAATCGACCCCTTAAAAAAAACTTCAAAATAGTGCAATTTGGATATAATCAAGCTTATCTTCGTCTACCAGTTTTTTATTACCCCAAAATGAGAGTAGGTTTACTCTGCATCTTTAAAAATTACTCCCTCCGTCCCAATTTTATAGTCTCTTTTCGAAATTTCAACTTAATAAGGGAACATAATCATTGTATTTTTGAAAACATGTTTTTCTTATTTCACCCCTTCAATCATTACACTTTCTTACTTTTTATTATTTTTAATTCCAAAATATAAGGGTATAAGAGGAAATTCCTTAACAATTACCCATTTAGTTTTGAAGTGGGACAATATTTTTTGAACGACAAAAAATATCAATTGGGACTATAAAATTGGGACGGAGAGAGTATTTGGTGCCGTAAGACACTGTCACGTGGTGTCTTTTTCTACCAGATCGGGGGATCTTATGTTTCAAATCCTATTGTGCGTGTTGGAGCAGTCAATCCGATCAATAATTCAGATATGTTTTTTAATTACTACTAGTCAGAGTTAACTCTCAAGTCTTACCGGAAAAAGTGTTTTTGGAAATTTGAACCGTTGATCGTAGAGATAAATAGCTCAGATGCCGCACCGCAAGGTTTCCGAATTCTTTTCTATCACATGCTAGTAAGAAACCGTCACATGGTGTACGAATACTTTTTTTCACCAGACATTAGTAAAGAGTATAATGTGAGTTTTTTCTTTTGTTTTGGTATTTTGATTCACATTTTATTTTTTGGATTAATCATCATTCTTGATGAAAAAATCTAAAAATAAAGAAATATGATGAATAAATAAAAAGTTAACAAAAGACGAAAAAATACAAAAATTGTATGTTTTTGTCTACACTGTCATCTTAGATATATATTTAAAAAAAAAATCAACTTTGCTTCACAATTAAATTTTTTTGACTTTCCTCGTCGAGACGAATGATGAATCCCAAAAATTACAAAGAAATGTGAAACAAAAACTAATGGAAAGTGAAAAATACCGCAAAAAAAGTGTGTAGTTCCAATTGTGTGGTAAAAAAACAACGCAAGGCACATTCACAACGAAGTCTATACATTCCAACTCAGGGGGTGTTCCACTAAACCAATTTTTTGAAAAAATTAATTTTTCACGATTTTTTATATAATATGTTGTGAGAGAATAACATGTCTCGGTGTTTAAAAAAATAATTTTTTGTTAATGGAACACCCCCTCAATGTGTGGCAGAAGAGGAGCGTTAGGTACCCCGTGCCAATCTCCTACCCAATAATCTCCCATTGCGGTTTTAGGATTAGTGGGTCATGTTTGGACAATAATGGAACTGCACCACCAGTTACGGGAATTTTTGTCCCAATTCGGTCCCTACTTAAAATTTGACGTCACATTCCGTCACCAATTTCTCTCTCTCCACCCAAACAGATCCTTAGCCCGATGTCGCCAGTGACGACAGTGTGATGGCGACACGTAATCCCAGGTGAGTAGGATCCGGTGACGTGGTCGACTAGGAGCGCGACACGTGTGCTGATATTTTCGTGAAAGCGTGAAGGGGTTTCCGGTTTTTTTTCAACGGTTTCTCTGTAGAGTGAGGGCCCACATATTGGTCTACGAATGGATATGGTTGGTCGGTCTTCGGAAATGTTTTTGTCACCCTTTGCTTACAGCTGCCGTCATCGATTCTCGTGTTTTTTTTTTAATCTTCTTCTTGTCTTTTAGCACAGTTGAGTGGACGCCTGTAATTTTTCTCCTAATTCTAATTCTATAGTTACGTGGATCTTTTTGGTTTTGGTTGGACGGTCAAAGATATCTGGGCCAGTTTTCGGTTTTCTATGCATCTCGACTAGTTTTCTCTCTAGTCAGAACCGATGCAGGCCATTCATACAAAGAACCATGTTAGAACTTGCGGCTTAATTGCCTCCACTTTATCGTTCGTTTTAAAAGTGGGGGCAATTAAGTCATGCAATAAAAGAGTTTTGGAATGAACAAAAAGAATTTTGGCAGGAACAGAAAAGGTTTTTTCATTATCACCCCTCATTCTTCATCATTGTTTATGAGATCAAAAGAAAATTCATCATTGTTTATGGCCAAGTTTGGCTCAGTAAGCTGGTGTCATATATTTTTGTCTTAGAAAAAATTTGAATTTGGATCATAATTTTTTTTATTTTTATTATTATCTAGATGACGGATGTGAGATTTCTCAATAAATAAATATGTATTTTTGTGTATTTAGTTTTCTAAATAAAGTTATCCTAGAAAATCTGCCTAGGACTAAAGATCGATTTTCAGGAGGGTTTTCACCATTCATGTTTTGCTAATGTTTTTTTAAGAAAAATTGATAACACTCCCCAAATTGTTATTAAATACTCCAGAAATGGAGTGCCAAAATCAAGTTCATATATGGATTGATATTGGCACTCCCCCTTTGAAGTGTCAATAATAATTTGAAGATTACATATATCATTTTTATGCACTTCTCTGTCCTAAGACTGACAATACTAGCGATTGGCGATGGAAGGGAGTTTCTCTTTTCTTTTTCTTTTTTTGGCTTATCTTGTCTAGTTATTTAGCCACTATAGTTATGGGTTGATTTTCATTTGGTCATTATTTTTTTAAATTTCCCAATTTTGTCTTGTCCAAACACACTCTCAGTCTATCTCACTCACATTATGCTACCACACACAATAATAAAAGACACTACAAAAGTATTTATAATCCTAGGGTTATTCTAAGGAAACTTTAAATAACCTTGGGTCTAAGCCTATCCGGCCCACAAGGGGTGGATCCTAATAGTCCAAGGGAGATCCCCCACAAAATCTGAAGTGATAAACACCGAGCCACCAATATAGACTTGTGAGTTCCTAAGCGTGATTCGCTAGTCCTCCAAGTTGATAGCTGATCTTTGAAATTGATTTGTGTATCTTTGATTTGTCTTATCCCATTGAATTTGAGCCGATCTACAACAGATGTCAGTTTTTCTGGTGCTAAAATTGGTTTCCAAAAACCCAACATTGGTTTTCTGCGTGCTAATTAGCTTAACATTTTTAATTGAGCTAAGTATATATTTTTTAAGGGAGATCTCCAACAAAATCCAAAGTGATGAACACTGAGCCATCAATATTGACTTGTGAGTTTCTGAGCGTGATTCGCAAATCCTCCAAGTTGATAGTTGATCTTTGAAATTGATTTGTGTATCTCTGATTTGTCTTATCCGATTGAATATGAGCCGATCTACAATAGATGTCAGTTTTTCTGATGCTAGAATTGGTTTCCAAAAACCCAACATTGGTTTTCTGCGTGCTAATTAATTAGTTTAACATTTTTAATTGAGCTAAGTATATATATTTTATATTTTTTTCTTTATACCAAGTAAACGAACAATCAGGGACAAAGGAGACTATCTTTTTCATGTATATTGATTGGCAAGTACTACTTTTTTTGTGGAATTCAATGGACAAAACAAGTTTTGAACTCAAGAACAGTTCAACTTTCTGATTAAAAAAATTTGAACAAACAAGTAGAGCAGAAGAACCTACTTCAATTACGTCCTTGTTTTCTATCTGATTTTATTAATGATTTTATCAAAACATTTTCACATTTGTTAAAATCCACCCAGAAATTTTATCAACCCTCCTTAAGTCATTTTAAAACTCTCACACACTCAAGTAATTTTATTTAATGAGAACACGAAGTAATTTTATCAAACCTTCTTAAAGTGGTGATTTTGTGGGATTTCCCATAAAATTAAATGGGAAACTCACCCTAAGATGGTTTTCACATAACAGGTTAAAAAAAAAAAAGTTCTCCAACATGAACAACTTTAATCATAGAATGATATAGGGTACCCTACACGTGTTGCTTCTTTTTAATCCAATAGTCAGGAATATCCAAACTAGCTTTTACGCATCTCGACTAATTTACCTCCTCGTCTGGTCAAAGACAAGTCATTTACAACGAAACAAAAAAATTAACGAGAAATTACTTTTGTTGCTCCCTAACCCCGGATTCGGAAGTGCTGGAGATCACCCTGGAACAATACAAATCCATCAATCAACTCGACTACCCCTTACGCGGGCTGCAAATTTATTCTGCGTGGACTCGGGTTATTTGGGTTGTCCCGGCCCAAGTTACACGCCCCTCTCGAGCCCAGTCCAAAGTCATCGTCACTCTAAATTCCCTCGCCGTCGAATCAAACCGCCACACCACGACTGTCAGTCCACTCCAACTAGATACGGCTCTCAAACCATCACCGGAATGGCGGCCGGAGTAATCCAAACCCACGAAGACTTCGTGAAAGTCCACGGCATCTTACTGGCGGCCTCGGGTTTACCTCCGTCGCTGCACCGCCAACTGTTCGAGAAGCTCTCGACGGACACATTCGACGGCGGCCAATGCTTCGAGGTCGAGGCCGTCGAGGACGGACGGCAGAGGCGTCTTGTCCTCACGTCGGAAGTCATGGATAAGGAGTCATGCGTTTTCCTCATTGACCACGCTTGGACATTCAGACTCGACGACGCTCGTAAACAGGTCTGCATATGTGTTGATTTCAGAGTATATATGCATTCGGTTAGTTTGGTTCGGTTGTGTAAAGTATGGGACGGACTGTTTGGTTCTTGAGAAAGGTTTGGAAAATGAAATAAAACTTGGAAGTTCAATTGAGCTTAATTGAAAGGCAACGAAGTTGAGTTGTTCGAATTATATGCAGCCTAATTGGAACTAGGGCTGCAAACAATGCAACCAAGTTGTTCGCAAGCATCTCGAGGCTCTGTTCTGCTCGTTAGCAAGCGATTAAGCTCGAGGCTTGAGTTTTAAGCTCGTTTATTAATCGAGCCGAGCTCACGTTAGTTGTAATCTGTCTCATTTATGAAAGCTTGGCACATTTGTGGAGGCTTGGCTCGTTAATAGATGCTCGTTTAATAAACGTGCAAAGCTCAAACACCTCAATGCTAACGATCCTAGCTCGAGCGGAGCTTGAACACTTGAAAGCTCGGCTCGGCTAATTTTCAGCCCTTATTTGAAACTCAGAAATGTAAGCCCGATAAAGTTAATACCTTGCCTTAAGCTTTTCTATTCTTTACAAGACAAAGGGTTTTAGTATTGCAGACTCACTTGCATATTAAAAGTGGATACATTGGGAACATTGATCTTATATGCGTTGTTAGTGGGTAAGATGGCATTGGTTGTGTACTGGTTCTTGTTATTTGATTCTAAGAATTCAGCTTTTGATTTCGGGAAGCTAATATGCTAAAGATCACAGCTTTGATCTCATATGGGCTGAAACTAATTGAAAATTTAAGACATGTTCCTGAGAATTTTATTTTATTGCTTAAGTACATTCTTTATTGCAGTTTCCAACTACCAAACAGGTGGTGTTACTCTTCCAGATCGAACTACGTATTGAAGTTGTAACTATTGACTACTGCTTTTGGATATATAGAGTAAAATGACATTGCTTGTAGTCTGCTGGTAACTATTACTCTGATTGTAATAAATTCAACTTTGATTTTCTAAAACTAATATGGCAAAGATTGGAACTTTGATCTAATCTGGGGTGGGTTTGTGGTGCTGGCTATCTTATGTTCAGCTTTGAAATTTTGAGGTTTTGCAGTTGGAGGAAGTTCCGGGTTTGGCTGAAAGGATGGCTTCATTGATGTGTGTAGATATTGATTCGACTCTTGATGCTGAGGAGCAGGACAATTCTGCTGAAGTTTTGGATGAGACTGATTCCAAATTGAATGCCAGGGAAATTGTGGAGAGTGAAATTCGCACAGCAAAACAGAGAGGCGATGACACTGTGAGGTGGTTGGAGCTTGAGGAGCTTGACATGGACGATGCTGTGCTGTTGTCGCTTGACTTGCCTAGTAAATTTCCTGTAAGTCATTTCCATTATGCATCTTTAATACTCGTCAAGCTTGTAAGAAACCGATTTCCTATGGAGAGCATTTCTTATGAATGCTGTATTTCAAGAACTGTGTGTGTGCTCTCCCGGTAGGCTGGAATTTTCTCAAGGGACTAAAGATTGTTGAGGATTCTGTGAGCAAGTTAGTTATGCGTGCATGAGAGGGTTTTACAGGGGTCGCATTTATGTGTTTTGTATGCGCTTTTAAAATGATTGTTGAGGAGCATCGCCTTTTGTATAAAAATGTTGGTAATTTATTTTTTATTGGTTGTAGAGCATCTCATCTATCAAATTCTGCTTGTTTGTCTTTTGGTGTCTCAATTTATAAACTAATACTTTTTAACGTTTTTTTTTTTTTTTTTCAAGGTTTATTTACTAATTTGATGATTTTGTTGCATTAGAATTTACTTGCACTTAGCTTGTGCGGGAACAAGCTCGAGAATGTGGAAACTGTTACGCAGGAAATCATAAAATTCAAGCACCTTAAGGCGCTTTGGCTGAACGATAATCCAGTAGTACAGAATTCGTAAGTATGCTTGATTTTTCAAAGATTGATATTATATTCCTTTCACCGTCACGATTAATTTCTTCCAATGAACTTATTTGTTGTTGTTCTAGCGATGATCACATGGCAGATGCAATTTTTGAAGGTTGCTCAAGTTTGGAAATATACAACTCACGCTTCACCTGCAATTTTGGTGAGTGGGCACTAGGATTTTGTGGAGGAATATATGGAAAGGACAATTCTGGCTTTTCCCATCAGACTGACCATCCACTGGGGAGCATTACCTTTCTTGACCTTTCAAATAGATCTATCCACAAGTTAATCAATAAGGTCAGAGCTGTTCAGCCTCTATCCTTGTTGGTTCCTTATGACTTTCCTTCAAATTACTAGACTATTTTTCTCTACATTTACTATAGAGGATATAAAAGATCTAGCGTAGTGCATTGTCATGGCCATCAGCTATTTTGCCAAAGTGAAATTACAATTGCTTAACCCCTCTTTCATTTCCCCCCTTCCATTTTCCCCCCTGTTTGCTGTAGTGCTCGTGATTTGGGTATTCAGTGTTTCCTGAAGCAAGCTCTTTACTGATTTCATTTGATTCCTGCTTGTTCAGGCATTTCCGCCTGCTAAAATGCCATCTCTATCGCATCTGAATCTTCGAGGGAACCCTTTAGACCAGAACTCGGTTGGTGAGTTGTTGGAGCTCCTAAAGGGGTTTACTTGCTTAAATACACTGGAGGTATCTTTCCTAAAACTTGCTTCGTTTTATTCGTGAATCACCCAAACTTAGCTGATGAAGGCAATGAAACAGGTAGAAGTTCCTGGGCCGCTTGGAGAAAGTGCTGTGGAAATTCTTGAATCCCTTCCCAATCTTTCTCTGCTGAATGGTGTCAGTAGATCAAGAATATTAGAATCTGGCAAACATGTGATTGACTCAATGCTCCAACCACGTCTTCCTGAATGGTCTTCACAGGAACCTCTTGCTGATCGTGTTATCAATGCAATGTGGTTATATTTGATGAATTATAGACTAGCAGATGAAGAAAAGATCGATGAGACATCTGTATGGTATATATTCATAATTATTTCCTGTCTATCTGTACTATTTGGCTGTGATATGTGTGTGAAGGTGTAAAATTGAATAGAATATCTCAGTGGGAAATAAAAATACTTTGCACTCTTGAAGTCATTTGATTTATGAACAATAATAACATAATAAACAAGTGTACTGGAGGATTTTTTTGTGCTGCTTCTATTTTTTACAAATAATCAATTAACCAGGCTTGATGTCTGTGCTTCTAGGTATGTGATGGATGAACTAGGTTCTGCTTTGCGGCATAGTGACGAGCCAAATTTCAGGGTCTCGCCTTTTCTCTACATGCCAGATGGTAAACTGGCATCGGCTATAAGGTTCTCTTTTTTGGCTGCTGTTTTACTTATAATTTCAAGCAGCTTCTTAACTCAGTGAAGTTGTGGAAAAGTGTGTTAAATAGAGGTATTGGATTATGTAACCACTATTTATGGGCCAATATATGGGTAAATATTTCTCGGAGGTTCAAATCCCTTTAATTTTTAAAACTTGTACATGTATCGCAAAACAGAACAAAACAGAATCAATTTTTTTACAAGCAAACCAAAATAATCCTTGGGGTAAAATCTGGATTCGTCCATGCAATATTTTCTAGGACCTTGATAATCCTATGCTCAATTCATTTGCATGTGGTTTGTCAATGTAGATTCTGTGCATTTGTTAATTTTAATACTGTTTTCAGCTTTTCTATTCTGTGGCCGACCCAGAAAGTTCAAAAAGGTGATGAGTGCACTCGTGATTTTCTATATGGTATTGGGGAGGAGAAGCAACGTTCTGCCAGACTCTCTGCTTGGTACCATACACCACAAAACTATTTTGTTAAAGTAAGTATTTACCTTGAGTAATGTGAACTTCTGTTTTGTCAGGACGTAAAAACTGTGTAACTATCCTTTTTTTTCTGATTTAATGGAATTCCTCAGCAATATGAAGATCACAAGCAGAAATTGCAATCAACAAGTTTTGTCTCCCAGCCCATGAAGCCATCTACAACCAATAGTTTGCTGCATAAGGATGGAAGTGCTTTACGCGTTTACACAGATATACCTCCAGTGGAAGAACTTTTGACACGCCCTGAATTTGTGATCAGTATGTGTACTGCCTAACTTTTCATTACGATTCATCTAATTTGTTGCTTTGTAATTTGGATATTTACTTTAGTGCAGTCCCCTAAGGCATCTTAGTCCGTTTTTGTTTGTGATTTTTCTTTGTTCGGGTGATGGTTTGTATACTAGTTTCAGTGTATTCTGCCCTTGATCTAAATTTGCATTTTCCAATTGCAGAGGCTGACCCAAAAGATGCAGATATTATATGGACAAGTATGCAGGTGGATGAGGATATGAAGGCAGCTGCTGGACTGACAGATCAACAATACGTTAATCAATTTCCTTTTGAGGCTTGTCTTGTAATGAAACATCATTTGGCAGAAACTGTTCAGAAGGTCTTGACAACTAACTTATTTTGCATGACAGCAGTTACATGGCAGGAGCGAAAAACTGAGTGGTAATTTTTTTCACGGGTTGCTTATTTTGGATTTCTTTCCCAACAGGCACATGGATGTCCGACATGGTTGCAGCCTACTTACAATCTGGAAACACATCTTGCTCATCTTATTGGCGAGTATTATGTACGCAAAAGGGATGGGCTCGACAATCTATGGATCTTAAAACCGTGGAACATGGCACGAACTATTGACACAACTATAACTGGTAATTTATCAGCTATTATTCGTCTCATGGAGACTGGTCCAAAAATTTGTCAGAAGTATATAGAACACCCGGCTCTGCTCAAAGGGAAGAAATTTGATATCCGCTACATCGTTCTGGTTCGCAGCGTGGACCCCCTGGAAATATTCCTTGCAGATGTTTTCTGGGTATGCACATATGTCTCTGGACAGAACTTGTAGCATTGTGTATAAATGGTTCTCTTCTGGCTTTAAATAGGAAAAATTATGGGTTCCATGTTAAAACTGTAATTTCATTTCCTTTTTTCAGGTTAGATTGGCAAACAACCAGTATTCTTTGAACAAGAACAGTTTTTCTGAGTACGAGACTCATTTTACTGTAATGGTAAGTAGGCATGGTTTCACTATCTTGATGGAAATGACCAATTGACCTTTCTAATCACTTTTATGGCCTGCAGAATTACAGGGGGAAGTTGAATCACATGAACACACCGGAGTTTGTTAGGGAGTTTGAGCAGGAACATCAAGGTATTAAAGCCTGCCTCTTTTATAATTATTTTGGTAGCCTTGTTTACTGAAATGCAATTGCAGCAGTGGTGTCATGCGGAAAGTGATTCAGAATATTGTGTTTGTTGCAGTGAAATGGTTGGATATCCATCTGAGAGTCAAAAGGATGATCCGGTCAGTTTTCGAGTCAGCTGCAGTGGTGCACCCAGAAATGCAGTCTCCAAAATCTAGGGCCATCTATGGTGTGGATGTAATGCTTGACAGCCATTTCCAGCCAAAGCTACTGGAGGTGTGTGACTCTACATTTCTTCCTATGCTTCCATTATATAATCGGTTGTTCGAAAATCAAAACACATCTGGCACCATTAAATGATGTGGAAAAAATCTGATGTGTACCATGCACAAAGTATTCGTATTCCAGTTAAGGAGTGTATGGCAACGAGAACCAAAACCTTCTGCAAGGTTACATTTTGCAGATAATGTTGCTCAAAATAAGTGCCTTTTTGCTTTGGTGTCAGATTCCATCACCTTTTACATTTTTTCCTATAATAAATCTTATTCTTGTGGTGGTTAGCAAATCAAACCGAGCCTCTTATGTTCCAATCAATTGGGGTCGACTACATGAATCATTTGTTTCCATTTAGCTCTATCCAGGGCTACATGTTTTGTTATGGTGGTTAAAGTACGAAAAATGTCCAAGTTCTTATCCAAACTGATATAACTGTATTTCTGCTTCTGTAGGTGACCTACTGTCCCGACTGTACTAGAGCATGCAAGTATGATATGGAATCTATATTTGGCGGAGGAGAAATCGTGAAAGGTCGCGACTTCTATAACTACGTGTTTGGTTGCCTCTTTCTAAACGAAACAAAGCACGTCTCCCCACTGTAACTGAATGCTGATGAAAAACTTTTGTAAGGATTAGAAAAGGTTGGTTTTGGTGGATGTCATATGAATTTGTTGTGATACAGTTTGGCTTGGTATAGTTTCTTAGTGAGGCACCAAACACTTGGGAACCGTATGTCTCCTTTACGCAGGTTTGAGGCGTTTTGTGAAGTGGGTCAGGGACGGGCTACCCTCATTTTTTTGGCCGATCGATATGAACATATTGGACAAGAGAAGGGAAGATCAAAAGGACATAACGGCTTATTGCTTCATATCCTCTGTTCGTGTTCTCTTGCGTAGAACTCTTTCTTGTTTATGAATGCACAGGTATACGTGCAATGAAACTGCCATGCGAAAATGGGATTGACAATCCAACAATTTACGGTGCTTTAGTTAAGTGCTCTGTTTTTTTTGGTTCGATGATCAAGGTGTTCGGGCCAGCCACCTTACGTGTGCCTCGATCAATCCCTTCTCCAGTCTAGTCAAAGGCAGCCAATTCACACCGGGATTAGGGATTCACAAGAAATTCTTTTCTCGCGGCTTGACCCTAAGAATTAAACCCTAGTCAATTATGTGAGGAACAAACCCGTTAACCAATTGGACTAAACCTTGTGGCTTGACCCTACGAATTAAACTCTAGTCAATTGTGTGAGGAACAAACCCGCCAACTAGAGGTGGCAATTTTCAACCCAACCTATGAACCCACCCAAATCCGTCCACTTAAAACCCAACCCAACCCAACCCACCCATATTATAACGTGGGCTGCAAATGGGTGAACCCATACTAACCTATATTTAGATGGGTTCACATGGGTTCAAAATGGGTTGAAGTTGCGATCATCATCTGACACGCCCAACCACCTTTTCCCCAATTTTTGGGCGTTCCAATGTGCTTCATAAACAGGGGGAAACAAAAAATGGGTTGGGTTAGGTTAGGTCGGGCTTGACTTGACCTATTTCAACCCAAACTATATTCAACCAACATACTATTAGCCCATATTCAATCCACCCATATTCAACCCATAACCCATATCAACCTATTGAAACCCAACCCAACCCACCCATTTGCCACCTCTACCGCCAACCAACTGAACCTTGGGGCATAAGTGCTATCTTTTGAGCACTGCATAATATTGTAGTAGTGACAAGTTTAATAGACTTTGCTCAGAAAAGAAGAAGAAGAAAGGTTTAATAGACTCTGACAACTATGGGACTGAAATTTGGGTGCAACTAACAATAATTGCAGAAAATATGCGTATTCTGATCGATTTGTACACTACCATCTGTTCTTGTTATCGTGACATCTTTGGGATTCTTCAGCATTGAAGAAGGGAAGAAAAGGAAAATGACATTTGATGCAGAATATCTGTTTGCAAAACTTGTGATTGGCTCTGCTCTACACTTGTTAGGAGGGTTCTGCTGATTCATGAGTCGGTTGATTTCTCACCGTTAATACCTTCTTTTGCAATTCCAAATTTGACATCCGCTCTGCCTCCAACGCTCGCTCAAGCTTTAAAGCACCCAACAGAAGAAATATTAGCATGGTAAAATCCACCGTAGATTGAAAACGAAGAGCATAAAACAGAGAGTACCTTAGCTGCTCTGGTACTCCATTCCCCTAGTATAGCTCTCAGCCTTTCATTCTCCTCTACGTACTGCTCGAGCAATGACATCAATGTTGACAGCATGATTTAAAGATTGAAAAAAAACAACGCGATAAAATTGATACGTAGAAAGTTAATGAGTTGATGATTTTTGGTGGTGAAAAAGAGTTTTAAGGTACTGTCAACAGTTCAATTCGGAATTCTCTCCAACATAATAACGACAAATAGAAAAATGGAAAACATGATACTGCTCAAATTCAGAAGACAGGATTACGCATTCTAACTACATTTGAATGCGACACAGAGTACAGAAATGATAGAAGGTGAGAAAGAGTACAGAAATGATAGAAGGTGAGAAAGATGATTGCAAGAGTACAGAAATGATAGAAGCTTCTTAGTACTGTTGGAATCAAGTCGACAAGCCTACATATGCAGAGCTCTGATTGCAAGAGTACAGAAATGATAGAAGGTGAGAAAGATGATTCTTTTTCTTCTTCTAATCTTCCCCAAGATCGGAATTTCTCCTAGCCCGGGCTTCTTCTCTTCTTATTTTCACAAATGCTAATGAGTGAACCTTTTTGTCCTACATGTTCTTCACAGCAAGAAAACTAACAAACTTGACTCAATAATGCTAGTAAAATACCTGATTGTTGGTAGTCCGAACATGCTGGATCTCGGAGTCCCTCTCAGCAATTAGAGACCGAGCAAGCCTTAGCTCAGATTGCAGTTGATTCATCTGAATGTGAAAATATTCCCCAACAAAATATCACTCAGATAAGAATGCTGCAGCATGCGCAACAATAGAAGTGGAAATATCACACTTCAACAAAGCAAACTCATGGGTGAAAAACAAGGGATGAGACTTGTTTCTAGGTTGGGTTGTTAGAGAGAGAGAGAGAGAGAGAGAGAGAGCAAACAGCTAATTGGCATATAGTGTACTTGTTCCCAGAACCCGGTTCAACCGGGAAGCAACTAACTAGGGATACTGTACAACATTGAACTCTCTCTCTCTTGAGCCAAATCTCAATAAGTAAACATTATTAATTTATTACTCCTAACTGCCCTTACCCATACCACCTTCAACTCCAAAATAAAACCATTCTCGTTAGTAGATTCATTACTTCTTTCCATACGTCCTTAACTGGTGTCATCTCTAACCACAATTACAGTTTACAACAAGATTTTTATAAGAACGCATGATAGACTACCCAAATCTTCTATAAATGCTGGATAAGAAAGCCTAATGCACTTGAAGAAGTTCATCATATGTATGGTCTACATAATGATTGTCCTCGATAAGAATATGATTTTTGGTAATTAGCAAAAGTAGGGGTAAGTAAAGAAGGGGAGTGATTTCCACACCCCCAAATTGTTGTTCACACCCCTTTTTTTTGTCTTCTAGTGAAATATTCATGTGTAATAATTTCACAAAAAGACAAAAAGGGGATGTGAGTATCAATTACTGACGGAATTTAAATTTAAATTGACATAATGTGCAAAGCAATATATATTTCTATCAGACATAGTAATATGGGATAGGTTACTTGCATTTGTTAGCAGGAATCTTTCTTCAGTTGCTACTACAGAATGGATCCATGAAGTCAATCTGTAAGATTATCTGCTTCAGTCCTCTTTCGAGGAAGAATACTCCTGAGCAGAATCTTTGTGGAGAACATATCAAAGCCTAAACAGGCATTTTCTACCACAAAATTGAGCCAAACTATTCCTAGTTATCCCTCCCTTGCAATTTGGTCCCTAGTTTACGGGTGTCAGCTAATCAGACAAGTAAGAGGACAACGTGCCCCTGACACACTGTTAGACGTCTAACAACTCAAGACTACATACATGACCTCAATAAGTTACCAAGTATTGCACGGACATCATACAAGTTTAGAGCCACAAATACCAAGCGCATGGAAGCTAAAAAAAGAAAGTGAAGAGAGAAAAGACAATAATGAATCCACTAGAAAATCGTAAAATATTCTACAATACAAAACAGCATGATGTTTATGATGGCTGAATAAGGACGTATTAACTGCGGTAGAAAATTATCACCTCAGCTGAAAGAGTTCGTAATTCTTGGTCACGAGCTGCTAAAAGATGAGCAAGATCAACCTGCAATGACAGAAAGTAGAACTTAAAGTTCTAACCATTCTACTATTCCAGCCCTTTGTCCAAATTAGCCGATCCATAATAATAAATTCGACTATTCCAGTTCCACCACAAGATGAAAAAAGGGGAACAAACACTGAATAGGAAAAGAAACAAAGAAAAAGCGAAAATTAACTCTTGTAATCTAAAATTTAGATTCTGTTTTGGTGCTTAAAAAACCAACCTCAGCAATAGATTTCGCCATTTCGGAAATTGCTTGTAGTTGATATTCTTAGGATCAAAACAATAACCCAATAATCGAACCCACCTACAGCCAATGGCTATGCTACAGGAGTTCACGATAAACTACCAGATTTAAATGATTGGGCCAAAAAAAGGGGAAGAAAATAGTAGTAGACATTGACAATATTTTAGGTTAGATCATGCCAAATAAGATCCTCAAATGTTACTAGTGTCTGGCTGCCTATGATAAGAATTCTATGCAACGGGCTAATTTCTAATCCCCTTCCAGCCTAACAGGTAATATAGCACCAGATTCCACAATGGTTTCACAAACAGAAAAGAATTACGAAATCAGAAAAACTAAAAACAACAAAGAAGAAAATTTCGAACAAGAAATTGCACACCTATGTTACTTGGACTCGGGTACGGGTGTCGGGTGCGGGTATGTATCTAGGTGTCGGATTCAACTATTTCTCATTTCAAGGACACGGCAAAATATTCAAAAATTTTTTTTTTTTTGATGTATTTTCTTCTGTAAATGGTGCTTTAAGTTTCTACAGGGCATTTCATGGATAATAAGAGAGGTTTATGCATACTTCCATGATGAACTCGAATTACAACTAGGTTTTCTATAGAAGTGTCTTACTAAACTTATCGGACACATATCCCACACCCTTATTCGAGTGTTGAGTGTCTCACACGGGTAATTTATACCATTACGAGAGTCCGCGTAACATAGTTGCACACTCGGACATCTCAACTGAAACCAATTTTCTACTATAGTATATCTAAAACATAATTATCTATTGAGGATTAGTATTACCTGAGGGGTGTTCCCATCATTCGACCGTTCATATTTGCTCAAGGATTCTTGCAAGCGGAGGATCTACAAAGGATACACAAATTGGAAATTATGATTATTGGACAATCAGCTTTTACCATGACTAACTAGTAACTATACATATTGGAGAATATATTCCTCAGAGTCTTCTGTGGCCCATATTAGGAGCATCAATTCCAAAACAAACTAGAGCATCAACAATCGTATTATACAGCTAGCGGCAATCAAAATTGTCAATACCTCCTCGCTCAGAAAGTGAAGATTTTCTCGTTGATACTGCAACAAAGCCATCTGCTGATCAGCAAGCCGACCACCATCATGATACCTGACATGCAAACAAATCATGGTTGTCATCGTCTAAGTATTGTATGTGTTTGTCGCAAACAATAATGAAGAAGTTAAAAACTGAAATTAATGCCTTTGAGGTTTACTGGACTCCAAGTGGGTATAACAATAATGCAAACAATCAACACAAAAAAAAAAATAATAATAATAACAATAATAAATAATTGTAACATTTTAGAACAGGTTCATGGAGCAGTTCGACTAGATTATTTTTATGTCAATTGTTACAGACAAAAGCCAAAAGTAGAAGCAGACACTCTGAAAAAAAAAAAAAAAAGAGAACTGTTAAAAATGAAACAAGAACAGAGGTCTTTCATGTATCCCTAGCTACCTCAAACCTTCCAAAGAACTTGATGGCTGAAGGGGAGAATATAGCGACTTCAAAACATCAGGCTGAGAATCCAATGAGTTGTACTGGTATATGTAACCTGCAAGCGCCAAGGTAGTAACTAAACAGGAAGATATACCGAAGTAACATCTTTACAAACCCAAAGCAAAGCCCTTTTCTTTTGGATCATAACTCATCTCCAGAAACAGTTTGAGAGTAAAGACCAAGAGAAATTACACCCAATCTGCATAGTAGTTTAGCAAAATTTCTTTACTCCCAGAGAGACTGAAATATTTATTTATCAACATATTATCAAATGAGAGCATAAAACAATAACTCTATAGGAACAAAACAACCCTAAAGTAATTTCATGGAGGAAAACAAAATTTGGTTGGTAGCTATGAACAGTAAGATGATGCCTCTGCTTCAAATGAAGGTTATTTTTTCCCCTTTTTTCCTAAACATAATTGGAGCAATTGTGAGATTTAGTTTTCAGTTATTTTTGCAGCCACTTTCTGCAAAAAGAGTTAAAGATGCTTGGCAATACAACTTTACGTTTTATACCCAAGGTACTAAAAGCTAGTTCAGAAAACATAAAAGACGCATCTTAAATACTAAGCTCTACATAACAGATTACAACCAAAAGTATCTCCCAAGTATTCAAGTGTAACTCACCAATATATGCACTCATGAAAAAACCAGCACATACCACTTCAATCAGCATTACAATCCTGCAGTTTTGCGTAGTCAGCAAAGAGTAACTATGAAAAATCAAAAAAACGAACTTGAGCACTGCACCAGCAGGTTTAATTCTAAAACCGATGCAATCATTACCACCTTAAAAGAATTTATCACGTTTCTCAAAACTCACTGACAGCAGAATTTAAAATGAAACATAAACATAAAAAAAAAAAATTTAAAAAGGGCAGAAAGCAAATATTTATTATCTCTGCCCTATTAAATTTTCATTTAAGATCTATGACTGCATTTCTGATCGTGGTGATTGGCAGAAGATTAGATCATTTCAATAGCACTACTGCACTACATATGTTTGGTGTATAGTGTAGGGCTAAATGACCTGGAATGAAAATTCAGGCCATTTAAATGAACTTCCTCTTTGCTTCATAAGCAATAATGGCCACAAGAACTGGCAATTTTTTTATTTTTTTTATTTTTCAAACAGCAAGAACTGAAAAATTCAACATGGCAGTGCTGGAAAACAACCATAATGAAACGATAAAATTTCTACGAGTATCAAAGCTCGAATTAGCATCCTCTGTGATTTCATTAAAAGACTCAAAAGATTTGTCTCCGAGTAAATTCAATCTAAGAAGTCATACAGGCTGCAATATCAGACGAAATAAAGAAATTTTCAGCCTGCCATAATAGAAGAATTACCCCAAACTCTGACACAAAAAGAAAAATGTATGCGTCTCTTCGGATGTCCATAAACAAGATGGAAATATTCACTGAAAATGCTTATGCAAAAACATGACAAGTAATTGATGAAACATATATCCGTAGTTCCAAAAAAGAGGTCCATTTTTATATCTCAGGATGTTCATAAAAGGTTTGTATAATGCAACCTCGAGAAAATACTTATAAAAAATAAAAGATTGTGCGAGATAGAGGAATGAATTGGATATGCACATAATTCAAAAGACAACCTCAAATCTTCACCAATGTTGGTATATGGTGTACAGACCTGAGGAGGACGGTGATGGATAGAATACTGATATGGGGTTTCCACACAATGACAAGCAGCATAGCAGCAGTTCCTGGCGATGAATCAATATTTGCAAATTCCCATAAATACTCCTATCTGACAATGTTCATACTAAATTGTGTACTTATCCGTGATGTCGAGCATGAGAACATACATAAGACCTCGTGTAAATAAAATAACACGGAACACATACCTTTATTAACTAGTAAAAAAGGACTTGCAAATAGCCAAATAATGCATCCATATTGTTACATCAAGGAATTCTAAAAATCCATTAATCACTCAATCTATCTTATTTGTTTACCACTCAAGTACAATTTCTTGAGAATCAAGAAAACAAATTTTCTAAACAAAGTATATCACAAAATAAGCCTTTTGCAACTAATATCATCTTTAACTATATCATCAAACAAGTATCATGCAGCGTAGAGGTTAATACCAAATTCCAAAAACAGTTGGTTTCACGATATAGTGATACGTTAGAGGTTAATAACAAATTCCAAAAACAGTTGGTTTCACGATATAGTGAACTGTGGCAGAATTACGAAATACTTAATACCACCACGTGTTCAAAGTCAGCAAATGAGAACAAATAATATGCAAACAAGAAGGCGAACCAACAACAGATTATGTAGCTACAAAAACAAAGGATTAATATAAATACCATAAGCAGTGGCGGCAAAAGGTAGGCGAACAATATGCTTTAACTTCTGGCTGAAAACATAGTAACCCTGAAAATTGTTACAAGCTAATCCAATTAAGTAAACGTAAATCTGGAGGATCAGAGATTCCAACAGCAGTAAGAAGAGAACAAAAGCAGTTATAATGGATCAGTGCTAAAAATTACAATATAGAATAATGCATCATCATCCATTAGCATCAAATACCTTGCAGGTTTGAGCCCCGAATACATTCAGGTCGAGAGCCAATGGGTATACCATGTTCCCTACTAGTGCTGTGATATAACCATGCAGTGAATAACATCAAGTAGTACCCGCAATAAAAAGACTAAAGCATTATTCTAGTACTCCTCCAGTTTGTAAGTATTCTATGTGATTATGTCTATAACGGTGCCATCACAGATGCCTTGGAAAGACCAGACTTTTGAAAAATACACCGTGAATGTCACTTGCACTTATCAAGCACTGTTTTTTTTTTGGCCTTATCAAGCACTGTTATTCTGTAAAGTATTTAAAACGAAACCAAATTCGCCTTAATTGGAGGGGCCCACAAAGTGGGAGGTGTTATGACACCATCGTGGGACAAGCTCCAATAAACTAAGTATGAGGTAGACTACCAAAGTATATAGAATATAGTGCATAAAAGGAGAAGAAAATAATCTAACGCTCTATTGTTTTCTGATATTTTGTGACATGTCATCGGCCAGCAAAAGCACAAGTATAATAAGCATCCCCAAACAAGAAGGATTCCATGCACTTTCCACTCAAACAAAAATCTACAAAACTGCAATTTGCAATTCAAACACTGGTAAGTGGTCATTCAAACATTAGCATTCAACAATCATACTATATTCCAAACGAAAGTAGATATTTCGCCACAAATAGTTGAAATAAAAGTGGCAGGAACATATACATAATGACCCATGGAGAACATTTAGAATTTGTTAGGAGTACTAGAACCACAAGAATGAAATGGTAGTCTTGATAAAATTTAGGCCCAATGAGGAAAACAGACAATCACTAAAGAGACTGTAGGATAAGTTCTCTTTGGAAAAGATAAAAAAGTAGGGGGAAAATACCTGTAACCGTATCTTCTGGACTTGGTATACCAGATACTGCTGAAAGATGCCTGCGAACACCGTCAATGCGATGAAATGAATAATCAGATCCATGAAAGTGCCAAGGCTCTTCACACCCCAATACAGCGAGCACGTGAAATATGAGAATCAAAAAGTGCAGCTAAAGGAGACGGATTAAAGGGAATCAGCCAAAGAGCAAGAAAAAAAATACCGTGGTTATGAGGTTATCTAATTCCAGGATTATTCAATTGTGAAAAACGAGGAAAACAACCTCTTGGCATGCTTGGGTGTCACGAGCTGCAAGTTTGACTACGTCTTGCTCGTGACCCTTGTCAGTGAGAGTGGCACAAGGGTGGTGTCATTGTGCAAGCTACAGGGTTGTTTCTCAATAGTAAGTGGCATAGTCGTAAATATGATGCAGTGGCAATGTCGTAAATATTGAGACCTCGGCCGTAGAGGTGCACGAGTATTTTTATGATATTTTTTTAACGTACTAGAGGTCGTTAGTAATCCATAGCAACCGACGGTGCACGATTTGGAGTTCGATTGAATTTTAAAAAGCCAGTATGCACCTCGGCAAAATGATGTTTCTTGGTGCCACTTGGGCAAAAGCTAGTTTTGCTACTATAAGGGGGGAGTGGTTTGCAACCTGCCAGCCTCCTGGGTGTCAGCTTTGGGCACGGAAGTGAGCATGCACGTCAAAGAGTCTCCATGTGGGTTTGGGAGCCCCATGGACGGTCCCATCAACGGAAAGAGTGTTGGCACTGTGCGGGTCTCCTAGGACAGAGGTTTAGTGACGTGCATGCTATGTCCCACTTGTTAACCCCTTAGGCCTTAGGTAACTGTCCTAGACCGAATGCGCCATCAAGGCATCATCATATGAGCTCGTGTACCAACTCATAGGTATTGGCTTGGGTACAGTCATGCTTATAGGGATCGGTGGCTTAAGACGTGCGACATGGAGGCAACGATACACTTGTTGGATAATGGTTAACGCATGAAGCCATGATACATGTCGGGTACTGTGGCCTTTTTTAAAGGGCAAATGGCATGTGGGTTCGCACGAGGAATACATCATGGGTGCACGAGCGACCCTCAATGCTATGCGAGGCACGAGAAGACCTCGCGACCATCCGGGATGCACTTAATGACCCGATACACGTTGGAAGCTTGTTGGCTAAGCCGGAAGACTTTGCAATGCACGATTGGGCGGCTTGGAAGCATCGATGATAAGGGTCCTCAGTTAGGCGAGTGCCTTGCCTATGAGCAAGTATGGTGCAAGGATGCAATTGTTGTCGTGCATGGAGAGACTTGGGACTTCCTTAATGGGAGATGTTCTTGCTTAATGGAGCGTTGGGCCCTAAGAATGTAAGACGGGTGATCGATAAACAATTTGAAGGTCGGATTAGGCAGGTTTGGACTTGGTGGAGTCACAAACACCTCACAGGGAAACGTTCTGCTGCTACAAAAAGAGTCGTCCTGTGACACTGGGTAAGGCTGTGTACCTCTGATGACTCAAGCCCTTCTCAAACCATGCACTTCTCAAACCATGCAGTGGCAAGAGCCTTGAGCACTAGATGGACATTTTGTTCAATTACAATAGCCAAAATACAATAACGAGCTATGCATCTGATCTTGTTAATGGAAAATAACAATCAATCCTATAAACTACGAACATCGAAAGATAAAGAGGAAACAAGGAATACATATATTAAAGTAATTAAGTTCTAGTAGTGACCAACTACAATTTTTATATTTGGTTAATCTAGTTATTAGTGTATTTCATAATAAATTGAGGCACTACATATGAAAATTTTGCACATAATGTGAAAATTTTGTTATTGTCATAACTTTGAAATTCCCCCACCCCTTCCAATATCACGTTTACAATTTGGACTGGACAATGGGGATGTGGCACACCTTATGCTCTGTAAGAAAAATACAGTAGGCTACACTTTCATAGAAAAGAACATTGAAATTTACAACAATAACTACAAATCTGAAGAGCATTCTTTCTCAACGGCCATTAAATAGCCTCTTTGTGGATCTTATATTGCAAAATTCCATTCTCAGAATAAAGATGAAACATGAAATGTTTGTTTTCGTGATAAATATTGGACATCCAACAAACTAAGAAAACGTAAATACCTATATATGACTATTGTGTCACACTGAAGGAAAGAAAGGAAAGTCTGAAATGAAGACAAGAGAAAGTGGAAGAGGAGGAGAAGGAGAAGAAAGAATTACTGAGCCGACAGAAGGAAAGTAAAGAACAAATTTAAACCGAAAACACACCAAAACCCATCATTGTTCATCTAGACATATGCCTGTTACAAATCAACTAAAGAAACAACTCAATAAGGAAAAAACCTCCTCCGGACTTCGGGATAGTTGGGAAAGTACGTTGACAACCCACGGTTGTTCCATCAAAACATGGCACCCCATCGAGTTGTCATCTGATGCTGAAAATTTAGCACTGCCGCCTACAATAAGAATCCGGGCTGCGTCATATAGCTCCTACGGCTACATATCTAATGCATTAAGTCAATCCGCCAGGGTGGAGGCTGCCACTTGGGCCTAAACAAATCAAAGAAGACTGGGGAACCTCTAGCTCGTTTTTGGAATTCTAAATCGGGTAGTATTTTCACAATAAAAGACGGAAAAAATAAATAAAAAAATGAAGCCCTAACAAATCCTCCAATCTTGGCCTAATGCCTGCTTGTGTCTACGCGTAAAGTTCATATGCAACTCCTCTCCACAATCCCAAAGAATAACCTTTGGCGTAGTGCTAAAAAGAAGACAAAGATGAAAAGGAAAATTAATAGAACATAAAATAAGCAGCCAACCGCGCTGAAATATTCATCCAAGAAAGCAAAAACCCATGGATAATCATCTGCAAATAGGGAGAGTATATCAAGAAAGAGAACCTGTGACAATCAAAAGAATTACACCACAACTACAAAGCAATGGTGAAAGCAACGATCGTATAGGGCGAAAAATCCACGGTGCTCCTGCCGCTAAGATAGCATAACCTGCCTAGATGAAAGAAAACCATAAAACATTAATCAACTTTTAGCAACCAGTAAGAAATAAAAAAAGGAAATGCCGTTTTGTCATGCCATTAAAGTCCCAAAGAGATGAATCTGTACTTGCCAATAAAAGACAGTATAAAACACTGCCGACAATGCTTGTACGCTTTCGGTGACCAAATAGAGGAGACTCATGCAGTATGTCAAGGAACCTATATATCAACAATCACGCAGATCAGTACACGCCAACCATCATGTTTAACATGGCAGAGTATACAGCAGAGCCTTTCTGATGATAAATAAAATGATGCTTAGACATGAGATACAAAAGACAAAGGATGTTATGATTCAAATATCTGCAATGTGTAGATAAAATGCAAACGTGCCAAAAGAAATTGCATAATGGGATATATTTTAATTTCAAACCTTACTCAAGTAACTTTTTGAATAAAAACCAGGGACGCTAATTATACCCTCAAATGACCATTGAATTGGAAGTTATCGATAAGGCAGTTCCCACCGCCTATTTATTTTGATTGGAAAAGCTCACTGTCTAAGATATTTCTAAAATTAACCAAATAAACAAAAATTAGTCTTCCACGAGCTTCAGTGCCCATGATAAACTACACCTATTCGCAACTTTTTTGGATGAAACAAACATGCCTACAACATTACGAAACCAAATAACCACAATAACGACTAAAATTCACTCGAAATCAAGGAAAATTTGAAGAAGTTGATAATTAACCAAGCATAGTCACTAGTCACTAATACAAAGCCATAACAAAATCCAATGTAAGCTCTCTTTTGTCTATGAATTGCATAAAAACCAAAACCAAGCAACTCATAACTCCTAAAAATTTCTTCTCAACAAGGAATCAGAAACAGACAAGAGAAAAGAGTAAATTCTTAGAATTTTGCCAATTTGTCCATCCTGACGGGCCTCGCCAAGTGTATCGGTGTATGCAATGCACATAATGCAGAAGATTCCACTGCAAACGAAAATCTTACATGGCGTTTTCTTCAGCAGGTGGGACGTAGGCAGAGGCGTGTCTTTCTGTTGACATCTTCTTCTTCTTCTTCTTCTTCAGCTAGGGTTTTTTATGACTCGTGTGAATCATGTACAGTCTTCGATCGAGAGATTGCATTCGTCGAGAGCCATTCCGAATCGGCGTGATCGGAATTTGGAAGGGTTTTGAAGAAGTCTGGAAGAGACACTGCGATGATCCGGTTCAACCCGGATCGAGCCCTGTTTGAGCTTTTATAATTTCTATTTCTGGCGCTCCGCTGTGCTGGCAGGGAGCTGTTGGACCAGCAGAGTCCAGCCAAGCATATTCACTACTATTGTTTAGGTGTGTTTTGGCCGAAGAATAATTGAGGGTCGATTTTAATTTATTTTTCTGAATTATTGATTCGTCTCAACGAGTGTAATCTAAAAAGTAGTAAAAAATAATTACTCAAACTATTTTTTTTTATGTGAATAAAACAAAAATAATCTAAAAAATCTGTATGTTTTGGATTAAAACGAAATGCATCTCGATTCGGTTTCGGTTTTTCAAAATTTTTGTCAGACCGAACCAAACCAAACCGAACCGAAATACCCTAAAATCATCCCAATTTGGACCGAATTATCCCGAAACCACCCCTATCTCGGTTTCCTGAAATTGACCCCGCAAAAAATAACAAATCACAGTTGTCCATCTCAATTTTAACACCAGACCGCAAAAACCGAACCACCCCGAACCGATTGGTCCATTGTTTTTTTCGGTCACGATCAGTTCCCAGCAAAATCACCCCGAACCGATTAGTTCATTCCCGAACACCCCGAAAACCGAACCGAACCGACCAATTTTCACCCCTAAAAGAGAAAGAAGAAGCCTCGATAGAAATAGGCTCCACTCATTCCACGCCCAACGTCATATCGAGCAGTGAGCGCTATTATGTGCCACCCTATTGCAAGGACGATCAACCCAATCCCAATAAGCTGGAAAATCAAACCAAGACTTGAGCATTTACTCTGAATAAGCTGGAAAATCAAACCAAGACTTGAACATTTACTCTGAATAATTCGTGCTATAGCTGCCGCATCAAATTTTTAAAAATTGCTAGACAATGCCAAACATTGTGAATGTTCCAAACGTATGTCTGTGGCATGAAGACATTTGAACGATATTCAAGCGTATAAACAGCCATTCATGGTTGTCCAGAGAGAATACATAAAGCATTCATGAAATATAAACATTAACCGTCGATCAAAAAGAGAACAGACACATCGAGCTTCCATACACACAACATCAACCAACGGTCTTCTGTATACAACAATACTACCCTTTTTAGGAATGTTGGCCGGCCCGATTCTTATTTTGTACATTGAGCCTGATAGACATTACAACATGACCCTTCACCTTATAGATGGAACATACTATACTACATCCCAGACACAAGCGAGACTGACTTGTAGAAGAAATCTCGTGAAAGAAGACGTCATTTCCTCAAACAACAGTTAAGCAACAATGGGGTATGATGCACAAGTTGAAACGCCTGCAATCGAATTTTAGCATTAGTGCAGAGCATAAAGGTGGAACTACATTTTTTTTTTTCTTTTTGCCAACGAAGGAACCACCCCATGGGAGGGCCATCAATTGGACCCACCTATAGAGTGTAAACCCCCGGATGAGCCGAAGTAACCACCGCCTCAAACCGCCAGGTAAATCGCGGTACCTGCCCGAAGAGGAATCGAACCCTGCCCACGTGTATGCAAGGGCTGATTCCTTCTGTTGGGGCAAATCCACGGGTGGTAGGTGGAACTTCTTTACTTTACTAGATACATACGTAATATGTTCAAATTTCAACATCAGTATGTAAGAACACAAGGCAAAGCCCATCCTAGTTTGAGCATTTGACTATAAGCAAAAATTAGCAGGAAAAACTCACCACACATGTTTTTGCCCATCTCCATTTTGAAGTAACCATTGTCTCCCCAGTCTGCTCCCCATGAGTTCTTAATTAGCCAATATGGGACACCATTTTCAACTCCATACCCAACTGCAAGAACTGCATGGTTCACATCCTGCCAAATACAGCAAACGAGTGTTACTCAAACTTAAAAGATCACAGGTGTATTCTTCTGGGCGTGTAACGTGACTCACACCCACACACCAAAGAGTTGCTATGAAGCACTCCTAGATGCATTCATGTAAGCACATCGATAAACCTTAACATCTGGTAATTTTTGAACAGTCATAGGATCCCATGGCAGTTGAGAAAAAAATGGGTGACATTGAGGTGTAGTTTTTAAGTTAGTATGAGATATATCCCTAATGAGAGCATTCATGGCATCCTTCTTGACAATGCTTTGCTTTCACAACTCATACATCGATGTTGAAATAAAAAAGGCTGTATTGGAATGTGTCCAATTAACCAAGTTAGCAACAAACAAAAATAATTGTTGCAAATAAAATCTTGTGGTAATAAACTAATAATCCCCGTCACTCCTCTTCCTACATTTTTCTTTGGGCTGTTCTTTTTCTTTTATTTTTTGTGCATGTAGGGCAGGGCACCGATGCGAAATTGCAGTCGGGTGGAAAGATGAAGTTCAAAGCTCATAGTTTTTTGACATCCAAGGGACTTCACTAAGATGTTGGAGTTTCAACTACCAAAACTTCACATCTTAATAAATAAGGCACTTTTAGAAATTCATTCAATTCCCATCCGAACAACATGGAATACTTCAAATCAGAAACACTCACCATGGGAGTAGTGCCACATGTATCGCTGGTGAAAACTCCATCCTTGTAAAGTCGGAAACCATTCACCACTTCAAATGCCACACTCACTGGTCGAACGAATGCTACTGCATGCTGTAGTTCATCTTCGGCACCCTTTATAATACAATCATATCAGCAATTTTTCCAGTTGATATCAGTGAAACAACTAATGATATTTCTTATGTCTGAATATAGTAGCACGTGGATTTTGAGTTTCATATTTGGGTTGCTCAGAAATGAGTGACAGATAATAAGGCCACTAAATCAAACTTTCATGATTAGAATATTAGATCAGCTCAGGAACTGAGCAATACTATTCACAATGGCCTGAGGAGCTGAATTGGACGAAACCATAATAATCATAATTGGCTTGGTTTAAATCCATGCTCAAAAGCCAGAACAAGCGACACTGTGACACCTAGGGTATGTTTGCAGCTCTAGTCAGTTCTACCCACAGCCATCAAAAACTTTTTGACCATTGCTATGCTATTCAAAATTTGAAAGAAGGAAATTCACCAATATTTCTTACCAGGGTGATGTTGACAGAGTCAAGAACCTGGACACCAATGTTCTTAGAAGAAAATTTGCATTCACCATCTTTTCCAGTATAAGGGTAAGCTTCCTCAGTGTCAAGGCCACCATTGTGTTTTACGTACTCAAAGGCTTGGGATGGCAACCCACCATTGCAGCCGAAGTTGTTAAAGGCTCCTGCGCAATCCACAAGCTGCTGCTCTGATAGAGAGACTGCCTTCCCAAATGCCTGCTTGTAGGCTGCCTCCAGAGCACCAGTGGTGCTACAAGGGAGCAAATATTTGGGTTACAAAACATGATAAAGGTTACTCCATAGTTTAAGAATTCCCATTTTTCACCAAAAACTGCTACACACACTATATATGTTTCCAACCTGAAAGTCCAGCAAGAACCACAATGGCCTTGATCTTTGACTGGGCTGACTATTCCTGTCTCTCTCCAATCTTTCTGTAGTGCAGAAGCAGAAACTTATAAGATAATACATGTAAAAGAGCAAGAGATAAAGTTTCATTGTGTTGAATCTGTTGATAGATGGCTAAAAGCTAGTTCCTTCAATAGGCATCATGATAAAGCTCCTGTCTCCACTGGGTACATCCTAGTTCCTTCAATAAGCATCATGATAAAGCTCCTGTATGCAATGGGTACATCTTGGAAAGAAAAATGGCAACGTTTACAGAGCAACTGCTTGTATATTTTGTTAAAAATTCTCTCAAAATTGCACCAAAAATGTTAACTGCAATGGTACACAATCAATCTCATTCAAGTAGTTCTAAATGCCATCAGATGCTGAACAATCTATGCATGAACTGTGATGCTTAATGATAGAGAAACAGTAGAATGTTAGAAGGGAACTAAAGATGATTGCCGCTCAGATAGAAAGGCCTTTCATGGTAGATCCGTACGGATTATATTTCAGGTGGCTTGATTCAAACATTCCCCAAAGAATTTCATGCTAAAAGCACCATACTCCACTCAAAGCATCCCATTATTTGTCAAAGTAGAAAGAAGTACCATTCCTGGAAGGAGATCGTCAGTGATCTTGTGATTCCCCTTTGTGGTAGCAGAACAGTTTTGAGCAGCTCCTAACCTATGCCTGCGGAACTCCTCCCAGGTCCAATCAGCAAAGCCTGTTTACACAAATTATACAGAATCAACAGAAGAAAGTACAAAAACTATGAGCTTGAAAATATGTATTTTCCCCACCATCCAGAGTAAACTCAATCGGAAGTGACAAGCTGGTTTATAACAAAATAAAAGGCAATATCAACTGTGCAAACCCATTGCAGAAGATGGATATGCTCTCATCTCTATGTACAGGTAGAGACGTAGAGTACATGATGGATATGCCCTCATCTCTATGTACAAGTAGAGTACATTTACATTAGTACATTACTATTATAAAGGGTACACCCTTATTGATGTGAACAGTCATATTTTAGGCTAACTCGTGCTTTTTTTTTCTCAGACTACCCCCCTTAACTACCTATTCTTATCCCCTGTTTTCTACTTTCACATCTTAGATTTCAGATTAATCTCAATTCAATATTACTTCGACCTTTTTTTTTTTTTTTTTTTTTTTTTTTTTTTTTTTTTTTTTTTCGGGCGGACTTGATTAGTGTGTGCAAAGGGCGGTATTTGTGTATATAATATATAGCCACTGTTTCTCTGAAGACAAACCGAAGTTTAGCAACTAGATCAACAAAATTAGTAATTAGCTACAAGACAAAGTGAGGTTGCTCGATCACCGAACATAGCCAAACTTAGAAACCAATGGTTTTTTTTTTTTTTTTTTTTTGCCAGATCATAAGATGTTAGGGGTTAGTAGTTCGTGGTTATAATGGGAGTCGAGCACCTCCGCCACGAGAAGTTGAGGACTCAAACTCAAAATCTCTTCCTTATAATACATATTTATAGCATGTCTAGAAAAGGCAGAGTTTGACTGACGATTAACACCCATGGTGTAGGAAAGGCCCTTTCTGTTGTGAGATTTAATCAGCTTCAAGTTCTCCGAGAAAATCGAGAACCTCAGCTTCATTTCTTCCTCACACCCATAGCTCTTCCCGTACCTGAATAATTCAGTCACAGAACCACAGTGATTAGACGGTCGAAATCCAGCTGTCCAATCGTCGATCTGACGGCGACCGAGAAGAGGACGAAGAAAGAAAGGTTTAATAAACTACCTGTGGGCGAAGCGGGCGAAGGAGAGCGCCTGACGACTGGTGCCAATGACTTTGACGACGGAGGCCTCGAATTCACGAAAAACGTTCGATACGACAGTTGTGATGGGGTTCTCCTCGTCGAACGTGGATGAGGCGGCGACGGTGACGGCAAGGAGGAGGAGGAGTGAGAGGGAGAGCGGGAAGCGAGCCATCGGATTCTCTCTCTCTCTCTCTCTCCGAATATGGTGGGTTTGAGGGAAGACGGGAGGAGAGGAGAGCGGATTGGATTGGGTTTTATCAAAGAAGATTCGCGATTGGCCCGTAGCTGAGATTCCCGGTGTTTTGTCCTATCGGTATCGGAATGATTGTCAAATTTTGTATGGTCTAGAATCAGGACCCGGGGGCCGTGACGTGCTTGACTAAACTCCTGAGCAATCACGGACGTTTATTCATCAATTAATTGTTAGAATAAAAAGAAATTTTGACAACCGATGCCTCTTTTTTTTGGCTTTTGAATTCTTCAATTTCTCTTTTAGGGGGTGTTCAACCCTAGCTATTTCCTTCGACTCGTTCGAATTCAATCTAATATCTGATTCGAACGGATCGGCAATATGAAAATTTGTTTGGAGATTGAATAGGATATGGAGATTTTTTTTTAAATATTTGGGGATCGGGTAGGGGGTGGAGATAGACATGTCCCCGCTCCAAATCCGTTTCCCGATCCATCCCCACCCCGCTCCGCACCGTCCTCGATCCGCCCCATCCCCAAATATAGGGGTCTATTCACGAGTAATGAAACTTTTGGGTCCCACTAAATTTTCTCCAAACACATGGAATCACACTAAATTTTCTCCAAACATTTTATTATAATTGAACTTTGTAATACAATAAATGTGATTAAATAAGAAATGCATGACTATAATTTGAATACATCCCAACTAGGTTGACATTGTCAATCATTTGCATTCCTTGAAATAAACACAAAAAAATGCAAAATAAAAACAATATTTTTCTAATCGAGCCGTTGATTTTGTTGTTCCTATTGATGAAATCAATTGTGCAAACTTTCTTCTCGATCAAGTTTAAAAAGCTTGTCGATCGGGATCCAAATTGTGTTTTTTTAATGATATTTTTCATCCGATTAAATGCCTACTGATATGCGATCCACTTAATTTTTTCTACAACTGATGGATACCATAATATGCTATCTTGTTTGTGGTTCCTCTAGTTTTCAAATTAGGAATCTAGTTGATACTTGATACAGCTTGAATTGAAGCTGGCAAACACTTACGCTTACACATGGATATTATGCCATACCGTACCAACGATAAACGTACCATGCCTGTGCCGGTCCGGCCCATTTGACATCTTTACTTGTAACTGGATTTTAGCATTTAATTTGTAACTGGAATTCTAGATTTTTAGTAATTTTTTATTTTAAAAAATAATTGGATCCCCGAATCCCTGTGGGGATCCCCGTTCCCCATTTGGAGTGGGGATGGAAGATAAAAATAAAGTCCCGTTGGAGATCAGGTAGGGGTGGATATGGAGAAGGGGTTTGGGGATTGAGGGTGGAGATAGTACTCTCCGGCCATGATCCGTCCCCATGCCCATCCCTAGGTGTTCCACTAACTCAGTTTAAAAAAAAAAAAAAAAAAACTGATTTTCACGGGTTTTTATGTGATGTGTGAAAGAGTAACCTGTCTCGGTGTTTGAAAAAAACTGTTTTTTGTTAGTGGAACACCTCCTTAATCTCTCTTCTTTTTTATTGATGAGGCAGAGTTTTCCAAAAATGTATTTTATCAAAGATAAAAATTAAGATTTGATAAAATAATCCTTGATTTTATCAAATGAGAAGGAGGTTTGATAAAATCTCACCTTTTTCAATTTTATCAAACCTCCTCCTCGTTTGATAAAATCTTTTAGGAAACTAGACCTCCCTTAATGTTCCTGATAAACACACTTGTATTTTAATGTATGCATCCAACTTACTTTGGCACACATTAACCATGCTATTGGAGTACCTGTTGAGTGTCTAAACTAACTACTGGAGTATTATTTTACTAATACACGCTTTAGCACACATTTTATAAGAACTCATTGGAGATGTTGAGTGGAACTAGATTCTGAACTAGTGATTTATCCTCCCATTTGGCCCAATTTTTGTCATTGGAGATTCATACCTGTCCATAAAGAGAACGAAATTATGTGTATACATATTTGTATCGGACATTACATGCAATGAAATCTTCTTCAAATGTTAATTGTTAACATAGCTACCAATATGAGATGGAGCAAATATTTTACAAGAATGTATATATAGCACTGTGTGGATATCTGCCGTGCATTTTGTCTTCTACATACGTGAACTGTTGTTATAACTATCAATATTCAATCGAATTAGTTTTCATTTTAGCAGAAATGTACTACTTTTATGAGTTCTATAACGTGAACAATTACAACCATCCATCCAAAAGTGGACGAAATTAGAGCATGGGCATGGATGGGAGATTCATACCATCACTTTAGTTCTACTACTATAATAAACTTCTTTTTGTGTGTTTGTTTATAGCTTTATTGTCACAGCTGCTTTTGTTGGAGTATAAGAAAACTAAAGTGACTAAGCACAACAACAACCCAGAAGAAAGAATTAACATTTCAGCTAAATCCTATGCACCCCTATTCTTTTAGGCTCACTTTGGATGGCAACAATCTTGAGGGAGAATGAGAATGTGATGTCTTCTATACATGATTCCAACGTTCGGAAGAGATAGAAACAGGAATGTGATGTCAGGCTTTTCTAATTCCGACGTTTGGAAGAGACAGGCATATGAATGTGATTCATGATGATATATTCAATTAGGAATCACATTCTCAGACTGAGTAGGAATCTGATACCTCCTTTATCTCATGAGAATTTTAGATTCCTGACTCATTCATTAAGAAAATGAAATGTTGACTTTAAAAAAAATTCAAAATAATTATTTTCTGCATAAGATTACTGAATTAATCCAAACACCAAAATGCAATTTCTCTAGGTATCCAACTTCTAGGACTTAGATTCCCATTAATAATATTCCTATTCCTCCTTGAGATTCCGGTTATCCAAACACAACCTTAAGTTTTTAGGTATGGTATGTCTTCCTTTTTTTTTAAAAAAAAAAAGGGTATGATACTGCGGTGTGTATTGAGTTTTTTGTGTTTAGAGAACGATTAACAGGTATAGGGATACACCAATATTCCGATATAAAGGATATCAAATCATCGTTGATGTCAGGAACCGTGAATCGTACATGACAATGATTTTGTCACTTGTTAGTACCATAATAGTGTATAATTCTCGCATCATTATTCAAAGTTGGTAGCTCTTCGAATTCGGTGTGACTTTGTTATGTCCTGTTCACTGAAAATATTATCTAATGCCAATAAATAGGATTATTGTGAATATTAAGTACAATGATCGAAATCATTTTAGGGACCATGTGATGCGACCCGTAGGCCTTAGTTATACAAATACACCTAGTTATGCCTGTTACTAATATTGTGTATTTGTTTATCACTGCCTAATTTTTTTGTTTTTTTTTTTCCCTGCTTTTTTCGGTTTCTTTGTTGGTTTTTATATGCCTTTTACTCAAACCAAAATATTGAATTCTAATGCACGAACCTGGCGGAGGTTACTTGTACGCAAAAATTACGACCAATGGAGACGACAATGCCGTTCAAAAAAAAAAAAATGGAGACGACAATGACGTGGAATGCAACACTGTTTTCGGTTCGAAGATTTTTCTATTGCTTCTGCAATTTCCACTTACTTGGTTTTCGAGTTTGAAAAATGTTATGTACACAATCATTCCTGCACATTACGCGTGGGTCTCACGCACATTTATTACATGGAACTCACTTGTATGTGAGGGGTTTTGTTCGGGTTATGTCCACATAATTGTGTTCCTAGCATCTCTCTTTTAATTTTTTGGTTTTTTACGCTTTTTGAGACATGTCATTTTCCTAACATGCATCAATTATAAGAAGTTTGAAAAGTCATGTTAGTGGAACAAAGCGTGATTTGCTTTAAATAAAGCATCCTTTCCGGAGAAGAATTTGGGTACGAGGAGGGTACGACGTGGTACCCTCTTCGTGCACCGTACCCCATTTGAACCCGAGTTTTAACCACACGAAAAGGCTGAACATCCAGTTCTCGTTAAGTTCTTGTGAATTTTTTTTTTTTTTTTTGGTAAATAAATTTCTTTGATTTTATTTCCGTGCCACCAAAAAAGAAAAAAGATGAATTAACGAACATCATCAACCCTATTGCTTGTCAAATATCTCTGTCTATTTCTCTCATTTTGGAGGGTATCAAATTGTTTTATCGTCTCATTAGCTGAAACCCCGATCGGTTGGCATGGTGATGGGGACAATTAGAGGTCTGTTCCATTTTAAAGTTTCAAGTTCGATATTTTTCAGGTCTTATAACTCTTTCCAAGTTAGTCCATATAGAGCTTTGTTTTGGATTTAATTGGATTTTCCGCGCGTAGACCGTGGGTTTGAGCCCCTGGATAAGGTGAGGTTAACATAAGCCGGTCCGGACATTGGAGTTATAAAAAAAAAAAATGTCATGTGAGTAAGGACCTCATGGTAATTACAAGTGTGCAGATGGATTATTAGTAGGAAAACAACAAAAAATATGATGGAAGCCATGACAAAATGGCAGTGGGATCTTTTGAAAAATCAAAAGAGGGCCTATCAGTTTCATGTCAATTCACGTGATGCTAAACATGGATGGTCCTGATTGGGCTTTGTGGATGGTCCTGATTGGAGACCTAAGACCATGCTTAGAATAAAAATCTAAGATTTTATGGGGGTGAGACAGAAAAATCTTGTATTTGCTCCTAATGTCATCTGGCAAAACCTGTTTATTCGTTAAAATTTATCTTGTTGGTACTTTGTCATTTTTATTTTCCTCATTAATGTTTGCTCTAGGCTCCGTTGCACTAAACTTGTCTTTTTTGAGTTTTTTAGTTGATGTATGTGAAAAGAACAAATTATCTCGAAAAGAGTGAAATGTTCAAAAAGCTTAGAGCATCTCCACTCTTGGAGCAAATTCTTCACCAAATTTAAATTTGAGTAAAAATGACCAAAAATCCCACTCCACCCCTTCACCAAATCCATCACCAACTTTGCTCAACACCAAATTTGCTCGAATTTCTCACCAAATTTGATCAACACCAAATCTTTCACCAAATATTCAAACGGCTCTATTTGTTCCAAATAGGCAACGGCTCAACACCAAATTTGCAGAGGGCAACGGATGAAAAGGAATTGACAAAATGAAAAAAAAAAAAAGCGAAAAAAAAAAATTGTTTTTGACAAAATGGCGGGAAAGTTTTGAGGCCAAAATGAACAAAAAAACAGTTTTTGACAAAATTTTAACTAGAATTTGGTTAAAAAGGTGGTTTTCCATTGGAAGGGGTGTTATCAAATCAAGTTTTTGACCAAATTTTTACTCAAATTTGAGTAAAAATTTGGTGTAGGAGTGGAGATGCTCTTAGAGCACCTCTAACAGATTAGCTATCTCCATCTCCATTTTGGAGAGAAAAAGTACACATAGCTAGCTTCAAACATTTTGATTACCCACCAACCTAGCCATTTGGAAAGAAAAAAAAAAAAAGACGTCGGCTTACGGAGGGTCGCACGAGCGAGTGTAAAACACGCGCCGCGAGTAGATCTGACTCGCTCGCACGCGCTTCCGTTGACCGGCGCGTGCGGGCTCCGGCTGAAGGATATGCCGACGAGTCTTACACCGTTGACATCGTCTCGACAATTCCTACAATAATTTGGTATCAAATCGATTTTAGAACAAATATTCCGGCGTAGTTGTTTTTCCGGCGTGGGAGGAGAGAAACGAATGCCGGCAGCGAGCTCACCAAGTTTTGCCAAACCTCGCCCGCTGTGGCGAGGTACTGTAGCTGCGACGATAACGGCGAGGAGCTTGACGAGGCTGCTGGGTGATCGATTTCCGGATTTCGATCGCTAAAATGGGTTCGCCGGAGCTATGGAGAGGCTGCTGGAGATGGCCTTAAAGCCAAGTAGGGAAACGAGGGCTTAGTTGTTATCAAACGTCCAAAGATAGCCATAATGATGTAGAAAAAGTGTATGTAAGATATCTGACAATGTACGATCAACGGGGCATTAATAATCGGAAGGAAAATGTTAAAAGAAGCTCAGTGGGCTTCTGTTAAAATTTAAAAAGTATATTGAAATGTGTAAAAAATGTATAAAAGTTGATAAAAGTGTATTGGAGGGTTTTTTTTTTTTTTGTGGTCTTTTTCTGTGCTTAATGGAAGCCCTCTGTTAGCAAGACCGTTAATAGTTTAATACAGATTTAATTCTGAATTAAACCATACTTATTAGTATTGAAATGTTTTACGGGCCTCTCCATTTCAGAGTTTAGGAAGAACTTTTGGAATTTTAATTTGGGTCAAGCCCATTAAATTGTCCATACAATTCGGACGATCTGTGCAATTTGGATCTCGGCTAAGCCCAATCAGAAGTCCAAGCTACAATACAAATAATTGCGAGGAGAAAGGGAAAGGAATTAATAATTTTTTTTTTTTGGGCACAACAGAAAGCAAAAAACAAAAACTAAGGTCATTCAAAAGTCACTCCTCTCAAGTCCGGCTTGAGGAGTGGAGTAGCACCAATTGGTGGACTAATATGTGACACCATCTTATCATCTTGGTCCGCTCCCACGTTTGCGAGGAAGTCTGCCACCTTGTTTCCTCTCCGGAGAACATGCTTCAATTAGCTCCTCGTGACAACCATGAGAGCCTTGCATTCCTCAATCAGGATAAGGTGAGGAGACTTTTCCGGATGATCTTCATTACTAAGAGCAATTGTTGCTGTTGAGTCAGATTCTATGTCGACTTCCCTCATGTCTTGGCTTTTGATGAGTTCCAAATCCCTGAACAGCCCCCACAATTCAGCTTCAAGGCTCTACAATGTTCCAATCTTCCAAAAAATCCCAATATACTTAATTAGGTGACTGATATTTGCACTCTTATTACTTATTCAAAGTACTTATTTAAACTTTATCTATGTAAGGCTGTGTTTGGATGACCAGAATTTTGAGGAGGAATAGAAATGTGATTACCGGGAATCAAATTTCTGGAAATTTTCTTGGGTAGGAATATGAATATGATTACTGAAAATTGAATTCCTAAGAATTTGATACCTGAAGGAATTGCATTTCGGTGATTTTCGATGTTTGAATTAAGTCAGTAATCTTACACGGGAAACAATTATTTTGAAAATTTATTAAAGTCAAGTTTCATTTTCTTAATGAATGAGCCAGGAATCTGAGATTCTCATGGGGTAAGGGAGGGATCAGATTTCCACTCAGTCTAGGAATATGATTCCTGATTGAATATGTCATCAGGAATCACATTCCTATTCGTGTCTCTGTCAAACGTTGGAAACAGAAAAGCATGGCATCACATTCCTGTTTCTATCTGTTCCAAACGTTGGAATCATGGGTAGAAGGCATCACATTCTCATTCCCCCTTGAGATTACTGCTATCCAAACTGAGGCTAAAATTAAAAGGGTCCTTAGTGGGCTAACAATAAAGTAAGAAAAAGGGGGAAAAAAATCATTTGCTTCAGTGTACATTTTTATTTTTTTATACACTTTCACACATTTCTCCCCATCTCTGTTTTTAAAGAGAATTCTCTCCACACATGAATTGCCAAAAAATAAAAGAAAATTGATTTTGACACTCCGCTACTAGATAATCACGGTCCAATATTTATCTTTTAATGATAAGATTACTTATGATATGAATACAAAGGAGTGTTTTTGGAAAAAATAGTTCAATTGTTTTTATTCAAAAAAAATAAAAATGCATTAGTTAATTTTGCATAGATTTTTTTTGTGTGGATTATTGGCGTGTCTCAATGAGAGTAATCTTAAAAAGTCAAAAATTATGATCAATTTTTTTAAAAATTTCACTAAAGACAAAAAAATAATCCAATGATCACAAATTTTTTTGCAAGTAATTCACAATTTGTTATTTGGTTAATAATTTTGTACTATTTAAATTCATCTTGTCGAGATGCATCAATAATTCACAGAAAATTGACACAAAAATAACAAATATAATTTTTTTGAATAAAGACAAAATGATACTTTCATTTGAATTATTTTTGTTAAAACACCCCTAAGAGACAAAAATAAAAGAGGTGTAAAAATTTTGCACTCTTACTTGCCAAAAAATTAATTGGAGTATCATGGAAGGAAAATATTCCAAGTCTCCAAGACTCCCAAGTCTCGAACAGAATGTCGGCATATGATGACTTTCTTGTCAAAACATGTCGACATGAAAAATTGAAACAAATACCTTCCCGAGTCCCAACCCCCGATTCACCCCACCCCCAAACTCGTCGCAAATCTTGAGAAGCCGATTCCTAACGGTTTTGCTGCGATGACTTCCCTGGACACCGACGTGACGATGGTTCCCGTCGGCGACGGCGCTGGGCCGTCTTCTTCCACCGTATCCACGTCGTCTTCATCCAAGAAGGCCAAGCGATTCGAGATCAAAAAGTGGAACGCCGTCTCTCTTTGGGCTTGGGGTATTAAATAAACCCTAACCCTACGTCTTTTAGTATGTTTATGTGTGTGTGTGTGTGTGTGTGTGTGTGTGTGTGTGAGATTATGTATCGCTCTGTGTGATCGATGAGTTATGCAGTAATTGTTTTGTTTCGCCGATGCTTGCAGATATTGTTGTGGACAATTGTGCGATTTGCAGGAACCATATCATGGATCTATGTGAGTTTGCGCTTTGTGATTCTCGCTTTTACGATCAGTATATTTCGTGCTTGTAATTCTGTTGTTGTTGTTGTTGTTGTTGTTATATTCTCGATTTGTAATGTTGTGATGTTTTGTGTGTGGATGATGTGATTAGGCATTGAGTGTCAGGCTAACCAAGCTAGTGCAACAAGCGAGGAGTGTACTGTTGCTTGGGGTACGTATCTTCAGAACTCGTAATATTAGCACTAGTCAATTAAGATGTCTCCAACTATTTTTCATCATCTTTTTTGTGTCTGGTAGTTCTGGCGTTACGGATATAGAAACATGTAGTCCCGTGCACAGAGGAAATTCCACCGTTTTGTATGCACACTATCACGCATATGCAATAGCGCTGTATACCTTTATGTATTGTTGGCAGACATAACGAAGACTAGCTTCTTGTTATGTTGGCGTGCTTGGATGCGTTCAGCTCTAAGTGGGAGTCTTGTCCTCTAGCTTCACCAGAATAGCTGAACTGTTTTCGGATAGTAGCATGTATGATATTGATTGCAATATCCAAACTGTGTTTGAGGTTTTTGGAAATTGTCTATTTGTCTTAAATGCGTGAACAATGGTGGATCAATTCATAATAGAACATGACAGTTGATCTGCGAATAATTGGGTTGTTATTTGACGTGGAGCACAGTGTGAATTATGATTTTGGTTGCCATGGGACACATATGGTATGAAAGTTTAAGCGCTTAAATAAATGGCAATTCTGATCTTATTTCCATTAGTTCTCTACTATTATTTCCGTTTTTGGTATTTCCCCCTTTCCTTCTTCAAATCCATCCTCTTCCTTCCCTTTTCCTTTTAGATTTGGGGTTGGGATTAGTTTGAGTTTTTTTAAAACAACTAAAATTCTTTACCTCGGTGAATGGATGCTGCTGTTTGAAATTCGTCAGTAGTGCCTGCTTAGTCGACTTTGTTTAAGGATACTTCTTTCAGATTTCTGCGTTGCTCATAAGCTTCATTTGATTAACCTGAACACAGTATTGGCATATGTTCTGAGACGTCAAGTTATTAGTGGTTTATATTGGTGCATCTAATGTATCATGTTTTTTGACCTGGTCTTGCGAGTTAATATAGCATATGCTGATTCATCTGCAGTTTTTAACAGGATATGATATATTGATATTCACAGTCCACTTTTAGCTTCTCAGTCCCCATGTGAGGAGCTTAAAGGAGAAAAGGAGCTTTATAGGTTTAAAACATAATGTAAATATCACTCGCTATTAATTCTTCTAGACATGAGGATTTATTGATGGGCCTGATTTAACAGCAACGGCCAATGTGCTCTTAAGTCCTGAATGCAGCTTTTAAATGAGAACTAAGAAGTAGTGACATTTTGCCATCTATTCACAGCTGAGTGATCACTCTGAAGATTTTGCCCTTGTTGGACTTAAATAATCAAGTCAGGAGCTCAGCTTCCATGAAACTTGCGCTGCATTAACTTATTTGCTCATGATGTGTGCTGTTTTCGGTGTTTCATGGATCTTTCTGTGCCTTGATTTGGTTTCTTTATTCCAACACCTAGTCATACTGATAACTGTTATAGCCCCAGAATATATATTCTTGCTTGTGGCTGAAATGAAGTTGGGTTTTCTGTTCTTCTAGGGGTTTGTAACCATGCATTCCACTTCCACTGCATTAGCCGATGGCTCAAAACACGTCAAGTGTGCCCATTGGGTAAGTTCTCCGGCTTTCTGATGTTCGTCCCTGGATTCGCATCATTGCAATTGCATGTTGATCTCTTTGTTTGCTTTGTGCTCTCATTTACACAGATAACAGTGAGTGGGAGTTTCAGAAGTATGGCCACTAAACCGAGAAGCCGGTTGCATTTCAACAGTTGGATCTGCCCTCTTTCCAACTCGGCATGTTTTTAAGTGGAAAATTCGAACTATTATGTTTTTCATTCAGCCTCTCTTGATGCAAACTTTGGGCACAGAAATTGGTACTGAAGTACCCAGAGTTGGATATGCAACAGGTGCAATATGTAGTTTCGTGATTTTTTCTTTCAAAAATATTTCGTTACATCTGATGTCATTTGGATTCTCAACGGATGCAAGTTTTCTTTGGAAATGTTGATTCATTTGCTCTGATTCTCTGAATGCTGTGTATCAGATATCTTGTTGCCTATTTCAGAACTCTCTTCTGGATTAAGACCCGTTGACCAGCGATAGGTTAACGGTTAACCAGGCACTAACTGCTTTCAAATCCGCTATTATCTGTTGTATATTACTGGGTGAAAACAGGGGCCATTGCTTGGTAGTAAAATAAAACCCCAAGCTGGCCAACCGGGAGATTTTCGAATTGAACTCTGATGAAGTTCATTCATGAATGAATGCAAAGTCTAGGAGTTATAGGCTTGCATCTTCGCATTGCTACACCAGCGTTGCCGGCTGTTACGGACCAGGACCAACAAAACTGGGGTTCCTTTTATTTTATTTATGTTTTGTTTCACAAAACCCAATTTCACTCAATAAATCAATTCACCGACTTATTCAGTTTAAGCCAGTTTAGGGAACGGGGCTTAATATTTAATCACAGAAAATCGGTGTCACGGTGTGCATGGGTTAGAGTTTTGAGTCCTCTTTTTTTTTTTGTTGGCATCTGAGAAACCTACTCAAAGGGTAGGAAAGGGACCTTACCACTTTGACTACCCTTTGTCTTTTGATACAAATGAATGGTAATCCCTCCGTTCCAAAATAAGTCTTCTTTTAGGGATTGTTTGTCAACTTCAACAGTTTACTTTAAATGTAAGCCTCAAAAAAATATGTATTATGGATCTTATTTTATAGATCTTAATTAATTCCATTACACAAAATTTCATAAAAACTATTGAACCTCAAAAAAATATGCATTACGGATTTTGGTTTATAAATCTTAATTAATTTTATTACACAAAATTTTCAAAATCATAAAAGTTATTATAATTTAAAAGATATAAGCCGTATTATGTCTTAAAAAAGGCACTTATTTTGGAACGGACGGAGTACTGTTGTTTTATGGAGGGTTTCCTGGATGGTGTCCCTAACAATCTACGACTCCGAGCTCTTATAGATTCAAGTTGTCCATTATCAAGATGAAATTCGAGACACTGAAATCAACGGCCCAGGAGCCACCCTATAGAGCCGTCCTCTATGGGCGCCCTCCAGGACCCGAGTCCTTGTGGTAAGGAAAAGTTCATAAGCACGTAGGGACGTTATGATCTGCTGGTCCAATGGAGTGGTCATAAATGGTTTGAAATTCCTAAAAGACTTCAAAAGGAGAAAATGTGGATAAAGCATTTTTTTCGTTATTTAAGATGGGGAAGAAAACAGGAAGAAAAAAAAAAAAAAAAATGTCGTCGCCTGAGAGATTCAATGGAGTGGTCATAAATGGTTTGAAATTTCTCTAAGACTTCAAAAAGAGAAAATGTGGATAAAGCATTTTTTTTTCGTATAAATGGTTTGAAATTTCTAAAAGACTTCAAAAAGAAAAATGTGGAGAAAGCATTTTTTTCGTTATTTAAGATGGGAAGGGAAAAAAACAAAAAAAAAAACGATGTCGTCGCCTGAGAGATTCGAACTCTCGCGGGGAAACCCCATGTACTTAGCAGGCACACGCCTTAACCACTCGGCCAAAGCGACTCTTTGTTGCTTAGGCCGGCAGTTGTATTAATTTAAAGATTAGGTGCTGAATCATACATTTCCTTACCCTCTCTTCTCATTCCAAGTGTTGAGAATGAGATAATAACTAGGTGCACCCCCAAAAAAATAAATAATACTCCCTCCGTCCCAATTTTATAGTCCCAGCTGACACTTTTTATCGTCCCAAAAATATTGTCCCACTTCAAAACTAAATGGGTAATTGTAAAGGAATTTCCTCTTTTACTCTTATATTTTAAAGTTAAAAGTAATAAAAAAAGTAAGAAGTTGTAATGATTGAAGGGTAAAATAAGGAAAAGCATACTTTCAAAAGTACAATGATTATTTTTTTTTGGGTAAATAAGTACAATGATTATGTTCCCTTATTAAGTTGGAATCCCCAAAAGGAACTATAAAATTGGGACAGAGGGAGTACTTCATCATGTAGCACCTTAATTCTTATGCATATGGTAAAGGTTCAAACCTCACTCACCCCAACCACAATTTGTTAGAGCAGATAGAATTCTTGTCTTGTAAAAAACAAAAAAGGATTGGGATTAGAGCATCTTGAATCCAATTCTTTATTTTTAAGAATCAAAATACTATTCTCTAATATTTAAAAAGTGAATTTGAATATTACTACGGTATTATTCATTCAAAATTCAAACACAATTACCTATTTCTATCTTCATTTTTTCAAATAACACACTCAAAACTCAATCTCTCTCTTTTCCTTAAAAAAAAAAAAAACTGAATATTAATTTTCTAACATTTACCAAACATAAATCAACATTGATCTTATTTTAAAGATACTGCTAGAAAACTCTTTCACTGTCTTTTCACGCTCTACGAGACAGATCATTCTCTTACAATACATCAACCTAATTTTTTTATTTTTAAAAAAAGACAGTAAAAAAAGACAGGGAATTAGAACAACCCCTAATTTAGTCACTATTGGATCAAGATATTAAAATTATACACTTTTTGTTATGTAAGTATATATAAACAACAGTCTCCATATTTTGAATTATGGTTGGAGATGCTCCTTGGCATAGCATAAAGGTCAACTTGATGTCGAATAATCGAAATATCGAATAATGACATGAGTGGTGTAATTTTATTATGCACGTCCGAAATTCTATTACGAAGAAACCTCAACAGAGACATCAGATTCACGAATGGAAGAAAACTCAGGAGGGTTGGCAACCCAACCCAAAGAAATGGCTCCATTAAGCGTGGAGGTAGCCACCCGATGGGCGGCTCCATTACACGTTCTGGATGTTGGAGAATTTACCTTCAATAAATGAAGTTAGGAAAGATGAGGGGTGAGTCATCTGCATGACTCCTACTGTCCCACTTTTGTCTGGGCGTTTACTCCTCTGGTGCTATATGTAAAGGAGCATTTCGTGTATAGAAAAACAGAGGCATGCACTTCCATACACAATATACACATCACATAAAGAGTTCTGATTTGTGGGAGAGAGACGGACAAAGTTCAGTTCGCCAAGGCGTTCCTCAGAGGTGTTCTGAAATTACGACACCCTTGATAGGTGGCGAATCTGTTTTAAGGAGACCGTGGTTACACGGGACTCAGTTCTCAAATACTCCAATACTGTTTGTATTTCTTATTGATTTATGATTCTGCAATTGTATTTGTAATTTGTATTTCGTTAATAGAAATTGTTCTTTGGAGTTCTGTGTATTTGCCACAATTTTTCCAACACTGGAAGTCCAAAAGAAAGAAAATCTGAAGATGGATGCCAGATTCTTAATAATGTCTCCAAAGAAGGTTGCACATTTCCATGGTGGGAGGTTTTTTCAGTGGAGCAAAAAAGGAGAACCTGCTTGTTATCTCTCAAAAATTGCATTAACAATATCGTTAAGACTCCAACAACCTTCCTGCAAGTCTCACAGTTGGGGCTTTCCCTTGATGTCGCAATTTTGTTGCAATTTGATGTCCCAAATTTGGTTCAATGCCCAGTTAATAACAAGATATGGGACACCAGAATATGTATGCATGCGCTGTTCGGATGCCTTGAGCAAATGCTCGCATTTATAGGAGTGAAATACTAGTTTCATAATCACAATATGTCACTCCATAATTGCAGAATTTAAACTCAAATGGAAATAAAATGGAGCCGTGAAGAAGAAACCCCCCATTGGATTATTATCCACCGGAAATGCTAGTAACGTAGACTGCACGGGTAGCAACAGTTTCCCGTACAAGGGAAACAATTCTTGGTACAACAGAAACACAGGTTCAACTTTGGACAGTTGGGACAAGAGCATCTACATCTGCAAGAGCAATCTAGGCATGAGGCACGCCGCGGTAAGCAACAGTTGCTGCAGCATGAGATCTTGTCAAGACATCTTGAGCGTGGGCAAGGGCGGCAATGCCCAAGTTCTGGTATCGAACAGCTAAAACTCGAGCAGGAGCTGCATGGATTGCAACTGCAGCATCTTGGCATTTCGAGACGAGGAGTGCATTCGAAACAGCAAATCCACGAGAAGTTAAAACAGGTTGCTCCACTGCACACAAAGATACATGATGGAGGCCAATCAGAATATGGATTACTACAAATAAATTTAGGGGTGTGAAGTGTAAACAATCCGAGCAGATCCAAGCTTTGTAGAGTTCGAGCTCGGCTCGTTTAGTAAATGAGCCAAAAACGAGCTCGAGCTCGGCTAGCTTGTAAATGAGACAAGCCAAGGTAATTTACTTAACGAGCCAAGCCCATATAAATGAGCAAAGGTTTCCCAATCCGAGCCGAGCTTTACCAAGCTCATTTATTAAACGAGCCTAAAACTAGAGCTCGAGCTCGGTTAGATTACTAAGCAAGCCGAGCCTTAACGAGCCAAGCCACAAGCTACTCGCAAGCAGCTCTATTCGTTTGCAGCCCTGGACAATATATGGATAAGAGACGAGAAAGGGCAAGAAGGTACCAAAGCCACTTCCAGAAACGGCAGGACCTCTGGATCTTCCGATCGCTTCTACACAGAAACAGAATGTAAATAGAACAGTTTTTTACTGAACTGAGAGGGAAAATGTTCTCAGCAACTTTCTTACAAAGTCATCAAAGGATCTGAGTTTGCGACCACAAAATCAGCAACCCTAGCAAATTGTCAAGTCCAGTTCAAGTTTAGTAAAACATCAGCTCCAGCTAGCTGCCACCTAAAAGAAAGATCAACAACATGCTATACAACAAGAGACTTGGAACCGGTTCACATACTCTTTACAGCTCCGGGAGGCAGGTTGAAGGCCATGAACAAACCTTAGTTCCTCCTGCTTTCGGATAAAAGAATCAGTAGGACTAACTCCAGAGGATAAAAGAGCAAAATTAAGCCCGAGTTAAAGAACTTACGAAAAGAAGAAAGATTAGGCAAACTTGGAGACAACAGTGACTGTAAACTGTTAACGATGTCGTGGTTCACTAACAGATGGAATGCGTATGAAACAACACTTCAGTGCTGGTAATACCGTCCATTGGCAGCAACGTTACAAATACAGGCAAGCTTAAACGATGATACGAGAAGTGCTTAAACGATGACATGAAAAGTTTAAGACAAAAGCTGCTGCATACCCAATGTAGGCCTAATCACTGGCGATCACTTAAATCTTTTTGAATCTTCATTTAGTTTTTATAGCATTAGAGACCGTCTAGATTAATTTCCATAAACGAAGAGATCTCCAAATACCATTTTTCTTCACGTTTCATAAAAGAAATTATAGAATCCAAGTTTTATGGGTTATGTACCACATGAAAATCCCCAGTTGGGTGAAACATTTTCCAAGTGAGAGTTGAAAAATGTAACGGATCGAACTATATAATCCAAAAAAAAACAGGGGACATAAGTACTCTGAAAATCCAATATCTGACTAATCAAATTTATTATCAAGCAAGAAAGAGTTTTTCCAAATCTTAGCCACCCCCTCTCCCTGTTTTTCCAAATCTTAGCCACCCCCTCTCCCTGAGCACGGTCCTCAACAAGTTTTCTCTTCAATTATTACTTTCATTGTTTTATCTATATCTCTCTACTCGTTACTCAAAAAAACGTTGCTCAAAAACCTAAACCAAACAAACCCGAAGGGTCTTTCATAAGGGCTGGACCTTTCTACCGAGCAGCAATATTTGGGAAACACCTCCTATCACCTTGAAATTATGTTATGGGACATCTGCTACTAATGCATGGCCAAACCTTACTACGAGTCGATTGTCCTGTTTATCTAATACACGTACTTCGTACATTTAAAAGACGGTGCTCAAGAAGCTTTTTCCACCGCACATTTATGTGGGATAGCAAGTTAGCAACTAACCATTAATTCATTAGTAGATACCGAATGGTCCTAACAGAGGCTGGCATGGACCCAATAAAGACCCACTTCAATAATCGGTACCGTTCATTTTTTGTGAAGAAAAAATTAAAGACACAGTCAATCAAAAGATTCAAAACCAGTTCATCTCATTACGGTCCATCATGTGAATCAGCTTAATAGTTTAGGGTGATTTTGAAATCTAAAAATCAAATAAAATTAAGCGTTCGGATCCTCTCTGGTCGGAGAGAGAACGGAAGAGACAGTCCTCATCTACACCGTGCACTGATATAACTAATGGTTAGAATTTGCTAATCAACCATGACCGGTAAGAAAAGTTGGACCGGAGAGGATCTATTTCCTAAAATCAAATAATTCATCATGTACAAGAACAAGAATAACACCCTCGAAAGAATGAATCAACGAACCAAAAAGGACCAATTCGAAAAGCTAACCTCCAGAAAAGAAATCTCTCTCTCTAACATCTGAACCTTAGCCAACTCCCGCCGCTTCCCGTACAAGTCTGGATACTTCGGCGGTGACTTTGGCTGTGGCGGCGGCAACGACGGCACCGAAGAAGAACCACCCGAAACAGCCATAAGTCACGGAAGTTGCCACCTATTTCTCAACAGGGAGTAAATTGGTACATTTTTTCATATATTCTACTCCTGTATGAACAGAGCAATAAAGTAGACAATGACAGCAGAATAACAGGGGTTATTATACAGTTAGCAACAGCAGAGAGAGAGAGAGAGAGAGGAAATGTGAACGGTTTGGACGATCGATCTCCCGAACCCACTAAAGAAAATCTGCATTTCTAACGATTCAAGGGCAGCATTTATTAGACAGAGGTTTATGGTAGTAATTGAAGAATTTCTTTGAGTGACCTCGTGAAAAATCAGCTTAGCCTTTCCCACATCCCCGTTCGAAGGGCAATTTTTTTGGAAAAGTATTTTAAAGTTAATGAACGATCCGGATCAATTGTGTAAGGTTCGAAAGTAGGTCACGCAGGCCGATCTGTGCACCATCCGTGCCCGTAGACTTATCGATAATTTAAGGATTACTGAGAATGGGGGATAATTATGGTTAGGGTGGACAGACCCAAGAAAAGCTCTGCCCAGAAATCACAGAAGTAGCAGTACCAGTATACATACGTGATAGATACAGAGTACTGATGGTGAATAATGGCGATAGTGATGAGTAACAGAGTGATGATGGCTGAGAAAAAGGCCTTTCATTGTTGGTACCAAAGATGTTGCCCACATTTCCGGAATAAGAGCATCCCGAGCAGAATCCTCGAATGTCAAATTTCCAAAAAATTGAGGGATCACACAAGAAATAAGTGTTCCAGCAGATCTTTCAAACATCAAATAATTTGAGGCAACTCTTAATTTATACTCCTTCCGTTTGAATTTGTTAGTCTATTGTGAGAGTTCGACACACTTTGCAAATGATTATATCTTATAATTTATAGTAATGTTTAATGGCCTTATTTGTTTAGTAGTTTTAGGTTAGTTTAGTTCAGTTTTGTAGATAAGGGTAATGAGTGGAGAGAGATAGAGAGAGAAACGAGGGTAATTAAACCATGAAACGAACAAGCTCAATGTAATTTTAAAAATCTTATAGACTAATCGAGATCTATTAAACAAGATTCATACTGTACATATAAGTACTTTTTTTATCATTTTATTGCATTGGTTGTTTCTCTTCTATTTTCTTTTGACTTTATTGTTACATAATTAAATACTCCTAACAGATATTTTCCTTTGGCAACAAAAAAAGCAATGCTTCACAGCTTTGTCCATAAATTTGAAAAATATTTTTTTTATATGCAACCCATATGCACAAAAAGAAAAAGTTTTCTTTTTTTTTTTATTCTACTCAACTTAGTCTATAAATATGTAATTCATTTTCACATTCACAACAAAGTGCAATGTTATCGCTTGTCCTTTTCTTTTCTTTTATCAACTTGAAGTATTTACATTGAAGATGCGAAATTAAAAAAATATTGAATGTCACCCGATTATGAGTATTAAAATGAGTATTCATAAAAAATAAAATAAAAAATTAAGTATTCAGAAAAAAATATTGTAATTAAAGTAATTGATCAATAAAGTAGAGTGGCCACTCTATTTGTAATTAAGCTGGTTTTTGGATAGATATTTCTCAAAAAAATTAGGTAATTCTCATATTTTTTTATTTTTTCAATTCCTCACGTCGATACGAATTAAAAGACGTGAAAAATTTAATTCAAAACTAATAAATGCAGAAAAAATTGAAAATCCAGTGGTGTGGAACAAGCAAGGATTTGGGGATGCTGTAGCCAGGGGCAATACTAAGGGGGACTCCAGTCCTTGCACAACTCCAAGTATCCTCACGTATTGTACTAATTTTTCAAGTTAATTAAGAAAAAATCTATAGGATTGGCCCCTACAAGTCCTTTGAGTGAAAAAAATCTTAAAATTTCTATTTGTATGGGGTAAAAACTCCTAAAATTTTAAGTTATCAATCATTTTTTAGGTTGCTTTTATAAAATTTAACGGTGGCTACGCACATGCACACAATATCGTCCCTTATTCAGACCTCGCAAGTAGCGACAAATGCTTACAAAAAATATTTTTTTTATGAATATAAAAATACACATGATCCGTCCCTTAATTTGCTCTAATCCTACGTCCGCCACTACCTGTAGAGTGCCCTTGTAGTGTGTCATGTGAACCGTCGGACATGTTTTCATCGGTGCAGATTATTTTATGGGTAAAATTAGTATTTCACCTGTAAGATAATGTATGAAATTTGAACCATTAAAAACACATCCGACAGTCTAAATGGCATACTACAAATACAGCACTCTCGCTTCCCCCAAAGCATTGACCACCCCGCCAGAGAAAAACTTATTTACGGAGGGGCCGTAAACAAGGGGTTTACGGAGCGCGGATCTCGGCCGTCCATCCCGAGATCCAACGGCTCCGAGCCGTGCACTCTCTCTCTCCTCCATAAATGCACTGCAGCTGTAAAAAAAAAAAGTGCACGGCTCGTAGCCGTCGGATCTCGGGATGGACGGCCGAGATCCGCGCTCCGTAAACCCCTTGTTTACGGCCCCTCCGTGAATAAGGCAATCTCCGCGAATTATTATGTGTCAAACTTTAAAGTGAACAGGTTCGATACATACAGTAACTCCTCCAGCAAGCAGACCATCCCAAAGGCCAAAGTTTTCTGTGTTGTGGTCGTTGTCTACGTGGACACTTGAATACTGCAAGTATAGAGATGCATTACAGGGTTGTAGTGTGGAACTCAAACAGTTAAATTTGGCAATGAATTGTCTGAATTTCATTTTAGCTATGGATATCTCAAATTTGTACATTTTGAGATGAAATCTGGACCATTAATTGAGATATGGATAACTCAAATGTCTCACTACAATCTTGCACTGTACTCCGCACTACATTGTCCTTGACATAAGACTTGCAACTTCTAAAGGAGAGAGAGGAGAGAGAAAAAAAATACTAAAGAAAGGTTTGGGGGGTGAACAGTGACTTGGTAAAAGGAAGGTCTTTTAGGTAGTATTTTACATTGACTTACTTTACCTAGGGTTTTATTGAGCCTGATGTAGGCTTGATTTGGACAGTTTCCTCCCTAAAATACAAAAAATGGCATTATAAGGAGGCTGCTGTGCTTGCTCTTATATCTCTTGTATGAAGAAGACGACTATTCATCACAACATACATATTTGTAATAGTTGTGGAAAAACTTTAGTAAGAGTTGGTATTGTTTGCTACAAAGAGTTGAAAATCGGATCAGAAAAACACCTCAAACCTAGCTTCTCTTAAACCTAATTTTATTTTCTATTTTAGCATATAGGAATGCATAGGTTCCCAAAATCTGGGATCAGAATTTTTCCTCACAAACAACAACTTTTTAAAAGCTACTTAAAATCCAGTGTTGGTCATGTACTAGAATTTAAGTGCTCGTGGGTTCTGAGTTCTATCTGATGGAGCAACATCATATGCCATTGTAATAATTTAACTTTGCTAACATAATACCATCCTATTGTGTGAGGGAAAAAAGGGGCATACTTTCGCATTCAAGGGACACTTTTAACTTCTCACTTTCATGGGCATTCTCAGTTCTCACTGACATTTACTTGCAATCTCCAGTCAGAATGCATGTGAAATTTTACTGGTTTTAGTATTCATTTGCACTATTAACGTGTTTGTGATAGTTGTGAATATATAGATTGTAGATTATGTTTCAAATTCCGCATTAGATAGATTTCGGATTTTAATCGAAGTAAACATACACATTTGTAATAGCTATGGATAATAATTAAATTTTAGCAAAAAGTTGGGTATAATTTGCTGCAACGAGCTAAAAATCAGCTTCTAGAGTACTTAGAATCTAAAATTTGATCGAAAAAACACCTCAAACGTAGCTTCTCAAAATTTGATTTTATTTTCTATTTTAGCATGTATGAATGCATATATTCCCAAAATTTGGGATACGAATTTGTTTCGAACACTCACAACAACTTTCTAAAAGCTAAAACCCAGTGTTGGTTGTGTACCAGAATTTAGGTGCTTGTACGTTTCGAGTTCTAGCTGATCAAGCAACATCATGCTGTTGTAATAAATTTAACTTCACTAACATAGTACCATCCTATCCGAGACACTTTTAACTTCTCACTTTCATGGGCCGAGATGGGCCTTGGACCAATAACTTTACAGTGGTTCTGGAGGGATCTGGGGATCCTGTAGTGCAGTGCCGCACTATAACCTTGTAGTGTGGCACACGAGCCGTTAATTTCGGTAATCAACGGTTTGCATTTCATCTCGGCAATGAACGGCTCGGATCATGCAATTGTCGAGATGAAATCCGAGCCGTTGATTACGCGATCAATGGCTCGGCTGCCGCACTACAACCCTATAGTGCAGCACCGCAATGCAGGATCCCCAATTTTAGTTCTGGAGTCTTTAAAATCATAAGCATTTTGTAGTATATCTCACTTAGTTATATTGATTTAAACCACAATTGTGCCGGAAAACATGACTGTCATCCTGCCTCTTCTGAGGAGAGTAACCCGTCAGGGTCTCCAATTGGAGTAGAAAGCCATGTTATGCATCAGGATCCTATAGTGACGAATTTCGAGACTAAGCGAATCATGGCCTTTGAGAACGATGTGTTGCGTGATGAATACATGGTCTCGTTGCGTTAGGGCAATTTCAAGACTAAGCGAATCATGGCCTTTGAGAACGATGTGTTGCGTGACGATCGTCATGTGGCTGGTCAAGCAAAGGGCAAATCTTCTAAGCAAAAATCAAGTCCTGTGCAACTTGGCATTGCTCCACATGACTAAGCCTTCCATAAGCATGCTAGAACTAAGCGCAAACAATCTCCTGCAATTGACGATAGCTTCAATAACCCTTATATCTTTTGTGCGCGCAAACGATCCCCTTGCAATTGAGGATACCTTCAACGATCCTCATATCTTCCGTGCACCACAACGCCGGAATGTCTTACATTAAGGCTCCATTTGTTTGGACGTAAAATATTTTCTTGTAAGATATTTTACCATTTTCCGGTGTTTGGTTGGAATGTTGGATAGATTTTGTGTAAAATGTTTTCCTAAGTAAAATGTTTTCCCTCATATGGTGGAAAATGTTTTACTAAAGAAATTTCCGTAAGTCATTTTCCCAAGGGTTCTCCACAACTGCATATGATCTCTTTTTAGCAGTTGGCAACCTGGCAATCTCCTACACAGGCTGACGCAGAGCAAGAGAGAAAAAAAGTACTAGTAAAAAAAAAACAGAGGTGAAGAGAGATAGCGCTGGAGAGAGAGTGAGACAACTCTACATTGGAACAACTACTTTTATTGCATATATAGATACATAAGTTTATATACACACACATGTATATAACGACTACGTGCAGAGGCGGCTCCATTCTTGGGGTTGGGTGGTCACTTGAACACCCTCATGGAGAATTTTTGTTCAAAAATATAGGTAAAAATTTTACTTTTAGTTTAGTATACCCATTGTTGAACACCTTAATCACAAATATTTGAACACCCTACTAAAAAATATTTGAACACCTAACTCAACAAGTCAGCCCACAAATCAATTTTATGTAAACAACCAACTAAAGTCTAAGTCTTTCCATAGATGGTGAATGTACACTCTAAAGCCTTTTATATTTTATAGTATTACATGTGATAAATATGTATATGGGGTTTTGTTTGAACATTTATATTATGAGATACACCAATCCTAGTAATTCACAATAGAATCCTTAATACACTAGTTTAAAATAAAATGCACACTCTTTACGACCAAAATTAGGAAAATCAAGAAGAAAAAAAAAGAGTATTTATTGGATTGGTATTGTACTATGACTTCTCTATGAGCAACAATCGGCTCTCTACATAAAAAAAAAAAAAAGAATATTTGTGCGAATCAATTTGGCACACAAATTTCTACAATAAATATTAGTGTATTTATCTCCTGATTTAATTTTAGTTGACTCAATAGCATAAAATTCGCCAAAAAAATTTGTGACATCTTAAGTATTATAAATATCATTTGGCCACATTATTCACACTAATATATAAAAATTTCGTATGTATATACTAGTTAGTAAAACTAGTAGAGTTAAGGTACATGTTGAACATCCTGTCCAAAATTTCTACAGCCGCCGCTGATGAAGTGTATGCCATCTAATTACTCAATCCAATTTGATAAATTTTGCTGAGATTGTGAGGTTCAATAGCAATATGTTGTTTGCTAATGAATTTTTGTCCAAATGCCAACCGAACACTCAAAAATAAAAACAAGATTTTATTTTTGACCAAAATCATTTAACACAGAGAATATTTTCCGGTGTAAAATGTTTTACGTCGAAACAGGCGGAGCCTAATATCCTTTTATCTGATTTTATTATCTGACAAATCCTTTTGCAGGTGTTACAATGGATAGGAAGGAGGTCTGTCTGTCACCATGGTGTCAAACTTAGTCTGGCAACCTCATTATGGTAATTTGATAGCCTCATCCGGATACAGGGGACGAAAATCTGTCTAATCAGGGAGACTCCTAATAGTTTGTTCTACATGCTCTTTTCGACGTTTTCGTAGGTCTTTTATTTTTGTTCTTTATCCATCTGCACTATCCCCTCTGTACTACGATTTTATCTAATGATAATTCTCTCTATTTCGCAAAAAAAAGAAAAAAAAAGATGGAGGTTCTTATCAAAATTTAAAATTTACAACAATTTATTTTGAGAAATCAGAATTCTGAAACCCTATCAAATTCTAGCCGGATTTAAGTTTTTTATTGTTTATTTTCAACTTCAATTTGAAACAGACGTGTGAAAAGCACATCAAAAACCCCAAAGGATAGCTCAAGTGGCAACATGGATGAGCAGTGTCGTAATTAGGATTATGCATTAGTGGGGGCACTATAAACTACTACAAGTTTCAAGAATACCAAGTTTCAACTTACAACAACCCACAAACCCACGAGTTGATGGTTGTTGATAATGCGATGTTGGTTTGCTTCTTGTGACATGAGAAACAAATGAGAGTTTCAGGTTTGCATATGTAGAGTGATATTTTGTTTACCCAACCTAAAAAGTAGGTGAACATTACTCAAATTTGTGTAGCACACTCTGAGTTTACACTATGAGTTCTTACTTCGATAATTAAAAAAAAAAAAAAAATTTGTAGAGCTTGTGTTAAACAATTTTAGGCGAAAAATCAGTTCATTTTCATATTGGTAAATGGTAAGTATTTGATAGAATAACGCGTGTCTTCCTCTAAAATTTGGTTAAGATTTTAGACAAAAAAAATTACGATTTGATCAAGAATTTACGAAAATACAATTGATATGATTTTTGAGGAATGATTAAAAGATTAAGGACTATAAAATAAATGGTTTCGATCATTGAAGCGGGATTCTGTAAGAATTCCAAATAAATTAGGTGTTGTTCTGTTCATAATATTTTTTAGTGAGTGAACAACACACCCTTGAGTGTTTTTGTGGGTGAAAGAATTATTTAAATAATGATAATTGTTTAGTTCAAGTACCAACTAAAACTAAAAAAATAATATAAAAAATGACAGTTTGGGCACGTGCCTACATTGGTCTCACTGTGGCTCTACCACTTGGGATGAGTTGTAAACTCAAACATCTTGCGTCGAAATTTGACAACTTCTCGAGGCCAAAATGTTTTATGGTTATTTTGTCTTAATTTTAACTAGACAAGGATATAATTCTTACATCCTTGGAGGAATTTATAGATTGACTTTTTTAGGCATAGTTTTTCAAAAGATTTTAGCAATCTAGTTGCTAAAATCATCATGATTTTAGCAAATGAGTTTAGAAGGTGCTAAAATCATGGTATTTCAAATCAAAATATTAAGTGTTTTTGTGTATTAAATTTTGAATTTTTTTTACACCGAATTAAAGTACATGAGGAGTACTGTAATTTGGTGCGAAAAAAATCGAAAAACGATACACGGAACCACTTCATTTTTTGATTTAAAAAAATTGATTTTAGCTCCTGCTGAACTCATTTGCTAAAATCATGGTTGATTTTAGCAACTGAGTTGCTAAAATCTTTTGGAAAACTATGCCTAACTTTTTCGTTGTTTTATATGAATTTATTTCAACTTTAATCTATCTTTTTGTAATTTTTCGATTCCTCTTATAATCTTTTCGAGACGGAAAAATATGGTGTAAAAATTTGACTCGAATTGGGTAAGATAATGAGAAAATAACCAAAGAAATCGTTAAAAAAAAAATAATAAAAAAAGTTATGCAAAACTCATCCTAAATCACGACTGATAGTAACTCTACTATCAAAGGTCAAATAATGGTCCAGAAAATTCAAGATGATGAAGTTATAGGGTGGGGTGAACTATATAGATGCTCATGTCAGGCTACACAAGAAAGAAGTTGAAAAAAGATGTTTGGTTGGCAGGAAGCCATGTTCAACAGCAGAGCAGCATTCAATTCCATGAGTAGTGCCACGTGCCACAGATCCGACCACATATGACTTCGCAGTTGTCCGATGCACTTGAGACCACATATGACTTCGTAGCTGTCTGATGCACTCGAAACCCGCAACATCAGATGGATGCGAAGTCATTTAAGTACCCTGGTTCTGGATACCCAACGGCCAACATGGGCAATGACTCCAACATTGATTTACTCCGATTTTCACATTATTATGTTAATGTATTCCAGTTTCTGATTCTGCTTTGTTAGACTTGGATTTGAATGTGTTTCAAGTACCCTCGTGAAGTAAACTCTTAGGCCCGTTTGATCACCCGATTGCTAATGATGAGATTCGTAAGGTGATGGGATTATCAAACGGGCCTTCATTTGGTTTCTAATGCACTTCTTTTACTCCACCAGAGAAAGAGAAGTCATGTTGTTAAGTGCAGTGCAGCATAGTACTCCTTCCGTCCCAAATTTATTTGTCATCTATCATGCTTCACGACACCTTAAAAAATTGTTTATATTTTCAAATGTATAAGTATATTCAGATCCATTCCACTAACTCAAAAAGTCAAAACTTATTTCGATTCTTGATAAGACAGGTCATTCTCTAAGGGCTCGTTTGATTCGCGGACTAAAACAGGTGGGATTAATAGTCCTGGGATTGATAGTCCAGGACTATTTGTCCTGGGACTAATTTAGTACTGAATCTCACCCAATCCCCTGTTTGATTCATGCAGGATTAATATTGGGATATCCCATCTTTTGCTTAATCCCATGTTTGGTTTCGTAAACTACATTCAGGATTAATTTCTGCTCCTAAACAGAAATTACAACAACATTCTCATGCTTAAACAACATTTTCAACAACTAGGAAACATTATTCTGCACCTATGCGCACAGTTTCAGCAACTAATTACACATTCAAAACCTAAAAAAACACTGTTTTCAGCATTTGTAGGCTATTTCCAGCAGCTAATAACGTGAAATTCATGCTAAAACTTAAGGCAAACAGCAGCTGCAAAAATTGCACAGTATCAATGCATTAAACAGCAACAACAACACAACACAGAATGCAACCCAGAAAAGATGAAATTAAACATAGTTTTAAGTTTTTGTTCAAACTGCACATCTACAAAAAGGTACCACAAGAGGTACCACAATAGCTGAAATTAAACATAGCTCTTATAAACTGCACAACCCATCCTACCTCCAAGCTTCTCCAATGTAGCGTTAGATGTCTCCAAAGAAGACACAAGCTTGTCAGCGAAATTGGACAATCCAGCCATGAGGGTCTCACGTGATTCTCATGGATGTGATATTTTTGTGAGAAAAGGACCCGTTATTTCTGGAAAAAAAACCTCTTAACAGCTTGCTAAATTGAAAATGAATGGACTGCTACTCATGGGAAAGCAACTTTTGCTACTACTTTTTTTCTTTAAAGAAGAACTTTTCTTTTTTTAATGTAACCCACTTCATAAAGGAAGACAACCAACTCCGGATCAAAGGGGAAAAAGGGGAAAAAAATCATGACTAGTTGTATAGACAAACGAAAAAAGGGGAAAAAAATCATCAAGTGCAGATCTTTATAATAGCAGTCCCCAACAAATGCTTGCAAAACACAGACAATACAAGATATATGCATAATATATTTCATCCCTGGGCATTCGACACCAGAGAGAGAAAATGAGAGCGAGACAGAGAGAGAAAACGCGAGAGAAAGTGAGAGAAAACGAGAGAGAAGGAGAGAGAAGGACGATTCAGTACCTGCTGAGTGCTGCCGACGAAGTTGATCCGGTGTCCAGAGCTCTGGTGAAGAGAGAGAGAGAGAGAGAGAGGAACAGCGGCGCTCAATGAAAAACGAAGAAGACGATTGTCTAGGGTTAAAATAGTTTGGATGGCAATCTTGTAAATACCACCCGACAAAGTAGCGAGAAAAATAGTCCGACTTTATTTTATCCCACCCCCACCCCCCCCCCCCCCCCCCCCCCGGGATTGTGTAATCCCATGCGTGTTGGACTAAAATAGTCCCAGGATTGTTAATCCCATGCTATTTTCCGGGAACCAAACAAGGGATAACGTGGGATTGGACAAAAATAGTCCCATCCCACCCCCTAATACCGGAATCAAACGAGCCCTAACGGTATATCAACAAAAAAAAGACCAAAAAAAAAAAAAAAACTTAGTGGAGCAATATATTTTCAATATGGATATCGTTTGATAGTTCAAAATGAGTCTATTAAACAAAAATTGCAAAATTGTAAAAAAAATTATAAATTAAAAATATAAACAATTAAAAATTGACACACATGCACCTGAATAAACAAGAAATTTGTGACGGAGAGAATATACACTTCTAAAAACTAATTATTGCAACAAACAGAGAACCTAAATTAGTGCGAAAATACTAAGTACCTCAAAAATTATTCTGAAAGTAAAATTAGTGATTTCGATAAATATACAAGTGAATCTAAACCACTTATTTCACTTTCGGGTAAACCACTTGTCTCACTTTCCGGCAATTTTGGGTACCATTATTCCGAAAATGGTAAGTTACCACTTATGCATTCCTGGAATCGGTGACATGAACTTCCCAACTATCCTCTGTTTCCAACAGACTCAAACCTCATCACTAACCAAATTTCAGAATTCACTGAGAAATAGAAGAGAAACAGCTCTCACACCGAATCAACGGCGTCTGCCGCCTCTCTCGAACTGGACTACTCGGCGTCGACCTCGGCGAATCCAAACTCCTCCTCAAAATCCTCCCAACCACAGAAATCGGATCCTCTGTTTCACCAATCGACGACTGAAACTTTTTGCAGAAATCGACGTGCCTATTCAAAGCTTCTTCAGTCGTTATAAGCTTTTCTGATCTCAAAACTTCATATTTCACAGCTTCAATGCACAACCCACAAATCCATCTCCCGTTATACCTCTCTCGAATTCGAGATATGTACGCCAAAGTGCATTCCTCTGTTAAACCACACGACTCGCACTTCACCATCTCCACTTGAACGAAGTGCAATTGGGTTTCCGAATTCGATATTTCCATCGAAAACAGAAACTGGGTTCGAATCGAAATTGGGCTTGGATTGAAATCTTGTTGTGAAATTTAGGCACTATAGTACGATGACAAGAACAGTAAATAATTGATTCACCATGTGAATTTCTTTCAGCAATCACGGGTACTGCTACAATTTTATACGTAAATGGGTATATGTATTTACATGAACAAATAGAGATCTGTATCTCTGTGACTCTGAGTAAAGCTCTCTCAGTTTTGTGGGGCACTCTGTTTTCTCTGTCAGGAACAGAGGGATTGGAAGTGTGGATCCATCGAGAGTCTCGAACTGAGTGAGAAATGCTAGGATGCTTGGTCGTTTGATGGATTTAACGTTGGATTGGTTAGTGAATGTACATCTTTGCAAACGTGGCGGTCTACGGAGCAGTGGTCGTGGAGGTTTTGTGACCAGTTGGTGTTACTGTTGTGTCAAAATCAAATGTTGTGTTTCATGTCAATAATGGATTTTAGGGATTGAATTGTCCTGTCTTATTAAGTGGGGTGTTTGTGGGGGTACGGAGTCCGTGTAGCGAGGGGTTCACTATAGGGTTGTAGCGAGGGGTTCAAATGTTGTGTTTCATGTCGATAATGAACGTTCGGATTTTAATTCAAACAATGTACGACTCGGATCAGTTGGAGTTTAGATTAAATTCAAGCCGTTGGTGTCGAGATAAACGGTCGGATGGAACTTGGTACAATCTTGTAGTGAGTTACCACACCAGATGCCCCCGCTTTCCAGTGGGTGGGTGGGTCGGGCACCGAGGCATGGAAGAATCATTTGATGCCAATGTGGGGCACTTCGAACGAAGATAATTTCTTTTTACTAGATGTTCTTTTCAACGAGCCGTACGATATCTACAGTTTAGATCAATGTGTTATCAAGCGCACAATTGTATGACATTTCTTGACAATTCTTTCAAATTATAGGGTCCTGAATTCTGAATGAAAATCGAATAAAATAGATCAATTATATTAAAGTATCCGATGGGCCTGATTTTTTCTACAAGATCACTTGAATTCTCTCTCCGTTCTAAAATAAGTGTTCATTACGAAAATTCTTGTCATTGAGTACTTTAATTTGGTGCGAAAAATTTTAAAAAACGATACACGGCAGTACTTTATTTTTTTATTTGAAAAATGACAAAAGAGAGAGTGTGGAACACTTATTTTAGAACAAATAAAGTAATTATTTTAAAATTATTTAATGTTTCAGATCATTTGCGCGTGACCCGAAAATGAATTTCCCAAGACGGTGTTTGACGAAGCGTTGAGCAGCATCGTTTACGGTACTTTGGATGGTGCAGTGCGGGGCCTGCACAACAGACCCCCGTTTCCATGAAAAACACGGGCTACTAAGGCTAGTAAAGTTTGTAGGCCAAAGCTAGACCTCGTTTTGGATTAGCCTCCATTTACACCCGCAAGGCTTTTTTACCGAGCCTTGTGCGGATCAGCGGATGCTCTTATCAACCGCTCGGGTTACTGTTAACATTTTCCTTTTTCATGTACTTTTCCCCCATGGTACAACTCGAAGATACTGTCCGAAAGGCTCGTTAACCGAGCCTTGTGCGGATGCTCTTATTCACCGCCCGGGCTATGGTTAATTAGCATTTTCATTTTCCATATATTTTTACCCGTAGTGACCCAAGTTACTATATTGTTGTAATGACCTCAATTGTGGGCTCTCTATAAGCTATATTTGGGATCAAAATCGTGTAATTCGTTAGAAATGTTGAGTAAATCATTCATATACTCTAAAAAATTGTAGTTTTTCATTTGCTAAAATCTAACATTTAATAAAATCAAGTGTTGATTTTAGCAAATGGAAAACTAAAATGTATTTCAGGTATATCTGCAAGCATGCTTGTGGCTATTTCCCAGTGACTTTACGTGTGAAATTAATTGGATACTGGTAACCATATGTTCAATATTTATATGGATGTCAAATATCATTTGGAGAATATACTAGAAGATAAATTTGTCTCAATTATGTGTTTATCAATCTTTGATGATTATAATTTTTTGTACCTATAGTGTGTTTAATATTCCCTAAAAAATAAAAAAAAATTCAATCATAATTGAGATCACTACAGAAATATAGTGACTCAACTCACTACGAAAACACCAAATTTCTTAGAGTACAACTCTTAGATACTGTCCCCTGCCAGCGGCATGAAAAATAGGGGCAGGTTTTGGCATTTATGAGTCAATAGTTACTTGTGGGAAGAAAAAACTAGCCGCAGTTGTAGCATTGCAAGTTGTGCATGTGGTTGTTGCCAGAAATTTGGTCCCATCAAACACTTTTCAGAATGTGTAATAAGGCTGGTGAGTTTTCACCGTTTCATTTTAGGATTTTAGCAACTCAGTTGCTAAAATCAATTCTAATTTTAACGAATTAGTTCATCAAGTATCAAAATCATGGTTGATTTTAGTTCACCTGAAAGAAAAAATATGAAAACGTACAGGAAACTAGCAGTTGAGATCGGTGCGCAAGTTTTGTACTACCTCTCAAGACCATTTTTTATTTTTTTAATCTAATCGCCATCTCTAGGTGGTTTCTCCAGGGAAAATCAAACGAATTACCGGTCATGAAAGTGCAAAATTTTCATTTTATTTTCTCTATCAGAATTTTCTTTTTACATATCCCCTCGTCTTTCAACACTTCATAAATACTATCTATTCCATTTGTTTATATTTATATGGAACAATTACTATTAAGGTCAAAAAACAAATATTTATTATCATTAAATAAATATTTCCCCTTCTTTTTCCCTCTATTATTTTTTTCTCTCTGTCAAATAGAAGGCAACATCGCAAACTACCCAAGAAGCATACATCCCAAATCGCTGTCGATCAGAACTCGCAAGATGGGAACTTACCTTTGAACTGACCGGAACTCGCCTGATCGAACGTCAATGGCAATCACAGCTAAGGATTTGAGCGGGAACGAACTAGGAGAGAGAGAGAGAGAGAGAGAGGTGTAGGTGCATGAATTTTACCAACCGGTTTGCAGAGGTTGGTGCAAGACAGATTTTTTACCAAACCGAGCTTTATGTCTCAATCAATTGGGGTCGGCTATATGAATCTTTCTCCTCCGTTGAGCTTTGTCAAGAGTTGTTTGCTCACTTAAACCTAATAGACTCAAATCTTTGTGCACTACCGTAGGACAGATTTTTTGCAGTGACTTTTTCTTTGGTCATAGCATTTTCTTCAAAGAAACCACAAGAAACGAGATCATGGTTCACAGATTGTTTCATTGTTCAATGAAAACGAATGAGAAAAAAAAAAAGAAAAAAAAAGGAAGGAAAATGCACTTTAATGAAATATTATCGAAGCAAAGTTTACCAGAAAATAAATAGTAGAAACCCATCGTTTCACTGTCACAACACAGATGAATCTTTGTACCCGTTTGTTTCACAAGATTAATATACTCCCAGTATAAAGAGAGAGAATCTCACTGGATATACAACGCTTCTGCCGGTTGGTACCGACCGGCATCACGGACCCCATTGTGGGTCTCAAACGATCAATCCGAACCGTTCATCCTTCTCAAAATCGAATTACGAGTGAGCCCACACGGGAATCAAAGCAATCGAACAACTGTATGAGCTCAATCCAAAACCATCCCATTTCGTTCAAAAATTTTGAGGACAAACAGTTTGGATTGATCGTTTGAGACCCACAACGGGGTTAACAACCCCATCTGTACACGGTCTGTACATATGAGGTCCGTACCCCTTGTTTTACCACTGGATAGTGGATATACAACCCCCGAATTATAGTTTATAGAATTAATTACCTATCTTGCATTATGTAGAACTATATACTCCATTTGAAACATATATTTAATCCGACTCGTAACTAGGAGTATTTTAATCAAATGCCGAGTATCAGATCACATTCAATATCTAGTCCAATCTGATACTCATATTTAGCCAAACATACGAACCGAGAGGGCCAATGGTCTCGACAACTCAAAAAGTTCACAATATGGGGCTTAACAAACAGAGAGGATTTGCAAGATCGGTCTAAAAATAATCTTACCCCAGAGGCACGTAGGGCATTCCACAGAATTGTTTGAATAAAACACAGTTTTGATTGTTTGCTTATAGAAAGCACATCCAAGGAACTTTCTACACCCATCTCTCGTTTTTTGTTCTCAAATCCCCAGTAAACTGAAGCATCATTGTCGATCAGTCTCGCTCACTTATGGCCACCAAGTGCTCGTCAATTTCCTCAGTTGACAATACCCTGAAGAATGAATCATCCTTCCTCACGACCCCGACCTGCAAAACATCAACAATCATTCAATTTCTTGCCAGGGACTTTTGCAGCCCGCGCATGCAAAGTTAGTACCAGAAAACATAATTCTAGATCCATTAATATCTTTGTATTACGACCAAGGTAGACCACCAACCCAATAGCCTGTTGGAGTCTAACGTCTTGAAATGCTTAAGAGCTTAAATTGCTATTTACTAGTAGTAGACCACATGTTTCATCGTGTACTAGACTCGCCTCTTCTAGTCGAGAAATGTGGGAAGGCCCATCACATGCCCAAAATCAATATTCTCCATCTCTCTGTCCCCGAAAGGAAGTATTATAAAACAACGTGCAATTTTCGGATAAAAATTTCGATTAGTTCTTTAATTTGTAACTAGAAAGGTACGAATTATAATGCACAGAAGTGCTTTCTAAGATTAATTATTTCTAGTACCTGAAATGATACACATTTTCATATGTTTATCATCCATCAACATACATAATACCCAAAAATTACATATTTTCATTAATTACTCACTTATCAATATGCATAAAACAAAAAATAATATACGCGTTTTGAAGACTAACACTGTTCTTGCAATACAAAAATAATTTTTTTGGGGACCCGGGGGTGGCACGTGCCACCTCGCCACCCTCTTACCCTCCGTGCCTGAGGAGAAACTTAAGAAACGGAACAAGCTACTATTTTCGGAGTGCAAATATTTGCTGACCTCCATTTCAAATACCAAACCGTGCAATGGATAAGAATCGAATAGCACTAAAGTTCAACCTTCTTAGTCCGACGATTAAAATTGTCAAGTAAAACCAGACCACTGGGGCAAAACAAACAGCTGAATTGCTGATCAACGACAACAGTTAATGCCATACCTCTATCTCAGTAGCCTTGAAATCCTCTTGTAAAACAGATTGCAGTGCAGAAATTGCAGTCTACAGAACAGCAGCAACTTAGTAATATTAGGACTTCGATATAATTGACAAGTTAATATTGTAAGCATGTATTAAACTTCACAACAAAAGTACCAAATGAAAGAAAGTATAATTATAACTAAGGATTATGTTAACCAAGATTATTATCGTCCATTTCCGTTTCGATATGCCATTTCTCCTACTGATAATGATTCGTCACTTTTGGGGGAGGGGAGCCAAAAAAAATGAAGAAGCCTTTATTTTATTTGCACACAGAAAGAGTTTCCAATTTAGAGCAATGCAGCTGGATCTCCAGAACCAATGTAAGATCCCAGCAACAAGGAATCTCTCCAACTGACTGACATACTATGGAGGAGCTGAGTTAACCCCTTGAAGGATTCATCTGCACAGACTAATCCTAAGCCGCTTTGTGGTGTGGATTGCAGCAAAAACAATTACTTACAGACGCTACTCAAGCAGCATTGAGCAGAAGTCAAATGAGTAAAAACGCTAACAACACCAAGACCCTCTCACAGGACAGAACAAAAAATTCATTGCAACAAGAAGAGTTTTGAAGGCAGGGGTTGCTAGCAGATAAGCCTTCCTTCACTAGACTATTGATAAATCTGGATAGCCGTACCTGAACTGTTTCCTCATATGAGAAAGCAGGATCATTCTTCATTTTCTTCTCCAAAAAATTAATAGCCTCTTGTTCTTTCAATCCAGCGCTTGTTGCCTGCAAAAGTTGATCATTAGACGAAATAACTGGTTAAAAGACGAGCTCCAACACATCCAAGGCAACTTATTGAAACACAAGGCCAGCAAATTCCAAGTAATGAGAAATCACAGCAAATGGTTCAATGCGCCAGTGAAACACCTTTTCTTTGTCGTTAATGAATAATTACCAAAGTACAAACCTTGAGAAATCTAACCCTAGGTCGTTCTGAAGATGCTAATGTTCAAAGAATGCATGCGACAAGATATTGCATGCAAATAAATTTTACCAATGACATCAGAACATATGTTTTGCCCCATCAGAAGGGAGTGAGTGGCTGTTTTAATCGGGACAGAAAGGTGCATCAAGAAGTTTTTCCGAGCCCAAACCCAATTCGTCTTTAGAGAAGAATATCCAAACTTCATTGTGTTAGCCAGTCCATCAAGTATACATGTATTACAAATTACAACCGTTCCTCCTCAATCCTCACTTAATAATCGCAAAGTACCTAATAGATAATTTATCAAAACAAGGGGTGCACGAAATTTCATTCCATACTTCCAACAAGAAAAATGAAGACAAAAAGAATTCGGGAAAAAAGTGTTAGAAGAGTCAAATGCTCACAATCTGAGAAAAGGGAGTTCAAGAAACAAAATTAAAACAAAAACAAGGCACCAAAACTGATAAGTTGCTTGAGAAAAAACAAATCTACCAAATACCTTATGCCCGAAAAAATGGCCAGCTGGGTCGCACTTGAAGAGTTGAGGCCCCTTCTCCTCATCAATACCCAGAACCATGGCAACTTCATGAGGGGAAAAAAAAAAGATATGGAAATGAATATTAAGATTACAACCATACCAAAGAACATCGATATGCAATAAAGATCCTCTACAAGGTGTTTCAAGAGACCATGCACAAACCTACTCCAAGGGGCCTCATATAGGCATGTTGAGTATAAACTTGAGATTTGTCTGCAATCCTGAAAGCAAAGAAGCGCATTACCATAGGGTGTTTTCCGGAATAGCGAAGTATCTTTTATCCAAGAGAAAATAAAATCAAAATCTGAAAACGATTCACAGGTAAAGTGGCTTCAAAACTAAAGATTTTATTTTACTGAACACCAACACTAACTTTAGTGGTGAATAAGGAAAATAAAATTAGCCAGAAGAAGAAAAACAAGCTGTATTATTACAGGACTAAAAATCCAATTCTGCAAGTCTAACAATATGAGAACCATTAAATAGGCCACAAGGGAAATGTACATTCAGGTTGGCCCTAGAGATGCACTGACTGGGATGCAGAAACCAAATTTTGGCAATCCTACATATAAATCCATTATTCTATGCAGAAGTTACCCACCATCTGGCCATGGCATCCACCGGTATTTCATATCCATATTTGAAACGAAACTCAGCTGCTTCGTTCCTTGCTTGTTGCACCAATGACCTTGCGTCAGCTGGAAAATTAGAATTATCGTCAATATATCCCTCAAATTGACACCTCAAAAGTGAAAAGGGATCAATAGAAACAACCCCGTTGCCAGTGAGGAACCAAAACAAATATGTGGAGAGCAGGGTGTGTAATTGAATGGGAGACTAATAGGTGAATCATCTGATTGGTCACACAAAATAAAAAGGAAGTGTTCTATACACTAGTCACTTCCTTTCCTCTGTCGGACAATGAGAATATTATCATGTCACGATTCGGAAATATGAAACTTCATTGAATTCAATTGTAGAAGCTCATATGATCAATGTTTTAAAACCCGGACCGGAAAAGGGACCGGGTGGACGGGTCACTGGTTTAACCGCTATCGAACCGTGACGTCATAATTACGTCATTAATATATATATTTTAATATTCAGAAAAAGAAATATGAAAAATAAACGTTGTAAAAGAGAGAGGGCATGGGAAAAATGGGAGAGATGGAACTTTGTATGTGGAGTTTGTTCCCACATCGCTCAAACTCGAGATTTGAGACAGCCTATTAGCATTACAAAACGCAAGGAAGGGGGGCCAATATATACAACTAACCAATTGAAAGCCTAAAAGTGGTGGCCCACGTTGACAGATGTCATAGGGATGCCAATTCTAGCTTTAAAATGCAGCAGTGCTACAGTAAAGGGTGGAGTTCAAACTTTTAATATTCCGGTTCAGTCCGACTGACCCGTAGCCTAGTCTTCCGGTTCGCCGGTTCAACCGTTGTTGTTCACCGGCTCTTTCAAAAGAGACCGGTTCTGGAAAACTAACGGTTCTACGGGTTACTTGGACCAGAACAAGGTCCGGTCGACAAGTCAACCGGTCGAACCGGCCGGTCCGGTCCGGTTTTTAAAACATTGCATATGATTACTTGATTTGTGGAAATGGAAAAAGTAGAACTCCGCTGACGCTGAGTTCTAACTAAATTATTGCTCTGGCATTTTTTTCTCAGTATCATTTACTTTTCGCAATTTTTTGTTTGGCTTTTTGTCATAATTTTTTGCATTAGGCAATTGTTTCGGCTAGAGCAATCAGAAAACTATAAATCAAGGAACGAAGTTGAAAATTGTTCATATTGGACGGCACTGAAAGACAAAAAAGAAGACTGTTGTTTCCAACTTTATTCGTATTTAATTAACTTTTTCTGCTTTTGACCGCGATTTTTTGCCTTCTAAACTCTTCTCGGAAACGAAAAGCCAATCCAAAATAAAAAACCAATCAATCAGAAAAGACAAATAAAAAAACCAAAACAATAATTTAGGAAGCACAGGGCCTTAGTATGTGCCTTTTCATATCTTTTAGCTATTAGTTAATGTTTTTTGGTAAGTTAGCTATTAGCTATTAGTTAATGTTCGGTCGAGCTTTCGAGGTTGTTTTTCATTGGAATTAGATTATTAATTGCCATCAGTACTCTATATGTTGTTTTCTTGGTTTGTAATTTGTAGGAGTATTTGTGTAATACCCCACATTTTGGGAGTACTTAGTCACACATTGGTTGAGAGCTAGAGTTCCACTTGGTATATTGAACACCCACTTAGGACTACATGTCACCTTCTTAGGTATACCTTTTAAGGCCAAGTGTTTGGGCAAAAAGGGGTCCATGGTCAGCCGGGTTTGGTTGTTACATTATGATCCCATGCTCACGAAGTCTTGGAGTCGCCACTAGCCGTCGTGGTGGTGATTCATTATCTCTAGATTCTCCAGATTCAGTTTGAAGTTTGAACAGCTAAAGAGACAATTCTTCATATACTTCAAGAGCATAAAACTAATTACAAGTCCTCTAATCAGCTGATAAATTGATCCTTCTATAACTTCGTGACAATTCTTCACCTTAGATAACAAGGCCAACAAGTTCAACAACCACATTCAGTAAAGAAAAACTCTTTGTTAGCATTCATAACAAAAAGATTTGTCCAGCTCCGTAGAGCAATCGTATCGAACTGGATTTCGGGAGCCTTCCGTGAGGGGCCCATGGCAGGGATTGCCATGCCAATAAACGGCACAGTTTCGAGAAGAAAAAGATAACCCCCCCCTGCACACATATGCATGAAACCAACAAAATAGGGAGTTGAAAATCCATCTCTCATGACCCCAGTCTTCACTGCAATCAACATCATTTTGATCAATCAAATGCATTCACTGATTCTTTCAAACCTCCCCCGTTAAATCTGTTAGTCCATTCTTGAAAGATCCCAACATATAAAATTGAAATACTCCCTCCGTCCCTTTTTTTTGCTTCTACGAAAGATGGTGCTATTTTGTAACTCCAAAAATAAATTCCTTCCCCAAAATTATTTTTTGAATTCTTTGGCACCATTTAAAAGATCTAAACGAGCACTTTTGAGCGGTATCATGAAGTCTGGAAAAATATTATGGAAGGCACTTCATTTTCTAAGGTCAAAATGACATCACTTAACAAAACAAGCACAAAATGGGACGGAGGGAATAAATTTGAAGGGTACAATTTAAAGGAGATTAAACCATAGATGAGGCGATGAATTGAAGCAGTGGGCGGTGGAGGGGCACATGGGGCAAATGGGATCGGGCCCTGACTTTGAAATCCCTTATTTTTGTTTTTATAAATCTTATCATAGTTTTTAGCTTGTCTAATTTCTACCCCAAACATGGTCCAAGAGGTGCAAGGCCTTGGCTCCCATTTTCTGTTTGAAACTGTACCGTTTCTTGGCACGGCAATCCCTACCGTGATCCCCTCATGGCAGGCTCCCCAAATCCTATCCAACTAAGCATATCCACTTGGCCATAATGATAAAACTCTACCGTTTAAACCAAAGAAAACAATACTAGCGAAAAACAAATCCAAGAACTCATAATCCGATCTCTCAACATCTATTGATCGGTTTAAACTTTTCAATCTTCATGCTTTAATACGATGCTTTTACTTGGGCAAAAGAGCTAAGAAAATTAAGTAGTAACCTGTAATGCCAGTAGCCAACAGCCCCAGGTACTTGGTAATAGGAAACAAGTGGGTAACACTAGTCTGATCCAAAAGTTTGTCCTGCACACATTTCACAATCCAATTTCAATCACTTCATTTATTTCAAAAACCTATTTCAAAGCACAATATCTTCTCTACAAATAATTACCCATTTGTTTCCAATTTCCAAGTAATAGAAACAAATGGGTCACAAAAGTTTGTCCTGCACACATTTCAAAACCCCAAACTTCAATCACTTCAAAACCCTAGTTCAAGCAAAATAACTTCTCCACAAATAAAGTACTACGAAACGGGAAAAAAAACACTCATAAAACTGCAATACGACTAACCGGAACTTTCTTCTGGGTGACAACGCAAACGGAGTCCTTTCCACGCACACCAATCGAGGTAACTCCGGCCGATTTCACAGCCTTGAAAGCATATTCTGATCGTTCGAAAGAAAAAAAAACCCATTAAACCCTCGAAACTTACAAATCAAAGAAAGCAGGTACAGAGACCAAAAATCAGTCGATTGAGTAGTAATTTGATGTGGAAGAGAATAATTTGAGAACTTGCCGACTTGGAAGAGACGGCCTTCGGGAGAGAAGATGGTTATGTGACGATCGTATCCGGCTCCGCTTCCACGACTCATTGTTTCGATTCGGGTGTTACTACTAATGGATCTTCGATTTGTTGCTTTCTTCGATTTGGAGCAACGTAAGACAGGTTTTGTAGGTCGAGGGAGAGAGAAGCTTAACTTTGGCTGCAAGACAAGAGTGTGTATGAAACTCCCAGGGGAATTGTTTTCTCGCACAGGAGTAAATTGTCCAAATTACCCTTTTTGGTGTTTGTTTGGTTTCCAACTTTTTAAGCGGACATGTGAATCCCGAATGGAGATTTCTGTTCCCATCAAGGAAGGGATATGCTATCCCAATGAGTTAATCCACAACGAAAAGATTTGCAATTTTTCGGATAAAAAAATAAAGTATTTTCGTATTTAATTTTTCAATTTTTTTTTACTCCGATAAGGAAAAATTATTTTGGCATCCCGTAAAAATAATATTGTGATTTTCCCACCCCATGTGTTTCGAATTGTTATGATTTGATCCTGTAATAGGATTTCAGGTCGATTATGCCTTTATTAGGTATTAATAATAATATATATATGTTAATAATATATTGAATACTAATTGATAGGACAAAAAATCCAGAATTGATTGGCATCCTATAACAGTCCCTTGACTGGGATCATTTAAACCGGATTAGGATGGCTAAAATCATGGATTTTCAAAAACAAAGTGAAATCTATTCCGTCCTTTCCTTTATTGGTTGAAGATTTGTCAAGGTTAAATCTAGCCGATTGTTTTCCTTTTTTTAAGCCCCATTTGAATTTCAAATATCCTAATCATGCTGACTAGTTCGGCTACTTATAGTTCAACACCAATTTGATCCTTCTTGTTAGAATAATTCAATTCGTCACGCCAGCCGTTGGATCCGTAAAGTTGGAATTCGACAACTCCTCAAGTAATTTCATCGGTATCGAAAAAGGTATTATATATCATCACTGTTTGGTTTTTTTTTTGTGATGCAATTTTGGTTCATGAAGCCCATTTTGATGGATGAAAAATGAAGAAATCATTATCACACATGTTAATACACCAGCGCCATCTTTTGATCAGAAAATATGGTATTATATTTCACCATAGTTGTAACGCATAAATCATGATATTGTATTTCATCATCATATGTTAATGTTGCCAATTGTTTCGATGCCACTGGGGTAGTGGGGTACTCAATTAATACGCCAGTGCCATTTTTCGCACAAATTAAGATATTATATTACAACACATGTATCATCCAGGAAATATGATATCTTATTTCATCATCATATGTTAATGTTGCCCATATTTTCAATGCAGTTTGTTGGTTTGGTCCTTGTATGCAAATATGGTGACAAGATATGTCCTGTAGTGATTAAAGACGGGATGAATTTCGAAGCGGTATGGAGAAGATATGCAGGAGGTGGACTGATTTGGATCCCGAAACAGTCAACATGAGTTACTCAATTATTGACAGTGAGCCTATAGTGATGGACATTGTGCGGCCACGATGGGCACAACATTAACTTAAGACCATGGTACTCTAATACACCATTTTCCAAAAAGTGCTCTAAAAAACAATAACTTTACTAACCCATGCAAACGGAAACCATTATAACAAACCATAAGAAAATGCAAAAACAGTGCTTCATCAAAAACATATGCAAAAGTTAACCATCATTCCACTTAAGCAACTCACGCAAAAGTTGTTTGACAGGTCAATGGTTTTTACTTCCCAAACCACAATTCTTCAAAGTAAAATCACTCCATTAAACAATGGATTATAATAACCCATCAAAACCCACTCCATTAAACATGCTATTATATTTCACCATAATCCCAGTTTAATACAAAGAACACTCTAATAAAGATGGGATTTTAATAAACCATTAACAAACACTCCAGCGATCCAAAAACAAACATCAGCGTAAAATCACTAGACATTTTTCATACAATAATCCATGGAAAATCACTCCATTATACATGCGATTATAGTAAACCATCATTCCACTTCCCAAAAACATAAAAAATCTAAAAATAGTGCAAACATACCACAAACACTACATCAACCTTAAACCGTGATTTTGTTGAAACAATAGATAAATTCAAGTGAAGACTTACGAGCCATTACTCGGAACGAAGAAGATGTAAGCTGTTAGGGCTTTACTCCGGTGAGCACTTCGGTAGCCACATGATTAGGACTCCTCTCCTCCGATGGCCGACGTCTCCGACAGTGGATGGTGGTGTCTCCGGGAAAACCCGATCGTGGGGTGGTGGGATGGGACGATGTGGGTAGTGGATATCTTTACACCGATTGGTTAGAGATTGGGTATTTCGGGATGGACAGTTTCACCGCAAATTAAACGAGGTGGGTTGTGGGATTTTGAATCACCAGAAGAGTAGGGATTCGGGTTGTGGGATTGTGTATCACCGGAAGAGTAGGGATTGGGGTTGTGGAGTTAGGGATTTGGGTTGGCTTGGGACGAACAGGGTTTTGGGATGTTTGGGATGGATTCTACCCATACAGTAGAAGGGGTGTTTGGGACGGTGTTTGACTAGGAAAACATCCCATATTCATTTCCAAACATTCCGAAACCGTTAATCTTAATTTTTCCGATTCTCATGGGTTTGTAGGACCATTGACCTTTCTATAACTGCTTAGTTAATTTTTTCGAAAATTATGGGATGGTGGGACCATTAATTTTCTTAAATCTGTTACAAAAATGTAGGAAACTCAAAAGGTCAAAATATTAGACAAGGGCTTTTTGGGTATTTTTTATATTTCAAGATGGGATCATAACAATTCGAATTCGATAGGATGAAATCATAACGTTTTTATTTGTACGGGTCTTCTAATTAACTGCCCCCTCCGATAACGAATTTTTTTTATTTATCTTTAATTTGGTTTCGAATTTTTTTAACAATTATGAACACAACTACTTTATTTTTAAATTTTTTTTAGCTTAACTTTGGTGGACAATTCCAGTTTTTTTTTTTTTTTATCAATAAAAGAAGATTTATTAAAGAAACTCGATAAGGGTACATCGAGAAGGGAGAAGGGGAGGGACATTCAATCGAGGTTGAAAGAAAGAAAGAGAAGAAAAAGAAAACAGCCAAAACAAGAAATTATAGAATAGCAACCAAATGGAAACTCCCAAAGAAGCCAAACCCAAAATGGCACCGCCAAACCGCAAAAGCCCCACTTAGAGCAGCCCCTAAAAGCAACAATCCGGCCGACTTCAACCCATACCAAAACCAAAACGCCGCTGCGACCCTACAGCAAAATTCAACAGATCCTTTACCTCTCAATAGATTCCTCCCATTTCCTAGCCATATGAGAGTATGCTTGCAATTCTTCTTTAATCATTTCCTTTAAAACTAATGCATCCTTTGGACGAAGATTTACTGCAAGATTATTTCCAGTGGCCAAAGTTGCAATAGATTCTTCCTCTATCATTTTCTCTTTACTGCTAACATCCTCTTGATTCGCATGCATGGACTCAAACTCAGAGAGCCTACTAACCCCCAAAGAAAGAGGTCCAGGGCCAAGAAGAGACTTTTCATTTGAACTTAAATTCTCCCTATCCAGCTTAAACCTCCTCGAGCAGCTCTCTTTTTTGTCCAAGCGAAGAGGCCTGGGAAAAAGAGTTGCTTTCAGAGGACAAGGTCTCCAAAAGGAGATAGATTTCTTGCGACCCCTTTGCTTTGATCGGCTCTTCTTCTTGTGGCGCTTGAGTTCCACATAATTAATTAGAGGATCTGCAGAAATAAGATCTAAGGAATGGCAATCATCGTCATCTGCTGATTGAATAGGGTCACTATCTTCAGAGCTCATACAAACCCCAAGCGATTTAACCCCTATGTCTTTGCTTGGAAAGGAGTGGACAAAAGACTCCATCACCAACAAGTCTAAGCCCACCAAAGAGTCTAATCTATGAAGAGAATTAGAAACCTCTTCAGATTCCGTTTCCAAAGTATGAGCCTCCTTTTGGGTCCTGTGAAAGCTGATTTTCATTCACACTCACAGAGTCAATCCCAAATACCTCCAAAAGAAAATTGCTAGATTCCACCTTTCTGAAAGAATCATCCTCCTCGATTCTGACCAGGTATCTTATCCCATCTACAACTAGTTCAACGACCCCTTCTATCCTCTGCGTTTGGTCAGTGGCAATCAAAATTCTGCCCTTTTCATATGAACCTCCTCGCAAGGTGTTCTCGTCCACCTTAAGAAAGTCTCTCCAGATATTGCCAATCTTTTTGAAAGTTTGTGAGGACCAAGCGCTAAGTGGCATACCAAAGCAAGACAATCCCAGTTTTTAATTAAGTATTTTCCTCCTTAATGAATGTCTTTTAGCATCGTTAAAAAAGCTAGCCTCCTTTCAATAGAGAAAGTATCACACAAAGATATGATAAAATTTTGAACAGAGTTTGGAAAAAGAAAAAAATAAGTGAAAAACGCTGAAAATGTCAATTGAATTTGGACTGCCGTTGAAAAGGTTGATTGAATTTGGATCAAATTGGGATAACAGAAACAGCAAGGACTACTATAGAATTCCTTTAAGAGATGGCAAATACTTGTAATTTAAGACATTGGTGCAAGTGAAGGGTTGAAATGGTCTCGGAGAAAAACTTGGATGCTGCACATATACCGTTGCGTGGTACCTGTTGGCACATTCGAGCCGTATAAACATGTTTTTGACGGTCCAAATTTAAAGGTGACATTTCCGTAAGTTTTGGGAGCAAATTTACCCCAACAAATTTGGGCCGTCCACAGAGCCGGCTTATGAGTGTTGCCCGAGAAGCTTGGGCTTTAGGCCCACTAAAAATGTAAAAATTTGAGGCCTTCAATTAATTAGAACACCTACACACACACACACACACACATATATACCAGGCCCAGATAATTTATGTGTAAGCCATGTCTCAAATTAAAATTGATAAAAATTTATTTCCGATCAACCATGTCCAGAAGAGACTAAAATGGATTGACAATTGTGTCCTTTGTGAAGGATATGGTGAAAAAGCTTGATTATAAAGACTTAATTAACACGTTTGCCGCTAAAAGTGCAAGAAGACAAATGTTCAAATGATGAATTTTGAATATTATAACAATTGTTTCTTTTTGGATAACTATTGGATTACATTTTTTAATGGTAAATCTTTTGTTAAGGGTTTTTATAAAGACTCCTTCTTGACTAACTTTTATATGCAAAATATATAAGGTGAGCCTCGTTCCATGAGTTTGATTCAGGTCTCTGAAATCTATAAGCTGGCTCTAGGCCCATCCAAAATATGTTTGGACGACTCAGATGCGGCAATGAGTATCACGCGGCAGTACCTTATCTACATGCAAGTTTTTCTACTTGATGTGAATGCTACCGACTGTTAACTAGTTTCTCATTTTCCTTTTAAAAACGCATTCGAATAAGCGAAAAAAATGCATCCAACTGCTAGTTTTTTTTTACCACTTACTCTCACATACCAAGACCCTGATGTCTGTAGAGTCTATACGTTCGATTGGTTACCAAAATGCCCCTCCCCTAATTCATTGGTTACTATCCACCGTTCATAATTCAGAACAGTGATATTCATCAAAAAGTTGGCACTTGAACAAGGACTTGCCAAAAAATCCCTGGTGTACAGTAGCCAACTGGACCATGCACCAAAAAGAAACCAATTTAACCTACCGATAATGATACAGGTACCAACCAAAAGGGACCGAAATTGTACCGATCGCACACGGGGACCCACTTTTGGGTCCCACACGAGTGATCCGAACCGTTCATTGTTCTTAAAACATTTTTCCGAGGGTTTTTTTGGTTAGATCGGTGGGACTTTGGTTGGAGCACTTCCAACCGTCCGATTGAGCTGAAATTTTGTGGGGCCCCTCGGAAAAATGTTTTAAGAACAATGAACGGTTCGGATCACTCGTGTGGGACCCAAAAGTGGGTCCCCGTGTGCGATCGGTACAATTTCGGTCCCAAACAGTCGGTACCCCTAGCAGGGTCCCTAACCTACTGCAGTCTCATCCTTTTCTCCAGATTCTGGCAATATTTTCCCGGCGTCTGCTCTTCTGACTTCGACAGTTGGTTGTCCTTTGCTTTTCTGCTGCTGATGAACTCCGCAAACGATGGGATTGGAGGCAAACTTATACCTTCGGAATTGCTTTGCAATGTACTTGGAGAAGGTTCTGATCTTACGTCCACATGGATTTCTTCTGTACTAGTTTCTATCGGTTTCTGTTCCAGCATAGCCGATGATGTTGGAAAGGAGTTTTCTTTGACCGTTAGGTTTTCGGCATTGGAAATGGTGCTCGGTCCAATCCTACTCATTAAGTCGATGGAATTTGCGGTTGAAAGCCACCTCACTGTGCTTGCTACTTGTGAACAATAGAATGATTTCCCAGATTTGCCGTACTTCTTGTAGCACTCGGTTTCAAGGAAGGAGGCAGATGTTTCCAAATCAATCCTGCAAAAGAGAAGTGCAAACAAAAATTTCAGATGCTCCTGTCGTTTATGACAAGAAACTAAAATCACAAAGGAACCCAATTCACATTTTTATTAAATCAGGATCGAGAAAGTGTGCATACTGTAAGTTGGCGAGCCGCTGCTGGGTTTGCAGAAGGGCATTTGATAATCGTTGCTTGCTTGTTTCTCTCAGTGATTCAGAGACGACATTCTTGTCCAGTTTGTTACTCTGTTAGAAACCTGAAGTTAGTGGCCCTACGAGCAGAAGTTCCGAATGGCTAAAAATACAATACTGGTGCAGCAAAGAAGTTTTGACTAAAATAAGTGGGGGCAATCCAAAAAAATGTACAAAAGAAGACTAACAATCAAAACTGCTATATGGGGAAATCAAAAGCACCAAAACCTGGGATAAGATGTCAACAAAATGGATTGACATATTCCTTAGAGACAATAGGGTTTATAGGAGAGGGTACAGAAAATTATCTCTAGAGAATCGAAAAACTTTGATTGCAGTCATTGCCCAGCTCCATGTATGTTATGAATGATCTGTACCTGTTTCCATAATGCCGTCCAAGTAAACACTACTATGAGCTAAAAGATAGCCAATTCTATGAAGATATCACGACATATCCAAAATGCTGTCTCTAACACACTCTTTACACGATAGTGCTCCTATCCCATTGCTTGTAGAAACACGATCAGTTTTCCACCATGATAAGGAATAAAAGGACATCAGAATCTACCTCTTTGACGGGAGTTTTATTCCGATAATAATTCTCTTCTGCACGTTCCAACAAGTGAATCTTGTCATTTAGTTTCGACTTTGATGGTAAGCTTGACTGACTTAGGCTCTTTGCAACATCAATTGCATCTGGCAGTCAAAAGACATCGTGTTATGTGAACTATCAGATGTTAAGGGTCACACAAAACAATTACAGCTCTAATGCTCAACGTGGAACAACGATGCTCTTTATCGCAAAATCAGGCCACTGGTTTACCTTCAGAATCAGAAATGTCTTCCTCAGAGCCACTTGCTTCATCCTCACGGTTCCAAAATTCTGATACTTGTTCTTCATCAATCAGATTTGAGGAGCTGAAACAGAAACCTATGAATTGATCAGCATTTTCCGACCTTCTCATTCAATGTCATCGACATCATGTCGACATTCCTATTGGTCTCTGTTGATTCAAAGTGTTCATACTGAACGAAAACGAGGTGGGTCAAAACTAAAAGAACAGTCCGGACCACAACTCTTACACTCTTCTCGCTTTTACTTGTAATTTTAAAACTTGACTTCCCTAGTTCCCTGCATCATGCCAAAATGTCCCTATTCCAAGGATCCCACCAAACATAGAAACTAAAGATTTACGGTCGAGTTAGGTCACTTAAACTACAACAGAGTTCGAGAAACATCAACACAAGGAGTAAAACAAACACCACAAAATCAGTATAACAGCATTATTGACACAAGTCACTCCAGATAACGAACCTGCTCACATATATTCTAGAGGATCCGCTTAAGTGGCGGAAGGCAAAAATATTTTTTAGCTCCTCCAAATACTTGGCAACTAAATTTGGATGTTTGCATGCATCACATGATTTGTTACATAGTGATGCAGGTACCTGCTTCGGAAGATAACACAGAATGTGTGGTTACACCTGAAAAATCTCCAACATTAAGAATACACATGCAAGTGAGAACTGTACGAAACCACAGGTTTTAAGTACCTGTTCCCCAAAACTCTCAAGAATTTTTTTCCTGCGGCAACCAGACTCCTGACAGTACTCAACCATCTGCATGCATGCATAATGCACCAAGTTCCAATGACGATTACAGGAAAAGAGAGTTCAAGCTAGCATGTGGATGGGTTGATAAGTTACCTGATTGAAGGCAGCAAGGGATTTCTTTGAGGCCCCATCCGCTGAGCTTGAGGACTGCTCCTTGCTCTTAGATGTGCTTAGAATAAAATGCTGCAATATAAAATGCATACTTGAACTCTAGCCATAACCATCGAAATAAGAGAAAATAAAGGTGGAATTGATAATGTAATCCAACCATTTTTTTGCTGTCATCCATTCCAAAGTACAATACACTTCTAGAAGGCTTTTGATCACGACCAGCTCTACCTGACTCCTGGTAGAAGCCTTCCATTGACTTGGGAATATTAAAATGGCAGACAACCCTGACATCCTTTCGATCTATGCCCTGGAAATACCGTGCTCAAGGAATTAGTAGCTTGATTAAACTAGAAATAGTTCAGTATTGAGAGCTTGTTAAAAATTGATGGTAATATTTGCATACCATCCTGAAGGAATACCACCAGTTCAACAGCTGTCAATGCACCAGAATTGCTCCCACCAAGCATTCAGCATAAAAAAACATATGCTACAATCTCAGGTTAATCACGAAAAAGAATTCTCCTTTGAACTTTGAAGAATTTAAAGATGTTCTAAACTAAGAAAAGAAGAATAATTTCTTCTCATGGTCTCAACAATCCAGGATGTTGGCTACAAAACCGGATTAGTCAAAGTCCATTACAAACAGGAACAGCTGTCTGAACTGAAAAATTAGAAACCTAACTAATACCTTAGGCATGCATAAACAACATTCTTCCCTTGATGATAGAGAAAATAGAAGGATTAAATAGAGAGCAGTATCTTGGCACCAGGGGCGGCTCTAGGATTTGAGTTCTGATTTCAAAAAAGTATAGCAATTGTTTGGGATAGAAAACTCCATATAAAATAAAGATTTTTTTTTTTACTTTAGTTAAAAATGTATCGGGCTTGGACCGCTTGGTTTATTCTATTTAGTTGAGCCATACTATCTACTCACTCACAAATTTAAGAGAATCTTATTCATTTTGGCTTCGTACTAACGATTCAGCGCAGACAACACTAAAAAAAGTTCAAGCTATGTATTAAAAAAAAGAAAAAGAAATTTAGCATATTTTCTGAACCTGGGGGCTCATGCTTTAACCCCTCAATCAATGGTATAGCCGCCCATGCTTGGCACTTTGAATGTGTATTAAAAAGAATTTCAGTCCATAAAGCAAATATTGCCAAAAAAAAAAAAAGAAGCAAAGTTACAGGGACTGTATGTGTTGAGTTTGGATTCTATTATACCCGAAAGCAACTGTGGCCACAACAACTTGTTTCTTCGAAGATATCCAATCATCCAAAACAGAACTCCGCAGTTTATTGTTTAAACCTGCATGATATGCTGAAGTGCCCCAAAGTAAGGACAGGATACTTCCAAATATTCATGAGAACGTATCACAAAAGGGGGCAAGGGAACCATTCAATTACCAGCACAGGAGATGCCATTGTTCACTAGATGTGCAGCCAGGTCATCACAAGTAGTACGTTCCAGGCAGTAAACAATTGCACAGACATTTCCACAAGATTTCAGGAGATTAGCTAAATCTGCATATGGGTGGTCCATAAGATCCTTGTATCGCACTGCACTACACAAAATGTAGTCAGGTACTCAGAAGTGGTGACTATATTGTCAAGGGGACTAAAGGATACCAAGCTTGTGCCTCAAAAATTATCATGTGGTGATGATAATCATATATACTCAAACCATGTCATCTTCGATATGGTCCACAAGACACAGAAAAAGGTAAAAGGACCTAACCAGTCAACTGGAGGACAGGAAATGAACATAATATTGGCATATCAAGAACTTCTACTCGAACGGGAGCTCCAAAACCATCTGTGCTCCCGTTCTGAACTGCTTTTCCTTATTCTGTTTTTCTAGGTATTTCCACGATGGATTCGCATGCTTAGATCACATATCATTCAGTGAATCTGGCTGTTCAGTTCTAGACTCAAATTAGAAGTTCCTATTATTTAGTCCTCTCACAGTGGTAACATGACAATCACAATCACGGAAAAGAAATAATCCACAACTGAAACTCTGCATGTTAAAAAAATGCTAAATACCCTCAAGTCCAAACTATGATAAACACATTCTTAAACTAGGGGAAATCTGCCAAGCTAGAACATAAAGAACTGTCTAAGTAACAATCCCTAGGAAACTGTTTCATGTCAAGTATAATGGTTTACTGCATGCAATCAATCTAATTTAACTTAAGTAAAATTATCTTCTCATAAAATTTGTAAGTCAAAAGCAGGAACATCGTCCATGTGGTGTTCCCTGCTCACAGAACTGCGATCTACAATTTTACACTTGATGCTTTGACAATATTTTGCATTCTATTGCCCTTATAATGTTCACTACCCTTCCAAACATTCTACAATGTGAAAGGGGAATCTTTGACAGTAGGAAACACTAACCAAGCAAGTAAAACCATAAGAGAGTTAGAGACGGTTAGATGCTTACCACAATAACAATAGAAACTAGCTTCGTTTTATGAAATTGGTCATGACAAAATTATTCTTAATCTTCACCCCATAAGTCTAAGCACAGCCAAATATCCGTCACTTTAAAATGTCCAAGAAAAAATCAGATAAGATAACAAACAGCAAGTGCACGAGCAGCACTACATTTATTTAAAATGAAAACTTAATGCATCAAATAAAGCAAGCAAGACCTGACCTTCATAATATATATTTGGACGATTAAATGATGACTTCAGGAGTAAGGGGTTCTGCAAGCACAAGGATTCTATCACATCCTTCTGAACTCTGCAAAATCAGTAGATACTGAGCAGTTTCACATAGCGAAAAGGAGCAAGCAGAAATTAACTTACTCCAGTAACCTTTACCATGACAAACATTACTAGTACTTTATTGTGTGAGATTCCGAGGGTGTCTAAAGTTCTCCAAATTCATTGGAGGGAGGATTAATAGAACAAAAAAGTAACCTGAATAATACTTTGTGTTACCTAGACGAATGAGAAACAAAAATCGAGAACACCTAGCTTCTTATTTCACAAAAGGAGTGAAAAAATTAAGGCAAGACTTTGTGAGTGAACACTAAAGGCTTTGTAGCCATTTGTACGATCATGGAAAGCATTGAAATATGCAGTTTTCCAAATGGAATGCATAAGGAAACTCACTTGGGAACAGCAGTAGCAGTCAGAGCCAATATTGGTACGCCTGGTAGGCGGTTCCTCAAGGAAGAAAGCTTCCGGTAGCTAGGCCTGCAATGTAAGGAGAATTGAAAATTATGACATGCTATTATCAGCAAATAAAAGCTTCAGAGCCTACAAACGCCATCATCTAAGTGACGGCAGATTAATTGGTGAGCCACAACCTCACCTCTCAAACAATTTCAACTAGCTATATGGAACTTGAAGCAGTTACAGATACCCAAAATCGGCGGGCTATGTAGGGGAAGTAGACAATCAGAAGAACCTTGAGAAAGGATTAGAGTAGCGAAGATAATTCTAGGTCACCAAAGGTGAGCTGCGAGAGCATTAACTAGGTTCCAAGAAACTTATTTTGTCTCATGAGGAAAGCATTATCTGAGAAACTTTAGTTTTTATCCAGATGATCAATGCAAACACTTCATGAAAGAGAGAGGGCCTCTTGGTCGCTGACAAACATGAAAGCTTATTATGTGGTCACAAGAGGAATAAAATGGTCGCGGAAAAGGCCATAGTTGAGGCGACACTTTTAAGTTAAGAAGACTAAAAAGAAGCAACCTCTATTATTACCTGAAGTCGTGGCCCCAACTTGAGATGCAATGTGCCTGGAAATTTGGACAATGGAGTAGAAATGTTGAGGCAAATTCTGAAGCTCCTGGCTAATACGGACAACTTATCCTATGAATAAATTCTGGCCAAGTAAATTCAAACCTCGTCTATGGCAATCAGGTTCAACAACCCTCTAGCATGAATCTTTGACAGCTTTGACATAAATCCTGGCGTTGCAATCAATTCTGGAGTCACGTAAAGCAACCTTAAGGATGGCTTTCCAGCTTCAAGGTCTTCATGGATCTAAATTGGAGAATAAAGAATTCAGAATATGAAAAACTGACGTGTCCACATCATTGCTTGTAGAGCGCACTCCAAAAAGATGCACTGAAAAACTACAAAAGAAACCACACTAACCAAGTTTATAATAGTCAGAGCAAAAGAAAAACAGAATCTTGCTTCAGTTTAGGACATTGATGAAAGAAGTCAAGATCAAATAGTGGCAGAATCTTGAACCAAAATAGGATACTGAGATAAAATTGAACCAAAAGAAAAACAGAATCTTGCTTCAGTTTAGGACATTGATGAAAGAAGTCAAGATCAAATAGTGGCAGAGCCATAATTTTTCTCAAAGAATGTACTAGATGAGTGATAAGCCATCGTGAAATCAACAAGAATAAAAATAGAGTGCGGTATAATTTCAGAAACGATATATCAAGAGTAGCTATAGATCCATTATCTTGACTCGTGAATCATCCTGTTTCCATTTGCCCATGCTTTACATGATTGAAAAGCACGATAATTATAAGAAGAGGATGGTGATGCTTGTGCATTGAGGTGTAAAATCAAAATGAACAGTGAATGAGAGTATGCATCCACCTGAATGACAGAACATAAATGGATGATGGAGACATAATGCTATTTTCATTGTCACCTACTATCCATGGAATGACTCGTATCTTACATCTGACACTAGAGTTAGCTCCACAATCTTGTCGTCATTCCAATAATCACCTTATTTCTAACTTGGGAAGTCTGCGTTGAAGACAAATATTCAGCAGCAATCCCTTTTTCCTTCAATGCAATCACTTGGTTTTCCTAATTAGAAAGGAAAGATGAAAAGTAAACGTCATAATTCCTCGGTACATAGATACTTGAGCATAAAGGGTCCAAGGAAGTTTGGATATGCTCACCATCAAAGCTGCAAGAAAAATGGAAACCAATAGGAGCAATCAGAATTTTGTCCAATTTGCAAAATCAACCAAAATCTTATGTAGCTTAAGTTTGCTCTATAATGCAGAAGTGATTGGAAGATTAACGGAATTAACCTATTAAAGGACAAACAACAAGCACAATTCCCGTTCTCGCCAGTGCAGGGATTTGATAACACATTGACTTCCCTCCACCAGTTGGCATGAGACAAAAACAATCTCTTCCTGCATGAGAAAATATCATTGTTAACAGAATTCAAATGCCAATATTACAACCAATTTCCCTTAAGGCCACAGACCAAGTACACATAAATGTTGATGAATGAAACCCAAAACAGAATGGAAAGAGCTAAATAGGGGGAAAGGTAAGGGAATCACTACCGGAGTGAGCCTTTACCATCTTTTTCTTGTCCCACCTCTCTTCAAAGGACAGGTTGTTGTGCAATTTGAGTAACTCAAGTGCATCCTCTGGTCCTCCCAAAAAACCTAGACTCTCTTCGTGATTTTACTCCATAGGAGGGAAGGACATTTAAGCAAGAGAGGCAAAGCCTCAATTTCAATGCACTACCCCCCACTGGAAGAGCAGCCAAACTTATCCAAAGATGACCTTGAGTTAGCTCTCGGCCGACCAACAAGTCCCAAAGGGCTTCCAAATAGAGATTTTATCAGTCCAAGTCCAAGAACCTCTTGGGAAGATGAAAAAAAAAAAAATTAGGCTCTCTAGAGAGAAAGCAATGGCTAACTTCTCTATCAAGCCTGTCATCTAAGAAATAGAACATTGTTAGAGCTTGTCCCATGCTGGTTAATTACAACCTCCAAAGCTAGTGAGCCTGGGTGGCCTCTCCACTCATTGCCAATTGGTTTTGAGTTGGATGCTTTCACATGGTATCAAAGCTAGGCTTTCGGAGGCTTCTGGACAAGACTTTGTTGGTTTCCCGTTGTTTGCGCATTAAGTGCTTCTTGTTTCGTTGTTTGTTGTGATCCCTCTGTTATGGATCCATTTATCTCTCCACGTGCAAAGCAGGGGTAGCACGTGCAGGGGAGTGTTAGAACTTGTCCCACATTGGTTAATTACAACCTCCAAAACTAGTATATGAGCCTGGGCGGCCTCTCCACTCATTGTCAACTGATTTTGAGTTGACTGCTTTAACAAACATGATGTGTTTTTGAGTCATCCCGTTTTCAGATTTTGGTTAATTTTTTTGTTGATCATTGTGAGAGGTTTCCTATTGGCTTTGGTGATTCTTGTCTTGAATGACTCGCTCATCCATCGTCTAGCTTGTCCCTGCAGGGCCTGTACCGAACCCCACTATGCGTCATTCAATATATAGATTGTACGATTTTATATTACGCCTAATTACCTAAAACAAATTCCAAAAAGGACTACTAAAGCAAAAGTTTGTATTACTTGCATCATTCATTATAAGCATGGGAAAAAGCTAAAATTAACAGGACCTGAAAGAACTGCTTCAATAGCTTCCAACTGTTTCCCCCGGAATTCAGAATGACCAAAATGCCATCTTAAAATCTTCACCAAAGCTTCCTTTCCAATTTTCTTCTTCTCGATCGCACTTGCACTTTGCAGTGGCAATGCTGACTTCTTCATTCTTGCTGCTTAAACAATGGAACCCAAAAGACGAACAAAAACCAGAAAGTTCAAACCAACAAAATCATAACAATTTCTTCAAACTAGAGGCTAGAGCTCTATCATTCTATGTAAGGATCAGAGTCAATGAGATGCACTGGTGTACTACCAGTTAAACTGGTCCAAATAAGCCATTGTAAAATTCTTAAAACAAGTTAAAATGACACTGCAGGGATATAATTAATCGGTGCATAAACAGTTGAGATACAAACAAAAAAAAAACGTCGCAAATTCTGGTAAATATGGAAAATGGCTAAAAACCCAGACGGGAGATCAAAAGAGAGAACTTTTTTCCAGATAAGAGGTCTCTAGAGACCAACGAATACATGACAGATAGATATAAATGTCCGTATATGAGTGTAGAGAGAGAGAGAGAGAGAGAGAGAGAGAGAGAGAGAGAGAGAGAGAGAGAGAGAGAGAATTGAGAACCTGAAATCGCCAGGTATCGTGAGGAAGAGGGGTGGTAACGGAAGGGAAGGGAAGCTTTTGCCGGAAACTAGATCAACTTTCACCCGACTGCTCACAACAATACTAGGGTTCAAGAATTTCATAAATCTCGCCAGAAACTTATCTGTTCCATTGCGATACATAGATGGGTATACATAAATCAATTCGCCTTTAGTTAGGAAAAGGGTTTGAAGAACAGACCTGTTCTTTGATGCAACAGATACTTGGGAGTAAAGAACATTCAAATGAGATTCGGAGTGGGAATGGGAAACAGTCCGTCAAGCATATAAACCGAACCAAAGGGTAATAGATTGAAGAGATATGTGAGAACTATAGATACATTCTTCTGTGAGAAACAAAATGTGTTACCACAAAGGGACATCAAAGAGAATCGCTATATTTTAGAGAGAGAGAGAGAGAGACGAGAAGCAGAAAAGGCGTGGCGGGAGACTTGTAATTGGCCTTGCCATTGTTTCAGAGAGTAATTTCTCTTCCTTGTGGTGACTGGTGAGAGTAATAAATTAAGAGAAAACTGGCCGCGACTTTACACTCCGGCCCTCAAAGTCTTTGGTTATAAGCCCTAAACTCTCAATTACGGACGTAAATTAATTCCGCAAACTTTGGCGCAGTAATCAGATTGAGACCGCAAACTTAAGAATCTTGTGGCCGTAATATTAGACTTTTGGGTCAGAGATTGGGCTTTTAAGTTGGGCCTTTTGGGCTTCTTTAGACTTGATTGGGTATGGTTTATCTCACTTTTAAGCCTAAAACAATTGAAATAGGTTTGAGATGATTTTTGAAAATCTTTGAAAAGTCTCAAAAATATTTTTTCTTGCAAAAGTAATTTGACATAAATATCATGATTTTTTATATAAAAATTAATATAATAATTTTGTTTGGAGACACTCGGTCATATTAAAATTGCGATAATAGCATAATAAACTTAAATTTATGGTCAATAGGTAAAAATGTGACAACAAAGGGGATGCAAGTATAGGCTTCAAGTTATTTACAGAAAGCATTACAAATTCCATTCACAGCTAAAATTTAGGATATCTAATTAGATAAAACTAGGCATCAAGAAATCTAACAAACAGAGTGATTTTTCAATAATCTCAAAGTGACCTTGAGTTCATAGACCACCAGATCAACGTGTGACTTCACTGAAGACAATAGACGGCACATTCGTTCACCTAACTCAATCTTTAAATATATGGAAGGAATTTGTTTTTGTCAGTAATTTTTAAATTTAAAACCGAAATACATGAATATTTTTTTTTATTTTGACAAAAGTAATTAAAAAAGTAAAAACTAAATCTCACTCTAAGAAAATTTAGTAAAATTTTCGAACTTGAATTTTAGACGATAACTTTAGAAAAGACGAATAAAATATATATATAATACAAAAGAGAAACTTGGAAAATAATTTAGCTCAAACCTTTTTGGGTGCAATGAGACCAAAAAAGTGTGCAGTTAGAAGCTCCTATCATCAAGACGGCTAAGATTCGCGAATTAGGGTTTTACTACAGCGCCTCACAAGGACTACTAGTACTATTTCAGATTCCCTCTGTGGTCATTTCGGTTGATCGTCTCCTCCAAAACTAGGGATTTTGAGCAGAGAGAGAACGAGAAGATGGGTCACTCCAACATCTGGAACGCGCATCCCAAGAACTACGGCCCTGGATCGCGTACCTGGTGATTTCCCATTCTTGTTTTTCGATGTTCACTCTTACTTCTGTATAGATCCATAATCTTTGCCATTTTTGGTGAGAAAGGGAAGGGGCCAATCAAAATACTTTCATTTTGGTACTTTCCTCTCCATTTCTCACCAAATTATTGAAACCAAAGGAATGATTTGGAGAGAAACTCTAATCCTTTTTCTTATTGCCTCACCAAATCAATCAATCCAAAGGGGCTTGGGTATTTGATGGATTTGTTACACACTTACACATGGCTGATGAAAACTATCTATACTAGCCAAGTGTATTGGTGGGGCTAATAACAGGGGTATGGATGAGTTATACACTGCCACTGGGACTAGTTAGTGAGGAGATTACTAGTGACCTTAGTCACGTAATCCTTCAGTAAGACCCTCTGCTCTTACTCTCATTTCTCGCTATCGCTTTCTGTCCAATGTTAATGTAATTTTTAGTCCAATAATTGTATTCAAATGCCGGAAGTATAGTCCCCAAGAATTTGTATATGTGTGTATGTTCTGGACAGTATCTATGATCCGTCATATTAATATGTATTTGGAAATATTTTTCCATGTCTATTGATTGAACATGTATTTTTTTTCCTAGTCCTAGAGCCAAGGCTGAAGCTTTTGAGCTTCCATAGTTGTGTTGGTAGCTTAACACGAGAATTTTGAGCTGGGTGAACTTCGTTTTGCACTTTTGCTTTACATTTTGTTTAAAAAGTTTTGAACTGACTTTTTTATGTTGGGCGTCACATGTACTTCTGTTGGGAAGTCAGAGGTTCATGCTAAGCCAGAACGACAGTCTGAGAATGAGAATGGATCAATGGACATTTAAACAGTTAATGTTTACTGAAAATTCGAGACCAATAGATGCTTATGATTTTATTGTGATTGTTCATGCGTCTTGACTAAGCTTGAGAAAGTAGTTAATGTAGCATCCAGTGGCAGATTTACATTAGGACCACTGTGGGCCTGTGCCCACACTCACTTTCGTCTAATTACATTTTAGCCTATGATTTTTGTAGTATTTTCCATTTTATCACTCTAATGTGGTAGGTATTTTGTCCTAAACTCTTAGCAGACAATGATTTTTCCCCTCAACAAACCCTTTTCGTGTACTCCTCCAATATTTATAATTTTAGGTAAATATTGGTTTGCTATTCTTTCCCTTTTATTATCTGCTACTCTAGCCTATTCTAGGGGGTAGGGAATGGGATCCTGTGTGAGACTCGAACCCAGCGGCTTACCACTTGAGCTGCCCTTTATATTCGTAACGTTCAAGTGTTCTTTAAGTACGGGTATGCCACACTTTATTGCAGTATATGCTTAAATCTAAACATTCATACATAATCCTCACTTATAATTAGATTGTCTTATTTAGTTGAGTTATTTAGAATTGATTTTGGGGTCATAAACTTTTATTTTACTGGTATACATCCTGACCAAGGCAACACAAAATGTCCGACGTGTCCAATTTCATCTTAAGAGTGCCCCCACTCGCTTTATATTCTGGCTAAGCCACTGGTAGCATCGGTAAGGACCGTAAGGTCCTGAAAATTGTGATCCATAAATGCATGGATACTTCTCACTTTTGTGCTTAAGCAGCTTAATAATGAGCTGCATTTTGTCATTTAAATAACCGGTTTCCACAAGAAGGGAGTCAAAGTCCTAACAAATTTGTTCTCAGGCTACTTTTGGGTTTCTTATATGATGGTCTGTAAATAATCACATTTGGTTAGGTGAAACAACTTGTTCATTTTGTTTTGGGATTTTCCTAAAATGATCTCATGGTAATTTGATTCTGCCTGTCAGCCGGGTCTGCGGAAACCCTCATGGGTTGATCAGAAAGTATGGTCTCATGTGTTGCAGGCAATGCTTCCGCAGCAACGCAAAGGAGATTGGCTTCATCAAGGTTAGTTTTATGTGTATAGGAAATGATGCCTTGATCATGGTTAGTACAATGCTCTTATCAAGAGCATGAAAATAATTATACTTATATTCCTGATGCTGTGTTAAACAGCTTCTGTTTTCCGTAGCACTTCATCACCCTATTTTTATACAACGGGGCAATTCTGCAATTACTTTGTGGAACATAGACCAGTTCCCCCCTTGCCTACCATAAATAGTGCCCTGATGCCCGGCTCTTAACCTGTATTGAGTTGTCAAAATGTGGGCGAGGCACATAATTGAGCAAATTTCTCAGGTGTGCTGCTGTTGTATGCTTGGGCTTTGAAGTTCAAAGTACTTAGCTTTGGATTACGTTGACAAGGAGTTACAAGAAAACACTAAACGCTCATTTAGCACAAGATGCCTATGTGGCAATGTCTCAAAACTACCAATCCTTTTGGTTGCCAATGAAACACTGATGTGCATGTTGTTGCCAATGAAACACCAATGAAACTACCAATCGTTTTGTGCATGTTGTTGTGTTCTTAGACTTTCTGTATGTAGACATGTCTCGGGTACCTCAATTTTAGAGTTTAATGGTCATTTAAGCAGATGGGACAACCCTGGTTCTGAAAGTTGTGCCTTTCTCTTTGTTTTGGGGAATGCGATTCATTGATAGAGAACATTTAAAACAAAAATCAAGGCTGCCGTCCCCTCCATATTACAACCAAGATAAGTGAAGTGAAAATTCTTGAGGAAATTTGCCAATTAAGGCATAACACAAAAATACACTAGTATTTGTGCCTGTCTGTCTATTCTGTTTTCTTCTCTCTTGTTTTGTCCTTGTGAAACCTGATGCAATGTTTCTCTCTCTCTCTCTCTCTCTCTCTCTCTCTCTCTCTCTCTCTCTCTCTCTCTCTCTCTCTCTCTCCAGTACCGCTAAATGGGTGATGCCAAGCACAGAATGGAGCTGCATTGGACAACATTTTTTCCTTCTACAAGGATGTATTCTGAGAATCAGTCTTTAGAACTGCTCTTTCTTCTTTTTTGTTGGTGCAAGAACTGCTCTTTCTTCCCCCAGGACTTTTGTCGAAATGTTATGGATAGTATGTAGTGTTGGCATGGCCTCAGTTAACTCCTCTTGGCATTAGTTGAATATCAGATTGGTGTTATGGTGTTTGATTTCTATTACGGTTTGCACTTCTCTTCTCCAATAATTCCATAGGAAGAGCGATGGCTATTGTATGTCCTTGGCCGGGGGGGCGAAATCCCTGTACTGTATGAATGTTTTCTCACACACTCAGGAAAATACAGTGCTACAATAACACCCGATGGTTGTTTCAGTTAATGAGAATATGCAGGATGAAGCTCTTGACATCTATTGTTTTTACCAGAAGTAAACCAGATTAGACTATGCGTGAAAGCCGTTCATAGTGCATAGTTAGCCCGTTTGACATACTACTCTCTGGATCATTGAATTCAGTATGGTTCCAGGATGAGAGGCTTGTGTCCGAACTGACTCGGCCACATGAATTTCCCTAGACTTACCATTACCACTCTTTGCGTCGTGCCCACTATCGTTCAGATTAATAGATAGGACCCGTTTTGATTTTGGATTTGTCAAGAAAAGAAAGTGAAGAAGGGGAATGGAATTTGCTTGCACGCATTATTTTGTAGGTAACTTGGGAAAAACAGTTTCGTGAGAAAGATTTACTCCTTTGTTTTGAAGTATTACTATTTTCTAAATTTAACCTGAAAGGTGAAATTATTTAGCTTCTACGGCATTTTCCTTTTCTATATATAGAGTGAAAAAAAGGAATTTAAGTATTACTGCCTGCTTACAACCAACTTATAGTTTCCTTTTCAAAATGAATGTGCAACTAGGCTACTTTATATACTCATTAGCTAACATTATCCCTTTTGATTGAAGAAGAAAAATATGCCATTTCTCTAGTACCACACTGTCATCTACGCGGAATTCAATCGGACTTACTTAGTTTGTACTCTGAAAACTTTTCTCTAAGCATTAAGCAAGCGACAAATTTTGAATCCTTATTCATTGAATCAGCCACTTGTATGTGTGTCAGTCTACTCGTTGTGCGCAATAAAGAATTTGGTCTACTCGTAGTGCGCAATAAAGAATTTGGCTTGCAGGTTGTAGTGGGCCGAATTCAACAGAGATCGGGTCAAAGACCGGACAACTTGGGCTGGTTAGCAGGAAGCAACCCATGCCTATTCCTGTGGCTAAAGGGACGAAGAACAAGGCCAACTCTTTCCGTATGGCCCAATGCCTATTGAATATGATTGGGCCAAACGGTTGGTGGGCTGAAACCCGAGAACCAACTTGTTCTGTATGGCCCAACCTTTATGGATGCTTTTGGGCTGAACCTTGCTAGGCCGAAACCAATGGCCCAGACCGTTCCATATGAGCCCAAAGGCCTGTTGGATATCCTCTGGGTTTGGTGGTTTTGAGTTAGGGCCGAAGGGACATGACCCATGAACCAAACCGGGACACCGTAAGAAAAGTTTACGAGAGCACATGGTGCTGGCTACGTGGCAGCCGACCAGAGGCTCCCAAAACATTTACAAGCAGTACGTGGCAAACTAGCAGTCACATGACCGAGGTGGTTATCTGTGATGTGACACGCTCGTGCCGAGCACGAGTGACTTAGAGACCCAGTATATTGTGACCTATAAATAATCCCTAATGAGATGCAATTCTAAATCTGAGTAGTACATTGTGCCTTCCTCTTTCCTTCAAGTACTAACTTGAGTTACGAAGTGTCCTCCAGCGATTGCGGCTGGAGTGGCACTAATTGGTTGCTCCGTTTTAAAGATTCCTGGAGTGAAGAGGAAGTCGGATCTAAAGATTCTAAACCAAGAACGACGATTATGATCCACCACCCCATAGAGGTAATCACATGACCATATTAATTAACTTATTATGATTGCCAAGTGAATTGGAAGGTTGTCCTATTTTTTTAAAAATGACTTTGAGCAGCCCACGTTAGTTTGGTACACCAAATTTCTGCACATGCACCTGAACTGGAGTACTTGGAAAGATCAGTACTACTGAATTTGTTCAATTTTTTGGACCAAAGTTCCATCTCCCTTTACACCTATGTATTCATTTGAACATGTGTATCTATATGTTTAACAGCTTGCAATGTTGACTTTCTCTTTAGGTTGTGCCAGCCAGTTTTTTTTTATTATTATTATAATATAGTAATTTGCTTAATGGGCTTGCTAACTAGAAGATCAATCTCACCGTTCATTTAACACAGTGTTGTATAAAAACCGCCACAAAATCTCGTTTGAACTAGCTCACCTCGAATGAAAATTAAGAGTACGCGAATCGAAGTCAAATTCCAGACCAACGACTTCTGCTGTAAATACTCCTCTTATGAATTAAAAGTTTTCGTCAGGGAACAAAAAAATTACGCAAATTCATGGTCCAAACGTAGTCTTTGTATATAATTTCGGACTTGTGACTTTTTAGCCACATGTTGCTCTCTAGAGCGGAAATGGGGACCTGGTGTGCGCTCCTTGGTGTACGGCATCTGAGCCGTTGAATGTGTTTTCAACGGTCTTGATTTCATCTCGATATTTTGTAGATCTGAGTCTTCTATGTCAAGATGAAATTGGAGTTGTTGATTGCCGAGATCAACATCTCAAATGCGCAGATCGGGGTACTCATTTCCTTATATTTAAATCTTTCAAATTCCGGGGTACTCGTTTCCTTAATGGACTTGCTAACTAGAAGATCAATCTCACCGTTCATTTAACACAGTGTTGTATAAAAACCGCGACAAAATCTTGTTTGAACTATCTCACCTCTAATGAAAATTAAGAGTATGCGAATTGAAGTCGAATTCCAGACCAACGACTTCTACTGTAAATACTCCCCTTATGAATTAAGAGGGTGTTTTGGTAGCCATTTTTTCACTTTTCATTTTCACATTTTTTAGTTTTGGATGTTTGGGAGACTTGGGCTAAAATGACTTCTTCTAAAATGAGTTTTTTATTTTAGACTTTAGAGAGAAAAAGTGAAAAAGATGCAGTGAGGAGTTTTTCCACTTCTCATTTTTCACTTTTCTCATTTTCAATAACAAAAATACCCACAAAATATATTTTGGACATCTCTCTCAAACATTACTCATGTTACAAAATGCATTCTGCACATTTTTCTCAAACACTTTTACCAAATTCAAAATACATTCTAACCATAATCTAAAAAGTCAAAAATTCAAAAAGTTGAAAATGAAAAGCTGAAAATGAGACTCTTAAACACCCCCCTAAGTTTTCAATAGGGAACAAAAAATTACGCAAATTCATGGTCCAAACGTAGTCTTTGTATATCATTTTGGACTTGTGACTTTTTAGCCACATGTTGCTGTCTAGAGCGGAAACGGGGACCTGGTATGCGCTCCTAAAAAAAAAAATTCTTTCGAGTTCCGAAATTACGTACGACTTAATACCTTGTAGAATAACGAGTCAAAAGGGGGCTGAACTTCGGAAAAACAATTCCAAGGACCCAAATGGGTCTTCCTTCTATGCGCATGCATAGACCATAAAATGAACTACTCCATATATTATTATAACAAGATGTCCGGCTCAACTTGTATACAACTCAACTAATTTCGGAATTCCAAAGTTAACAACCAGAAGAGTCTTCCGGTGACTCGAAGATTTGAAATTTTTTTCCTCTGTGAAATTCAAATAAGTGATCTCGTAAAAGATAAACACTTATTGCATTTCTCATACCCGCTTGAGATTTGAACTAGTCTAATCTTCCACGCAACCATATGTTTTGACAAAAAAAATTACTAGTAAAATATTACTACTGAAACAAAATAAAATAAACCGTGCACATGGATGTTTAAATTTTAGGGAATGAACGCTGCTAGGGGTACAACCCTTTTGGGTACCGAAAATGCACCCCAGCCTTCGGGGACCCGCTTTTGGGTCCCACACGAGTGATCCAAACCGTTCATTGTTCTTAAAATATTTTTCCGAGGGGGTCCACAAAAAATCAGCTCAATCGGACGGTTAGAAGTGCTTGAACCAAATTCTCACCGTTTCAAATTAAAGAGCTGATTTTTTGTGGACCCCCTCGGAAAAATATTTTAAGAACAATGAACGGTTCGGATCACTCGTGTGGGACCCAAAAGCGGGTCCCCGAAGGCTGGGGTGCATTTTCGGTACCCAAAAGGGTTGTACCCCCAGGTTTTCCGTAAATTTTACGTCTCGTGGGCTGTTAGTTTTCCTTTAAAAACAGCATTATTTAATTTGTTTATTAAGTGGGTGCTGGGTTGGTTTTCCAACCGCAGCCACCTGCACCAGTACTGGAAATGAACTGAATTTAGGAATTAATTAATCATTGCCATTTTGAACACATCTTATTAAAATAATTGTCGCACGAGTTTCAATGGACTGCATTTATAAAAAGAAATGTCAATCGAAAAATATAATCGATTTTCTATTTGATTATAAAAATATTACCTTTTAAAAATATAATCGATTTTTTATATTCAGTTACGATGGAACGAAAGAATATAAAATAGGGATGGAGAAAAACGAAACCAATTTGAATACATACACTCCTCAACTCGCGGGTAGAAACTACTGTGAATAGTATGCCAGGTCCGCCGTGCTTCCAAAATAGTCTCCACCTCGAGTGAAAATTGTGTTATAAACAGTTTATTTTGTAGGGTTCGGTAGGCAAAAACGTTATTGCAAAAAATCACGTAAAGTCGGAAAAAAAGTATATTTTCAAACTCACGTGTATTTTGCAAGAGAGAAAGTGCAAATGCCTCTTTTTGTTAGTGCTTTTCTAGAACCCTGCCACCCACGGCCGGCCCAAGGTATTTGGGTGCCCTAGGTCTAATTAAAAAAATTGTGCCCTAAAAATTTTCGTGTTCCTCAACCAAACTTTCTACGTTTTTGTTACTACAATATCCCCGTAAAAAATGTATTAATACAAGCCAAATTTAACAACGATGTAGAGCATCTAGAGATTTTGTGCCTTTTTCGAAACAAAATTTGGGTCAAAACTCCTTTGCCATGCAAATGCCAAACCCTAGTTTTACCCAAATCTGTTGTTTTTCAAGTTTCCTCTAAAAAATTTGGGTCAAAATGGCTCATTTAACTACTTATAATAAGTAAGAAATTTGATCTGTTGTAATTAATATTATGACTTTATTTGTTGGAAAAATAATGAAATTTGATCAACTTTTTGGTTACTTGGGAAAACTCAAGAACTTGTGTCAATTTAGAAATTCCAAATGCAAACCCACTCGAAACTCTAACAAGAAATTAGAAAATTACTACCTAATTACTTTTTCTTTAAGCAAATAATAAACTAAACTTAATCATCTCGTTTAGAACTGTCTTGATTTTTTACAAAACCAGAAATAAAAATTGTAACAAGCAGAAAATGATTTTCTTTTAAACCAGTTTTAGCTTTGGGCCTTTTTTTAAATTTTGGGCCACAATAGTTTTTGGGCCTTTTTTAAATATTGGGCCACAATGTTGGTCTCTTTTGTCACTTCTAATGGATTTTTTTACCTTTATTTTGGTCCACAAAGTGTTCTAGTCAAGCCCACAAAGTGTTTTAGTATCCAGTTACCTCATTTGTCTGATCTCTGTGATAAACCCTCTTGGTTTGAATCTAGTAATGGTCCTTTTTCTGCTGCTGCTGCCTATAATCTGATTAACAAAGAGGAGACAGATCGAAAAGGTTGGGAGTGGATATGGAAGCTCAAAATACCTCAGAAACTTAAAGGATTTATTTGGCTTATTTTGCATGATAGCTTACCTACTAATTATATGAGAGCTCATAGAAATATTACTACTGATGGTGGTTGTCCGAGGTGCGACTCTAGTTCTGAAGACTTAAATCATCTTTTTCGTAATTGCATCAAAGCTAAGGAAATCTGGAATTGTTTTCATAACTGCCATTGGTACGGAAGTAGACCTGATTGTCATGTCAAAGATTGGATTGTTTCCAATCTTAAGTCAAAGAGTAAATCTCAGATTGGTAATGGTATTCCCTGTAAACTTCTCTTTGTTATTATCATTTGGCAAATATGGAAAGATCGCAACAGGAAAAACTTTGATAATATTGAGGCAAATGTTAATGTTAGTTACGGGAATATCATTGCCTATGCATCTGAAATTTCTGAGGCTTTCAAGTCCCCTCTGTACAAAGGTAGTTCCCATATTGCTCTTATACATTGGTTTCCTCCTTCTACAGCTGGGGTGAAATTAAACACCGATGGCTGCCGATACGAGAGTACGGGCAAAGCAGGTTTCGGAGGAATTTTCAGAGATCATAAAGGAATTTGGGTGCTGGGCTACTATGGCAAGATACAATGCAATTCAAGCCTTCAAACTGAACTTTGGAGTATTTATAGAGGCCTAACAATCATGCTTGAGAAAGGTATCCAAAATGTCAACATTGAATCTGATTCCCAAGAGGCTGTGAACCTGATAAATGATGGTCCGACGGAGAATCATCCCCACCAAGCTCTGATCATGGATTCCAAAATCCTTCTTGACCGCACTCGTGCAAACTTGACTCATATCTATCGGGAAGCCAACCAAAGTGCCGATCACCTCGCCAGATTGGGAGCTGAACAAGCAGAAAACCTTGTTGTCACGGAGGAATCCCCTCAATCGGTTCGCCATTTTGTGATTGAGGATGCCCTGGGCGGTAGTCGCTATAGGGATTAGTTTATGTCCTGTCATTTGTTTTATGTATGCTACTGCTCTAAAACCTTCGTTGCTCTAGTTCTATGAATTCCGTTGCACCAAAAAAAAAATAAATAAATAAATAAAATAAATAAAATGATAGGGTGCTCCAAAAAGTGGCCATTTTTGGGGTGCCCTAGGCCCAGGCCTTGTGGGCCTGGGCCGGCCCTGCTGCCACCCATTCCCCCTTCCCTGCCGCCACACCCACCCCTCCCCTGTCATCTCCTGCATCACTACCTCTTGTGGATATGGGTTGAGACAGAGCCAGCTCATAGATATTGGGGGCTCGAAGTGAAATCCTAATATGAGGCCCTATATAAATCTTCAAGTGAAATTTTGCAAAAAGAAAATTCCAAAATTCAAAGTTCATAGCAAAATTTATGATGAAAAACCCCGCACTTTTGTAGAGAAATTTAAAGGCCTAATGAAATAAACTTTAGAAAAATTCGACATCTATTGCTTCGAAATTCAACAAAATTTAGTGACAAGATGGAATATAATTGAGCACTTGAGCTAGTTGGCACTTAAAAAAAAAAAAGGAAAAATATTGCCCACTTTTCTACTTTGTTCGGATGGCGAGAAGAGAGGCCTTAGCTGAAAAAAGTTGAGAAACACTGGGACCAGGATTCAATCCAGATCCTTAAGTTTTGAAAGCGCTCGGCTGTCAAATGCCAAGTAGAAAAGTAATTTGAAAGATATCGGAACCATTAACCATAGACCCAACTGTATTTTTTGGGGCCTCCTCGGCTAAAAAAAATTGGGGGCCCGAAGTCTAAGCCGGCTCTGGGTTGAGAATGTTGGGAGTTTAGTAAGATGCATCGATCCGGACATCGCTTCCGCTGCGCCGGCGTGCACAAGGCCCAAACTTCTGGGGAGTATCCACGGAAGTATCCACGGAGTCTACCACATTCGTTGGGCCCAATATACGTTAAATGACCTATATCCACTTAAAAGGCTAAGCCTTGTAAGTGGTGAGTCATCCAATTGTATATTAAGGTTCAACCCCTTTTCTATTTTTCCAATGTGGGACTTAACCTTCACACGTGTTCTAACAAATCTCCCCCTCATGTGTGAACCGTTCATTGAGCCTTGTCCGTTTCTTTGCATCCAAGCTCCCCCTTGATTCTGATCTACTACTCTCAACCCAATCTTCCAAACTAGGCTTACGCCGCACCCACTCCAACGATTCAGATCCATTCATCAAATTCTCCATTGAGAGCCAATGTGCCCATTCACTGGCACCATGCTCTCCGACAAGAAATTCCATTGAGAGCCATTGTGCCCATTCATTGGCACCATGCTCCCTAATAAGTCAACGTGCAACACATGTTCCATTCGCTTGCATCACCTTGCAACAGGCACACCGCATTACTTGCACTGTTGGATTTTATATTGGACCATCCCGGTTTTGTTCTAATAACCAGAAAAAAATCGAGTTCCATTTGGGTTTTCTATGCACCGTTCTTTATGTAAGAGAGAGACAGGCAGCAGCTCATTTCGCCAAACCTGCCTTTGGAGGTGTTCCAGAGGTAGTGGTTTAGTCGTTTTATCTTGGGAGATAGATTGGTGCAACTTTTAACACCCTCGGTAGACGGCGAATCTGTTTAAAGGACACTATGGTTTTCACAGGACTCGGCTTCTTATTGTGGTACTCAATTAAGTGCCACTAATTTATGCAAATTATCGATACGAAGGCAAAATCAGAGATCATGTGGGTCTTTTTTCATGACTTAATTATGAGTACCTTTTTTTACAATTTTTTCTTGCATCAAAATGTGTTTTGGCATAGTTGTCAATTCCACATTTATTTTGTGGAAGAATAAAAATGCTGGGCTATTAACTATTCTATGAAAGCTGGTGCAAAATTTGCATGCATAAAGATGTTTATTAGAGTCAACTTTTATACTTCTATATTTTTTTTTCAATTACATCGATCATAAAAAATTACAACATGTTTTTTTTTTCCTAAGGTGTTGACTTCATTATTTTGTCAAAAAATCACATACTTGGATTTGTGGTTTTATAGCCGATTTAATCACCATGAGAAATTCGAGTCAATAGGAGCAGATAAGAAATAGAATTGTTATATTCTTTTAATTTAAGTGATCTGGTAATTCAATACACTTTGTGATTGAAAACACAATTTTTTAAGCTGATACTTAAAAAAAAAAACATCATTTTATTTAATATCTCTGTGCATAGGACGAGTTCATGCTAGTTATAACGAAGCCATGAAGAGTGTTTATTGCAATTTTAGATGGTAGATTAAAACATTACAAAAGGTACAAAAAACATTATAGATTTTTGGAAGCCAGATTCTATAATCTACTCTCATAAATTTTCTCAAATACTGTAAGAGTTACCGCGTCCTCTAACGGAGATTCGATTTAAGTCGGGACAAAAGTTCGCGTCATTTGACGCCACGAGGCCACGATAGAATATCACAAGGATGTTTTAAACCTAAAACTTAAAAGGAGACAAATTTAGATTTCAAGCATCGATAGCCAACCCATACAGAAAGGGTATGAAGAGGACTTGTAACTGTTTCGCTTTCTTGTTAAAATCTCCCGCAGAAAATCAATCGAGTCACCAAGTACATGTTTTCGAGCAAAAAACAAGATCACTTCAATACATGAAAGTTACAACTACAACAAAAAACAGATCTGAACCAAAAAAAAAAAAAAAAGCTTCGAAAAATAAGCTCCGGTATTGGAAACCATAACCCCTTGTGGAAGTGGTGTTGGAAAAAATCCAGCGTGGTTGCTGTCACCGCCTTCACCGAGAAATTAGATGCAGGCATGCTGGAAAAAATATGGCAAATACATCGATTTCCAGATAACAATTCCATTATACAAATACAAACTGAATATATATTATGAAATTACATATTACAATCAAATGTACAAACGAAATATCAAATTGAATTACTCTTTATTCATCCATTCATTATCACTTCCTACATATCAATAATTTTTTGTTAGAAATTTTGGAGCAACAAAGTTTCAGAATGTATGTTATATATACAATAATTAGTGATAGTAAGAATTAACGACAATAAAAATTAATCAAATAAAGAAATCTCATTTCAATGGAGTAGACGTCCATCAAATAAGAATTTAAAGTTTTGAAATTAGATAAATTGGATCTGAGAAGAGATAACAAATAATAAGAGATATGAATGGAATACACACTTAGGAGTTTAACTCAATTCGGAATGATATATCATTTAAGCGTTTAAAGAAAGTGTTTTCATATATATATTTATTTTAAATTATGTGTATAGAAAAGGATGAGTTAAATGGTTGAATATCATAATTATTTCTTAATTTCTAAACTCATAAGAATAGGCATGGTATGAATGTTAGATGATAGATTTTATTTATTCATACACCCTATCGAATTACAGTTTATTTATTTTTAACATTTCCTTCACACCGCAAAGAAGCAAAATCATGCGGAGATTAACTGGTCTTTTTTAAGTATTACTATATTTGGTATGCCATGAAATAATGACCTAGATACCAATATAGACAGAGGTAAAACAAAAATAATAATTGGAAAGATATTTCATTACATTATGAAAAATAAGAAGATTATAGCAAGTAGAATCCATGGAATGTGATAAGATCGTGTCATATGTATTACTTCAAAATTCAACTAACAATCCCATGAACTACTGCCACTTGTCGCATCCACATTACTCCTCATGAAAAGTCATTTTGCAATAGTATATTAGATATCAAATCTAAAATATAGAAGTTGAATAAACATTTTAAAGTGTGAAATTTTTTAGGGAAAAAAATATCACAAACACCCCCATAATAACTTTGATGTGTGTAAATTGCTCCAAACACACGGATACCTACCTATCAAGACTAAAGGAATGAGCTCCTCTCCCATCCTCTCTTTCTCTCTCCAGTCCGCTTTGGTTTTGATTGGCGTGGGCTCATACAAATGACCGGAACATATCTCGACGAGAATTTCTACCACACAAGAAATCATATTGAACAGATACCTATTAATCCTCATATGAAAATTTATAACTGTGTTGTTTGTTCACACTAGATTCTGGCCCATTTGTGGTTTTTTTCTAATATAAATGGGTGTTGTTGAGATAACAATCAGTGTTCAATCAACATGATTGTTAGTGGGTTGAAGATCTCGATGACATCTACAACGTGAACGATTCCGCTCGTTGATGTGAGCCTCCAAAAATCAAACAAGAGAGGATTGGAGAGAGGAAGGACCGGAGAGTAGCTTATTCCCAGAAAACACCCACCAGTTCTAGATAGTCTCTGTAGACAAATATAATCTCTAAACATGGATTTATTGTTTGGTTAGTAATTTTGAGATAAGTTTTAGAGATAACAGTTTTCTATATTGCTACGTAATTTTTCGTCTTTAGTCTATTTTAAAAATATTTTAGTAAGTTTGTTTACTTTTTGAATAGAGAATTCGAGATACACAATATATGTTGAAAAAATTAAAAATATATAAATGATTTAGTAAAAAAATACTACTCAAAGAAGAAAAAATACGGATGATGAAGTCTTGATCATCCGTATTTTCAAAACTGGAAACAAAACAAAGGTAGTCCGATAAATAGAGGGTTGTTTCACGTCGCGCGCAGCATCAATGGAGACACCGACTTCACGTGGTGGATTTAGGAAAGCCCTGCACAATACGTCAGTTCCCACCCGTGACACTGTGACAGGGTCCACAAAGTCAAAATAGAGTTGTAGTAGACACGTGTGTATCGTTTATTACGTTTTGAATTGATTATTCTAGAATATTAGTAGGTCCCCCTTACCTAATTTTTATTTGTACAGTTGTTTTTTACTTATTGTTTTCTTCAGCTTTAGAAAAATGCTAAATACCCATAAGATATAAAATGTTTTCTTTAGAATATGATATAAAATGTTTTCTTTATTCTAGAAACTTTTCTGGATAATTTTTCTGTTTATGTAGCAGTGCTGTTAATTTTCTACTAGATTCATGTCAACATTTTGTATCATATTCTATTGTTTTTTCTTGAAAATACATAGACTTTTTTCCAACTTTGATAATGCGATTTTGTAATTTTACAATTTCTCTAATCGAAAAAGAAAATATGACTTGAAATTTTGACAAGACAATAATTTGGTAAAATTAAGAGAGAACATCCCAAGAAGAACGAGGGGAAAAATTGTAAAAAAATTAGGTTAAAGGGCCTTAGTATCATGTTATTGGGAAATTTTGAGCAACAACTGTTCCACAACCATTAAATTTTCAAAAATTATGAAAATTACTCAAATATTTTGAAAAATATCCAAGCAAAACAAGTTAAAGACAGTTACATTGAGATGAATCAATAATTCATAAAAACTTGATGCAAAATTAACAAACGCGAAAGAAAATTGAATAAAAATAAAACCAAAAAACTTGAAAAGCCAATGATCATGGAACAACTCCTAAAATGAGGACACTTTTATTTCATGGAATTGTCCACGCACTTTGGCTCGTAGTTCTATTGTGGAATTCATTTGTATAACCTTAAAACTAGGGGTGTACAAGAAAATCGAAAAAATCGTGAAACCGGATCGACCGGACCAAACCGGCCTATTTGGATTGGTTCTATGGTTAAATGGATTGGTTCTGGTTCTAAAAAAATGAGAACCAGATATTTTGGTTTGGTCCTTGGTTTCATAATTAGGAACCGTGGTTTGAACCGAACCGGTCCATATATATAAGTATAGTATAATATAATATAATATAATAGATACACTCATATAAACCTACACACACTTGATAATTTTGCTAGCTTTAAGTTTTAGCATTGCATCTGGCATTTATATCAATAATGATATACGAGAGTACTCTAGTAGTTGTTTTAGTTATTGTTGGAGTTCTTAATTTATTTGTGGGTTGGTTTAGTGGTAGTAGTTTTACGAAGAAATTACAATAATTTTGTCGACTATTTTTTTTGGGCAATTTTTGAATGCTAACATGGTTTAGAATCGGAAACCGAACCAAACCGGACCGGTCTAATGGTTTGGTGTGGTTTGGTTCTATATGTGTAACGGTCTGGTTATGGTTCTCAATTTTTTGGAACCGTTAGATATGGTTTGGTCCCCGGATTTCTATAAAATCGGTCCAAACCGGACCTTGTACACCCCTACTTAAAACTAAGACTTTCATAGCATGAATTTTCGCACGAGTTAGATTTTTGAAAGATGTAAAATAGGTGATTCTAATATTTTATTTTTTTTTTGGTCACTTTTCTTCTGAATTGTTGTAAGAATTTGTAAGAAGTTGCAGAATAATAATGTTGAATTGTGCATCATAATTTGGCAAATTTTGAAATTACTTGGTACAATTATTATGCTCTCTAAAATCATTAATCGATTGAAAAATGGATAAACAACTCGACCGGTAAGAGTAGAATTTTCAATGTGCCGACTGCCAATAGAAGAAAATATTATTTGACTTTTTTCTAATTTTTTGAATTTACAATGACTCAACCTTAGTTAATTCTAAAAAATTCAAGCAGTTAGGTCTGTCTGTCCACGTATCATTTTTTGGCAGTTTGGGTCGTATCAGTTTTGCTTGGTTCCCAAACCGATCCGGTCGTCGTGGATTATCGCATTCTCCGTTTAAACTTGTTAGATCGGTTCGATTGCGGATCAGGCAGATAAAAGGAGTGGAGAAAGGCTATTGGGCAGATCAAACCTAAACAGAATCCGTCAAGACTAGAATACTAGAATCCTCATTTATCCGTAATACTCCATCTCAAATGGATTCACGTACGGTTCAATTTGGACGAATTAAACGGATCGAATAACCCGCTGGACTGGGGACCCTGCAGGCAGTATTAAATTAACAAGGCGGTGTGGAATGGAAGTAATGCAAGTCAGACAGAAAGTCACGAGAAAAATGTTTTAAACCGAATCCAATAATAACGTGCCACGTCGATAGGTGCGGAGTGGCGATGCATATGCATCCACCAACTCCGGCACACGTTCCGCGTTTGTGTGAATGCTTTGCGCGGGAAGGAAAACCACGTGGCACGTTGGGGTTGGTTGGAGGAACGTGCACTTGCCGTTTCCCTTTCTTTTTCTTTTTCGTATGGACCCCACTTTTGCCGTACTGCAGGGTAACAATATCACCCGTTAAATATGACGCCGTTTGAAGTTCCGTGTAATGAGAAAAGGAGAGACCCTGCAGTGGTGGTGTACTACTGTAATGGAAAGTTCTGTTTGGAAAACGTGGGGTTTGTTACAGGTCCTGTTTAAAAATTTAAATAGGGTGCTTCGATCTCCTGTGTCTTATGGTTCTGTATCTCCGCAATTTAATCTTCGTGGACCTTATTTTTAAAGACAATGTCGGCGATTTCTCTAATTGTTAATGTGATCGTCTTAATCAACAAGATCTACAATATGAACGATTTCAATCCGTAAGGTGAATCCCAAATGGGTTCGAAAGAGGCCGTACGGGGTGGAGACCACTGCCGTATGGAAGAGAAGCCATCTCCATTAAGGCCTTGTTCCACTAAAAAAAAAAATTGGTTTTGTTTTAACTCTAAAACCACTCTATTCCACTACCCTTTACAATAAACCAAAAAACGAACTACCCTTTACAATAAATCAAAAAGCAAAAACAATTTAGTGGAACAAATTATAGATTTAAACTACAACTAAAGGTCTAAAAAACCAAAAAACACTTTAGTGGAACATGGCCTAAATAACACATCTATGGTCTTGTTCCTCTCAATTTTATTATTATTATTTTTTTTGCATTTTTTTGGTTTTGTCCTTATTCAAACTTTTTCGGCATTTGTTAATTTTGCGTTAATTTTTTTTGAGTTTGGTGATTCATTTTGACGAGAGGATTCGGACTGGTATGAAATTATGATTGAGATTCGACTATTTTTTGAAATAGACAAAATAGAAGCCTTTTTTTTTGTGTCTTTTTCAAAGAATATCTGAAGTTCGATCATAATTTTGTACTTTCCGAATCTTCCAGTCGAGACGAATCACCACATAAAAGGTTGATGCAAAACTAACAACTGTGATAGCTGGTATGAAATCATCTTTTTCTAAAACAACAATGCTATAGGTATTGTTTGGTTCTTTTACTTCGTTGCAATGGAAAATGATTGTGTGCGAGCGTGTCAGAGAGAGTTTCAATCTCCTCCCTCAGATTAACTTTGGAAAAACCAAATCTAATTAGGCGATTGTGTTTTATTGGTTCAATTACCTCAACTAAGAGGATTTTCTCAATAAGTGAAGAAATGTAAACCAATAAACTTAGGAAATCGAAGAACAAAAAGAAATAAGATACTTCAAATAATAAATCAAAGGTAAAACTTACTTCGAAATTGTCTCCAACTTCAGATACAAGAACTTCGAACAGGTGATTGTTACAGGAACAATCGAGATTAATCCTAACTACTTCCTAATCTACTTCGAACTGAGTTCGAGATCCTAAACTACTTCGAACTGGGTTCGAAATCCTAAAACTACTTTGCCAATGAACAAACCAAGCATCAGTTTTTTTGATAGCTGTTTGTTGAAGATTTGTCCGGGGGTTTTCACTTCTTCAATTTCTTCTATTTATAGACGCTGCTTGCAGTTTGAACTTCCCGCTCAATAAATTTGAACCTTGGCTTGCTTCGAACTTTAACTTCGACCTCCTTGAGTTGGCAGTTTCTTCCTTCCTCCACGTCTGAATTTGAACTCTTTAAATTCTTCCTTCAGAAGCTTTGATTTTGAATCTGCACAGCTACTTAATCAAACTCAAATGATTACACGTTAAGGTGAATAACTGCCTTTTGATAAGTACTCCATGTGTTATAACTGCTAATTTGCCTTGTCTCCCAAGCTCACACGTGGATTTTATGTGTTTAGCAGTTAAAATCATGACTTCGAAGTTAATCTTTTACGGCAATAATGACTTGTAACTGCCAATAACCGCTTTTCATATTTGAACACAAGACGACATCGTATTTACTCAAATATATTCTTTTAATCCAGTGTGTCTTTATCAACAAGTAATTGCCAATGTTTGGCATTTTCGATTACGTGTCAATTAATTATTGGATTTGTTAATTTTATATGTAAACAGGTATACAACACATGTACACCAAAGTGACGTGGCAGACGAGGAGAAACCCATTTTTTAGGTGAGCCACACATTGGGCTTCTCCTCATTTGTCACATCACCTTGCTATGCATGTGGTGTACCCATATAATTTTTCTTTTGCCAAAATCAACATTTGATTCCAGAAAATGAGAAAGCCATTTGATAAAATCCAAGATTCTAAATCTCGATAGGCGCTCCCAGGGCGAACGGGCACCTTCTAGCTTCCAAGGCCGAGTACTTGGCGCCTAGGCGAGCAATTAGTCGGGATAGTCATGCTAGTTAGCGAGGGGCCTTCTAGAGCCTAGATGACGAGTACTCGGCCTTCCAAACCTTCTTTTAAAACACTGATAAAATCTTTAAGTTTAGTATTGCAAAAATCTTCAATTTTAACAAGTGAGGAAGGCCGAAGGGTGCATAGCACCTCCCCTGGATGGAGCGAGAGAGGGGTCAGTAGGGGCGGTTGTATCTGCAAGGAAAAAACCTCTAGTATTATGTAGAAAAAAAAAATTCTATGAATTATATAGGCTCGCCCCTGCAAAGTACTTTGAAAAAAATTTCGCCCTTGCGTAGTGAAATTCTTATTCCAATTCGGAAGAGAGGATGATGTTGTGCAGCATGTGCACAACATTGTGATGTGTACATCCGGGCCGTCTGTTGCTCGGACGGACGTCCCAGATTTCATCTTGCATGCACGATAATGAACAATTCGGATGCAAAAGTGCCGAAATAAAATCTGAATTATCCATTTCTTGAATGAATGACCCGAATATACACAGCATAGTGCTGTGCAGAGAGCCGCACAGCAGCAAGCCCGTGTCCCCCCAATTCCCTTTGTTTTCTCCTATGGGAAAGAGGTAAAGACCGGAGGTTGACTACTGACGGAAGGGAACATGAGGGCAAACGTCGTAAATATACTACAAAGCCAAGGGCAACGTTTCCGTTGAAAAAGGAAGAACGCGGAGTGGACAGAATTTTCTAACGCAAAGAAAACACGTGACTGATTGTTTGAAGAAACCCCAAATTTAAAGCGACAATAAATAAAAAAATAAAAATAAAAAATAAAAAATCACCCCACTTGCCTTAAACGCCCATATATTCCTCGTGCTTTATCGGAACCTATGGAGATAAACAAACAGAAAATCTAGAGAGAGAAAGAGGAGAGAGTGCATAAAAAGCTAGCCCAAACACGAATCTTCTTCCCATTCGATTTCGATAATTTTCTGAACCCATCGATTCATTCAGTGCGCTCTGTACTTGGCGTGTGGAATTTTGACAGGATCCAAAAACATGTCGAGCTCGTTGGAAATTTCAGATTCCGGGAGGTTTTCCGGCCAGAAGCCGGCGAGAGCGCCGGAGAAGTCGTCGAACTTTGCGCAGACGTGTAGTCTGCTGAGTCAGTACTTGAAAGAGAAGGGCACATTCGGAGATCTCTCCCTTGGGATGACTCGTGGTCCCGATTCGAACGGTACTGTACTGTAGTTCTCATTTTGTGTTTTCGTACTTTGTTTCAGATTACCTGATCTCAAATTTAAGCCGTATTCCTCTCGCTCTTGTTCTGTTTTGGAAAAGAGAAGTTTTTTTTTTCCCTCCGAATCACTTTATATTGGAAAATGCCATAATTTTTTGTAACTCAGGCGTTACTCTAGGCACCTCGATTGATTCCGGAAACCAATTTTACGGACCGCTAACCGGGTCCAATTGAAGTCGTAAAAAGCCCCGTATAAACTGGTCCCAAATGAAACCGGTAGGAGGTTTCGAATCCCACACCTTGAGAGATGGTAAATTCCTAAGTCACCAGCGTCTGAGCGCCAGATTTGGTTGGAAAATACAATGTTAAGTTGATTTTCCGGACGCTAGATCTCCTCTTGGTCCCTATATACTACACGTCTCAGATGTTGAAAGTGTTGCCTAATGGGCCACTATATTTTTCTTGAACCTTTTTTTTGGGGTTTGACGGTCAGAGTTTCCGCTAGCTTAGGGCACCTTTAGTAATCTTTTCCCGGTTCGGTCAAAGGTAGGGTCAGAACCTGGGATCCACAAGAAATTAGTATTTTCATGTGACCAGACCCCAAGTATCAAAGCTGGTTAATCGTGGGAAGGAAACCGGCTAACCAACCGAACTAACAATTGGGACTTTATTGCAAAATTGACATTGCAATGGATAATGGACATTTGAAGTATTTGAACATAATCTCTCTCGAATGATACATGTTTGTTTTACCACTTGGCAGTCCCTAGCGCACATCTCAGCCGTCCAAAAGTATTTTGGACGGATCAGATTTGATAGATAGAGAAGAGGGAGGGAGGGAGAAATCAAGACTATCCAAAATACTTTTGAACAACCTAGATTGTCGCTCGGGCTCACGTGAGATTCTAGTCCATTTTTTCAAAAGTGATCATCAAGTGCTTCAAATTTATCCAACGTGTCCTATTTTCTCTCGTTATCCCCCCAAACTCGGTCAAATGTGAAAACTGAAATATCATCTGTTCTTTGATATCATACGCACTCTCAACTAATAGTATTTATAGATGTGTTTGAAATGCGGTTTGTGTACTGAATTGGGAAACAGATCTGATGATGAGGTATCGTTTGTTGTTTGGAAATGTTGCAGGTGTCCCAGAGATCTCCCCTCAAACAGCAACCACCACCATGAATTTGTTCCCAGTGGCTAAGAATTCGGGTGATGTTTCGACCCGAAATACGGCCCCGATGATGTTGTCTCGGAATCTCACATCTATGGAGTTGTTTCCTCAGAAATCTGGTTCAGTCATGGAAGAGGTCACCAAGAAAGTTGATTCCAGGTGGGTTAATACTTCTTTATATCACTTAGCTATTTCATGATTTTGCTACTAATGTACCCAATAACAGATATAAATATGTTAATCCATCACCAAAAAGTTAGGACTTAATTGTTTCATTTGGTGTAAGATTCTGATTTTAATTTTGTGGATCATGTGCAGTGTTAGCAAGACGGAGCCAGAAACTGCCCAAATGACCATATTTTACGCGGGACAAGTGATAGTGCTGAATGATTTACCAGCAGATAAGGCAAAGGAAATCATGCTTTTAGCTAGCAATGGAAGCTCCCACAATCTGGGCGCCTATGCCTCCATGCCGGTCCAGAAACCAATCCAACCTACTAATTTGGTTGCCACAAACTCCTCCACGCCGGTCCAGAAACCAATCCAACCTACTAACTTGGTTCCCACAAACTCGAGCATAGTGTCTAATATTGGAACCAACATGGCACAAGAGCGCGTCCAACAGCCTCCTAAACCCATCGTTGCTGGTAATCTATTATTTTCACTTTAATGGATTTCTTTGAGAATGATTGGGATAATTGGAATTTCAGATATTCATAAGGGTTTTTTGTTCTGATTGCAGATATGCCAAAAATTGCAAGGAAAGCCTCACTAACCCGTTTTCTGGAGAAGAGAAAAGATAGGTATGCATAAAGAGAGTGTTTTTATTTCAGGGTTTGGTTTGGAGCTATAGAATCAGTTTTGCAAAAAAAAAGGCCCAAATTCATGCATTTATGTTCTATGGAACTAATCTTCTCGTATATCGTATGATACTCTTACAGGATTACAGCACGAGCACCATACGAAACAAGCAACTCAATGGCATTTCCTCCCAAACCGGCTCAAAGCAAGTCATGGCTCGGATTGGCAGCTCAATCTCCAGTGCAATTTGAGGGCCAAATGTACTGATTATTTAGCATTATGATCAGTTGTTGGCCATTTTTACCTTAGTTTTTCTCTCTGTTTTGTGCCATTTGGGCTTAGGGTTTACAGGGCCAGGCACATCTAACCGTTCCAATCTTACTATTAGTTATATTAGTTACTGTAACTAAAATAAACAGATTGTTTATGAATGAATTCGTTATTCCGAAATGTTTGCTCTCTCAACGGATGGATCTATGGTAGAATGAATGCATTTGACATTTCGCGAGAAATATTGAGCAAAAAGAAGGCAACATTTGAACAAAAAAATTTGCTTCATTATTAGTGTATGCCATTCTCTACTCATGGCAGAAATTTCCGAAAGGTACAAATGGAAAAAGCAGTACAAAATTGCTTTTTGGACACATTGACAGAAGAGAAGGTGCATGGAACTTACCTAGATTGGTTTTTTTTTTTTTTTTGGGAAGTGTGAGAAACTTTATAGATAAAAATATTACTACAACCTACCGTATAAACTAATTCCATTGAAAAAGACATAATGCGTACAATAACGACAAGAAAAACAACCGGAATTGGGGATGGTGTTGTGCCTAAAGGGACAGCATCCATGTTGTCCCCAATTTGGGCCGTCCGTGCTCAGCAATGGACGGCTCGGATTTGTTTGGTAGCGGACGATTCGGATGTGTTTTGACAAAATGTGATCCGAGCCATCCATCGCGGAGCATGGACGGCTCAGATCGGACAACATGCATGCTATCCCTTTGGGTACAGCATGCACCCCGGTTCCACAACAACCAAATCAAATGAAGTATACAGTCCAGCGAAATAATGATCCGGACAATAGTTGTCGAAAAAATGATTCGGAGGTTAATTTTCAAAGATCTGGATGCAAAATATCGGAGGTTAATTTCCAAAGATCTGGATGCAAAATATCGATGAGCAGCTATCACGATAGTTGTCTAGATTGTTTGGATCTTGGATTTGGAAGGAAGAAAAAAAAGTGGAGATTTTACTTTATAACAAGGTTGGTGTAGCAAAACCTTTCGGAAAGAAAGAGGATTAAACTAGTCGATCGTGGTCCCCGCGAATGGGATTAGCCACATATAATATTAAAAAGTAGCACTAATTTTATTTATTTTTTTTTTACTACTATGTTTCTTTTCGAATAAGATTTCAATTCTCGCAACGGTTTTGCCAGCAGGGCGATTAAACAATTGTCGGTCATGGTCCTAGACTCCTAGCGTATCGACATGACTAATATACGCAAAAAGAATATCCAGTTTTTTAATATTTTAAAAAAAATAAAATTTCGACTCAATCAATGGTTTTCACAAAGATGATTAAACAATAGTCAATCATGGTCCTGTTGTATTTTAATTTACCAAAAGGAACTCAAAACTACTCCCTCCGTCCCAATTTTATAGTCCCTCGTTCTATCCTAACCGGATAAAAAAACGATTATATCTTTTAATCGATAATTCATTTTATATGCAATATGGATCTTGTTTGATAGATCTTGATTTAATCTAATAAACAAAGTGTTCAAAATCACCTAAAATATTGTAGATTATAAGATATAATACTTTGAAAAGTGGCACGAACTCCCAAAAGGGACTATAAAATTGGGACGGAGGGAGTATTAAACGCGCTTTCTATTCTAGTAAGATGTCAATTCTAGCAACGTTTTTTTCCAGAAAGATAATCGCCAATCATGGTACTAGTGAATTTGATTAGCGGTAATCCTACAGAACATTTTGTACAAAAAATGTAGAAATCGCTCTCGGGGACCCACTTTTGGGTCCCACACGAGTGATCCGAACCGTTCATTATTCTTAGAACATTTTTCCGAGGGGTTCCACAAAATTTCAGATCAATCAGACGGTTAGAAGTGCTTGAACCAAAATCACGCCGTTTCTTTCAAAATGAAACGGCATGATTTTGGTTCAAACACTTCTAACCGTTCGATTGAGCTGAAATTTTATGGAGCCCCTCGGAAAAATGTTCTCAGAATAATGAACGGTTCGGATCACTCGTGTGGGACCCAAAAGTGGGTCCCCGAGAGCGATTTGTACATTTTCTGTACAAAATGTTCTGTACCAGTAGCAAGGTCCTTTGATTAGTGACATAACATACAAAAATAAACTCCAGATCTTTTAATTCGTTCTTTTTGGGGAATATTTCAATTCTAGCGACGCTTTGAACAGATACATTAAGGGATCCAGGGTGGGTGCTATGTAGTGGGTGATGTACGACAAATTTACGTTATTTTGCTTGATTTTTGTGCATGCTTCCAAAGCTTCCAAGGGCTTTGTTTCGAGGAAGAAAAAACCATTACAAAGTACCTAAACCCAAAGTGCCTAAATCCTAAACCTGATGTGCCTCAACCGAAAGTGCCTAAATTCAAGTGCCTAAACTCACTACACCATACCCCAAAGAGCCTAAATCCCTTAAAATTGAACCCCAAAATTAAACTCCACACTTAACTCTCCAAACAGGGCCCTTGGATATAATAAGAAAATGAGCAAAACAACGTAGTTTTGTCGCATAACATGATACACAACACCTACCGCACAGCGCCTCCCCCCGATTCTATATTAAGATTGTAATCTCTCTGAATTGCTTTTCTGTTTGCATATCTTTCACTGAGATCCAAACACAACGATTGTTTTGTTTTATAAAGAGTCATTATATGGAATGAGAAAAAAGGTTGTTTTAGTGGTTGGCCCCCATTAACAAATGTTTTTCAAAACATGCTGCATTTGAAAATTCGTTTTAAGGTATGCTAAATTGATAATGCCATTATGGCTCCCTGGACCACCACTATTTTCTTGCTTGGAACCGGTTATTTGGTGCAAAATTTCTATGGTGTATTGGGGCACCGGTGCCCCCGTAAATATTGACTGTTAAATTAGTAAATGGGTAAATCTCAACCATTAGATAAAAACCACCACAAGAAGGAAGGTGGTTTTGCTCTTTTTCAGTGCAATTGTATTTTACTATGAACATAAGCTTTACTTACCTTAAACACAGGCTTTACTTACCACAATTTATGAACTATACATGTGGTAAGTGCGGTCTGTTTTTGTGGCAAGTGCGATCTATTTTTGCGATAAGTGTGATATGTTTTTGTAGTTTTCGACCTAATATTCCTGGTAAGTAAAACTGCGACACTGGTGCCCTAATACCACTTTGGGGAACCAAAGCCGTGGCAACAAAAATTCGATTTTCAACGGGCTTGCAAGCAAATAATAATTCTCTTATGTGGTTGGTGTAATTCCATATGTGGACTGTTCAAATGAGACTTGTAACTCCATTTTTTTTCTAGCTGCCAGTGAAGGAAAAATTAAGCAGAAACTATAGAAAAGCCGTCATTGAATCTTCAAAAGTAAATTTTTCTTACTCATACCATAGATTTTATAGTCTTCAATTCTTATCTCACAACCCAAAATTTTAAGTTATCTCGTGGAGAACACATATGCACGCACTCACCTTTTTCTTTTTGGTTCGACGGTTAGGAGTACCCGAGCTAACTTACGCGCATCTCGACTAATTCTCATCTCAGTTCGGTCAAAACCAGGCCCTTTAGGCCGAGACTAGAAAATTCACAATAATTTACTTTTTTATAGTCAAGAATCAAACCCTAATCAATTTTACGGGGCACAACCAACCGGACTGACCCTCTGGGATTGAACACATGCAATACTGGCCGGCCACGACACTTCAAGTGGTAGGGGAATGGATTCAAAAGGGCTTTTCGTCACTGTGCATCGGCCTGCCCATATTAAGGACGACTTTTATACAGTCACGTTGTTTACGTCTCTGGACTCTGGGCCCTTTTTGATTTTTTTTCGATCATTCGCCCACCGGACAACGAACCATTGGTAATAACGTGTGGAATCTGTGGATTACCAAATGGTATGGAGTAATCAATTACTTCAACAATTTATTGGCATCACATGGTTTGTTCAATTTTGGTACGGTCTATCTTCTTTTGCCGTATACTCAAGATTTTTTCGGAATCAGCTTCTTTTTTTTTTTTTTTTTGAACTGCATTCGGAATCAGCTTTTGCGTGCCTTAATTTATTTCCAGATGCTGAAATTAAAATTTGAATAAATATTTAGTGATCTTAATTCCACTAACAAAAAGCTGTTTTTTTTCCAAAAAACGAGACAGGTCATTCTCTCACAATACATCACATAAAAAACCGTGAAAAACCAATTTTTCCAAAAAACCACCTTAGTGGAACACCCCCTAAATATTTATTTCTGCAGAAAACAAACTCCAATAACAAAAAAAAAAATAAATATTAAAGAAAGGAGAGTGGTTTCAATGCGAAAATTGAATGAAATTAAGCCTAAGAGCAAGTACATTTGTTGGTGCCAAAAAATAGTTATATGACAAATCCATTTTTCGACTTGTTACGGTGTCCAAAAGGCAAAAAATAACAAAACGAATTGAGCTTTAGAATGTTCAGATTCGTTAATTAAGTTATTAAACGAACTTGAGCCGAGCTTGAGCTCAATGAAAATTTGGCGAGCCAAGCTCGAGCTGAACTTGCTTAGGTTTGAGTCGAACTCGAACTTGTTCGTGAGTCTTAACGAGTAAAACATATTAGATATATACACTCTCATATATGTCTTAAACTTCAAATAAAAATTTCATTTCTTATATAAATAAGTTTATCTGTATGTAAAACTACGTAAGCGTATTAAAATTTAAGCTTATAATACTTTTAAAAGTTTATACATGTACAAGTTGCAAAATTTTCATTATATACGTGTAAAGGTTTATGCATATTCAAGGTTATATTTTTTAATTCTATGACATATGCATATATACTCTAGGTTCGCGAACCTAACCGAGCTGAATAGAGTGAGGTTTAGGTTCAGCTCATTTACTAAATGAGCCTAAAATTGAGGCTCAAGTTCGATTATTTTAGTACTTGAGTTAGACTCGAATGAGCTTTTACCGAATCGAGCCTCGAACAGTTTACGAACGGCTCGCTTCATTTGCAGCCCTAATTGGTACGATGCCAAGTAGAATCCCAAATACAAACCATTAAAGTAAACTAAACCCATCTCATTTTTTCATTGCTAATCAAATAGCTTTGGTGAAGCGGGAGAAATGACAAAAACCGTGTGGGTGCCAAATTTGGCACCAAAGATTGACATTGCCATTTTTTTGGCATCAATAAATGGATATGAAATCAATCCGAAGAGTCTTACGTACCCTACCTGGAATCTCTGAAAAATTGCTGCACTTGCACTTTTTTTGACTGACTCAAACCTTTTTTACTAAGGCCATCTCCAGTCGTGGAGTTAAAATTTTGTAGTTATATGACACAAAAGTATAAAAGTGGGACCCAAATTTTTGAAGTTATATGACAAATAGTACAAGTTAGTATGAGATTTTTTTTCTCCCAATAGTGTAGTTAAATGGTATATTAGTATGAAGAAAGTGTATAAAAAGTATATGCATACACATAAAACTATACATTGTGGGCCACACTCTTTTCTTTCTTCCCATCCGGTGTCTCTACCTCTCCTCTCGTCCTGCACACCTGCACACCACTTTCTCCCTCCCCTTTCCTCCCCCTTCTATCTCTCTCCTCCCTTGGGTTGGTTACTGCTAGAACTAAAGTTAACTTTTGAGGTACTGGTAACTTTAACATCGTCTTAGCTACACCACTGTATACCAAAGACAAAATATTTTGATGCTAACTGTTAATTTCTTACACTAATATACCTTTTAACTCCACGACTGGAGATGGCCACAGGCTTACTACCATACGATCCAAGTTTAGGAGCTCTCCAACCAATGAGTCCTCTATATTTTTTTTACTCAAAATGATGGTATTTGTAATTCAAAAAGTAAATTTGAAACTTAGTATTTTTTTTTTTTTGAACAGAAAATTTGAAACTTATTATCATTCATCCACACTCTACAATGATGCTGGTTGTAATTGTTTCTGTGGGATAAATTGCCAACAGGTCCAAAGAAAGGGCCTGTAATGATCCTGTGAAAGAGCCACTGCCCATCGATTGGGCCTTCACAGCAAATTAAGTGGGCCTCACCTCAATGCGTAAGGCCTCAATGTCTTGCAGCCATTTGGATGGGCCTCCAACGCACGTCCTTACCTTTTCAATGCGATATAGATAAGCCCAACCCAGAAGAAGCCCATAAGCCCACTACATAAGCTTCCTACACTTGCAACCGGCTGCACCGAATCACAACCCCCGGCCACTATATCATGATCTGTATCAAAGCCGCATCGCTTCGTCCTCTTTCAACCTCGAATCAGTTCGTTTTTTTCCTTCTTCTTCACCCCTCTCCTTCGAGGGTTTTTTTTTTCTTCCCAATTTCTTTATTTAGATTTTTTTTCTTCCCCTTTTCCCCTTCGTTTCTCGTCCCCTCTTTATCTAAACCCTAGATTTTCTCCTTAATCTCTCATAATCCCCATCTCTATCTATACATATACACGTATATATAGCTGTCTGTGACGATGATGCAGCAGCAGCAGCAGCAGAGGCTGAAGCAGCAGCAACAGGCGTTGATGCAGCAATCTCTCTACCACCCTGGTCTTCTAGCTCCCCCTCCCCAGGTTCGTTTCAAATTTGCCCTATTTCCCCTTTTTTTTTATATATATTTTTTGTTGGGGTGTGGATGTAAATATTTGAGTTATATTGGCTTTTAGCTGTTGTTTGTGGGTGTTTTTGGATTGATAAAGGTTTGTCCTTGATTTTGTTTTTTTTCCTATGGGGCCTGTCCATTTAACGTTATGGTTTTGGTTTTCATTCCGTTTAGTTTGATGAGATTATATAAGAAATAGAGGATAAAGAGTTCAGCTTTAACGTTATGGTTTTGGTTTTCATTCCTTTTAGTTTGATGAGATAATATAAGAAACAGAGGATAAAGAGTTCAGCTTTAGTTTTTATTTTGTTTAAATGGTGACATTAGCAAACAGCATTGTCTTTTTAAATGACGGTATAACTACAACTGTTTGACTGAGCTGAAATTAGTTGTGGTTTTATCTATCAAAGGCTGGAGATGCTCTTACCAAAAAAGGATATTTTTTTCGCCATTTGACCTTGCTTTTTGTTAATAGTCCACGGGTGCAAGAAAAACTCTGGTCTAGGTATGACCCTGGGTGTGAGAATAAGTATGGTTTCACTTTCCTGAACATCAATCCACTCGAATATACCCTGTTGAATCTCTTGTTTGCGGGGTTGGTTCAAGGTTGATTGGCATATTGGGCAAAAGGTTTCAGACAGGGGGACGAATATATACAATCAAAAAAATTCTAATAAAGAAAGACAATGATGTGAATTTTTACTAACTCCAAAAAATACAAAATAATACCAACACATATGAAACTAAGCATGTTTCTTATATCAACTTAGATTGTAAAAGTTTTAACGTTTATCTAATCCTATCTACTGAAATCAGTAAAGAGTTTTGGGCTTCCAAAATTTCAATCGGCCTTAGTTTTTAAAAGAGAACGGGCTAAGTGAGTTGGGTTTAAATTTTGGGCCTTATTTTGTTTAAAAGGATTGTAATCAAACCTCATTAAGACCAATTTTAGTACAAAGATGTTTCATAGCTTGAAAAATATTAAAGCTGTTTACTGTTACTACTATCTTTTTTAACGAAAAATGGAGGGAGGATGGGACTATATAGTTTGATGATATATATATATTTTTTCCAATGTAATAGCAGGACTTTTTAAAATTTTGTGTGTGTGTGTGTGTGGGTGGGTTGGGGGGGGGGGGGGGGGGGGGGGGGGGGGGGGGGGTGGTGTGCTACTAGCCACCCCTTGGCTCCATCCTTGGTTTTAGAAAAGGATTTTCTTTTGCGTTTAATGCTATAAAGGGCGTTTTTTTTTTTTGTTTTGTTATGTTCTATTTGGTTCTTTTCTTTTAGATAAGCATCTTAATAGGTGCTTTGTTTATGACTATAGAAGACTGCCAACCTTTTGATTTTTCAAGTTTTAAGTTTTCCTTATTGATTGACCCTTTCGTCGTACATTTAAGTTTACATTATTGAGATGTGCATGGAAACCTGTTTGTGCGGCTCGTTGAGGATAGCAGCCAATTTTAGAAGGAGATGCCCCACCCCCATAGGCCATAAGTATGGTTCAAATTATCAAGCCGCTTTCTTGCTTCCAGGGGGAAAAAAAAAAAAACCTTTCAGGTAGTTTTCCTTCTGGTAAGGAAGGAAATAACCAACACAAATGAGAGAGAGTGGCATGAATAGATTATGGAGAGAGAGATGTGAAGTTATAGTGCACTTGGACTGGATAGAAATGGGAGATTGGAGTGTTTTCTTTTCATTCCTTCCTCCATGATTGTTGTTATGCTTCCCATTACGATTCAATATGTTTCGACTTCTATACGTTGGACTTTCTCAATCCTACTCATCTTAGGAAAGTCTTGTTTTCACTACTTGGTGTCACTATGTCAGGTATAGGAATCCTCTCCTCTATTTCACGCAATCAAGACCACAATTTTTGTTGATCCACCAGCTAACATGTATATCCACATATGTTGACCTGTGCTATCTCAATCGGCAATTCCAGTCCCCAAAAAGAGGACCAATACGAAACTTCATGTGGCAACTATGCTTTCCTATGATTACCCTATCCACTGTAACCAAATTCTGTATGCGAGGTGTCCCTGAGTTTTTCTCTTAATTTGTGTTTAGTTTTATATCTTAGAGTGTTAGTAGTAGCTTAGATATTTTGTTTTGGGCCTTTTTGCCTTTTCTTGTTTCTTTACATTTTTATTTTGCAGATAGAGCCCATCTTGAGTGGAAATCTGCCTCCTGGGTTTGATTCAAGTACTTGCCGCAGTGTGTGAGTGTCATACAAAATTTTCCTTTTTCTCTTTTTTTAGTTTTTAGTTTTTCTCTCTACCTTTGAATGAAGTTGAACTTGTCTCATTTTAAGATGGAACAAGTTCAAGTGATTCCTATGTTAGCGTCATTAAATTTGTACGTCATCAGTATCTTAATTTGCATGGAAATAGTCCCTCTCTCTTTTACCTTCCACTTTCACAGCAATATAATAATGGTTACTCAGGTTTACTTTCTCACAGTTTTATGTATGCCATTTGATGCTCTTGTGAATTACTTCACATCAATATCTTACACTAGTGTATCGTTGTTTTGATCAATTTTCATCTATGAGGTGATGCAGGTATGTTGGAAATGTTCACCCACAGGTTACGGACCCACTTCTTCAGGAGGTTTTCTCAAGTACTGGTCCCATTGAAGGTTGCAAGCTCATTCGGAAGGAGAAGGTATGGTTTCATCAAAAAACTTCCCGCCTTTACTTCTTAATGGTTCCCCTCTTCTGGTTATACTGGTGCATTCTTTTTATGTTATGCAGTCATCCTACGGTTTTGTGGACTACTTTGATCGCAGATCAGCTGCTCTTGCGATTGTGTCTCTTAATGGAAGGCATCTGTGAGTAGAATTTTTATTGCTTGTTGTGTATATGGTATCATGCTTGCTGTTGCTATCTACTGATATTTAGTTTGCAGGTTTGGGCAGCCTATAAAAGTTAACTGGGCATATGCGAGTAATCAGAGAGAGGACACATCAGGTCTATGGATATTCACTTCTTTATGTTTTGTGGTACTTGTGCTATTAATTGCCTCGGGACACTTAACTTGTTGATATATCTTGTTGTTAACGTTTTATGCAGGTCACTTTAACATTTTTGTTGGTGATCTTAGCCCTGAAGTTACGGATGCTACCCTGTTTGCATGCTTCTCTGTTTATTCTAGTTGCTCGTAAGCTTTCGTTCGTTGCTCTTTTTTCTCTTGCTGTTTAGTTTCCATCACATCAGATTGCGAACATGAAGTAGCATTAATCTGGACGACTCTTTGATCTTTCACAGAGATGCAAGGGTTATGTGGGATCAAAAGACAGGGCGTTCAAGGGGGTTTGGGTTTGTCTCTTTCCGGAGTCAGCAGGTAGTTACATAGTTAACAGATATTGATAATCGTCTTTCTTTTGTGGTTTTACATGTCCAGTGATGACTTTTGTCTTTTTGTTTCTTCTTGGCCAGGATGCTCAAAGTGCAGTGAATGATTTGAATGGTGAGAATAACTTGATTGTTGGTTCTCTATATCCTTTATTTATTGTGCCAAAATTCATATTCTGTATTCTGTTTGTAATATTGGCACAGAAAGAGCTACAAGTAAAACAAAACCATCGAGATTGAATATGTATTCTGATATAGGTAAACAAGTACATTTGATTAGTTTGAATCATAAAATGAGTTGTGTCATTAGGAATTTCAAGAATAGCTTTAGCATGAGATTATACCCACTTGACAGGAGACAGCCACAGAACAGTGTTTTAAAAGGTGAAAGGTGCACCAAGGTGCCATGGTCCTTTGGAGCCTGGGGGCGAGGCGAGGTGCGCGCCTCATCGAAGCAAGGCGCAACTTATTAGAACAAGTAGAATTCTAATACAGGCAAAACTTTCAACACAAGCAAACACTATTAAGACTTTCAACTGGCATAAAATATAACATCTCAGACTTCAGACCATAAGATCTGGTTGAACAGTTCGACCTTTGATCAGACTTCAGAGCTGCTTCCAGAACAGTTCGACCTTTGGCTGCTGCTTCGTTTTTGGTTTTTAGTGTTAACATTGAGAGCCCTTTCAATTTAAAGGGCTTGTTCATTGGCACATGTTTTAAACTCAGATGAAGGGTTAGGATGCAATTTGAGTGGATAATACATGAGGCTCTCGCTCGACGCGTCGGCTGTGCCTAAGGCACCTGTGCCTCGCCATGACCACCCGAAGCCCAAACAGTGCACCTCGCCTCTCCTTGCCTCATTGCCTAGCCTTTGTAACACTGCCACAGAAGATTATAAAGGAAGTGGCTTTTTATCTATTGTAAAACTATTATACTTCTTTCGTTATGGCTCACCGTACTTACTTTTCAGCTACTTGTGTAAATTCGGATCTTCTTATCTGAAATTATAGGAAAATGGCTTGGAAGCAGACAAATCAGGTGCAACTGGGCAACGAAGGGCGCTGGTGTTAATGATGATAGTCACAATTTGGATGGCAAAAGTGTAGTGGAACTGACAAATGGAACTTCAGGTATAGATGATTAATGATTGTTCTTCAAAGTTATCATTGGCTAATAAACTGTGTTATATGTGAAGTTGGCATGAAAGTTTTAACTTCGTTTAGTGTATTTCTCTCATGTTTTCAGTTTCTTTTGTGGAGTACTATCATTAAAATGAGATTTTTTACTATAAAAGTGCTGTTTTTTTTTGTACAGTCATCAGAACTCATGATAATGGTTGTGTAAAGCTTTAAATTAGCTCATAGATTGTGGCATTTGTATTTTGTAGTATCGGCACAAGATCTTAGTTCTAGCATACTTTGAAATGAATTTCAACTATTGGTGCAGTTTTTCTTTGATTACTGCGACATACTGCAACTCATGAGCATTGTCATGAAAGTTTTTAAGCTGGCGCATGGGCATAGTTGTGACGTAATGTTATATTTAGTATTTACCCAGATCCATACTAAATAGAAAGATGGAATTGTTATTCTTTATTTGATTATTCCTACTTCAAAACTTTTGATCTAGACCTTACAAGGATGGAATTGTTCTTGTGCAGAAGATGGTCTAGAAAGGAGCAATGACGATGCTCCAGAGAATAATCCTCAGTACACCACTGTTTATGTTGGTAATCTTGCTCCGGAGGTGAGGATTTGATACACTTAAGTGCGTGATATATTTGTATTCTGGACAATTGGTTATCTTCTTAGTTGTAGAATAGATACCTTCTGCTGGGCCTTCTGGGGCCTGTTGCACACGGGTAAACAAGTTACGAGAGTAGCAAATATTGTAACTAAACTCTTTTTCCATCATGTTTTCCGTTAGTCATTTTTATTACTAGAAAGGGGATGGGAAGACTTTCTTCAAGGAGGGAACTCATCTTCTCTAGCTATCATGATGTAGCCATAGAAGACCAAAAAAGTCTAAACCAAACCAAGCCTTGTGTCCCAATCATTTGGGGGCAGCTACATGAATCACTTCCCTGCATTCTGCACTGTCCCATATGTTCTGGTTAATTTAAAGTACTCATATCCTTTTCTACCATACGACCGATGTTCCTGTTTATGCCAAGTCTTTGCAGTATTTGTCAATTTTGAGCATGCATGTGCTTACTCATAAGCAGCATCATGAACAATATTTTGCAGGTTAGTTCGGCTGATCTCCACCAGCAATTCCATGCACTTGGTGCTGGTGTTATTGAAGATGTCCGCATACAGCGAGATAAAGGTTTTGGCTTTATAAGATATAGTACTCATGCTGAAGCAGCTCGGGCTATTCAGATGGGAAATGCCCGGATTTTCTTTGGCAAACCAATTAAGGTACCTTTACTGAAATGAGCACCATATAACGAAATGATGAATTTTTTGCAGCCATTGAACCATCAGATGTTTCGTTGCATTGGTATTTATTTATACGGACTCAGTTTGCATACTGGAATGCAGTCCAATTCCATCATATTTGTGTACTGTGTCTATCTATCAGGCATAAGCAAATATATGAACACATGCATTTCCACTACATTGATGCTTACTCATGGTGTGCGGTGGCTATATTTGTCTTACCTATATTAATCAAGATCAATGAATTTGACTCCATTAATTGTTATGGGCTGGAAAGCATCGCCATTTGTTATCATGATGCACTGTTTCTTTTGCTCTTTTGTCAATGAGGACTAAGGGCTTGAATATTCAACTTGTAATGATTGCAGTGCTCCTGGGGCAGCAAACCTACCCCACCAGGGACCAGCTCTACACCTCTTCCACCGCCAACTGCTGCACAGATGCCAGGTTTTACCGCTGCTGATCTTGTAGCCTATGAGCGACAACTGGCATTGAGTAGAATGGGGATGGGAATGGGCATGGGAATGGGAATGGGTGCACAAGCTCTGATGCAGCCACAAGCTCAGCGATTTGGTGCTGCCGGAGCTAGTCAGGCAATCTACGATGGTGGGTATCCAGGGATTGCCTCCACCCAGCCGTCCATGTATTACCAGTAATAAATAATTATGTAGGCCTTCTAGGAAGGAATCTATTACTTTAACTGGATGTAGAATGTTTGCGCTTGCGTTTGGATTTTCTTTTCTTGTTTGTTCTCCTCCACAGTGGTTAACGGGCTTTGTGCCCTACTCTATAGACCAGCTGTGTATGGAGCATGTATTTTATACTGGGTGGAGACAATCTCATCTAAACTACAGTTTCCTTACGGAATGGATGAGCGTCTTGAGTTTTCTACTTTTCACTTGAAACAATATCATGTGGTTTTTCGTACAAATGATAAATTGCTATTTCTTGTGAATCGTAGATTGCTATTTTCTTCTGTTGGACATCGTAGTAGTAACATGTCAAGTTACTGTTTCAGAATTTCAGTACTTTTGGAGTGCTGTTTTATTTTCTCCCAGAATATCATGAGAACAAGTGGGTGCCCTCATTTTGTCTGAACAAAAGTTAAGAGGTTGAAAAACTGCTTCCTGGAGTTGGATTTTACCACTGAGTCTGAAGAGCGAGGCTTTTTTAATTGTGATTATGTTTGGTCCACTGGAAAAAATGCAGCTGCAAGTTCTACTGAAAGTTTTAGCCGTGTTATAGGTTTGAACAAATAGAGGGGCTGCTGAAGGTATACTTGCTAAGTTGCTAAAGTATTGGTTTTCTTGCTTTTTGGTTGCCGGAAAACTGGAATGCAAATGCACTGGTTGCAAAAAGCTGTGTTTCGGGACGGAATTTCTGAGAAAACTGGAAGTATACCGTGAATTCCTTGAGAGAATTTCCTTGACATTTATTCGGACAGCAGTTAATAAAAATGACAAGTGATAAAAGGGTAAAGAACAGAAGTTCAGCAGATTGTCTTCTTCCTTTTCCATTGAAAAATTCTCCTTACAGCATAAAGCCCTCCCCTTACATCCCAAACTTCAAGCAAAATTGTAAGAGGAAATAACCATAGCTTCAAGCTTTCTGAACGTAAACTGGATACACTTGTATCTTCGAGCAACATCACGACCGTGATGGTGATGGTTGCCATGACAGATTAACCTAAATTGCAAGAATCCCGGTGGTGAAAATCTGGCCGTCGGTGTAAGGCGAGTTTGAAACATCTGCCGCAGCTGATCTTGAAGCTTCAGAGCTGCAGCACTGCTCCTTGCGCTCATCCGTTACAATCTGCCTGTATCTACATTCTGTGCTACAAAATGCCCTCTCCCCCCTGTAAATTCATATGTGCATAGTTTGTCAATTTCGTGTGCACAAATTCTATGCAGCCGGAAAAAACAGAAGAAAAAGAACATAACTTTAAGGCTATGATAGCATTTTTAATTGGCGATGAGCCAAATAAACCCAATAGCAGGAAGCACGGATAGAGCAAGGAATTTTACTACGCAGGGGCAGCCTATATAAGTCATAGGAAATTTGTGAAATTTTTTTTCCTATATAATATGAGAGATTTTTGTTTCTGCTGCTCCTGGCAGCATCCCTGGCAGGAAGAATAAACTCAACCACTACAATCTAGCGTGACTCGAATCAACTTAGTTCATCAAAATTGTCTATGGTTATGGTTCACACTAGTTTCCATTATTAGACGACCAATTTTATGTACTTGAACACGTGGTGCTGTATTCAGTACTAGTCAGGCTTCACAAATCCAACAGTCTCGGTTGGTAACAATTCAGTGATGTATTCCAATCCCTAATTATGAAGTGATTATCAAAAACCAATTTCCGATATCAATCAAAAGTGTATATCTGTATTGGGTTTAATGTATGAGATCATGAAACGAAACTTCAGAGAAATAACAGTTACCTGTACATGTAAATGTCTTTGCCATGGAGCTTCTTCTGGCACAAGTGACATGAACTGAGAAAATCAGATCCCAGATTCGCCCTCGTATCTTCTCCGAATCGAGCCGGCGATACGTCGAAAACAGCAACATAACCACAATTTTTACTTCTCCGATCAAACCCAATTCCGTCATGCCCACTTCTTCCAATTTCAACTCCATTATCACAGTAAACTCTAGTTTTGTAGGCCTTGTTTGGCCCATGAAAAGTCACAAAAGTGTAATCCTCCTCCAAATCATCATCCAGCTCCATCTCCTCCAACCCTCTTCTGTATCCACCACAATTACTATTGTTAGGCGGTAACTTCACCGGAATTGGGTCAGAGTTCCGGCTTAAATTCCGGACAAACACAGGCTTATTAGCCCGAATTTCAGACCCAGAATCACCAGATTTCTCAAGGGCAGCCACAATGCCAAGTCCAACCCCACCAAGATCATGGAAATTCTTTAGGCCTCTTGGGGATGGGATCTTGACATCTAAAGGACTTCTTGGGCTTGTATCCGGAGCTTCCGTAAACCCGGATTTGTCGCCGGATCCCCACGCTCCGGCCAGCTTTGCGATGACCGGCCGTGATTTCTTGCCCAACATGATGACTATAACGTTAGCAAGTTGCTCTCTATAGTTCCAATTCAATCTCTATTAGTTAGTTTATTATATGGTGATGGAGGTGTAGTGGTTGGACTTGGCAATGGTTTTGGTTTGAAAATAGCTACATGATTGCATGCCATTTATTAAGGTCTCCGGTTTACTAGACTGACAATAAGTAAAGAAGAAAACAAAAACGGCGCAAGACTCAGTTTACTTTTTTTTAATATACTTTTTTTATTACTTTCACTCCCTTTTTCATATACTAATCACACATTTCAATACACTTTTTAAAAAATTTAAGCGGTTTGATTTTAGCATTTTTCATAAATGAATTTAATAAACTTCAGTTGAAATTGCTAAATTTGTTTTAACTAATTCAAGAATTTTTTTTTTTTGTAAAACATCAATTATGAGTGGGCCGGAGGCCTAGTTGTTTTTTTTTTTTTTGGTTTTATATTTTAGCAAATGTCAATGTCCCAATGATTGTGACCCAAAACAAGGGGATCTGTCCCACATATTTGTTATTGTCTGACGCACAAAAGAATCTGCTCCAATAAGTGGGCAATAATAATTACTGAGTCCAATGAGTGTGCCCTTTTCTTTTTTGTTGCTTTATTATTATTATTATTATTATTATTTTCCAAAGATTATTCTGCCCTTTGGACAACGGAAGATGAACCCATTAAAATGTGGCTTGTGGTACAACAAAGGAAAAAAACAAAAAACAAAGGAAAACAACAAAAGCCCCAAGAAAGTAATCATACAATTGGCGGTGGGATTTTGGCAAAAAAAAAAGGTTCGGTTGTTGGTGGATTTGCTCTCTCTATAATTAACCAAGGGTTAGATTTTTTGGATCAGGTCGCAAGAAAGTACTAATTTCTTGTGAATTCTAATTTTGGCGTGAATGACATGCCATGACCTGATTGACGAGAAAATTAATTAAGCTACGCAAAAGCTAGTATGGATACCACTTTACGGTCGTAAGAAAAAAAAGTGACTTGTGGAGGAAATTCTATTGGCATCCATCACTTTTCTTTGTACCCACATTCAAAAAACTTCAAGAAGGTGTGTCGGTCCCAACTTAATCATTCAAATTGTCTACTTTGTAAAAAATAATGTGTAGATCATCATTTTGAAAAATCAAGTCAATCGGATCACTATGTTCTTCATTTCTATTGTTTGGGGCTAGAGATTTTTTCAAATTGGTAGCAGTCCATGTTTTCCTGATTCCAGTGTGGCCCTGTTCGTTTCCCAGTTTAGTTTTAGTTTTAGTTTTGATGACATCATCATTTCCCTCATTTCTCTCTCTATCTCTCTCCACTCATTACACCTGATAACATCATCAAAACTAAACTAAACTATCTAACCAAACACAGCCAATGTAGCTTAATTCGCTAGCTAATTTGTAACAAAGAAAAAGAAATCGAATCCATGGCAAATAAAAGATCTTCCCCATCAACTTTTCTTGGTTTCATTTAATCATTTAGACGACGGTTTTGATTGACCTAAAACAATTGGTGAATGACTGTGTATTGAGCAAATTAATAATGTCAAAATTTATTAAGGATTTTTTTTGATCTTTTAGTACACGTTTTAAACCTTAAGAACATTTAATGGACTCGGTTTATCATTTTTCTTTCTCAAAATTCATTGCTGTGTTCATAGATTTAGTCAGCCCCTGTTAATTGTTGTAATAAACGGTGACGGTTTTCCTTTTTTTTCCTTTTCATTTGGTCTGGAAAATATGTGGGTTTTTTAAGGATTTGAATTGCCTAAAGATTTTTATCAAGGGGAAAGTGAAAAGCAGAAAAAGAAAAAGGAAAGGCCCCACGACCCTCTCCAGTCTTCTCATCAAAGGCTTACCTGCACAATGCTATTTGCTTAATGTAATTTTCAGGTGAGACAATTAGTAAGATTATTTTCTTATGTAATTATTAAGATGTTGACAGCTCCGCACGTTTGACGCTCACAATAATGTCTACGACGACTCAAATTGCGTATTAGGTAGCTCACGTCAAACAATAAAACAGATCCGCTAAGATCTTTATGAAATGAACCTGTTTGTGGCCGATCCAAGAAGACTTATAAAGCTCTATTTGAGTTTATTTAATAAAGATGTGAACATCAATCATATATGTAGGAGTATAATATCTAGTTTTATATTAATTCTAGCAAATAATTTTGAGGTTGTGTAGATGTCGACCTCCTCTCATTTTATTATAATAAAAGAATCGTGCTACAGGCACACAAGATTTCACACCAAAAGCCACACACTGGTATAAAATATTTTCAAATTGGTGGATGATAGTGACTTTCCTTTATATTTTTATTACAAAGTTTCTCTTCTAGTGTTAAAGTATTGCACTTGCTACTTTTCTTTCTATTCTTGATGTAATAGGATTATGTTCTGCTAAAAATATTCAAGTAATATTGGTATATACGATTTCAATACTAGGTTTATAATAGCTATGTTAATTATAACTTCCTCTAATATTTCGATAATAATATAGTTTTTTAATTCGTCTTCATTATATATTAACTCTTCTAAAAGATTACATTGTAATATTTTAAGATGTTGTTTACTTCTTTGTATTCCTCTTGCTTTAGCTAATATTTCTGATCTTTTGTTTTCAATAGAAGTATTCAACATATATATTGTTAAATGTTTTTACCAATGGTTTGGAGACATAGGTGAAGAAGGTTCAATTGGTTCCCTTTCTAATCTTTTCTGATTCTTTTGAAGTAATATTATATGGGTACATGAGTAGAAATTCTTTTCTAAATAAATTCTATAATCTTCAGTATCTCTATCAGTTATGTCTAGATAATGTCCTAGATGCTGAAGAAAGAGTTCTATCTGGATTATGTCTTTTTGACTATCAATATATTGCACAAAACGTTGATATGAGCAAAACACAATGTAATCAGTCATAAAACAAAGTAGTTTTAACAGGTTTTGAGGGGTGTATAGTGTTTTCCTTACTGTATAGTTTTAATAGGTTCTGGAAGAGGGGCCTTTTTATCAAATGATTGTTCTAATTGCTTATGCTGTTTTGTGAGAGTTAAAAATTCTTGAATTATATTATCACAAATGTCATTTGGTTGGGTTACTCGAATTATTAGGACATTTTCATTTTCTTCAGATTCTTTGATTGTTTCATCTATGATGGGTCTAGTTGGTATGCCTATTCCTAATCTTTTGGCTATCTGGTTGATCTTATTTTCTATATTTTTTACGCGTTCCAATAGACTTCCTTCGTCTCCTATTTGATTATTTATTTGTTCTTGGACTTTTTGTAAATCTTCTAGGTTCTGTATGTGGTTAATTTTTAATTTGACTTCACTAAAAGTGTCGGATAATTGGTTTCCCAGTTGGGCTAGACGTTCTCTATTTGTCATGTTTAAAATTCTTATTTCATTTAGTATTTTGGAATCTTTTGTACTTATAGGTTTATATTCTCCAAATTTGTTTAATAAATATAAATTGGCCCAGTTAAGTTGATCTGATGACCATAAAGCTCCATCACCTAATGTCACAAAAGGAGTGAATTTTCCAAATTGTGCTGTCGTCCATCTATAACATGAATTTGGAAGATTTTCTTTTCTTATATCTTGACTATTTATAGTCGAAGGAGGCAACTTCCTCTCCATCGATTACTACTATATATTTTTTTATGTTTTGTGTCTAGTATTATATTTGTTTTGTTGTAAGATTGTATCAAGTATTGTCCTATATTTCGTTTTATGTCTTTGGGTAAATCTATTCGATTGACTAGTTTAATCCTTAGTATAATTGATACGTAATTTTTTACTATTTTCTTGTGTGGTGATTTATATCCTTCTAAGATTTTATACCTATTTTCTCTCTTAATTTTTTCTTTGTGCTCGTAAATCCAAGTATTTACTTGGTTGCCTAAGGGATTCATTTATACATTGCTTTCTATGATAGTCTTGATAAACTTTTATTATTAAAAGTTGGCTTATTATAAGCTTGTAATTTTCTAGTAAATCTAATTGGTTAATTAGATATATCCTTCTATGTAAAGGTTGACAATTTTGATAATATTTTCTAATTATTAAGTCAACTTTATTTCCTTGTAAAATTGTTTCTTTTAATTCTTTATATTGATCTGGTATAGGATTATATCACTTTTTTCTTGGTTTCCCCATGTTGAATCGTTACAGGGATCTGATACCATGTATTGAGGAGGCAAAATTTGATGGAAAATTTGAAGCAGATTTGAACCAATTTGAATTTGATGGAGAATTTCAGCTAGGGTCTTGTATTAAATTGTATTACTAGTAGTGAGGTTCGTGTAATATATCAATAGATGAAGTAAATTGTAGTAATATTCTGGTTTTTGAAAATGACCTGGCCTTTGGCTATTTGATATTATCTTAGAATAATACTAACATTTTGATATTATTTTAGAAGAATACTACCATTTTATAAGTGTTGTGTAGTTGGAGTGTTTGTCTGTAGTGTTTTTGTAAGTTTTAATGCATGAAAACAAAACTCTCACTTTTAGTCTAGTAAATGTACCAGTCAATATCATTTACAACTAGTGGGAAAGGGGAGGTGGAGTATGATTTTTTAGGGAGATATGATTTAAATATCTCAGTGTGAAAGTGACCGACACAAGCACCAAAAAAGAACCAGTTCAAAAAAAAAAAAAGCACCAAAAAAGAAAAAAGAAAAAAAAAATCAAAGATGAGAACACAATTACATGCATGTGTGTTTCCACTGTGATATTTTTAGTATGGAGCAAAAAATTTCTCATGATATTTTACCTTTCATCTTCATTTTCTCATTGCGATGAATGGGATTTCATACTAATAGGATGTATTTCTATCTATAAATATAACAAAGTTGTGTCTTGTCCGATGGGGCTTTTGGCTTAATAATTCAGTCGGATTCCATCATGCAGTTTTTCTTTGCATTTGTTAGTTTTGCATCAACTCGACGAGTGCTTATTATCAGGCACTCGCTGGAAAAATGGTCCGATGGGTTCTTGTCAAGGCATGTCATGACATGTGCTTGATACCGGGTAATCAATGGAAATATTCATCAACTCGACGAGTGCTTGTCACCGGGCAATCGCTGGAAAAATGGCCCTACGAGTGCTTTCTAGGGCATGCCATGACATGTGCTTAATTAACACTGGGCAGTCATTAGAAATATTGCCTGACGAGTGCTTGTTGCCGGGCAATCACTAGAAAAATGGCCCGTTGGGTGCTTGTCAAGGCATGCCACGACATATGCTTGACACTGGGCAATCACTACAAATATTGCCCGACAGGTGCTTGTTGTTGGGCCATCGCTGGAAAAATGACCCGACGAGTTCTTGTCAAGGCAACCACAAGATGTGCTTGACACCGGGCAATCGCTGGAAATATTGCCTGACGGGTGCTCGTCGTAGGGCAATCGCTAGAAAAATAGTCCGACGGGTGCTTGTCAAGGCATGCCACGACATGTGCTTTGCAGTGACGATTCTAGCTAGAAATTATAACATGTGGTGTCAAAATTTTACCACAGAGAACATTATATGTAGAGAAGTATACGAAAGTAAAGTAGCTAGAAAAGTACACACAGAGAGAGACATTGTGGGGGGGGGGGGGGTGTGTGTCTTCTATTCTGTGTTTCCTAGCTGCTGTAAGACCTTTACACATGACAGCCATAGGATTTAAATCTAAACATGTGCACAAAAGGATTCAAGATATTATTTTAAGTGGGGTCATCTCACTAGATGATTTCCTAAAGGAGAAAAGTTAGACTGTAAATTGGTTGATTCTGAAGCTTAGGATTCACTTGACTTTAGTGCTTGACAACGGGCAATCATGGAAATATTGCCCGACGGGCTTGGTGAATTATTAGTTCATTTCTACAAGAGCTATTTGAAAAATAAAAAATATGAGCCAAACAAAATCTATTTTAATAAAGACAAAAAAAAATCATTGTTTTGGCATGTTTTTGTCTTTAGTGAACTTTTTAAATGCTTCGATTATATTTTTTTATTTTTTTAAATTCCTCCTAAGCGAACTAATAATTCTTTACTTATTTTGAATAAGGACAAAACAAAAAAAACCAAAAAACTTTCGAGATGGATTAACTAAGGCTCCATTCTTCTTAACATTTTGTATAATGATTTTTTCTGGTATTTTTTAATTTCGTAATTTTTTAGCTTTTCATCGTTGTTTTAGAATTAATCATTTGTATTGAAGAGAAGAATCATAAAAATATAAAAATATAGACCGAAGATGAAAAAGTTTATATAAGATGACACTTTAAACTAATTTTTTTTGACGTTAAAGATTTGGGCTCAATCCAGGGAATCTGTTCGAAATTTGGGCTTGTCCATCGAATGAAAATTTAAAGCTGTATTTTACTAAATGGACTGGGCCAACGAGGCTGCAGCCCCTTCCCCTCCTTTTTATAGAAGGGGCCCCTCAAAAACTCTTGATCTCCTGCTAGAAGATGATGAATTTTGGACTTGGTTTTTCTGCAAAATTCTTCCATTCTCTTTCATTGTTGGTTGATGTTACTGAGATATTTCTGAGAATATATTTTTCCCCTCCACATCATCAGTCGGTAAATCAAGTTATACTGATCGGTGGTAGCTCTAGGAGTTTAAAAGTGTGGGGTCATTATAAATATCAAATATTTTTACCAACCATAAATTTAAAAAAAAAAAAATCATAGTGATGGAAACTAAAAATATTGTTCTGACAAAAATCACATTTAAAGCTCAACCTAGTAAACAAAAGATATCATCAAAAGACATATATCAATATTCTATGTTTTTCAGTTTTCGGTGCGCAAAAAAAAAAAAAAAAAAAAAAAGAAAGCTACACAAGTTTCTACAATTGCATTCGACGCAGTCTCATGTTCTGGAATCGTTACATGATGGTCTCCAGGTCAATACTTCCTTTTCAATATATGCCACCAAACGATCATTCAACCATTGGTCCCCCATTGGATTGCATAATTTGCTCCACATATTTCATTGCCAAAAAACTTTTTCTGGAGTGTTATCCAGTGGTAACAAAAGAGTAGAACCAACCCGAAAAGAATGACAAAGTGGTCTTGTCTTAAAACTTGGGAATTTGCTCTCACCTAAGGTCTTAGATTCAATTTCCCTTGCCAGCCACTAGGGATTATGCTCGGTCGTTACCTCTAAGGCCATGAAATTAATCGAAGTGCGTGCAAACTAACCCATACATTCGGTTATAAAAATAAAATAAAATAAAACAGAAGAGTAGAACCTTTATTAAGTTACTGGTATGCCATGCCATTAACTCACATTCTAATGCGAAGGTGCCAAATTCCTCCAAATTTAATAAGTGTAAAGAACTAAGCAAAATTCGACACCTCCATCCCCACAAACACCTCCCCGTGCAACTATGTCATCTATCCCCAAAACCACCCTCTCTTTTCCCTTTTTTATATAATCGAGCCTCATTCCTCCGTTCCCCAATGTACTCCCTCCATCCCAAAAAGGATGTCCAAAAATACTATTCATGGCTCTCATAAAATTATCTATATTTTTTTATTTATAATTATTTATATATGGAATATGGATCTTGTTTAATAGATCTCACTTAGGTTTATTAAACAAAGTTTTTAAAATCATAAAAAGTATTAATTACCAAATATAGATTTTTTTTTGAGATGTGTGAATAGTATTTTTAGACATCCTTTTTGTGACGAAGGGAGTAATAGATTAGGAATGATCAATGATAAAAAAAAAAAAAACCCCAATTTTGAGAGACCAATCCCACTGTTGCGAGATATTTTTCCGTGCCGCGTGGGTTTTATCTAGGTGATACCCGCTTGGCAATCTCAGCCATCCAAAGCGCGATTCGACAGTCCGGAAGAGGAGAGAGAAAAAGGAGAGAGTGGTCTAGCGAGACGAGAGAGAGGGAATCAATCTGGGTCATCCAAAACACTTCTGGACGGGCGAGATCGTGCTTGGTATGGACACATGGTACCCATTCGGTACCCAAAATTTTTTCAGTCGTCGCATAAACTTATTTAAGGTCTAAGCCAACCTCTGGTCAAATGAGTTGTACTAGAAGTTTCGCACCCGAAATCTTACCCACTTTAAAACCACCCCTTCTTTGTTCTTTCCACTAAAAGGTCAGTTTCTGTACTCATTCTTCTTTCTTCCCACTAAAAGGTCAGTTTCTGTGATCCTTTTTCTAAAAGGTCAAGAACCAAAATTGAATTTGCTTTGAACGCTCAACCCCTTCAATCTCAACATTCTAGAAAAAAAGAACAAATACAACCCTCCCAGGATCACTCCACGCGTCCTCCTTCCAAGTAATCCCGAATCCCAACCCCAACACGTGTCCATCACTCGTCAATCCGCCAACGTGGCAGACAAATCCCCCAACCCACGTGTCCAATTACTACTATAAAATATTCTCCTCGCCCAACTATATATATCTCCTCTGTATCTTATGTGCTAGAGCAGAGTAAGAGTTTTCAAGGCCCTGCGTCGTGCGTGTCAATTTACGTTCACCTCAACTTACTGAAAAAATAGTCTTCTTAGGGGTGCGAGTCAGTTTACGCTCACCTTAATCAGTATACTACTGAGATGGTAAGATCGAATTCGGAGAGGAGAGAGAGAAGACCAAATGGTGGAGTTGAGAATCATAATAATGGGCGTTACAAGGGGGTGAGGATGAGGAAATGGGGGAAGTGGGTGGCGGAAGTGCGGCAGCCGAATAGCCGCGACAGGATATGGTTGGGGACGTATCGGACGGCGGAGGAGGCTGCTAGGGCCTACGACGCTGCCGCCTTCTGCCTGAGGGGTCCGTCGGCGAGGCTCAATTTCCCGGACTCTCTGCCGGATATCCCGGCTGCGGCTGAGCTTTCGCGGTCGCAGATTCAGGTGGCGGCGTCGAGGCACGCGCGTGGGGCCAGGGAGGAGGAAGCGGGTTCTGGTGCGGCGGAGAGGAGTTTTCCGGCAACGGAGGAGGTGTATTACGTCGGAGAGTTGTCGGGAGATTTTTGTGGGTATTTTGGTAGTGAGGAGAGAGATGAAGGTTATGTGGAAAGGATGGATGAGACACCAGGTGTTTGGACGTTTTAGAATGCTGCTCATTTTAATTCACATGCCAATTTGTTTTTAATGTGTTTTGATTTAGTTAAAATGCTTGGAACATAGATGTTCAAATGCATGGTCTCCCTACAAGATTCTCAATTCCCGCTATGCGACCGCGGAAATTCAGTATGCGCACGTTAATTTGTTTAACAAATACAAAACACGTGCACATCATATAATTTCAAAAATAGTACTATAATGTTTGTAGCTAGCATTGTTCTTTGACACTTTTTGAAACCTATGGGTCGAGTGTTAGAGCTTAGTTTTTTCATTGGCTCAATCTCTTCATTGGTGAGAGAGAGGAGGTGAAAAAGCCACCCTTCAAGGGTTGATAAGGGTGGGTTCCATGGCTTTGACTTAGTTTGGCAAGCCTAAGATCGTTCCCTTTAGGTTTTCACACCTTATGGGGCTTTTTTCCTGATAACTTTTGAGCACCCTTTGGGCTACCAAAAAATTATCCCCTTGGAGAGGGGTGCAATCTTGACGATTGTAACCCTCCTTATCCCCTTTACCAACCCTCACCCTCTGTCTCTGCACTAAAGAATCCCACAAACAATTACTCAATTAAAAACGAAATTTGAATAGCAACAACCGTTATTTAAAAAAATTAAATTTTCAATTAAAAAAATTTATATAGCGCAAATTGTTTTGCAATTATATAAGTAATTTAATGCATAATCAATTTTGGGACATCACAAGGGTAAAAGAAGACATCTTTTTATATTATCCACCTCCTCTTATCCATCTCATTTTCTAAAACATCCAAATCAAGTCAAAAGTTATCCCCCCTGTCTAATCCCTCGTCCAAACTATTTACTTTTTTATTCCCTCTTCCATAAACGTCGCATCAATGTGGGCGCTCCAAAAATAATATTCCCTCTTATCTTATCCCTTTGAATTTTTAGCTCCATCCAATCAAGGCCTTACAACTATAGAGAATTCAGAGTCTCTTCAAACTATAGACTTCTCACTTGTACATCAGGGGTACAAGGGGCTGAGAGCCACGTTTAAGAAGGTAGCGATTTACTAGCCAGTATCTCCGGAGTGTTTGGGGGATATATTATTTTTTATTGTGCTAAAAGCAAGCTAAGAGCTTGAATTGATAAAAGTTTTGTGTTTAAAGAATAGTTTGTGAACTTAAAAGAGTTAACTATTTTGGTATCTTGAGTTAGTGGAGAGATGTTGGATTTGGCTTGCGTCATCAACACATACCTATGGGATCAAAATGAAATTTTCACAAGACATGTGCAAGACCCCAACCTTTGTGTAAGATTTTTTCCCCTTGGTGAGGGGGTTATACTTTATGGTATAGAGATTAGGTAATCAAGACAAAAATACAACCAAACTGAAAATAATTGAGATGAGTATGCTAGGGTGAATGCATTATATTAAATTAGGATAGATAATGCAGAAATGAACAAATTCATGAGACAAATGAGAGAAAATCTATTATGGTGATTTGGGCATCAACAAGGAAGCCGGTTTCATGTTAACTTGGATCATTAATGCCGGAGGAACGAATAATAGTCTGATGGGCTTGACCCTTTGGGTTAGGCCCATTGTCCATCTAAAAGAATGTCCCAAAAGCTATTTAATGGGCCTAACTATCGTTGCGGAGTGCGGACCAGATCGTGGAATGATGAGGATGGGTAACCGGAATCCCACGACACCTCGGGCGCGGCGCCACGTGGATGTCTAGTGGAACTGCTCAGCCACGTAGCATTCGGCTGATGTCATGAATGTTGTCATCGAATGGCTATCCAGATTATTCAGTGCCCTAGAACCCTTTTCCGTCACCCATCGTGGTGTCAGTGTCAAGGAGTACTAAATTATTTTTCATTATTCGCAAAAGTCTGTTGAAGAGCCCGTGAAACTCGCGATGGGAATGAGACCATTGATACAGAAGGTGTTGGGTACAATCTGCTTAAATAGCAAGTCAATCGTCTCACAAATAATACATGGCGTAAGCTAATGATGCAGGCGGTAATAAAAAAAAAGGAAATAAAACCAACCTACAGAATATAACCCAATATTCTAGGAAATTTATGCTAAAACGGTAAGATTCCTAATAAAATATTATTTTCAAAATAAAAAATTAAAATGCATATACTTTTAAAAATATTTAAAATCTTGGCCCGCATCACCTAGGGAGGTGTGCTGTCCTCTTCAATTTCGTTTCTTGTCCTTGTCAAAATTTTCAAATCCTCAAATCCATGTAGTCTTTCTATTTGATTTTATTTTATTGAACCTATTTTTCTTGCTAGTTGCTATCCATGAAAACAAGTCATTGTTTTGGAGGTTGGATGGTTAAGAAATGGTAACGAGGTTTGGTACTCCATTCTTTTCTAGTAGTTCAGTGTGGGTTCACCATTTTTGTGCTAGAATGTGTGGTGATTGGGAGGAATAGGCAATTTTGATTTATGGTGTTTGGCTAACCAATTTTGACTTGGAATTTCTTCTTGGTATTGTTGCTTTGGCAAGTGATTGGAATTTTAATAGATAATTTGGCAAGTGAGTGATATTATTTTTTTTTTTGTGTTTTTTGGACTATTTGAAAAGGAAGTCTTTATTTTTGTATTTTTTGGACTATTTGAAAAGGAAGTCTTTGTGAGCTCTACAATTTTCCTTTTCTTGTCTACCATCTTTCTCAACTGCTACCTGGAATAAGAGGCTACTCAATGCATTACAGTAGTAGTCAAAATCACATGTAGGCCATGTTCCACAAATTTGTCTTTTGGTTTTTTTTTTTCATCTTTAGTTTTACAAAAAAAAACAATTAGTTCCACTAACTAGTTTTTTAGTTTTTTGATTTTTTGAGTTGTGTTACCAAATTACCAAGCTACCCTTGTACCCAAAGGATAAGGGGTTTGAAGGGGGGCAGATTCGTAATTTTACATGATTAAAGTGGTTTTGTTTTTTTTAGGTTAGTGGAATTAAGTGGTTTTTTTGTTGGTTTTTTGTGGGTTTTTTTTTAGTGGAATGGGGTAGTTTTTTAGTTAAAACAAAACTAGTTTTTTTTTTTTAGTGGAACATGGCCGTAGTACCCTTTTTTTTTTAAAAAAAAAATTTTCCTGCATTTTTTCAGTAGGTCGTAAAATGAATGTCTAACCGAGAAAAGGATTTCTTTTTTCAACCAGAATAACTCAGAAAAACCTTAAAGGACTACAAACGCCAAATCGGATCTCTCCGTTGGGACAAACCCATAACAAACTAAACTGGTTATCATTTGATTGAACATAACAACAAATGAAACATAGATAACGAAATTACACCCATAAGGTGTCCAATCCCGAGTGCATTTTCTAGCACAAAGTGCCTAGCTGATTATGAAATGATAAGAGCCTCGTTTTCAGCTTTTCATTTTCAATTTTTTGGCTTTTTAGCTTTTTAGATTATGATCAAAATGTATTTTGAATTTGGTAGACGTATTTGGGAGAAATGTGCAGAATGCATTTTGCAACAAGAGTAGTATTTGTAAGATATGTAAAGAATACATTTGTAGGTCTTTTTGTTAATAAAAATGGGAAAGGTAGAAAATGAGAAGTAAAAAAGGTCATCAACCCCTCTTTTTTCACTTCTCCTCTGTAACCCTTAAAATTGAAAACTCATTATCCTAAAATGCGTTTTGCAATGAGAATGCCAAACACCCTTAAGTTGAAAATGGGAAAATGAAAAGCCAACAAACACCCCTTAGTGATCCAAATATAATTTGACTTTTTAGTCGGTGGACGTATGAGAAACAAAGAAATTAAACAGAAATATTCTTGGCCCATAGTCCCATTTTGAGCACCAATTACTAAAAACTAATTTAAAATTTTTTTTTTTCACGGAAAAAGAGGTTTATTAATAATGGATAGGGAAACGGTCAAAAGACCGAACATCATCAAGGGCAAGATTAGTGAGTGCATGTGGGACAGGGCCCCCCCAACACTCAGACCTTGCACCTAAAAGAGCTTGTTTAGCCAACGAATGGGCTACCCTATTAAAAGTATGCTTAACATGAGTAAAAGTCAATTTATTAGTAAACGTGTTAAAAGTTATTAGTCGCTAAAAGTCAATTTATTTTTTATTAGTTGCTAACAACAAATTTATTTTCTATAAAAAGTGTAAAAAACTAAGTTACTAAAAGTCAATTTTCTATAAAAGTGATAAAGGATAAGTTGCTAAAGCAAATAAGTGCTGAGGGTGCTAATTTTTTTTTAGCAAATGGGAATCCAACTCGAAATCTAATCAAAACAAGGATGGAAAAACGATCCAAAAGTGACATTGTTGAATCTTAATTTAAAAACATAATGAACTTAACAAATATGCTCAATTAGTTCATGTAACAAATCAATAACGACTAAATTTTTAATGAGGGCAATATGAGTTCAAATTGGAATAACTAATTGAGCATATTTGTTGTTCAATTGATCGTGTACTAGTACTTAGCTACTACAATGTTCTGGATTTGAGCTGGTAAGACCATCATCGATACTCCTTGTAATATAACTTAATTAACATAAGTAAAATCTTATCGTCACAGGGATTTTTTTTCTTTAGCTGTTCTAATCCAAATTGAAGATAATCCACGAAATATTTTAGTAATTTACAAGAAGGGTCCTTCTATTATCAGTTCAAGGAAAAGACAAAAAATACATACTCCAGTGTATTTTTTTTTCATTTTTCTATATACTTCCACAAATTCATATACACTTTTACACATTTCAAAACACTTTTTAAACCTTAATGACAACCCATTGAATTGATTTTAGAATTTTCCTTACAAAAACACACACACACACCAAAAAAAAAAAAAGGAAAAGCAAAATCAATAAAACTATGGGTACGCCATTTAGTGTACCCCAAATGCACAGGTTTGAGCCTACAAATGCTTGATGGAAGCTAAACATTTTACTTATGCTATTACATCCATTAATGAAAGATAGGCGCGGTCTTGTCAAATATCAATAACACGCATTGTACTCGTTTGATGTAGGAAAAAATCACCTTTGTATTTATCCCGGCAGTCTTGTGTTGAACGGACACAATGCTAATTAATAAAGAAATTAAGGGAGAGGATAATATATTTAACAAAAACAAACGTAGGATACTTTTGAAATCTGGTGATGTCGGAACGTGGTGTCGAGTCGTAAAAATAGGAGAGTGGGTGAGTGGAAGGGAGGCACACGAGACAGAAACAAGGAGAACTTACTTTTAAGGAGAGTTTAAAATTGGGGGTTTAGAGAGTTTATCTTGATTTGGCTAAATTGAAAAAACTGGTTTTTTGGTTTTTTTCTCTTTTTGTTCTTATTCAAAAAAAATTTGCATTTGTTAGTTTTCGGTCGATTTTTTGTGGTTTTTTGGCTTGTCTCGACGAGAGAAATCTAAAAAGTATAAAATTGTTAGCCAAACTTAAAGTTTTGTAAATAAAGACGAAAAATAATCCAAAAAACTAGTTTATTTTGGTTTATTTTCGGCTTTATTAAAAAAACTATTACTTTTGACTATAATTTTATACTCTTCATATTCGTCTCGATAAGATAAATCGAGAAACTACAAAATCTTGACGCAAAACTAACAAATGCAAAAAAAAAAAATTGAATAAAAACAAAACAAAAAAATCAAAAAAACTAATTTTTTCAATTTAGCCAAATCAGGCTAGGAGGGCCTTGCTATAGAGTATGTATTGATTTGATTGATAAACAACGACATTTTCACATGAGTTAAGTTTAGTACTACAAAATTGTGGTAGTACCACATGTGCCCCTGCCCTTATCAAAATGTCAATAGGACGCATTTACTAGTAAAAGACAACGACATTTTTCAGCCCTGTAGTGAGTGAGCTCACTACATGCGTGTAGTGAGCTATTTCGGCCGTCCGATCCGAGATCAACAGTCCGGATAAATTTGAGTTAAATTAAATGTAAAAGTACTTTTTAAAGTGTAAGACGATCCGAACCATTGATCTCGGATCAGACGGCCGAGAGAACTCACTACACGCATGTAGTGAGCTCACTCACTACAGGCCCCTGGATCCGGATTTTAGTACAAAATTGTAGTAATATCCCCTGGCTCTAGAACTCATGAGTTAGGTATTTTATTTAGATAGAAAAAGTTTTGAATTTTAACTCATGAGTTCAGGAAAATTTTATCCCGAAAACATTTTAGAAAGAAAAATAGAGTTCAGATTCACATTTTATGGATATGAGCCGTCCGTTTATTTTTACTGGACATTTTTAGAGAAAGTTTTCATGGACCTTAACATTTTAGCGAGGGAAAATGAGCTATTATGAGGTTATCTTTACGTGATGCCTCAACTTTCTCCACAGTAACACATTCATGTGGAATTTACGAGTACATCTATGAATCTTGGCTTATTTTATTTTTTTGGGTGCAATTCTCCGAGTCTTGTGCGGCAAATGGCCAAATAAGAATATTGATGCGTTAAGTGGTGCCTAAAATGGATGAATGGCTACCCCTTCATGGGTTGTGTTGTTAGTTTGTTGAAGTTGCTAGCTAACTTCGCCGCCGGGGGGGGGGGGGGGGGGGGGTGCATATGACCGTGTTGTGCAGTTCCACGGCGCAGCCGCGCCGACATCTTTCCAACAATCGAAGACGTTTACCGCGTAGAGCTCGTCTGTACCAAAAATCAACTTGATCGGATATTGTTAAGTGCCTTATCGGAACACAAATAATTTGAAAAGGAATGGGTTCAGTGATTTTGATCCAATGTTTGTGTCCATTTGTGTTCCATTTCTTTTCAAGGTATTTGTGTTCCAATGACACACTTAATGATATCTGATCAATTTAAACTTTTGATTTTTTGGATTATGGTCATAATGTATTTTGAATTTGGCAGGAGTGTTTGTGAGAAACGTGCAGAATGTATTTTGCAATAGGAGTAGTGTTTGTGATATTTGCAGAATACATTTTGTAGGTTTTTTTGTTAATCAAAATGGGAAAAATGAAAAATGAGAAGTCAACAAGCTCTTCTTAGCCTACTTTTGGCTTCTCCTCTCTAATGTCAAATTTTGAGAATGAGTTTTGGCATAATGTGTTTTGAATTTGGGCATCCAAAACTTAAAAATGAAAAGTTAAAAATGAGGAAAAGAGTCGGCCAAACAAGCCCTAATGCATGGCCTATCAAGTATCAACAAACCTATGAGACTAAAGTTAGATCTCAAAGTATGGTTGTGACTATTGGCGATTATTAAATCAGCACTACTACATACCCAAAAAAATATATCCAGAAAGTACTCATAATTTGAAATTCAATGGTACCGTTAAATTTTAAATTCTGGGTAACCTAAACTTTCTGTTACTAAATCATCTCAAAGTCAGTGGACTCCACTCCAATCCTTCAAAGAGTTTCAGTGCATTGCAAAGTCTTCAAACATCGAGTCAAGAAAGTTGTCCAAAATTTTAAATCTGTGATTCAAATTAATTCACTTATAGCATGTGAAACTCACACTCTCAAAGAAATCTGAGTCGGGCGATGTGAATTTCTTAGAACATTTCTAGGATCCAACATTCCTTGTTAGTGTTGGCATGCACATTTTCATTCCCTCCTCTGTGCATGGTTATTATCGAATGTAGTTGAAGAATTAAATAAGAGATCCTAGGTAGATAGATGAGGTATTTGGTAGGATTAATGATTCAACAACATAGGTCGGTTGAGATTTACTTATCATGCAAGCACAACAGTTCTTTGAAAAAAATGACAATGCCCCACGATTGATCATGCATGCTTGATCAATTTGTGGACCACTTGCATTTGTTGTAATGTCAACTAATAAATGAGACGCTCTTCCCCCACCTCCAGTGTTGTTTCTCGTAGTTTTTTTTTTTTTTTTTTCTTAGTCCCTTTATTGTCAGCTCACTGGACCGATGATAAGGCAAGACTATTTTTTGGAAGAGTTAACTTTTGCGCGCTATAGTTTCCACTTTTTAAACACTCTTACATCACTTTTTAAACCTTAACGTCCATTGGACTGATGGTAGAATTTTCCTAATGCGTTATAGAAAAAGGTAAAATTGTTTATCTTATTGTGTTTATCTTATTGTGACTTTTCAGCCTTTTCAACTTTTTGTCTAAAAAGTCTCAAAAGTCTCTCCTCACATAAGAAGCTCAAAAGTGGTTCTTAAGAGGAGAGAAACTAGAGGTGTTCAAGGAGCGTATGGGCCAAGAGGTGGAGTGGGGAGGAGAAAGTGATAGTGATAGTATGTGGAATACAATGGCTGACGGGATTAGAAGAATATCAAAAGAAGTTCTTGGGGAGTCAAAGGGGAAAGGTCCAAGCTCTAAAGAGACATGGTGGTGGAACGACGAGGTTCAAACCATGGTAAAAGCCAAGAAGGATTGCTTTAAAAAGTGGCAGAAGGACCGGAGTGTGGAAAATTTTCAGAGGTACAAGCAAGCTAATAGGGAAGCGAAGAAGGCCGTTAGTGAGGCTAAGTTGAGAGCCTACGATGATTTTTATGCTAGACTTGATAGTAAGGATGGAGAAAAGAATATATATAAACTCGCCAAGCTAAGAGAAAGGAAAGCTAGAGACTTCTCTCAAGTTAAGTGTATAAAAGGTAGTGATTCAAAAGTGTTAGTGAAAGATGAGGAGATCAAGGATAGATGGAAGATGTATTTCGAGAAGCTGTTAAATGAGAAACATGAAGGAAGCTTTGGTGAGGAGGAAGTTGATGTCCCTAGCGAGAAAATAGAATACGAGTTCTATCGGAGGATACAAAAGTTCGAAGTGGCCAAGGCCTTGAAGAGGATGAAACCGGGTAAGGCCTTAGGACCAGATGATATCCCCATTGAAGTGTGGAGAAGCCTAGGTGACTTGGGAGTGACTTGGTTGACAAAATTGTTCAACAAGATTATTTTATCTAGGAGGATGCCCGACGAGTGGAGGAGGAGTACCTTAGTACCTATCTACAAGAATAAAGGGGATATTCAAAGCTGCAACAACTATAGAGGTATTAAGTTGATGAGTCACACGATGAAGTTGTGGGAAAGAGTTATTGAGCATCGATTGAGGATGGTGACTACGGTGTCGGAGAAACAGTTTGGGTTCATGCCTGGAAGATCAACTATGGAAGCTATTTACTTACTAAGGAGATTGGTAGAAAGACATAGGTCAACGAAGAAGGATCTCCATATGATTTTCATAGACTTGGAAAAGGCCTATGATAGGGTGCCTAGAGACATTATATGGTGGGTTCTGGAGAGAAAGGGAGTGACCAGAGGCTATATTGACGTGGTTAGAGACATGTATGAAGGGGCAGTCACTGCCATTAGATCACCAGCAGGAGAAACGAGTGAATTTCCCATTACAGTAGGATTGCACCAAGGGTCTGCCTTGAGCCCGTACCTTTTCGCGTTAGTTATGGATGAATTGACTAGGCACATTCAGGAGGATATTCCATGGTGTATGTTATTTGCAGATGACATTGTCCTTGTAGATGAAACGGCTAGTGGTGTTAACACTAAATTAGAAATTTGGCGGGAAGCATTGGAGTCTAAGGGCTTTCGGATAAGTAGGAGTAAAACTGAGTATATGGTCTGCAAGTTTAGTGATACCAGAAGTACGTATGAGGAAAGAGTGAGGATCCAAGATCAGGAGATACCAAAGAGGGACCATTTTAGGTATTTAGGATCTATTATTAGTCAAGATGGAGAGATTGCGAATGATGTGACTCATAGGATCCAAGTGGGGTGGCTCAAGTGGAGGAGTGCTACTGGTGTACTGTGTGACAAGAGGGTACCAACAAAATTGAAAGGAAAATTTTATAGAACTGCCATAAGACCAGCGATGCTTTACGGGACAGAATGCTGGCCTATTAAGAAGCAGCAAGTGAACAAGATAAGTGTAGCGGAAATGAGGATGTTGAGGTGGATGTGTGGTAAGACTAGACGAGATAGGATTAGAAATGAAGCAATTCGCGAGATGGTAGGCGTAGCACCTATAGAGGAGAAGTTAAGGGAAAATAGGCTAAGGTGGTTTGGGCATGTCTATCGTAGACCAGCGGATGCAGTAGTTAAGAGAGTGGATAGGATAGCTTTGGGTAGAAACGCACAAGGGAGGGGAAGACCCAAATTGACATTAGATGCGGTAGTACGCAAAGATCTGAGTATACTAGGTTTAAATGATGAAGCAGCACTGGACAGAGCTCAATGGAGAAAAAGGATTCATGTAGCCGACCCCAATTGATTGGGACATAAGGCTTGGTTTGGTTTGGTTTGGTTAGGAACTGAGTCTACGTACGCTAATATGAGGAGTGTCTTTTATGGTTGTAAAACACATATTTGAAATGGATGCAATATTCTGTTTAATTTAGGTTGAGTTTTCCATTTGCAACCCCAACCTCATTTGCTAAAAGCATAAATGTGATTTTAGCAAAAGGAGTATGTAAGAGAAAATTGGCTTTCAGCAACTTAACTTTTAATTAATGGGAAACAATTATTATTATTTTTTATTAGAGAAACATTCATTTTATATAAGATTTCAAACAAATTACAGGGGTGAACCCTAGCTAACAAATACAAGACACAAGCACAAACCACAACAGAGTATATAGGCTCTGGATTGTCGTACTGCCCAAAGTAGACCAACATAAAGTGTCAGCGTGGAGTTTGTCTAAGATTCAGTAGAAAAGTGTGGGGGGCGCTTCACCGGAATGACCTCTTTGGGCGTCTGGTACTAAACGGAGGGGGAGTCGTTGAGCTGAACCTCACTAGGGTCCTGGGGGCTCGCCGGAGAAGAAGACTGAAGCTCCTGGGGTACGCCGGAGGGGGACCTGCGCAAGGAAGCAACAGCGTTAGTGCCTAGCCTGGATGGTGGTGGTCCGGGAAGGCACTCCGATGGCTAAGTCAGCGACAGAGGGAGAAGTTTAGTGGAGAGTTCTAGAGAGAGAAGGTGCAGCTGAGTGTTTAATGTAGAGAAAGAGAGATCCAGCCCTAAATGAAGATGGTGAGGGCCATATTTATAGGTGAAGGGGCGCGTGTCCACCACGCCCTCAGGGGTTCCACGCGCTCCGTCCTTACCAACGCATTAAATGCATGGATTGACGTATGTCCCTCAAGCGGCGCCTCGACCACTGCCTTCCTAGAGTTGTCACCTATCACTGATATTCCCATCAGTCAAGTCCCCCTGCAGGCGTAACCTGTGGGGTTGGTGGCTTGCCATAAATGCAATGTGAGCGAGGTGGTTGAGGCCATTAATGAGTCGCTCAGACTGTCAGGGATGTCTCGATCGAGCCCCCGACATCTGACGCGACCCCCCGGGACACTGAGGTCAATCGACTCAGACCATGAGGCCCTCGGGAACAAGCTCCCGAGGACTGCCGCAGGACTTACCGGCCTAGGCTCTCGTAGGGGGCACACCCGAGGCCCCTAGGCTCTCTGAGACCTGCGGCGGCACTTCCACGAGCGGGAACCGAGGGGAGGCGTTCCGGCCGAGGACACGGGCCCAGCCGAGCCGCTTGCCGTCGGGCCCCCGGTCTAGCCGAACGCAGTCCTACCTCCGAGATAGCATTCGGCCAGAACAAGGGGTCTCGACCTTCTTGAGCTGCTTGGGTGAGTGGTCCCTTGGATCCCGCTCCCTCCGCAGGGAGGGCCGAGGTTAGTAGACCCCGGGTCCCTGGCCGCTACAAAGAGCATCCCAAAGGGGAGCCCAGAACACCCCATAGATAGTAAACCAAATCAAATCTTCCAAATGCCAGAAAAACTGGTGAAACTAGTCCAGAAAACAAACATTAAACAAATAGATAAAACAGCTAACAAAACTAATATCAACTTATCAAAACCCAGATTAAAGAGGGCTACCCGAAATACCCATCACTAAGTTCAGCCAAGTCAAAATTGAGTCGCATCGGGTTGAAGATGAGTAGATTATTGTGCACCACTAAAACCCACCGGATCTGGGGAAGCTAGACCAGTTCCAAGAGCCAAGCGAAAGTTGCCGGCAAGAAGCCTTTTTGCTCTGACCCCTCCTTATTACTCCACCGTAAGCTGTCGTGCCAGAACACCCTTCGTTGCCCCCACCACACCAAAACAGTACCAAGTGCGCTGGATCGACACTCCTGACAGACGACAATGAGAGGACCGAACTGCACCGACACAAGGGACGAAAGCCGCGAAGAAAACCAGAGGTCGTAATGTGAACACACTAATGGGGATAGGTGAGGGGAAAGGAGAAAATGGGAAACAAGGAGAGAGTCTCGAAAACCAAATATGGGCGAGAAAAGTTAAGGCTGGCTAGAGAGAGAAAGTCTCGAAAAAGAGAAGAAAGTTGATGTGCATCGGTTACTTTTAATGGGAAACAAATTGGCTTTTAGCACTTTTATTGGTGCTAAAAACGGGGAACTCTGATTGCAAATTTAGCAGAAGTTGAGAAATTTATTTGCAATAGTTGGAAACAAAATTACGAAAACAAAATTGAATTCAAAATTGGGTTCTTCTATTGTTAGCCTACTGGGCTGACAATAAGGCAACAAGAAAACCAAAAAAAAAAAAAAACACACAACCTCCAATGTACTTTTTTCATTTTTTTTATACACTTTCACACATTCTTATACACTTTTCACACATTTCAATACACTTTTTAAGCTTAATGTCAGCCTATTTGGTTGATTTTAGAATTTTCCCTCAAAATTTGGAGTTAACATTTTAGAATAAGTTTTCAATTTTAATAAAATTTAATATTTTTTATAATATCATGAATCTTTCTTTTAATGGTAATTTCATATTGATTTCTGATAATTTATCACCAAAATAATTTGATAAATTAATGACTACTTTGTAATTATTCTGTGTTTTCCAGTTTATGCATTTTGTAAAATCTATCATAGTTTGTATTTGTAGTCTTTGAAATTGATATTTTATTTTTTTGATAGTACTTCTCGGTCAATTTCTAGCTTTCATTTTGGATTCTAAAAATTCTGAGTTTCCTGTTTTAAGTCACTTGATTTTTAACACTTTTTGGATTTTGTCTTTATTTTTTTTTAAAAAATCACTTTTGTTACTTAATTTTGTGTCTAACTTTTGCGGATTATTGATCTGTCTCGACGAGAGGAATCAGAAAGGAAAAAACTAATACGACTTTTAGCCAATCTTTTTGGGAAAGGACCAACTTTTAGCATTTTTAGTCTGTCTAAAGGTGTTAAAAGTTTGTCATTTTCTAATAAAATTCATAATATTTTACCTTTTTTTATTTTTCCCATTGATGAGAACCAATAATTCACAAAAATTTAACGCAAAACTGACAAGAGCAAAAAAATTTAAATAAAGACAAATTCTAAAAGTGACTTCTAGCACAGTAATTTATTATTTTGAAAAACTCAGCTGAAAGGGGGGGAGAGAGAGAGAGAGAGAGAGAGAGAGAGAGAGAGAGAATATTTGGCCTAGTCTAAACTAATTAGTAGCTAGCTATATGTGGGATCTGGGGCGGGTGCTATGCGGTAAGTGTTGTGCGGTAAAATTACGTCATTTTGCTTGATTTTTGTGCACACTTCCAAAGGTTCCAAGGGCCTTGTTTGAAGGAAGAAAAAACCATTACAAAATGCCTAAACCTGAAGTGCCTAAACCCAAAGTGTCTAAATTCAAGTGCCCAAACCCACTATACCCTACCCCAAAGAGCCTAAATCCCCTAAAATTGAACCCCAAAATTAAACCCCACACTTAACTTTCCAGACAGGGTCATTGGATATACTAAGAAAATGAGCAAAACGACATAATTTTATTGCACAACATGACGCACAACACTTACTGCATAGCACCTCCCCTGGATTCCTACATGTGATTACGAGGAACTTTCCACTACTACTTCAAAAACTATTTTCTAATCCTAAATATATGTCTACAGCGCACATGGTAGCTGTAGCTAACAGTACAGACATCAAAGGGCATGAGTGCGTGAGAGTATTTTTTATTTTATTTTTTATATATCACTCGGTCAGGCTTAATTCATTGCCATTGACAAATATTAGACAAAAACTTCTAAAAATAATTCATTGGGTTGTCGTTAAATTAAAAAAAATATGTTGAAAAATATAAAATGTGTAATGAATAGTGTATTAAAATATGTGTTTCTTAGTCTATTATCAACTTAAATGTCAATAGAATGACTCATATTACAAGTCCCCAAAAGGAAAAACAAAGGCCACAAAAGAGAAAACGGGCTCGTAACGAAATCGTTTATCTTTAACAAAAAATAAATGTCACATTTAAATCAAATTTCATTTATTCTAAGATAAAATCATTCATATCTAGTAGGTGTGATTTCTCGAAATAATTGATATTCATAACGTGGTGTAAAAATTAAATAATCTTGATTATCAAAATTTGCTCTAAAAGAGCCAAAAATTTTTCTAAAGTGCACTATTCGGAGCCACTAACTTTGGTTTTTTAATTTTTAGACTTTTTGAGCTAAAGTATAAGAGAGTGACTTATGTAGTAAAACGTGGAAAAAAAAAAAAAAACCCTTAGTAGAATAGGTCGAACTCTTCCCATAGGTTTGGTGTGATGTTGGCCAGAACCTATCCTAGGCCTGATTTGGCTAAATTGAAAAAATTAATTTTTTGGTTTTTTTCGTTTTGCATGTCCTTATTCAATTTTTTTTTTTTTTTGCATTTGTTAGTTTTGCGTCAAGATTTTGTGGTTTCTGGATTTATCTCGTCGAGACAAATCCAAAGAGTATAAAATTATGGTAAAAAATAATAGTTTTTTGAATAAAGCCGAAAATAAACCAGAATAAACCAATTTTTTGGATTATTTTTCGTCTTTATTCACAAAAATTTAAGTTTGGCTAACAATTTTATACTTTTTAAATTCCTCTCGTCAAGACAAGCTAAGAAACCACAAAAAATCGACCAAAAACTAACAAATGCAAATTTTTTTTGAATAAGGACAAAACGAAAAAAAACCAAAAAACCAGTTTTTTCAATTTAGCCGAATCAGGCCTAAGCCACGGGTGACTGGCTCAATGTCGAAGGTAATCCTTAACTTCTTGTTTGATGTTACTTATGTTTGACAATGTTAAAGTGATAAATTTTTAGGAACTGAATTGCTCTTTCTGAAACCTTTTTCTTTACAAGTTGGATTGATTTGGTTCAATTTGTGATGCAAAACAAGTAGCAGTCCAGTTCTATGATTAGTTGGACCGGTCGAAGCCTAGGAGGCCCAAACAAGTCTTAATTGAAAATTGACAATTTTGGCAATTTATTGACAAGCCCGGAATAGGCCCAAACTTGGTGGGCTGAAGCAAAATTGCGCTGCGATCAATACTCAAGACCCTAATCGTGATTGATGGTGGAATTCTGTCAAATTCATTCGTTTAGGCCTTCAATTTAGTAATTTTGCTATTTTAGGTAATAATTAGATTACAAATTACTCTTAGCGTGTAATTCCGTTTACGTTGTTTCCAATTGGGAATTTCTTATTTTTCTTTCTAGTTTTCAATTTTGGGAGTTTCCCCAATTTTCGGGATACTTTATTTTTTAGGTAAGTTTTGCTAGGGTTTGTTAGTTTTCCCTATAAAAGGGCATGTAACCTCTATCATTATTCAGCTTTTTATCAATTATAAATCAGAGTTTCTCTCTTTCTTCTTGTGGATTCAAGAACCCTCGTGGATTCGAGACCTATCATCGTTTGAACTAGTACGCTAACAAGTTTCTCGTGTATTCCGCTGCGTCAATTTGTATGGACCTGATTGGTTTTTAGGAGTATGTAAGCCGCAGTAGATTATGGGTTATTTATTCAAACCAATGACCATAGGAATCTTCACCCAAGATTATTACCCAAATTTTAAGTCAAACATGCTTTTAATGTTCTACAAAACTGATTTGTTGTATTTAACGAGACAACTCTCTCTCTCTCTCTCTCACAATGTATCAATCCAAAAAATTGGGATTCGGAGGTGCTGGAGATCACCCTCCTAGAGAGCACTCTGGAGATCACATTTGGACCGTTCGAAAGTGTTTTGAATGGTCCGGATTTAAAGCAACTCTTCCATGTAAGAGTTAACTTTTACATGAAAGAATTAACTTTTAAATCTGGATCGTCATTGCGGAAATGAACGATTCGGATGTGATCTTCAAGATGCTCTCCAGCACCCTGAGTCCCAAAAAATTGATTTCAGCCAATTTATGACTTAAGTCAGTTTTTGAATAAGATCTTTTAGAGCATCTAGGCCGGCTTAAGCATTAGGCAATTAAAGCCTTTGCTTTAGGCCTCTATTTTTTCAAGGCCTTCATGAAATCCTTTTGTTTTAGACACCATATCAATCAGTCTAATTTATATTCCAATTTTTATGTTAAAAGAAGCCGTTGTAAATAACGATAGTCAACAATGCAATTTTCGTTATGTTTTCTAGAAGTTAAAGTTATAAAAACATGAGAATTTTAATTAGGCATCCTGTTTGGAAATTCTACTTATATTGCCATTCGGATTTGAATGTTTACATCCCGACATTGGATATTTGGACCTTTATTCCATTATTTACGTTATTTGTATAATGGGATTCAGTTCCTATCCCCTATCCATGGAATATAATATTATCAAACCATTTCATTTCTGAATAAAATCTACTGTTCAAACCATCCAATAAAAAAAATAAAAAATTTACTTCCCTTTATGAATTTGGCTAGCGCACGCGGTTCCCTTCAAAATTTTAACCATGATTATCATATTTATTATGTGAAGTCACTGAAGTGGTAAAACAATATACCATATTCACTATGTAAGTAACCATCTTTTAAAGGACATGTGACCATGGCTGATTAATTTACCATTTTTTTCCACCAGAAGTGGTAAAAGAATAAACCATATTCACTATTATTTAACTCCTTTATGAATTTGGTCCGCACATGCGGCTCTCTAAATAATTTAACCATGATCTTTCTTTATGTTTACATCCTAGTTATGTCCTAGAGAAGTTTGATGAAAATCTATCTAAAGATTTGCTAGATTTTTTTACCCTAAGTCACGAATTTTTAGACGTAGATAATCAACTCCAAAAATTACGAAAATTTTATGGTATGTTTCTCTACGAGTCCTATACACTCTGTAAAATTTTCAGGTCTAAATTGGTTGAAACGAAGTCTAGAAAAATCACGCACTAAGTTGTACTATGTTTTACTGTAGATGCTGAATCTGTGTTTTTGTCTTCGGTTTTTGATAAATTCAACTGTGTTCCCTATCTTATTATTTTCTAAAATTTTTATGGGAGGTACCCACATGTGTCTACTTGATTGTATCCAAAATTCGGAGATAAAGTCGAAGATATAAATTTTTAATAATTCGTTTACTAAACTGCGTTCTGTTATGGATTATGCATTCATAGTTTGTGTTCTCCTATTTTGTGCAGATAGTTCTTGACCTTATAAACTCATGGGTAATTTGGACACCATATCTATATGAGTTCTATTTACATAGTTAAATTTGCAAGATCTAGTTATCTATGGTTTGTTCTCAAGAATTCTTAGATTAGGTGTCGGTTAACTTATCATTTTAGGGAATCATGCATATACATCATTTGCATGAGTTCTTTGTGTAAATGATTCATGTTCATACACGATATGTAGGATTTGGTGAACAAGAGAAGAATGTAAGGATACAAATTGATATTTGCTTGAAGTGCAAAGGAATGTGAGTAACCTCATACTTTGAAATGAGAATTTTATGAATTCTCTTTGTATAAAAATGTGATTTATGAAGTGATATGGCTACGTGTTTTAAGTGATATGTTAACATGTGATATGTTTATGAAACATGTATGTACACCATGTCCATGCTTTACCTTATGTGTCCGCTGGTGGGTTCCATAATAGGCAGCATTATGTATGTGCCTTCCTGGAGGGTTCCATAATATCCAGGTATGTGCCTTCCTGGAGAGTTCCATAATATCCAGGTATGTGCCCTCGCCGATGGGTACCTCATAATCGGCCGGAATCCCAAAATATGTCATGTATGTATGTAGTAAGCATTGCAGTATTGGCTATGTGTATGTTTTCAAGAAGTTCAAGTTTCCATGTGAAATGTGATGCGATTTTTCAAATGTCCATGATCTTGCTTTATATGTATTATTTATTTCAAAACCCAAATCTTAGTATGAGCTTTACTAACCGAGCTTTCAACTGACGGTTTATTTACCAATTTCAGGCGATAGAGTTTGATAGTTGAATGCTTGAAGTGAAGTGTTTTGGTGTAAAGTTGAACTTCACGGATGTTTTGTGTAAAAGACTTGTAGTTTGGCATGTTTTGTGATAGTCTCCTTTATGGACAAGGATGTATATATTTTTGACAAGTGGTGTATGTAGTTATATGATAAGGTCATGTAATGGATGTTTAATGTACGTATGCTCTGGACCAAATGGGTGGTGCTAATTTCACTTGATTTTTGTTGTACTTACTTTTATTATGAGACCCCATAAGTTTAATCAAAGTTTTTCTATCTCGCTTCCACTAATATTTATTTATTTTTTCTAATTAAAACACTTTATTTTTTAGCCCATTTGGTTATGTATGAAGGCATTGTTGGCCGGTCACGTGCCGTGATCCCTAATGAAGGGTCTAGGGATGGCGGGACGTGACATCAATGATTGACCAAAAATTTGCAAAACCATTATTTTTGTGTGTGTGTGTGTGCGCGCGCGGGGCTTTGGCTTTTAGAAATTGTATTTCTAATTAAGAGCATGTTTAAGGGAGGAAGTAAAGTTAAATTTTATTCATATCTCGAAAGTTATCTTAGTAAAAATCTCTGCAAAATAAGAAACAAAAGTGTTAAATCATTTAGAGTACTTTCTCTTTGAAATGATTATTTAAAACTCATGAATGTGAATATAAAAAATATTCTAAATTTCCAAGAAATAAAGAGTGTAATAAATTTAAGTACTATTAGCAAATAGGAAAAATAAGTTGAAGATTTTCTTGAAATGGACTAATAAATCTTCAATTTACCACCTAGGTAAATTTTGCTTCTCTCCATGGAAAGCCCCTCTTGTTCCATGGAGTAGATTATCTGGTTTTGTCATATGCTCTCGGTCCATCCGTATTTGTTTGTTCATAAACATACTTTTTTCTTTGCTTTAAAGTTTGTCCATAATTGAAAACCAATGAGTAAATTGTATCAATTTTACTCTTTTACCCTTGTCTTCAAATATTTAATTACCAAGTCAATCATGATTGAAGGATAAAATTAGAAAGACAAGAATTATACCAAGCAACCGTGGTGTTTCCTAAAAAATTTGAAAACTCCAAAATGGATTGATAAATATGAACAGAGGGAGTAACACATAACAACATAGGTTTTGTAAGAGTTCAATGTCAATGCTCTTTTTATTGATCGGTGTTAGTGAATTTCAATGCTTGCAACTACCTCCATAATGCTCAGCAATCCAAATAGAAGCTGGTGAAAGAGGGCATACACTGTTCCACACTTGAGCCATAGGACAACGAAATCTCCCCAGTGGCGAGAGGTACAAGGAAGGAATGTGATTTGTGATATTGACATCCATATTTTTTTTTTTTTGGTGCTAATTTCGTAGCCAAATTGTAATTTTTACCAGATCTTGGGGTAATTAATACTTAATGTATCGCAGATAATATAATAGATAGATTAGCATAACATCAGACTGAGACATAGGTATCTTTTTAAGAAGATATACCATATGCGATCAGGGACGGAGCTAGGATTTCATATCCGAAGGGGCCGCAACATAAACAACAAAATTTTGAAAATTCAAGTTTTTAATATCTAAAACAATTAAATGTCTAAATAGTACCCAATGCAAAACACAAATATCTACTTGCTCTTAACAAACCAATGACAACTAAAACGTAAAAAAATAAAAGTATTTCAATGGTTAGTGCGACACTCCTTTAGATAAAATGATTTATATCTAGTAGGTGTGATTTCTCGAAATAATTAATATTCTTAACGTGGAGTAAAAATTAAATAATTTTGATTACCCGAATTTGCTCAAAAAGAGCCAAATTTTTTTCTAAAGTGCACGATTCAGAGGCACTAATTTTGACTTTTGTAATTTTTTAGACTTTTTGAGCTAATGTATAAGAGAATGAGTTGGAATAGGCCATATCCTTCCCATAGGTTTGGTGTGATGTTGGCTAGAACTTATCCTAAGCCACAGGTGATTGGGCTCAATGTCGAAGGCAATCCTTAACTTCCTGTTTGATGTTACTTATGTTTGACAATGTTTAAGTTAAATTTTTATGAACTGAATTGCTCTTTTTGAAACCTTTTTGTTTACAAGTTGGATTGATTTGGTTCAATTTTTACGGACCTCTTGGTTTTTAGGGGTGTGTAAGACCAGTAGATTATGGGTTATTTATTCAAACCAATGACCATAGGAATCTCCGCCCGAGGTTATTACCCAAACTTTAAGTCAAAAATGGTTTTAATGTTCTATTTTTACGGACCTCTTGGTTTTTAGGGGTGTGTAAGACCAGTAGATTATGGGTTATTTATTCAAACCAATGACCATAGGAATCTCAACCCGAGGTTATTACCCAAACTTTAAGTCAAACATGGTTTTAATGTTCTACAGAACTGATTTATTGCATTTTATGAGATAAGTTTTTTTCTCACAATATATCAATCCAAAAAATTGGGATTCGGAGGTGCTAGAGATCACCCTCTTGTGTAGAGTACTCTAGAGATCACATGCGGACCGCTCAAAAGTGTTTTGGACGGTCCGGATTTATAGCAACTCTTCCGTATAAGAGTTAACTTTTTTCATGAAAGAGTTAACTTTTAATTCCGGATTGTTCATTGTGGAGATGAACGGTCCGGATGTGATCTCCAAGATGCTCTCCAGGTGGTGATCTCTAGTGCCCTAGGTCCAAAAATTAACTTCAACCAATTTTTTACTTAAATCAGTTTCTGGATAAGATCTTCTAGAGCATCCAGGGCCGGCTTACGCATTAGGCAATTAAAAGCCTTTGCTTTAGACCTCTATTTTTTCAAGGCCACCATCTAATCCTTTTATTTTAGACACCATATCAATTAGTGTAATTTATATTCCAATTCTTATGTTAAAAGAAACCGATGTAACTAACGATAGTCAACGCTGCAAATTTTAGTTATGTTTTGTAGCAATTAAAAGGGATAAAAACATGTCTCAATAAAAGAAGACTTTAATTTTTCACGTTATGTTCTTTGTCATTTGTCATTCCTAATCTATTACATGAGAAGAGAGGGGAATGAGACTCGATCCCGTGAGGCAATATGGGGTATTTAAGAGCTCTTTGTCATGTCATGTTATGTTTGCAGTGCAAAATTTAGTTTTTCGAAAGGAAAAGGCTACAATACACACCCCTTATTTGGGTGTGTATCATACACACCCCTGTAAAAGTTATGATTTTTTGCGAAAAGTTACGAATTTTTTTGGAAAAGTTATGAATTTTTTGTAAAGGTTACGATTTTTTTTTGTAAAAGTTACGAGACACACCAAAATATTACGAATCATAGAAAATGTTACGAATCATATAGCTGAAAAGTTACGAAAAATTAAAAAATGTTACGATTGTCGATGAGATGGCACAATCTGGACCATACAATAGATGCATATGGTACATCCAAATAAGGGGTGTGTATTGTAGCCATTTCCTTTTCGAAAATATGATTGACCAATTAAGTTTACAATGTCTTCTCTCTCTCTCTCTCTCTCTCTCTCTCTTCTCTGAACACCCTAGGCACCACTAATATTACTTTTCCTCCTTCCCCTCCCCCCTAGGGTTTCAATACCCATGGTGGTGGGAAGGGAGGGCCATGGTTCTATGTATTTTCTTCGTTTGTTCTTTCTTTGACTTTTGTCTCTCCAGATCAACGACTTGTCGTCTGATCTGAGAGGGTTATGTCTCTCGCTTTGTGAGAGTTTTTAGTTTCGTCTTCGGACGAATTTTCGTCTACAGATTAGGTACTTTCAGGCGTGGTTGCTTTACAATGGTATCTGTGCCAACAGTGTTCTTACCCGACATGATATCGCTGGCAGGGCAACTCGTGGTGGCTTTGAAGATATGTAGTTTTGGGAGTTCATTGGTGCGAGCATGTTTGGTTGGAGTCCATCCGATCGTCTGGGTATTCTTTGTCTTTTGTCTTTAACTAGTACTAAGTCTTTTCAGAGATGCTGATTCTAGGTAAGAATCTTGTAAGTGCCGCTATTTGCGTTAGAGTGAAACACATCGATTGCCTTGTGCGTTTCTTGTTCTCTCTTAAGACTAGTTTGGCTTTGTCCAAGATCTTTGTAATGAATTCCGGTTTTGTAAGTGCCATTGGGCGTTCATTAATATAATCTTCTTATTTCCATGCCAATTTTTTTTTTTTTTTTAGTTTACAGGGATATAAAATTATAAATGTGGTTTGACTATACTACATCAATTAAATTTAACTTGTTAGCATAACAAGTGTCGTGATCTTAAATAATATATATATATATATATATATATATATATAGGGTAAGCTTCTAGTCCGGACTCTGGGACTCCAGACCTCCACGTTCCCGATATTTTTTCTATGATCCGAACCGTCCAATGTGTTTAAAACATGTTTTTAAGGGCCCACGCGAGAAATCATAAAAAAAAAAAAATTACCTGGAAGGGCTTTATTCAAACAGTTTTTCACAAAAACTGTATATGTACAGTTTTTGTGAAAAATTGTTCGGATTAATTGTTCGAATTAAGGTCTTCCCGGTAAATTTTTTTTTTTTTGATGATTTCCTTGAAAACACGTTTTAAACACATTGGACGGTTCGGATTTTGCAAAAAACATTTTTAAAAACCTCAAAACACCCAAAAACCTCCAGTCTGGGATCCCTGACTAGAAGCTTGCCGTATGCATATACACAAAACATATTTTAAATAAATTAAACGGCTCCGATCATTCGCGTGGGGTTCACAAAAAAAAATTATGTCAAATGTTGTGTTATTCGTTGTGTTAACGAAACCGCCCCATATACATTATTTAGGAAAAATTTCTAATAACATTAACAAAAGCAAAATTTGAACGCTTTAGGCCTCAAATAGCCTCAAGACGGCCCAATGCGCCTTCAATGATTGACCAAAAATTTGCAAAATTATTATTTCTTTTTGTGTGACTCTGGCTTTTAAAAATTGTATTCTAATTAAGAGCATCTTTAATGGAGGAAGAAAAGTTAAATTTTATTCATATCTCTAAAGTAATGTTAGAAAAAATCTTCGCAAATTAAGAAACAAAAAAGTTACTATTTAGAGTACTATCTCTTTCAATGATTATTTAAAATTCATCAATAATTCAATATGAAGAATATTCCAAAAAATAAAAAGTAAGAAAAATAAGTTAGATTTTCTTGGAGTGGACTAATAGATCTTCAATTTACCACATTGGTGAATTTTGCTTCTCTCCATTGAAAGCACCTTGTAGACACCCCAATTTGGACCCTCCGAATATCCTTAAGTTGTGGCTGGTATGCTCTCCAATGATGACATGGACCGAAACATGTCTCGAAAACTTTGAACAATACTCTTTGTACTCCAAATCCAAAAGAAAACCCTTTCAAAACAAACCTTAGCCTACATCATCTTCTAGTACATTCAAAACCCTCTTTTTCGATATATAATCTGTCCCAATCAGTTTCAAAATGAGAGAGATGCACACGTTTTAGTAAAATGACTCATTCTCCCAACCTCTTGAGGGTAAAATGGTCATAAATTTTGATGTATAAATTATTTTGGATTCAAATCACTGGGGTTAGAAAGTAGACTTAACAAGCTTTCTAACGCTTCAAACCACGCGTAAAACGGAGTTTGGTAGCACCCGGGGCAACCCCACAAAGTTTATTTTGTTGAGCAGTCTCAACTGGTGCCCACGAGTTGACTACCAAACGCCAAAATTTCCGTATTGCCATCTTACAGGCGAATTGCATGATGAATGGATTGATTCATGAGGTTGCCCAGATGCCTCTTCTTCCCTAAAACATGGACCCATGCTTCCAGAACTCATTTGGCCTCTTTTAGCCCTTTGAAACCTTCCTTTTGAACCTTCTGTGCCTATATATACCTCCTCCATCCCTAGAAAACGTGGTACCCATTATGACACGACACGACAACACGACACGAACACGACACGAAATTAGCGGGTTAGTGTTGAGTATTTCTGACACGAAACACGTATATGACATGACCCGATAACACGATTAGTAAACAGGTTGGGTTCTGGTTGAACCAGCATAACCCGAAAATGACACAAATTAACCTGTTCGTCTAATCGTGTCGGCACGATAACCCGAACCAGACCCAAAAGTGACACGAATTAACCTGAACATTTTTATGCTTTGAAGTTGTGCATTAAAGTTTTCAAGCTCAATCCTGCTGCAGCTAAAGTTTATCCTTTGATATCAAGTTATTCTCTCCATGTTCTCAAATTTGCAAGGTTTTGTTATGATGGCTAAGGTTCTAAATCTACACATCGTTTTGGCTGACTATAATTACACATCATTTTGGTTGGCTATAATTACTCTCTTTGATATCTATTCCTTTTAATCTATTATAATGGTTGTTGTGGATTAGTAAAATAAAAATCACTGTGCAAAAAAAAAAAGAAGTTAATCGTGTCAACCCGAACACGACATGATTTTTAGCAGGTCGGGTTAGGGTTCATATTTTTCGACACGATTAATTAAGCAGGTCATTTTGGCACGAACCTGATTTGACACGAACACGGCTCGACACGACACGAACACAGCACAACACGACACGATGCCCACCCCTACCTCTCACGGATTTCTCCCACATTTTCCAATTAAAAACCTTGAAAAAACTCTTGGAATCCCATCTCAAGGTTCGAGTTTTGATCCACAGTGTTCAAGTCAATCTCAAAACAACAGAAACAACAACCATTTTTAGTAGTTCAACCATTCAAGTCTCAAGGAGAATTGTTGAAAGCTTTTCTCAAGGTAAAAATTGGCTTTGGGCCATTGGTCCGACCTTCTGAGGGGACCCTCCTTTAGCATATTTCAGTTCCTTGTACTGGAAATGTGTTGAAGACCAGGGTAAAATATCGTTAAACCAAAATTTTCAAAAACAAAACAGGAGTAGGACTAGTGCGCACCAGTGCTCTTCTAGCACAAACTTTAAAAATTCAATCTTGTGACATTTTTTGTTAAAGGTTGGCATGGTGTATCTTGTTTAATTTGATTTCAGACTACAACATGGCTCCCATGGCCTCCTCTTAAAAATTAGATTTACCCAAAAATGGGTAAATCCTTCAAAATTTAATTTTTGAAAATCATAAAAAGTCACAATTGATAGTTCAAGCTATTTTTTGGAGTCAAGCAACAAATCAAAATTGTGCCAAGACAGCACAACTCGTGCGCACCAGTTGAATAATGTCTTTTATACCTTTTTATATGTCATATTCTGCATTTTAGTTACGTCTTGTATTTCAAGTGTCCTTTACCTTGTTCCCTATCCCGTATGTGAACAAAGTTTAATAATAAAATATTTTCACAAAATCCCACGAACATTAAAGTAAAGACTGATCCTCATGTCGGGCGAGGGGGGTGTCGTAAAACTCTTCCCCTCTTCTAACCTGGCTCCGAACCTAAAATCTTTTTGGTTACAATGATCAGTAATAAAGCCTTTTCTAAATAACGGCACGGAAGTCATATTTTCAAAATCGGTTTCTCAGGTGATTATCCACGAACCAGAGTGGCGACTCCATAAAATTAAAAATCCGAACCGGCAAAGTCGAGAGCCCTGTGGCAGCATCCACACCCCTCTTGTTCCAGGATAAAGATACGGGTACAGACAAAGTGGGACAGAAAATGTACTGATCACGTTCGGGGACCCATTTTTGGGTCCCACACCGTTCATTGTTCTTAAAACATTTTTCGAGGGGCCCCACAAAATTTCAGCTCAATCGGACGGTTGGAAGTACTCGAACCAAAGTCACACCATTTGAACTTAAATTTTTTTGATTCAAATGGTGAGACTTTGGTTCGATCACTTTCAACCGTCCGATTGAGCTGAAATTTTGTGGAGCCTCTCGGAAAAATGTTTTAAGAATAATGAACGGTTCGGATCACTCGTGTGGGACCCAAAAGTGGGTTCCCGAACACGATCGGTACATTTTCTGTCCCATTTTTTCTGTACACCCAGCAGCGTCCCTTGTTCCATGGAGTAAGATTATCTGGTTTGTCATATGCTCTCTCCATCTGTATTTGTTTGTTCACAAACATACTTTTTTCTTTCCTTTAAAGTTTGTCCATATTTGAAAACCAATGACTAAATTGTATCAATTTTACTCTTTTACCTTTTATCTTCAAATATCTAATTAACAAGTCAGTCATCATTGAATGATAAATTTGGAAAGACAAAATATTATACAAAGCAACCGTGGTGTTCCCTAAATAATCTGAAAACCCCCAAATGGACTAATAAAAATGGAGGGAAGGATTGTGATTTGTGAGCTTGACATCTATATTTTTGTGTGCTAGTAATTTCGTAGCCAAATTGTAACTTTTACCATATCTTGAGCTTATTAATACTTGTCGGTGTAATGTACCACAGATAATATAATGAATAGATTAAGCACAACACTAATTTGGTTGAGGCGCGGGTATCTTGCTCTCTTTAAGGAGATATAGCCTCTGCAGTGGATAAAATCCCAACAGCCAATTCAGCATACTACAAGCTATTTTTCCCCAGAATAAAATAACCAAATTATCAAGTTGTATGGCTCTTACACACTCTGTGCATAAGTGTGTCAGCCCAAAGCTCCACCAAAAGATGACTTTTGTTTGCCTAAAGAAAATAGGAGTAGGAGTAGAAAGTAGAGTAATTAGCCCTTAGAAGACCCTTGTATATAGAAGAAAACCTATTAACTAGCTACACTCATAACTTACAGTAGGATTAATGAATTTTCTCTCTTTTTTGGAAATGGCTACAATACACACCCCTTATTTGGGTTTACCATATGCACCTATTGTATGGTCCAGATTGTGTCACCTCATCGGCAATCGTAACATTTCTTAGTTTTTCGTAACATTTCAGCAATATGATTCATAACATTTTCTATGATTCGTAACATTTTGGTGTGTCTCGTAACTTTTATGAAAAAAATCGTAACTTTAACAAAAAAATTCGTAACTTTTATAGGAGTACGTATCATACACACCCATTATTTAGGTGTGTATTGAAGCTTTTTCCCTCTTTTTTTAGCTACACTCATAACTTAAGACATTAAAGAACACAAAATTAATACCTAAGTTTTTAACTTCTGCATTATAAGACATTAAGAAACAAATGAATTTAATGCAATCTAACTTAAGTCTAATGTTAATCATGCTAGATTAATTAATAGTACACTTCATTTAATATACAAATGTAACAACAATACTATTACTTAAGTTTTTGGGGAACGGGGATGGTGTTGTCCCTTCGGGGACAACGCTGGGCTGATCACTGCAGTCTATGATCGGTCATGGACGGTTCAGATCTATTCGGTAGAGAACGGTTCAGATTTGTTTGGACAAGATGTGATATGAGCTGTCCATGGCCGACTACGGACGGTCGTGATCGGCCAACATCCATGTTGTCCCCGAATGAACAACACCCACCCCAGGTCCAAGTTTTTGCCATTGGATTTGGTTAAGTCTTTTTCTGCCGGATCATCTAAAATGATTGGGATATGGCCTGATGAATGATAATTGAGGAAAAAAATATTTTGGTATAACCAGGAGAACATTGCTAAAAGCCCAAAAATAAAAATAAAAATAAACAAGTAGTAGTTATCTAAAAAAATTCTTTTATTTTTGGCAATATGACTTTGAACGGTTTGACCAATTTCTTTTTGATACGAAGCACGCTCTAAACAATTGTTGGAAAGTCTTTGAATCCTACTTAGAGCCTGCTTTCCCTCCGTATAGGTATAGAAAATCCACCATAGGAGAGTCCCTGGAAAAGCAAAGAGCAGACCCTTTTGTTGTAAATAGGAAAATAAGTTGAAGATTTTCTTGGAGTGGGCAAGTTCTAATAGCTCTTTCAATTTACCACAGCTAAATTTTGCTTCTCTCCGTGAAGATGCTCTAATTGTTTGCTAATTTCATAGCCAAAAAATTACTTTTGCCAAATATAACTCAAAATTTTGCCTTTGGATTTAGTAAAGTCATTATCTAACCAATCATCTAAAATGGTTGTGAGAAAGACTGACTACATAAATGATTGTGAATTGACAATTAAAATGATAATTGTGGCAAAGAATTGCTTGGTATAACTAGGAGAACATTAAACAATCGTAGTTACCTAAAAAATACTACTACATTTATTTTGCCAATCCGATTGTGAATGATTGAACACGCTACCAACTTTTTATTTTAGGGAATGATAAATAAATAAGTTAACTAAAAAATACTTTTATTTTGCCCATATAACTTTTAAACCAATTTATAAGTCATGCACTACCTATGAAAAGAGCCATCATATCTATAGACACCCCAATTTTGTCCCGGAAAAGGACTTAAGCACTCCCAATGATGAGGAATAAGTCAATAACAACAATTAAAGCTTGAACAAGACTTTCAAACTTTCAAGAATCTCCAAATATTCACCAAAATGGCCCAAAAACTTAAAACAAAGAAAGAAGCTTAGGTCCATCCACTTGAGCTAGCACTCACATTCATCCACTTAAGCACTCAGATCCTCCATGAACTTGAGCACTCAAGTCCATGAACCTGAGCGCTCAGGTGGGACACATGACAGATTCCTATACAAGCAATGATGAGATTTTCTGTGAATCTAATATATTTTTGCCACTATATCACGTATTGGGATGGCCCAAATCATACTAATTACATTCCTAGACTCCTAAAACTAATTGCTATCCTAGCTCCCTAAACCAAGTTAATTTTACATTTTCTCCCAAATTTTCTCTATAAAAGCCCACACTCTCTCCTTGTTTTCTCTCTCTAGAAAACACCCACTGATCATCAGACCATTCTCCACCATCTCTTAGCCCTTCTCCTCTGATTCAAACCCAAATCACTCACATCCATGGCCAAATACTTCATTTTTAGTCCATTTTTGTCCTAAATATCTTTAAAACTCCACCAAAAACTCTTATCAAAGACCATCTACAATCAGTTTAGTATGAGTCCAGAGCCATAACACCCTAAAATCCACACCTCATCCCATATTTTCTCAAAAACCTTTGAAAATCTCTTGAAAATCCATGTTTCTAGACTAAAAACTCACTAAAAATACCCAAACTTTACCCATCAATTGAGTTCTTGTTCATACACTCTCATCTTGGTGTCACTCCACTCCATAAATTCATCCATAGGTTGTGTCTTCCCAAAATCACCACAAAAAGTCCTTATTTCAAGTTCAAAAACGTAGAAATACCTTGCAAAATGTTGTTCTTGCTTCCTGAGGGAACCCAAAAGGTTTAGACAGGTTCCTTATACCTGTTCTGAACTTGTTAAGAGTTTAAAGTTCATAAAAATGTTTTCTCAAAGTTTTTGGTTCGAATGGACAGGTTTCATCTGAGCACTCAGGTTCTGTAACCTTAGCACTCAGGATCCCTGACCTGAGCACTCAGGTCCATCAGAATGATCAAACTCTCTTTCTTCATATTTTGTATTTTGACGATTATTTTGGTACATTATCATATTTGATTCATTCTGATGGCTGTCGTTGTTCAAATGGGGGTTATCTTAACTCAAATCTATCTCACCAATGTACAAAAACATGCTTTCGGAAACATTTTCTCTCTTGAAAATAGGGATAGAAAGTTTGAAAATCTGATGAACAAGGAAAATCAAGTGTATTTTTTAGAAATATGCCTTGAGTGTTTGCAAAAAGGGTACTCAAAGGTTCAACTCAAACCACTTGAGCACTCAAATCAGTCCATTTGAGTGCTCAAGTACCCCCATCTGAGCACTAAGGTCCATTTGGACCACCGTCATTTTCCACACATATATCATTGCTGCTTGTATATACTATGTCTACTACTAGTTATATTATGTCTAAAATTGCTTCTAAAGGCTCTTATCATCATTCTATCCCAAGATAGATCTGCTTGTGGCTTGTTTTGTGCATGAAATGCGATGAAAATAGATCTTAAAAGCTTATTTGCCTAGTAAATGCTAGGGTTCAATTCTCATGGGCCATTCTTTTCATTTTCTACCTTCTCTTCCCCTTTGTTTTTTTCCTTACCATAGTCAATTTTTACCTTCTCTTTCCACTACATCCTTATCATTTGTTTACTTTTTTAAAAAAAATTGATGGTGATGGTGTAGTAATTAGGGAAAAAATAAATAAAACACTTCGTGCGTATTCATAAAATGTTCGCATTGCGCATTTCAATTGATTTTCTAATTCTTGCAATGAGAATAGACAATTATGACCGAAAACTATTTTTTATTAACATGAAGACAAGAATTACAAAAAAGACAAAATATGGAACACGGTATTTATCATTTGAAATAAATATTAATTCTTTAATTTTTTCTCTAGAAAAACATAGGGCCCTGGTTTACATTATCGTCTTCTGGGGCCACGAAAATATCAAGGCTGGGCCTGCCCAAAATATTGGTTCTATTTTTAAAAACAACTATCAAATTATGTCAAACATTCAGTTTTACCCTTAAAAGTCCTCTTTTCCTCCCAATTTATTTTAGAGTTTATGAAATTCATGTCATTTCTAAATCATTTATATCTTTTAGTTTATAATATTTTCATGATTTTGAAAATTTTTGTATAAAACAACTAATTGAGATCTATCAAACAAGATCTATATTGCATATTTTTTGAGATTCATATTAAAAGATATAAATAATTTAAAACCACTTAATAAACTTCACAGTTTTGAAGGATAATTTTGTAACTCTAAGACAATAATTTTGTCTCCTTAAAAGGTTGGATTCCCCGAAAGGGACGAGCAACTTGAGATGGAGGGAGCACTAAAGTTTTTTTTTTTTCTTTTGAAGCCAAAAACTATAGTGATTTTTATATTTTTCTCATTCTATAATTGCATATATTCTTTCATTTTTTATTTGAATTTACAAAATTATCTTTTAATAAGTAAAATTTTATTACGAATAAAAGAGGGTGTTTGGAAGCCAAATATTTTTTAGATTCTGAATTGCGCCTACTAGAAGTAATAAATGGTTGGATTATAACGAGAATTTGTGATTGTCTGATATCTGCAAAAGTGCATTGTGAGTAAAAGTATGGAGTAATTAGTATTCAAAAAGCTCTTTCAAGGATGATTTTTAGATTATACATTCGGTAATTCATTTTTCAGAATGCATATCGACAAAATAACTTATACGATTTCCCAAACATAAAAAAAACTTTGAAAGGAAAAAAACTAATACAAAATGCCAAATTAATGTGTTTTTTTTGCATAATGCAAAATGAAAAAAAGAAAAAGAAGAGTGCTTTAAATTACGCTACTCATAATAAATAAAAATGTAGGCCAGGTGAACTAGTGTGTCGTTTTCCAAGTGGCGCTCATCAATATAAATTGCCGGAAATTATCAATTCCATATGTTTCTGGTCGTAAATTCTTTATAATGAGGTGGTAGCTTAGTTGGCCAAAATGAATGGGATAAGATTCCCCACCCCCCACATGCATGGACCTCTCAGGTTCGAATCCCTCCCATGCCATTGTTAGGACTTGTGCGGATTTGTGTGGAGGGCCTTTGGCCAACTAGTCATTTAGGCAGCACTATGGTGACGATCTGTCCTCTCGGACAATAGCTATGGCTCAATCAGACATTCTACAACGGGTCGGGAACCTCAATGGTTACGCCCATGGGGGGTTGCTACGTCAATCGCTGTACCCACACCCTTTTAGCAGTTTAGGGGAAAAAAAAAAAAGATAAAATTATTACATGTATTGTAATATGTAAAAGAGTTTTAAATTGTTCAATTGACCATCTATGAGAAGTTATGGAGCCTCTTATGGCTTTTAATTTACATTGGATTGGTTTGTGGGCCAATTTTTCAGGGCTAGTTGTTCAATTTTTTTGAGTTAGGTGTCTCAATTTTTATGTGTAGCATGTTCCAAAAGGACAAAATTAAAATAAAACTCCAAAAAATTACATGTATTCAAAACAAATATATTTTTTTTAGGGTGTTCAAATGACCACCCATAAGAGAGTGTAGAGCCGCCTATGTACTAAGACTCGGATACAAGCACACCACAAAGAACCACGACGGGCATGGGGCTCTAAGACTTGTATTGTAGAGCAGATGCAGATCCATGAGAGAGTCGATGCATAGGGTCTTACCTAGGCTCAATAGGAACCTACGGTTCAACCAAAACATTGAAAGCGCAAATGAAATCGGCACTTCCTGGAAACTAATTACAAGACAGACCGAATGAAATATAACAAAACACAAGGAAAAAAAACCCAACTGATATGAACCCAATAGAACTGAGTCGCCCCACTGAGTTGCATCGCAAGACACTAAGTTACATTAAGTTAGCAAAACCAGTTGCTTCTCCAGTTAAGGACCAAGATCCGGAGCCGCCGCCTACAGACCAGACCCATTATTCGCTCGAGCTGCTCGGGTTGCCCCAACATCACCACTAAGTCAACACAGACCCATAACAAGGCAGGAGAAAAATGGCCATGGAGAAGGCTGATGGCTTTATGGTGTCAGCAGAGGGAAAGGCGGATGGTTGACATGAGGGGACTATGGTGGAGGCGAAAGAAAGATAAGCTGACTTGTATAGAGGTCGGTGCGACACAGTAGTGAGGGTAGGGCAGTTTGGCAGGTGGGACATGCCCCCCCTGGGGAAGCCGTCTATAGAGAGGAGGGAGAAGTAGGGACAAAGGCCATGAGGTCAGAAGTGGGGTGTGGTGGTGGCGAAAGAGCGGCAGCGGCTGTCTAGGAGCAAAAGCCCCAGGAAAAAAACTTTCTTTTAAGAGAGAGAAGCTCTCGATAGAGCAAGAGAAAAAGTACAGACATTTGTCAAACATGTTGCATAATACAAAATGTCAAATTAACGTGTCTCTTTGCAAAACAAATCTTCTAAAATCAACATTTACTAAAATCAATTTTAGTTATCAAATGAGGAAGTCATTTGTTAAAATCTTGGATTTACTCTCATAAGAATATTTGATTCTAACAAAGATTCTTCTTCATTTGCTAAAATCAACCGCGGATTTTAGCAATGGTGATTTTATCGTGCTTTATCATACGAAAAAACTCAGCCAATTTATAAGAAGCTTTAGGCCTAGTTTTCCAAAAAAATTTAGCAACCCAGTTGATTTTAGCAAATGAATTCATGGTTGATTTTAGTAAATGAGTTTACCAGATGATTAAATCATGATTAATTTTAGCAAATGAGTTCACCAGATGATTAAATCATGGCTAATTTTAACCATGATTTAATCAATAATTTAATCACTTGGTGAACTCATTTTCTGAAATCAACTGAGTTGCTAAATTTTTTTTTGAAAAATTATATAACATGTAGGCCAGGGAAGCTAGTGTGTCACTTTTCTACCCTCCTTGACAATATATCGAAAATATTAATTGCATAATTTTTCTGGTCCTAATTCTTTCACCTATTTTGCATAGATTGCTAGCGTCGTTCTCTATGTTGCTCACATCACATGAGAAGAAGAGAGAGAGAGAGTAGAGAGAGAGAGAGAGCCTCAGATTGCTCACCCAAGACTTTGGCGTCTCTCCAAAAGTTATCAAACAAGAGAAAAAAAAAAACGAGTAGATCCGAGAAAATGACACGGCTTCGATACCCCCCTTGTTGATCCTCATTGGGGGGGTATTCTTCTTGCCTCTGGTCGAATCCGATTTTGATTTCCTTATTCTCCTCAATCTCAAATTCAATGCGATTTCACCAGTGATTGATATATACATACACAAATAGATATATACGTACAGCCGTATTGATTGTACTGTTTTTTTTCAGTGGGTTTGGTTGCGGTGTTTGTTATGGCCGTTTCTTCTTCTTCTGCTGTGTGCACATGGCTCGTGGCCGCTTGCATGTCACTGGCTTGTGATAAGGAGATGAATTCGTCGTCGTCGTCGTCGATGATTCAGTCTTCGCCGTCGAGACGGTGGGGTCGTAGGCGTAGCGGCAGGGGGGTAGTTTCGTCCAAATGCATTGCCGGTGGGTCAACCGGTGAAGTCACGAGAGGGTTAATCTCGTCGTTTTGTGGATCGAAAGGCATTCAGGGTTTGATTACGTCTTTGGAACCCTGTCACGAGTATTACACCTCCAAGGGGCTTTGCGACAATGGGTTCGCGTCTCTGTTTGGATCGAGAAATGCTCCTTCAGTCAATCGCAGACGGCGGCGGAGTAATCGAGCTGCTGCTCATTTCGGTAATCGATATTTTTCTTCTTCTGAATATGCTGTAGAATATCCATGTCATTATGATTATACTATTTATTTACACGAACTTATCTCGGATATTGGATTTTATTGGTGTGAATTTCCTTAGTTTTAAAACCCTTCGTTCATGCAGTTTGTCCTAAGTTACATAATGCGCGTGAGCGTAAAATGCTCGTTTAGAAATATTTCAAAGTACTAAAATTTGAGAGAACCGGGTTTGAGAGAGCATAGAGAGGATTGAGAACGGGAGTAGAGGGCCCTAAGGATTTAGTGACTAAGGTCCTAGATATACCATAATTACTGGACCTAAGTCCTTGTTACCATTGGTCATGGACTCATGGTATGTGTGGGATGGGTACTGCATGTACCTGGGGGATTAGTCGGAACATGGGGAATGAAATTTGTATATGTCATGCATTTTTAATGAGTTTTTATTCCTTATTTGAGTGCGGCAAATGCGGACATGTTGAAGTACTTGGGAAATATGTGTTTGGTTGCCACTAATCTTGTGTTATTACTAATCATGCATGTAACATGGAGTTTCGTCTACCAATATCCTTATGTAGTTAGGTTCTTTCATTTTTTTCCCTTGTAAATACAATCTACTCCAACTGAAGCTTTCATATGCATATTTGCTTTTGTGCAACGATTTTGAGGGACCTGCTCTAGATGATGATACTAGCTTTGCTACTAAAAATTTCATTTTCAAAATACCCTGTTCCGTACCTCAGCATCTTTGTGACTGTGGTGTGTGCTGATACAATAATTTTTTCCATTTTTTAAAAATATTTATCAATTAATGTTTGTGGTCCACTTTCTTGTCCCCAAGCCGGATGCTAGTTTTCTTACTTCAGATAAGGTGAACTCCCATTGGCAATGGAAATTTCACCTAATTGATTGCAATTCCATTAACTGGCAGAATGCAGTTGGAGTGATTATTTCTCACCAACTTTGATCAGTGCGTCATTTTTGGCATCTGAATATGTATGTGATATTGTGATCTCAGTTGCATATTCCTAAGTTATGCGGAAATTGTGTGGAACTTTGTTGCACTCAAAATGTGCATAGCTATCAACCTCTCTATAATAAGTATTGACACACATACACAATTGGTGGCTAACACATTGAACTTCAGGGGAAGCAATGGCTGTAGCTGTGCAACCTACAAAGGAAGACACAGCAAAAAAGAGACCTCCAATTAAGCAAAGGAGAGTAGTAGTGACAGGGATGGGTTTGGAGACTCCATTGGGTCATGATCCTGAGATCTTCTACAATAATCTGCTTGAAGGTGTCAGTGGTATAACTGAGATAAATGGTTTTGACTGTGCCCTTTATCCAACGGTCTGTATTCTTGGTGATTTTCTCCTATTTGAAATAGGACATTGGTTTGGATTTTGATAGATTTCTGAATACAGAGAATTGCTGGAGAGATCAAGTCTTACTCAACAGATGGATGGGTTGCCCCTAAACTTTCCAGAAGGATGGACAAATTCATGCTTTACATGCTAACAGCTGGCAAGAAAGCATTGGCAGATGCTGGAATTACAGAAGATGTAATGAATGAACTAAATAAAGCTAAATGTGGCGTTTTGATTGGCTCGGCTATGGGTGGCATGAAGGTAATTATTGACTTCTCTGTTAGTGAAATACAAGTAGTTACCAGTATGAATATGAAGAGTGCAAGGAAACTGAGAGCTACTACTGCCTGTTCTTTGAGTTTGAGATTTGACGAAGCTATGAACTGTGAAATTTGTTATTCACTGTCAATATCTCCATCGTTACATCAATTTTGACTAATTGATTCCTTCTTTTGGGTTGTTTGTGCGAGCAGGTTTTCAATGATGCTATAGAAGCTTTAAGGATCTCATACAAGAAGATGAATCCTTTTTGTGTACCTTTTGCGACTACAAACATGGGGTCTGCCATTCTAGCAATGGACCTGGTCAGCTAAAATTTATGTTGTTGCAGAGTTGGAACCAACTCAAGTGATGATTTTATATTATACAACTTGCTCGTGGATTCTCATTTATATGCTAAATTGCAGGGTTGGATGGGCCCAAACTATTCCATTTCAACTGCTTGTGCTACAAGTAACTTCTGCATATTGAATGCAGCAAACCATATCATCAGAGGAGAAGCTGTACGTGTTTTCCTTCCTTTCTTGTTGAGTCATAAATCTGTAGGCTTTTTGTACCAGTGTTCAAGAATTTTGTGTACAGCACTAATTTCTGGTATTTTTTGAGACCTTGCAGGACATGATGCTTTGTGGTGGCTCAGATGCTGCAATCATACCTATTGGTAATTTTTGTTTGAGATGTTAGTTTTCTTTGGTCATTTTGGATTGAGATTATTAATTTTTCTGTTGTATCTATGGGTGCAGGATTGGGAGGTTTTGTGGCATGCAGAGCCCTCTCTCAGAGAAACAGTGATCCTGCAAAAGCCTCACGCCCATGGGATACAGTAATATTCAAATACCTTTTTGTTTTGTTTCTGTTTCTTTGCTTTAGTCATTGTCTAGGCTTTAGTGAAGGATTGCAGTAGGACCTAGCAGCAAAAATGTTGATAAATAGATGCAGTATGCATACAATGTCTTTTCTTTCTTTCTCATTTTCTTTTCAATTCGTTGTTTATTTATTTATTTATTTAGTTCTCTGAACACCTATCCTGTGTACCATCGAAAAGGATGATGGCTTGGGCTTCACAATTAATCGGGTAATTGTTAGATACCTTTATACATTGTTGGGCGGCTTGGACCGCTTCCTAACAGCTTAAGCTTTGGGACACTGGTAACTTAACATGGTATCAGAGCTTATGAGAGGTCTTGGGTTCAAGTTGTGCCCTGTTTGGATTCTGTTTCTTCCTTCCGTGTTAGTTTGCTCTATCTATGAAAATTTGCGTCTACACATGAAAGACGGGGTTGCACGTGAGGGTGTTAGATAGCCTGATATACATTGTTGGATTCATTTCCTAGCAGGTTAAGATTTTGGGGACTACTGGTAACTTAACAGTAATGGCTAGTGGAATCATGTAAATTTGGTGTAATATTCGCACTAGTAATGTCTATGTATTTGTTTGTTTCTCTGCATCAAGCTTTTGTGGAGCTAAATAAAATGGTTATGAACTTGGTGGGGTTCTATACCATAGGAATCTTTTGCAGCACTGATACAAAATTATCTATTCTGATGTGTGAATTTGTCTTTTAGAGTCATACTTGAAATCCCGATCTTGTTCTTTTCGTCCTTGTTCAGTATATGTGATGCCTAACCTAAGATTTTCTTTTTAGAGCCGTGATGGATTTGTTATGGGTGAAGGAGCTGGAGTTCTTCTTTTGGAAGATCTAGAGCATGCCAAGGTATATTGACCTTAGTCATTAAGTGATCCAATTCCATGATACTGAACTAATCTTGATGAAAATTTCTTTACCTTGCAGAATAGAGGTGCAACTATTTATGCAGAATTTCTGGGTGGAAGCTTCACTTGTGATGCTTACCACATGACAGAACCCCATCCCGATGGTATGTCTCAAATTACGTGCTGTTGATGCTACTACATTTGAAATTGGATTTTCTAGCGGATTCAAGTCATCTTTCATTTATCTGAACCTGTTTTGTTTGGTTCTCTTAACCTTTAATTTCACTTCTTTTTTTCTCTGTTTTGCCTTTTACTTTTTTTGGTGGGGCGAGGGGTCAATTTTAAGGTAATTAATTTGTTAGATAAGTCGCTTCTCACATTTGTGTGGTTTAAAATGACAAATAATCAAATCAGGAGTAAGTGGCGTGATGGTTGAATTAGTACCTTCTGAAAATAACACCGAATAAGATGGTAGATATTTAACTCTTTATAGTTAAGAATACTAATCTCATTCACACAATTTATCACTTATTTTATGGCCAATGTAGTTTGAGCTAGTATCCATTGTTGACATCTATAAACAGGAGCCGGTGTTGCTCTATGCATTGAGAAGGCGTTAACTCAGTCTGGGGTGTCTCGGGAAGATGTGAACTACATAAATGCACATGCTACATCCACACCAGCTGGAGACCTAAAGGAGTACCAAGCCCTCCTTCGTTGTTTTGGCAAGAACCCTGAGGTAGCTTTAATGCATATCCCGTACGGTGTTATTTATCATTTCGACATTTAATGAGCTTGATTTGTCTTTTAATTTTTTAGCTAAGAGTGAACTCTACAAAATCTATGATTGGTCACCTACTAGGCGCAGCTGGAGGTGTGGAAGCTGTTGCAACTGTGCAGGTAATCGCTATATTCTATAATTAGTACGAGTAATAGAAAATCCTGATTCATCTCGTTCTTCCAGTGAAAGAAATGTACTCATATCAGTGCATGGCTTGGCACACCAAATGTGTGTGGTGCCTTCTTGATCTATATAATGAATTGTACTTGTCTTTGGATGAAAAAGTAGCTTGTAGCTGCTAAGACACAAATTAAGTCCGGTCCAGACAATTTAGTATCATAACCAACAGGCTAATTGTTCACAGTTTCTGGCTAGATTAGTTGATTGTCGTATGTACCTATTACAGGAATTCTGTTGTAAATGAGATGTTGTATGTATTTCAGAAGTTCACACTTCATATATTCTGCAGGAGTCGTGCAAGCGTTTTGGGTTGTTTCCTTCTCATTACCCCCCCCCCCCCCCCCCCCCTTTTTCTTACCACTCAATACTGCAGGAGTCGTGCAAGCGTTTTGGGTTGTTTCCTTCTCATTACCCCCCCCCTCCTTTTTCTTACCACTCAATAATGCAGCCATAGTTTTTAACATCTCGGTTTCCTTGAGATTAACATGCGATCCAGCTTCAAAGAAATACTCCATGCTGTTGGTGAATGACAACGTATGTTAAATTTTAGTAGGGAGGAAGGAAAAAAGTGGGTCTGTTTTTAAAGATTCTTTGACAAGGATTCAGTGATTTGCGCTTAAGACTGTACATAGAGTAAAAAAGGAGGTATGATAACTGTTGAAGCTTAAGATGCATTATTATTGGCATCAACGTAGCGGGCTAGATGTTCTAGTGCAAATTTGGCTGGGCGGAAATGTTGATGGCCTAGAAATTGAAGCTCTTCTACCATCTAATCTCCCTTTTTTCATGAGTTTCTTATGTTTGTGGGTTGGTCATTCCTGTCTCTTCTTGTCTCGTTTTGACAATTCAGAGGACAACCTAGAACACATTTTGATTTCTGTGCCTTCGTTTTTTCGAAAGCAGTGGGTCTGTTACCACTTTGACTCGAAGGTTAAATTGAGCATTTTGTTTCGTTTTTTGGTGCTGATTTTACATTTTAATGCTGCCTTATTTTGTTTTAGACCTCCATTTATACAGTGGCACTTGTTCAATGTCTCATTTTTGTATGATCTTTCTTAGTTATCAATAAAAGGAAAGGATAGAAGGTTAGCCCCTTTACATTTAACTTCAGTTTTACGCTTTTAAGGGCAATCTTAATCTTGAAGGATGTGTTGATATCATATAACCAGTAGTCTTTCTCCTTTTGCCGTTATGTCACAAGTTCTAGATTTAAGAGGGGCCCATTAAGAAGCTAAATTCTTGGAGTTAGAAGGTGCTCTAATCCCTCTTTGGAATGTTCATAAATTGTCACTCGGGTAAAAATCCTCGTGTTGTTTAAGAAAATATATACTATTGATTGATCTATGGATTCTTGCTATGTTTTATGCTTTTATTAATTCGTCGGTGTTTGATTCCTCATCAAATCTCATTTAGGGTCTTTACTGTTTTTCGTTGTCGTTCCCCAAATTCATTGACGATACTAAAGTCACTCCAAGACTAGAGGTTGTCATTCAAATTTTTGGGTTAATTTAACATTCCTTTTGTCTCCATATAGGCAATACGAACAGGGTGGGTACATCCAAACATCAATCTCGAGAATCCAGATGAAGGCGTGGTATGTTTTCTATTCCATGCTTCATATCCTTTCTTCCAATTTTTAAGATAGGATGCGCACAAGGCTTTCCGTGTTATCTCGTCAATTGCTCATTTGGCCTTAAAAGTGATCTGCGGTAAGGTAGAAATACATCAATCTGAAATTGATCAGTTGTCAGAACTCAGAGTCATGGTAGATACAATTAAACTGCATGAATGTTCACGTGCTGATCAATTTCCCTGTATAAGAATGGATTAATCTAAATCATCCTACTCATTAAATCAGGACGTCAATGTGCTGGTCGGTCCAAAGAAAGAAAGACTGGACATTAAGGTGGCATTATCTAATTCTTTTGGGTTCGGTGGCCAAAACTCTTCAATCTTATTTGCCCCATACAAGTAAACCTGGTGGGCTTCTTCAACCTGGCTTCAAATGATGCCGAGTGTATGCACAGGCGTTTAATGTGTTTTCCAGATTACCCATGGGAGTTGGAATATGGGAGTACTGAGGCATCTGCATTGTTGCTGTAACTAAATCTCATCCCTTTTCATCCTCGGTTTTTGTTTTCTCCGTATTTTCCTTTTGTTCATGATGTTATAATAGCTACCAACGGTCAGATTCAATTTGAATCTGTCAAAAGAAAGAAACGGTGGTAGACGACAACATGTGTATTCAGTTTAGCATGTATGACAGTAATGAAGGAAACTTCCAGGTAGTCTTTGGTTTCAAGGTACTTCGATACTGCTTTTGAAACTTGCCATCACCACTTACTGTTTCTTTTCCTTATATTTATCGGATGTCCTATCTTCTGTTTGGCTGAGTTATTGAATGTGGCCAATTGATCTGAATTTGTTGGTCGTTGGAACTGTAAATGAGACTCGGTCTTCAGTGGGTTGTTAAAAAAGGGCTACTCAGTACACGAGGCTCTCACTACTACAGGTTCTGGGGAAGGGTTGAATATACGCAGCCTTACCATAGTAAATAGAGAGGACGTTTCAGTTGACGCAAACCCCTAGCATCGTCTAACAGTTGAATTCGAGTACAAAGCAGAAGTGCGGTAAAGGAAGTGTGAGAGTAGATTCAGGCATGTTCGTTGCTTTCCACACTAAAAGACTCCATTCCATTTGGCATTATCAATGGAAAAGCCGGCAGGGATGATCATTCAGTATCGGTCCGGTAGGATATGGCCGTGGTACAATCGCGGAGAACATGCATGGGATGTCGTTTCTTTGGAGCTGTGGCAAAGTGGCACGGATTAGAAGGGGTTAAACGATATCCAATTAACATGAACTTTAGAGTTTCTATTGTTCTTGACTTTAGAGTTTCTATTGTTCTTGACGAGGTTTAGAATATCAACCGTCTCAATCGTTGATAACGGACCCGAAAAAAGACCAGGACTAGACCGGGAGGGACTGGAGAGGATTTGTGTCCCTGACATAGTAATATTTTGTTGTCCATTTCATAATATTTTGTTCTCCAATGCACCCAATTGGTCATCGAAGTTGATGGCTTTGGAATTGCACTTAGATTAGAGAATAACTTTTTTATGGATGAGCCACGAAAAGATAGTTTACACTGAACAAATCTGGGCCGTGTATTCTGAGATTCAATGGCTTGGATTAATGCGTAGATTTTGTTTTTTTTTTTAATCCGACATGCTTTAATGAGGAGAGAGAGCATTGATTGGAACCATTAGATCTTGGAATCTACGGCCCGGATTTGTTCGATACAAACTACTTTTTCACAGCTCGCGAAAAAGTTATTCGCATTAGATTGTGGTTACTTTTATATTTACTATGTCTCTACAACATAAATAAAACGAACAAAAGGTACAAACATAAATCAAACCAAAACAAGAAGAAATAAAGTTTTAGCATTTTTATGTGCGTGCGTGCAAGAGAGATGAAAGCTTTGTTTCATCAAATGTTGTATCACACACACACATATATATACACAAAATGAGATTAAATTCCTTACACCGGCGTTGGAAACCATCATTACCAAACCAATGACTACAAGAACCATAAATTTAATTTAAAAAAAAAAAAAAAAACCTACCACATAAAAACACCCATTCACTAGTATAACTGCCTAAAAAGTCTACCAGACAGCAGTTACCAGTTGGTTAAATTCCCGTCCGCCACCGTCAACGTCCCCATCCCATAATCTAACGACGTTACCGTCAAGCACCGTCAAATCCTGAAGCCGGTACCACCCCAAACTCACATCTTCTCCATTTCTCATCCTCAACCCTCTCTTCCAATCTCCGCCCCAGTCACACTCCTCTTCTCCGTCGACATCCGCCGCCGTCGAATCTCCCTCCTCCTGTTGCTCCTCCTCGCCGCCGTTTTCAACATAATACACCGTGAATTTCCCTCTCCTGAGTCTCCTCCTTCCTTCACTAGTACAGCAGCCGTCAGTCTCCTCCACTACAAAATTCACCGCGGCAGCCGCCGTTGAAACAGCAGAACCCGGCTCGTTAATCCGACGGTGGTGGTCAGGACGTTGGGAAGATTTCGCGGGACTGGCAGCTCTGATCTTCCAGAAACTGACGGCCGCGGTTGCGACGGCGACAAATGCCCAGATGTTGTTGAGGGCTGTTGAGAAAGCGAAGCTCAGGTAATTGAAGGCCAATGCTTCCAGCGGAGAATCCAATGCATTCATTTTCACTCCTCTCTCTCTCCTCTCTCTCTCTCTCTGAAAACGAAACTGATGCACAGAGCTTGTGTTGAATTTGGCCTTTTCTTTCTTGTTGGGTGCCTGCCTTGTCTTGGAGTATTTATAGAGGGAGATGAGGAGGAAGGAGGGCCATTGGATCTAGTGGTGGCGGATGTACCATTAAAAGATGCTCAGAATCGAGCTTTCGATGCTAAAGGTAGATCCCAATTTTATCCACTCTCCCCATGACATATAGATATAGATGGCTATATATATACACGTGCCAAACTATATGTTATGTTCTCATGTGAAAAAATGCTACAAAGACATACCTATTTTGGTTTGCATCATACGCATTCTTGTAAAAGTTACGAATCAGTTACCTCTTAATAATATAAGTTGCGGTTTTTTTGTTTATAAAAGTTACGAGATGCAAAAAAATGTTATGAATCATAAGAAATGTTACGAATCATGTTGCTGACAAGTTACGAAATACTAAAAAATGTTGTGATTGCCAATGAGGTAGCACAATATGGACCACACAATAGATGCATATAGCTATACAATAGATGAAGTGATACAATATGGATCATACAATGAAAAAATTACATTTATTACTCTAGAAAATCTGAAAATCAGTTGGGATATTGATCACATAAACAATGGGAAATTTGTCTTTTTCAGTTTTAGGATAATATTATTAACTCGGATTTTCTCGTGTGAATGTGATCATTTTAAAGGGAAAAAATGATCAAATTCGCACGTGAAAAATGTGATCATGAGAAGAGGTGATTATAAAAAAAAAACTTGAATTGTCCAAATGAGAACCTCATTTCTTTTCTCGAAATGGGCCCATATGTGGCAGACTCCATTTCTCTCTCCACCTAATTATATTCTACTACGTATCTTGTGCGAGATGAGTCCGTGGGGTCCACTTCAAAGACCCACATAAATGATCCAAACCGTCCGTTAGTTCTAAAATTAATTTTTTGAGTCACTCGTAAAAAATTAGCTCATTCGAAAAATTATTAGTGGTTGATCCGTTATCTAATTGTGGTTCACAATTTAGGACCTTGAAAGAAAGTTAGACAACTTGATCAAGTACTTAAAGGTACACGATTGACTTAATTTTTTTTTTCGGGTGACTCAAAAAATAATTTTAGAACTAACGGACGGCTTGGATTATTTGTGTAAATCTTTGAAGTGAACCCCACAGACCCGTCTCGCACAAAATATGCAGTAGAGTATAACTTCTATAAATTAGGAAGAGAGAGAAATGGAGTCTGCCACATGTGGGCCCATTTCGGGAAAAGTGGAAAACCAGTCGAGGTTTTCGAAACTCTTCCGAACATGGTGAAAATAAGAAATCACACAAAAAAAATAACCCACTGCTGCTTTTTTTTATAACAAAAAGAAAGAGTGTAGCATTTCGATAGGATTGCCCTTTTGCATGAGTCCTGACCGCGTCATTTTCTTTGCTCTACTGTCTAACGTTACGAAAGTGACCACAGGAATAACGCTGGCGGCACACCAAAGAATGTGCTAATTTTACGAGGTCCACGTTTATTTCGCTTTGTTACAAGAAAAAGCAAAAAGGGGAAAAATAAGCTGGCAAAGCGCCAAAAGGCACAATTTGTTACAAGATCCTTCGGCTTTGTTCGGTTTGAATTTTGAAAGAGGATTTTTGGGATAATGAGTAGAAAGAGAGAAGTAAAATTTTATTGGAAACCGTGCATGGTGAGTCTTAAGACCCAAACCGAACAAGATGGAAGCTTTGGCCGTTGAAATCCTCTCTTTGTTCCTGTAATTCACAACCTAGAATAACCCAAGAGGTAAATATATTCAAGTTAACTAATATATCGATAAGTGTTTGATCGAAGTAGTATGTTTTTTCTAGAAAAGAAAAAACCGAACAAGGTGAGTCTTGAGACCCAAACCGAACAAGGTGGAAGCTTTGGCCGTTGTTGAAGTAGTATATTTTTTCAAGAAAAGAAATTCACGGTCATGGTGAGATTGGATCATTGATTGCAAGATTCGTTTCTTTCGAGGCAAATCGGATTTGATAAAATTGTCCATCACTATCATATTAACTTGAGTTTTTCATAGATAATTTATCCATCAATACCTTTAAAATAAACAACTCGAATAATCTAAATGAGAACCCCATTTATATGAAGAAATCACGCAAAAATTGAACTACTATTTAAGGGTTTGTTCCCTCCTAAGTTATCACGTTTGAAACCTCGTAGATACTATTATAACTTTGCTCTAACTTTAAATAAGCCAACCCCCCCCCCCCTGCGCGCGCGCGCGCTAGTGCCTAGTGCACAGTGGAATTGATCTCCCAAAACTAATCGAGGTGTGTAAAAATTGACCCAAACACTTGGTTATAAAAAAAAAGGATAGCCCGAGTCTTAACCGTGTGATTTTCTTACTGTGTGTGTCTACGACTCTACGGTTACGAAAGTTACGACATGTCAACTACGCACAGCTCTAAGGTGCGATTGGGGGTAATTGTCCTCTGTTAATTTATGTTGATGATAAGTGGACACTATCACATAAGTATCCATAATTTACCATGGATTAATGGTTCAGTCCAAGTTGTCTTGCCATGAAATTCGATAAACAAAATTCGTTATTTCTTTCTTTCTTTTCAAACAAAATTCAACCAACTTTGTGTTATTCGATTGTGGTAATGTTTCAAGCATGAAAAGCTTGCAATGTTTCTATACGCGATTTGTACATATACTTGCCTCCCTGGTCGCAAAAATTGCCTTAGCGTAATACTAGCAGGGCTTACGCCAACTATATACACTTCTTCACGTACGAAGCCTCTGAGGATGCCCAGTTGCCAGCGCTTCATGCCGGATGAGCAGTTCATTGGACATGATTACGCCCTTGAAGATCTCGGTGTTTGATCTCTCAACTTTCAATTTTTCAAGCATTCCAACTCTGTTGACAGTTGTACGTACCAACACACAGATCGAGGGGCTTGATTCGTGAAATTTCATATCCGTGTCTATTCATGAATTATCCTTGTGCTTTTCTTCTAATGGGTTCGGCTCCTTTGGATGAAGAACCACTGCCAATAGTAAAGAGAAAGCAAGACCAGATATCCCAGTAAAGGGCTGGAAAGGTTGAGTACCGGTTACCCAAATTGGAAACTTGGGCATATAGGTCAAGAAACCACCCATTTGTAGGACAAAGTTCGAAGCCATTATGCCTGCGCGTAACCCAATTGGGAAGGAGAGGCTACCTCCGCTTCTTTGCCGAGCTCCTGCCAAACCCAATGACAAAAGCCATAGGCCTGGAATTGCCCATGGAGACCTGAAACCCAGTTAAAGAAAAGGATCATGTCATTTTTTCAAGGACTGAACAAAAAAACTAGTGAACCACGCGTAACATAATCCATTGCACCTGAATATAGAATCCCTAAATCTCAACTATGAAAATTACCGAATTTTGTATTTTTTTCATATTCAAATTGATTGTATTTTCATCTTCCCTATCAGCTGAAATTCTATGACAACCAAGTTTCCTCTTTCTGATTCTTTTCTTTTCATGAAATGCCACCGTGGAGAAATTTTGCGGATAACAAAGGCACAATGTCATTCAAAACCCAAATGACGAACATACCTCTGAAGTAAAGAGAAGGCAAGTCCTGAGAAAATAACACCACGATAATATCCAAGATCTGTGGCAATTTCCTCGGGCAACCATGACCTGAATATCAGTTCTTCTACCAGGGCAACACCTGTTGCTGTCACCAATCCTTGAGCAACAAGTGAAATCATCTTGCCATATACTTTGAGCCGTGCCACAGGGTCCGAAGAGTATGAAATAGAAGTGGAAGGCCATGACAGACGGACACAGCCGAGTAATGCATTTAAAGAATGTATTGATAAAACAATCACAACTCCTCCAACCAATCCCTTCAAAAGGTTTTGGATCTGCAAGCAAGCACTCACCATTAGCTTTACACTCCAAGCCCAACTAGATGAAAAGTTCAAAGCATTTGAAGTCCTTGGACCTCGAACATGAATGTTAAAACTTGGGGCCAGAGGGAGGGGGAGGGGAATCGTTGCCAAATGTGGTACAGAAACCTAGAAAACGAATAATTTAATAAACAAAATCTAGAAGAGAACCAATTGCCACATACTGTAGACGTGGCTCTAAATAAAGCCATGTAGGAGGATACATGTAGCCAAGCCCGAGACGGCAGACTTTCTTAATAATCAGCCATTTTTCCAAAATTTTCAAATTAAGAATAATGTCAACATTGTCTAGTTTGAAACGAAATCCGTACCTTTGATGACGAAGTAAAATACAGCCCATATTGCTCGAATGGATTGTCATACCCTCGAACTCTTTTGCCCCATAGCATAACAAGTACTGCAACAGAAGAATAAAGGCCAATAATGCAAACGAGCTCAGCAATTTTGGGGGAGTTATGTGTTGCCCAACTCTGCACTAGTGTGGGAAACAGCGGAATAACAACTGGCGACCACAAAACAAGCGCCATGCCGACAAACCCAAGTATCCTACGGGAAGCATAATTGCACTAGTTTATCAATAAGCACAATATTTAGAAAGACAATAAGAGTTCAACCGGAAAATCATGAACATCTGAAAATACACAAAAATAAATAAAAATGGAACAAAGACTAATGTCATGCTAAACACATTCAAAATGCCAGGGCTTCTTGTGACACAATATTATGCTTATGTTATGAAATAGAAGACTAATGTGAATAATGCGAATAATGCTAGTCTATCCTGCTAAACTTTCAAAGGGAGCAACAGAAGCAGCATAAATTGCTATATAATCATTCGTTACAGATGACCAAAACAACCAGAAAGAATTTGAGTACACACTATAAGCATGACAAGCTAATATACCCCATAAGACATGGCCCCAACCCAACTAGAATTACAAAAATTAGATGCCTGTAATGGGAGCAAGAAAAATAAAGGAGAAAAACTGTCCCAGAGAAAAGATCAAGATCGTCCATGTGAGATAAGGTAATTTTTCAAGACAATGTTACAAAAACTACTGTTAGAACAACAGTTGCATAGCTATGACAATATATTAGAATATGCTACTTTTAACCTTCAGTTTCCATAGATGCAAGTAACGTATCTGCTACATAATGGCAACAATGGAGTACATCTTCAACCATTGGTTATTGCTCCGATTCTTCACCTCTGCCCTTGATTTTATTCTAACCTTAGATGTGTGTCTTCTTCATGTGATTCATTTAGAATTTTCGTGTACTTCCAGTAAATTTAAACCTTATTTATTCAGTTTATAATGAATACACTAGATCCATAGGAAAGACTTAGTGGATGGACATTCATATCTTAATATACCTCTGCAACAAAGGCCTTTCAGCAAGACGCAGAAACAAGATAAGCCTATCAGTCAAACTCATAGCACCCCGTATACCACCCCAAAGCAAAGCAGCTTTACCAAAAAGCTTCAACATGCCACCCTTTTGTCCCAATTCAGCCAGTAATACCACCAGCCTGATTAGACAGACAGAACAGTGAGTGAGTTTGGGAAAAGGGCAATCAGGAATGTATGCATTAACTTAAACAAATGATTAGACCTGTCTTGATCCACTTCGCCATCTTCTTTCACTGGTACCACGGGACCAGCAACAGACATGGCTTTCTCTGCTAAGCTTGTAACTATGTTATTCTCGCTTTTCTCTGAGATTTCCTGCTCAAGCTTGTCAGGCTCCTCGTGACGACTTTCCTTCTCCTCTGATGAAGTGGCCGTGGTTCCAGAGGTTGAATTACCTTTATTTGAATCCTTCATGCCCATGGATCACCAATGAGCATGAGAAGCAGGAAAAGACCATTAAGGTAAAGAGGCACAATCTCACAAGCTTATTTTTATTGCGTGCTACTGTAAATTATCAGTGACTTCATCCTACATCCCTTGATTCTACATCCCAAATGCCTAGACCACATGGGAAAGAAAGGCAAACAACTTCTTAATCTTTACGAGGAGCAATAACAAAAAATGGACAACTTTCAGGACCCATCAAAAGAACAACGTTACATGAGAACAATGCCAAACTTGGTGAGACTAATTACAATTTAATGGTAGCTATGAATGCATGGGATAGTTGCACTTCACAGTTCACAATGTCCTGAACTTAAAAATCCTTGACAAAGAAGTACTGCTTTGCATTTGATAAACTTGTGCTTTGAATTGCGAATAGGCCCAATACCCTGTCATAGTAGTAATCAAATGCCAAGCAGGGATGATATACGAGGATTAATAGCTGTTTTCAAAACGATCCCCTGTATATGTTTGCAGGTTTCTAACAGAGTTCTAAACTCTGTTACAGTAGTTTGTCAATGAGTTCAGTGTGTTTATGAGATTCTCCTTCATATTGCATTTCCCTCAGATAAGTTGATTTATAACTTTGTCCCAACTTGTTCTGAATATAATCTATGACAACATAGTATCCCGTATCTATACATCTTTGTATTTGTCTGAGTGTCTTAGTTCCACTGTAGAAGTTAGAAAAAGGTAATAAATTCAGTACATGATATTGCAAAGAGATCTAATTGTTACCATTTGATGCACCAGCATTGCAGATGCTCCCAGGGAGGCTGTCACAGCACCAACCATGACGGTCTCATTGCTTACTTTCTTGAAATCAGTCTTTTCCCCATCTGTGCCTTTGGACCCGGTGTACTCATGGTCAAGTTTGTTAAGAAGGACTCGATCAGCCTCTGTTTCAACTAGTTGAACATGATTTCTTTCCACAGAAGTGTTAATTTGACCGAGGGCCATACCTTCTGTTTGGTCAATACCAATTACTGCAGCAACATCAAAGAATTTTCTCAAAGCAGCTAAGCAAGAGCCCACAACAACACCATATGGGAGAACACTTCTCAAATAATTAGTATCCTGAAAGGCAAAAGACATGGCCCTTGCTAATTCCTCTCCATTAAGTGTGCCTTGTTTTTCCATATTGCAGTCTTCACCATCCAAGAACCATATTTGACTTTTGCTATGTCCTGCAGTCAGAGACACAGCATTTGCAAAGTGTTCGATATCTCTGGAAAGATTGGGCTCCATTTCGTCCATGCTTTCTGCACTTAGCCTTCGGCCAACTTCAACCTTCAACGAATGCAATAAAACACTCTTAACAAAGCTTTCTGATGTATCATTACTGATTACATCCCCTTCACTCGTTCTGTCTACTTTGTCATACTCTCGAACAGGTTCCTGTTGTTGTTCAGCATCCATAATTACATATGATGGTTCAATAACTTTGTCTGTATCTTCATTTGATGGCGAGTGAGCCTGAGTAACTTCCTCGACACCTTCATGAGTAGCAATATCAGCACCAGAATCTTCATCATTTTCCGGTTGTTCTAAAAGCTTCCACTGGCCTTTTTCTGGAATATACTCGAGAAACAAAGCAGTAGTTTTATCCAAGTCTAGCGATTCAACATTTTGTACCTTTGAAAGTAGATACTTACGAAGGTATTCCTTGTAAAGAGAGTCACTGTATGTGTTTCTAGTCATGAACAATGGTATGGTATGCAAATGCCTAACTTTATTTGAATGCTCTGACAAAGGTTTGCTGCTTGTCAAATATTCATTTGTTCCACTTCCTGCCTTATTTATATGGCTAACCGTATCATTTTCCCCAGAATTAACAATTTTGTTCCCCTTAAATGAATCAGGGCTTTCTATATATTTCCCCTTCTCCACCCATCTGGTTCTAGAATCATTCAGTGCATCCCTCCCTCCATTTGAAGACATATTAGCTAACATGTCAGATTGTGAGCTCAACTCATTCTCTCTTTGTTCTTTACTCGGTGAGCCATTATACTCTTTTGCTAATCGAGGGTTCTCAGTTACAGAGTCATTTCCCTTTTCCATGACCTCATTCTTATCTTCAACTTCAGTTTTATTATCCAACTGAGTGATCATATCTTCTATAACACCAAATACGCTGTTCACAGCCACTTGCGTGGAATCATCTAACCCTGAAAAAGTATCAAATGCCTGAGAAACACTGAAGGTCTGGGAGTCAGAGCTACTCTGATTCAAAACAGAATTCATGCTTTTTTCCTCATCCTTCGGATGATCATTTCCAACCCCAACTGACGGTTGGGCTTCAGCTGACGGTTGGGCTTCAGCTGACGGTTGGGCCTCAGCGGATGATGTGGGATACGACTGTTTCATTTTGTTCTGGTCACTTGCAGAATCCTCAGTGCTACTAGCGCTTTCAGACTGGCTAGGAGAATCAGGCTGAGCACCTGTAGCCGACCCATCACTGGAATCAGGCTGAGCACCTGTAGCTGACCCATCACTGGAATCAGGCTGAGCACCTGTATCCGACCCATCACTGGAATCAGAATCTTTAGCAGTTCTTTCTGTGGACATATCCATATTTTCCACTGGTTGAACTTGAACTGTGTCGATGGGGTTCTGCAGTGTATCTGAAGCCTGAAGCTCGGACTCAAGTCCCACAGTAGTCTTTTCCAATGTAACTTCATTATCATTACAGCTATCTGCCAAGTCATCAACACCTGATGAATGAGGATCTCCATAGCCTCCTCCATTTGATGCTCCCCCAACTTTTTCCTGGATCTTTGTATTTAACCCCGATGCCACGATCGGACCGATGTTCATTAGTCCATCAAGCTTCGCATTGGTCCCTCCAGTATGCAATATTTCCGTAACAGCGGTTTTAAGTTTTGCACGAACATCCTCAGGCACGGCATCTTGCAAAGCGTCCATAACTGTCTTTCCTTGCCCCACGGCAGTCAGGACCTAGACACAAATGACAAGTGATTGAAATTCAATCACACAAACTTTTGACATCATAAATAAATGTCACACATTTTCCAGTAAGTAGCCCTCAGAAGCTCTATATCAAGTCCGGCAGAGCCAAATAAACCAATTTTGTAGAAGGATATTTATAAAGATTGTAGCTATTATTAGAAAGCTCATACCATTATTCATGAGGTAACTTTCTAATTCTATAAGTCCACGGTACGTAGGATCCATTTTTATGAATAACTGAATCCCTCTCCCGCGGAGAATAAATGGGCAACTTTTTATTTCTGATTTCTGGAGGTTAATGCCAAGCAGAATCTCATCGCAAAATATAGCACCATCATACAGCAGGAGAGCAGCATACTTTCTATTTTATTTTTTTCCTGGACAACCTAACTAAACAAGATCACATGAGCCATTTGTTCAACATCAAGACAATGAAAAGAACTTTTCACTTGGATACCGACACCAAAATGATCACTGCAAAACTTGATGCTACTACTGGTTTTGCTGGTTTTATTATCCATTTAATTCACTCAGCACAAAAAAAAAAGGCCTTGATATTTTCCTTTTAAATTGTTGAGATATAAACCGTTAGCTGAATAATTAAATAACATTAGCACCCATCAAGCACACAATGGACTTAAGCCTAAGAAATATCCAAAATACAAACATACTAAAGAAGCTCATACAACTGAGAAGCAATTACCTTGTTCTTCTGTTCTTTAGTCAAAGTGCCAGGCATAGTTACATCAAGCATATTCATGACCACTTGTGCAGTCTGTAGCACTTGGTTTGTTTCAACATCAACAGGACTGAGTTCCTCATTGGCCAATTCTGCATCAACAGGGCTAGTCTGCTTTGATGTATCATTGCTCTCTCGTTGCAATCCTTCATCGCCAATTTCAGGATTTCTCTGTGGATCTTGCCTAAATCCTGAACCAATGCTATCCAGGGTATCACTTTCTTCTAGCTTCTCTTTCAAAGGATAACCGGCATACCCATTTACGACATTTGACTGTGAAAGATTGAGGGGTTTGTTTATTCTGCCACTTTTATCAGATGCTCTGCCTTCTAACAGTGTTAAACCTTTCGAAGGATTGATGGTAACATCGACATCTTTCAGAAGAGGATGACGGCCTTTTAGAAGTCCTAGCTCCACAGCTGCAAGCCACTGCACATGCCATATGGATTCTTGTTACCCTAACACTTGCATAAATGCAATTTTGCATTCGCTAATCCTGGCCCAAACTAACGAACACTCTGATATAGGTAAATCCAGAGTATCATATGCATGCCGAGCCAGGATCGTTTCACACAAATGAACACTAACACAAAGGTTCAAACATGAAACAAAACCCTGAAAATCTTCTTCTAAAAGTATGATTATATTGCATGTCAGAATATAAACCAGTTTGGAGTTCATGTAGGAATCAGAATATAGTTCTGTTCTTAAAGTTGCTAAACAGTTTTAGTATCTGGAATCTGGATCGAAGAGAACCTCTTGAATTTGTTATAATAAGATGCTGATGACAGAAAAAAATTGAATAAACCTGCTCAGGGATCTGAAAACTAAAATATTCAATTTGATACCTGAATGGTAAGATGATGGCACCAAGATAAAGCACGTCTTCGACTTGCACTAACACTAGATGGCAAACAAGAATACAAAAGTAGGCTTGTAAATGGATTTTCTGCTATCGAACTGCGAGGGATAGAAAACAATGGCACCACTGCATCATCATTCTGTTATCAGTATAGGTTGTCAGACTTTCTTCAAAAGGAATAACAGACCATTTGAAGTTAAACTTATACAAACTATTAACAAGAGGTGGATAATGGAGAACTATGAAGATGAAGTTTCTCCATGTGCCATGGCAGAATTACTTCTCATAGAAGGTAGGCAGCATCTTTAGAGGTACTGACTTTCTCTAAAAGACATGCGAAGCAATATCAACTGTAAGGTTCAAAGTCAGCAATATCAACCATTAGGATTTACGCCCTCTGTTCCATAAAGTTGGTCCCCTACAGAACTACGTACAATTTTCAAACTTAAAGACAATGTATCTACTAAAATAATTTTTAAATTATTTTGCACCGTTTAAAAGATCTCAACGAAAACTATCAAACAAGATTCATATTGCACAAAAAAGATTTCGGTAAGTACATTATATTTAAGCTTGAAAATTGCACGTAATTTCGCAGGGGAAAAAATTTACGGGACGGAGGGAGTAGTATTTTATCATCTAGGGCTGCATTAGTAATAGACGGAAACTTCCCTTCTTTATTGAAATGTTTACGCAGCTTAGCAAGCACGGTTGATGACCTTGCAACAACCACTAATGTCATGTCAAAATATACCATTAGTGTTCATGTCAAAAATCCAAGTGCATGACATGAATAGTATACGCACCTGTATAAAGAGAACAGGAATCTTCACATTTCCAACCACATTTCTTGTGCTAGATTTTGCATAAAAATCCTCTACGTTCTCAAAACCATAAAATATCATAGATATTGACTTTTCAAAATCTCGGACGGAGTTCGCTAACAGAGCCTTTTCCACATCAAACCCTTTAGCTTTACCCCTAAATAGTTCCTGAAAATGCAGTATCCAGCTGCAGTCATCACTACAATGAATAGATAGTGACAAGTAGTAAATGGAACCAACTGGAAGCTTACCAATTCCGGAACAGTGGTAGATTTATTTCAAGATATTATCATCTCATAGTATTAAACAGCTAGGATCTTCGCAAGTATTACCAACCTTGTTGGATCGCAAAATATCTACCAGGCCACCTGTCAGCTTTTGATCTAGTGAAATGTGATATGGAGAGGACCTTGTAGCCTCCTCTAAGTCGAAAGGGTTGTCAATGCATGTGGCAGCTGTAAGGGGTGTTCTCTCTCCAACTTCTGCGAGGTACTTTGTTAGCATGTTTGCGCCATAACCCCAGCCCACACCCATCAATGTTGTCCATGGCCTTGCCCTGTTAATGAACTGTATAGCTGTGCAGATATCATCGCTGTCAGCAGCCGTGAATAACCTACATGAACTTAGTAAATAAGGTGCCCTAACACCAGCTTGTTCTCCATAAAACAATACTAAAAGAGACCGTGAAGGAGATAATTTCCCATATAGGAGCCTAATTGGGAGCATGAGCAAGATTGCATGATAATACACAGAGTTAGCTTTCTATATATGTGTGACGTGAGTGTTTGTACAAAAGTGCCAAGTAGTCAACCGATGAAGTTTGTTCTGGCAAAGAGTGTCAGATACTACATATTACTCCTAATCAAACTAGTGTGCTTTTCAAGCAGAAACTTTCTCGAAGATGCAAAAGGTCACCAAACACAAATAAATAGACTTAGTACATAAGAACAATTGGAGAACAGGGGATATGCAGTGGTGTCTGTGTTTTGCCATTTTTTCCTTTCTGGCTTCTTCTTTCATGTCATGAATTCAAGGGATGTATAAATGGCAATGGCATCAAGTCCAAAAAGCTACTCTTAACATTAAAGATGTGGGTGGAGTCAAGGGAGTTCTTAAAAAATTCGAGGCACTTGCTGGTTTATACAAAAATTGCTAATTTCCACTGAAGTGAACATGCTTTTCCTGCATTAGCATTTAGCAGAATCATAGTGCAATTTCAACAACACAAAATCTGTTTATAAAAAATAAAAAAATAATAATAAATAAACCTACACAAAAAAATAGAAAAATTCATTGCCAGCACTTTGTTTTCTTTCGGGTTTTTTCCCTATTGATAAGCATTCAGTATTCAGTTTGTCATATTCTAGCTGATCTCAGTGTTTTTTTACGGATTGCCGTTTAAAGTATTGCTCCTATTGGACTTCTTATGTCAGGATTGGAACCAAAGACTAAATGTTCCTTTACAGGCAGACTATGGGCGCTGCTTAATCAATTAGTTATGAAATACCTTTCCGTGTCCTATCAACATTCACGAGACACCAATGCATAATTAAAAACTCACTCACCGTGGTGTGGTGAGTGGCGAACCAGCACACCCCCTCGGATTCATCACAACCGGAAAACACCCTCCCCTCAACGACTCACACACAAATGACCGGATGTTTCCATCCATACTCCCCTCAACAGTTCCCGGTATGAGCAATACCGTCGTATCCAACCCACGCTCCTCCGTCAAGTCCAAATTCACCGGCCAGTCCAAAGAAATCACCCCACCGTCATCAGTACTCACGCACACTCTCTGGTACACCAGTTTCTCGCTCGAATCCACGTCCTCATCACTATCCACTTCCTCTAAAATCTTCCCACTGTTGAGCTTCACAAAATGCCTCTCCTCCTTTACCAGCCTCTCATTGACGTCCTCCAACAGCTCACTTCCCTCGAACGAGATAGACGGACACCGGAGCATCACGAAACGGTTAAACGGCGTCGGGCTGGCGAAGAGTATCCACTCTCCGATTTCCGAATTGCGATTAGGGTTGGAGTTTTTGAAGCGGGAGAGGTATAAAGCGACGCCTCCGGCGAAACCCAGGGATGGGGCTATTACCTCTAGCGAGTTTACTGAAGGGAAGTGGGAGAGAAAGTTTTGAAAGAGATTTTCGAAGAGAGGGAGTGAATTTAACTGGCTGCGGACGATTAGCGTGGGACGGTTGGGTTTGAGCCTGCGGCGGCGCCATAGGCGGTGGTGGAATGGCCTTCGGTGAAGAATTGCGAGGTTTTGATGCGGCGATTGTAGGTGAAGGATAGGGTAATTTGAATTGAGGCTCATTCTGGTGATGGATTTACCGGCAATCCAGAGAGAGAGAGAGAGAGAGAGAGAGAGAGAGATGAACCGTGAAAGCTCCAGAGGCAGTGAGATGCAGAGAGAGAGAGAGAGAGAGAGGGAGAGAGACGGTTTTGGAGGAGTATGGGGAAGGAGGTTTTTATACTTTAGACTTTTATGAGTAACTTACGTATTACTCCTATTTGCTGACCGTCCGTGAATAAGAGTTTGCACACGAAACATTGCGCCGTTTATTTTAAGATTTAACGGTTCGGATTAATGCATTATCTCTCCTTATTAAGGGCATAAACAAAAAAATAAAATTTGCTTGCTTATCTGAGTCATTAAATCTCAGGATGAATGGCGTGAATGTGTTCGGTGTGCAAACTTCTTGTTTGCGGACGGTCAACAAAAGAAGTTATTCTCTGTGTATAACGAACTTGTGGTTTGCTCACCGAACATTCGCGCAATTTATTCTAAGATTTAACAATTCGGATCAGTATACCCTCTCCTCATTAAAAGCAAAATAAATAAATAAAAATTATGTGCTTATCTGAGCCATTAAATCTCAGAATGACGTGAATATGATTGGTGTACAAACTTCTTCGTTTGGACGGTGCACGAAAGAAGTTACTCTTTTGGGTAAAACGAACTTGTGGCCTGGGAATGTTGCTGCGGAACGAATCCCAACGGTCCCACTGCAACGGGAGATTAACAGCCACGTGGTGTGTTCAAAGTCGCCAACTTTTGCGATGACTCGTGTAAATTTTTGGGGCAGGACACTACATACACAAAAAAATATACCCAGAATTTGAAAATCAATGGCTCAGATTCACTTGAAGTGAATTTGGGCCGTTGATTTACACTTTTGGAGTCAATTGGGAGTAATATTTCCGGGTCTATAGCATTATTGATTTTTGGGGTCGGTGTCTTTAAATAATGAGGGGGCACTTAAATAATCATCCTTTTATTCACTTGAAATTAGAAAATCATCCTGAGCATTTTTAGGAGTTATGTTTGCATCTCGAGATTCAAATAAACCCTAAAATGCCCTTTATATATATAACATATAACATATTAGGAGATTGAGGACTAAATTAAATGTTGCTTATAGGAGGAGATAGAAAGTGGACTAATTTCAAAATTAGGAGGACTTCCACCACGATTACGGGATTTGGGGATAAAAACCAACTCCTGATATCTCGCTCATTCTCTCAATCCCTAATCACCAGAAATCCAAATCCCACAATTTACGCACCATTATCATTTACCCAAGAATCTGAAATGCCAGAAATCATCAACCCTCCTAAATCGCCGCCCCAAAACGTCACCCATCACGGTTCCAAATCGCTGTTGACATCCTCCATCCCAAATTGGTGTGGGTGTCCTCTCCGATGCACTTTCATCCACCGGATCAGCCACCAGTGGATCACCGACTGGACAATAAGGCTCGACATCTCGGCAGCAGCTATGGCTGTTGACGAGGAGCCTCAGCAGTTCAAGTGCACTTCATGATTTCATATGATTCAAGGACTATTTTCTTTTTCTTTTTTCAAGATGGGTAGTGAATCTATGGCCTGTGGTTTTTATTTTTTATCATGGTTATTGAAAGATGTTGTGAACATATTATTTTTTACCATGATCAAACTTTGGTAGCCTTGTTTTACCATGATTATTGAAAGATGTTGTGAACATATTATTTTTTACCATGATCAAACTTTGGTAGCCTTTTTTTACCATGATTATTGAAAGATGTGGACATATAATTTTTACCGCGATCAAAATTGTAGAGTCAACTAAATTTATCACGTTGTATTTTACATTTATTTGATTTTTACCATGGTAATTAAATAATCATCCTTTTTTTAGCCACAATGTAAGTTTTCATCCCTGTTGTTTCGAACAATTATGTTTTCATCCTTTATATGTGTGAAACACCTTTTCTATCCTTTTTATTATAACTTATTAATACATATAGATATAGTTTCCTAATAAAGAGGGATTTGATTAGGATTTGGAATTTCAATTATTAATTATAGTTTCTTAAAATATTGGGTTTTAATTAACTTAAAACCTATATCTTCCAACCGAAAAGGAAAACAGACTAAAATTTTGAAATTTCAAATATATTTTGATTTATTGCTTATTAGCATCCTGTCATTTTGATCATGGCTAAAAATATAGGTTCACGTCAAATTTCAGTAATCATAGTAAATATTTTCATGGTGAAGTACGTTGTGAAAGTCAATACTCCAATTATCATGGTAAATATTTTTTCCAGTAATCATGGTGAAATACTTTGTAAAAGACAATACTCTAATTATTATGGTAAACATTTTTGCACCACATGAAAATAAAAGGTAAAGTCTGTCCATTCTGCCATGGTAAATATGACCATGGCAAAAGCTACCATGGTAAAAATCAAATAAATGTAAAATACAACGTGATAAATTTAGTTGACTCTACAATTTTGATCGTGGTAAAAATTATATGTCCACATCTTTCAATAATCATGGTAAAAAAAGGCTACCAAAGTTTGATCATGGTAAAAAATAATATGTTCACAACATCTTTCAATAATCATGGTAAAACAAGGCTACCAAAGTTTGATCATGGTAAAAAATAATATGTTCACAACATCTTTCAATAATCATGATAAAAAACAAAAACCACAGGCCATAGATTCACTACCCATCTCGAAAAAAGAAAAAGAAAACAGCCCTTGAATCATATGCAATTTCAATTCCCATCGTCTCCCCATCTCTAAATGTAACACCTAAATTAACAAGAAATACAAGAGAAAGACAATGAAGACCAACAGATGCATGCTCAATTGCCAACGATTGCTTTTGTTTCCTTTTCTGCCAAAGAAAGTAGCATTGTTGCCCAATTATTGCCTTGGAACTCAAATTCTGATGAGCGAGAGTGATTAATCCGAAATCATGAAGTGCACTTGAACTGCTAAGGCTCCTCGTCAACAGCCATAGCTGCTGCCGAGATGTCGAGCCTTATTGTCCAGTCGGTGATCCACTGGTGGCTGATCCGGTGGATGAAAGTGCATCGGAGAGGACGCCCACACCAATTTGGGATGGAGGATGTCAACAGCGATTTGGAATCGTGATGGGTGACGTTTTGGGGCGGCGATTTAGGAGGGTTGATGATTTCTGGCATTTCAGATTCTTGGGTAAATGATAATGGTGCTTAAATTGTGGGATTTGGATTTCTGGTGATTAGGGATTGAGAGAATGAGCGAGATATCAGGAGTTGGTTTTTATCCCCAAATCTCGTAATCGTGGTGGAAGTCCTCCTAATTTTGAAATTAGTCCACTTTCTATCTCCTCCTATAAGCAACATTTAATTTAGTCCTCAATCTCCTAATATGTTATATATTATATATATAAAGGGCATTCTAGGGTTTATTTGAATCTCAGGATGCAAACATAACTCCTAAAAATGCTCAGGATGATTTTCTAATTTCAAGTGAATAAAAGGATGATTATTTAAGTGCCCCTTAAATAATTGAATTTAAAATTATGCGTTTATCTGAGCCGTTAAATCTCAAAATGAATGACGCCAATATGATAGGTGTACAAACTTCTTGTTTGGACGGTGCACGAAAGAAGTTTCTCTTTTTGTGTAACGAACTTGTGGCCTGGGAATGTTGCTGCGGAACGAATCCCAACGTTCCCACTGCAACGAGAGATTAACAGCCACGTGGTGTGTTCAACCTTCGAACAACTGTCGCCAACTTTTGTGATGACTCGTGTAAATTTTTGGGGCAGGACGCTACATACACAAAAAAAACATATCCAGAATTTGAAAATCAATCCAAGTGAATCTAGGCCGTTGATTTACACTTTCGGGGTCAATTGGGAGTAATATTTCCGGGTCTATAGCATTATTGATTTTTGGGGTCGGTGTCTTTAAATAATTGAATTTAAAAGTAGCTATAACAAAGTACGGATCCATGCATAAGCGTTTCAATGACATGCAAATTAAATTAAATAATACAGTAGTAAAATTTTCTTACACATTCATATTCTATTCTGATTAAAGAGGAATAGAAAATAAATTAGGTTGACGATGTTGGAAATTCGCGGAACTTCGGTGAATGAAATTGGGGATTCGGAGCGTCTCCAGAGGCAAGTGTCTTCTAGATTTATCACACCTGGATTATACAAGGGTTAAATATGCGTCGGGTTAATATCTCTGTGATGCAGGATTGATGGCAAAATTATTTCCAAAAGTTGCGAGAAAATAATTCATGCAGTGAAGCTGAGAGGTCCTCTTGGTTATATATTGAGACATTCCATTTCTAAGTCGATCACCAGAAATTCAGATTCCATATTCCATAGTTCTGAGTTTTCATTCTTTGTGAGAGAAAAATGAATTCAGTTTTGCCAAGGCGGTTTTCGGTGGTGCTTCATCAATCGTGGTTTAGTCGTTTTATTATGAGAAATAAACGCTAGTACACTTCCAACACACTCAGTGAGACATCAACTTTGTTTTAAGGTGGTTGCATTTCACAGAACTTAGTTAGTATTATTGTTTTATTTATCGTTCACATAATTTGTATTCCATAGGACTCTTGGGGGTGTTCCACTAACAAAAAACAATTTTTTCCAAAAACCGAGACATGTCATTCTCTCATAATACATCACATAAAAAACCGTGAAAGACCAGTTTTTTCAAAAAACCACCTTAGTGGAACACCCCCTCAGTTAACATTAATGCTTCGATATTGTTTAAATTTTGATATTAGAACTTGGAAGCCTCATTCATATTTCTTTTTTGCTTTTTTGGTTGTTGTTTGTGTTTACTACAATGAAATTTGGTTGATGATTGTTATTTGGAATGTAGAATGTAATCCATCAATAAAATCGTAGAAATTTGATCCGATTCAAACCAGGAGCTGTCCTACCATATTGTGAGTTGTGTGACGTAATTTTACTAGTATTAATTTTTGAGTCCCTATAAACAAAATTAATTTTCTAATTGACATTGTAAAATTATTGATTTGTTTCGGAGGGACCGGGGGTGCTGTGGATCCCCATGCACAGTATCGTGTTGTGCACTCACGACGCGGCCGCGCTGGCATCTTTTCGATGATGGGAAACGTTCACCACGTAGAACTCGTCGAATACTACAAGTGTACCATAAATTAACTTGATCGGATATCGTAAGTGCATCATCGGAATACCTTGAAAAGAAATGGAATACAAATGGACGCAAACACTAGATCAAAACAACTGAACCTATTATTTTTCAAATTATTTGTGTTCCGACGAGGCATTTAACGATATCCGATCGAGTTGATTTTTAGTACACTTGTAGAACTCGATGAGCTCTACGCGGTAAACGTCTTCGATCGTCGGAAAGATGTCTGGCACGGCTGTGCTGTAGGGCTGCACAACACCCCGGATCCGTCTTGGAGGGATACTGCCACGAGCCTTCCCACAAGCGAAACTGCATAACCAAGGGGAGCACCACGAGCCGTCCAGGTCTTTTAATTGACCCCTCCTTCTAATCTCGACAAGTTAGCCCACTAAGGCAAAACTGCATTGTTTTGGGCTTTTGGCACACGTCAAATTGCAACCCGGGTATGCGTATGTTTACGTACGCGCACGAACACATCTGAACCATCCATTTCAAGAATTGACGGTCCGGAGTTTAAAAAAACTCTTCCATGTAAGAGTTAACTCTTACCTGGAAGAGTTTTTTTTTTTAAATCCAGACCGTCGAAAACACGCACGGACGGTCAAAATGCACCATCCGTGCATATTGCGTACGCCTGTCGTGCGTACACATCGAATTTTTGCGTCAAATTGTGCCCATACATCGTTCACACACTCGATGAAGTCTGCAGTTACATAAACCAGTTCGAATACCGGCATCAAATGAAAAGGGATTGGTTGCCTGTAACATAGACTAATAAGGTTTTGTTCTAATAACTTTGGTTTATCGACTTTTTGGCTTTTTGGACTTCTTGAGTCGATGTATGCAAGAAGAATGACTCTCAAAAAAAAAAAAAAATTCAAAAAGTCCCTTTATGGGACATGGCCTAATTTGAAAAACTTCCATTTGCTTTCCATGGTAAACTGTTCAGTTTACCTGCACCTTAGCAGCTTTCTCACAGAACACAAAATCCCATCTTTCTATACAAAATGCTAATTACCATGAGAAATTTTTCAGTGCCGATTGGCAACACGTGGCTGTAACCAAGTGTGTATCCCAGCCGTCCAAAACGGCCATCCAAAAATATTTTGGACGACCGAGATTTTCTCTCCCCTCTCTCTCTTTTAGATCCAGACTGTCCTAAACAGTTTTAGACAGCCGAGATACGTCCTCAGGTACCGCCACGTGGTACCCACTCGGCATTGAAATATTTCTCCAATTACCATAACAAAAAAGATACATGTACAACAATATAAATGTACAGCATAACCAACTTTAGTAGATGATACCATCTCTTGTTTCGCAATTCAGAATGTGATCCTTGAATTATACAAGGAAAAAATTGTATATGTACGAATTATGTACAGGTTTAACTTCTAGTTCTGTGTGCAATCACTTACAAATTGTTTCCGTCAACAAATCGAAACAACAAATGCTTTACACCAACAAACAAGGAGGCAAATGTTGAGGATTACTATCATCATCAATCAAATTTCTTCTCCCTAAAATCACCAGTTCGAACGCCCCGAAAGAATCACTTGCCTTATCAGAGTGTGGCAATGTCAACTGATAGAAGGCAACATGGGGTTCATGCCAAAGCCAGATCCCCCAGAAGTACCAGGTTCGGCATGCTTCACTCTGCCAAAGTATCTGATATGACGTAATAGCCTCGCGAGGAATGTGTTATGGCATATCGTTGAGCTGTCGCATATTACTGCTACGTGTTTGCGTGCTCTTGTTATGGCAACATTCATTCGCCGGCTATCCCCTAGAAACCCAACTGCTCCTAGAGTGTTTGACCGAACCTAGAATAAAGCAAGAACATCAGCTAATCGTCGCTAGGATAAGAAATAGTAAAAACTGTAGGTAATGAGTGTCCTGCTAAAAAAGAAAATACCATTGATATGACAACTGCATCGGCTTCCCGGCCTTGAAAGCTATCAATAGTCGATACCTCAACGCCTGCAGCCTCAGGAAGCTCATCAAGCCTGTCCCTTAACAGGTGCACTTGAGCAACATAAGGAGACTGCACTGCAATAGCTGTTGGCCTAACACCTGCATTACATACATAAAATTAGATTGGGACAGCTAATTATTAAGCAGCAGAACGACTCGTCCAATGTGTCACACAGAGGAAAGGTAACGACTACTTGGTGAAGATATCTACTCAAGATTTATGCTATGATCAGTATGATGGGTTTAGTAGTTGAGATGATATCTAGTGTTCTTCGTTCGAATACATATATCTACGGCAGCAACTGGCTAGATGTTTGCAATGATGAACTGAGCAATGATTGGCTTAATGTTTGCAATGATCCCTGTGGCCTCCTTTCCGTTTTTTCTAAATTAAGCAGGAAAATATAAGATAGAAAAGCTACCCTATGGATTCAGAATTCAGATTGTGAGGGCTTTGATATGATGTTAGAGTAAAAGAAAGAAATGAAAAGATGTAAGCTAATCATTCATATAATGGAAGAAAGAGCAAATAGACTATACAGACAATGTCAGCGGTTTGGTTTGAAGCAATTTTCCCTAAGAGCTTCACGCAGAATACGTTTCTTCAAGTCATCGATCAAATAGATTTGAAGACAAAAATAGAAATACAAGATTTATTTAGAATCAATTTCTTGTGTCGGAAGAGTCAAGAATCGAGGGTAAATACCAGCATAAATCAAAGAAAAGACGTGTTGCACAACAATATCTGCTTCCCCTTCATTGTAAAAGGAGCCTGTGCCAGCTGGGTCCAAATGCTCCCCACAACCAACTGACAAACTTCCATAAGGCATTCGCGTATCAAGCAATAGCAATGGGCATTGTGTTATCCATGTTGGCTGCAATAATCAAAGAACGTATTAGGGAATTGTCACGGTGAACTATGGTGTCCAAATGCACAAAAGAGGAATGTAAAACTGTGGGAAATCATAATTGAAAACGGAGGAAATATCCACAAGTCGTAAGTATCCTTACCTTCACAAATGGAGAATCTACAAGGAGATGAGAAGCGACACTCGAAGAGGATTTCAGTAGTCCACTGTACATCTCCTTCGATGCCCAGCTGGCTATCGCGTCATTCATCCTGTACTGTGTTGTTAACTTAGTAGCAAGAACCCCTTCATGCAAATTCGCTGCCCGTTCCAGTAGAGAGATTCCTAGACCCCCTTCTAAAGCTTTTCTAGATAGAATAACCGGAGCAAGTTGGCATTCATCACCTGCTAGAATGCACCTCTTTCCCTGCAGTATTGGTATCCAGCAAGATGGTTCAATTGCTTGACCCGCTTCATCAATGACAACTAGGTCGAATGAACCCAGCCGGCGGATCAGTGGGTCTGCAGCTCCAGTGTTAGTGGCAAGCACCACTTGAGCACTTGATAATATTTCCTTCACAGTCTCCTTCTCCTTTTTCTTTAATGACTTACCAAGTTGTTTGAGAAGTTGGCGTATTCCAGCAGCTAAAGAATCGTCCTTCAAACAAAGTCTCAAGTCCTTTCTTAGATCTGATTTTTTCCTCTCAAACTCTGTAAGAAAATCCGCAAGCTTAGCATTAACAATCTCAATCAAAGACTTCGAAGCTACCATAGGAGATATTCGCGCTGGATTTCCCACACGGACAATATCCACCCCGCTATTAGAAAGTTTTTCAACCATGTTGTCCACAGCCGCATTTGTAGGAGCAGTTACAAGCACCCTCTCCCCTTGTCTAACAGCAAGTAAGATCAGTTTTTTAAGCAAAACTGTCTTTCCAGTACCAGGAGGCCCTTGTATTACCAAAAGGGGTCGTTTCTTGTTCACACCTAAGGCAACTGCTCTCGACTGCGAGTCATCGAAGTTTGCAGAGTCTAGTAATCCATCTAATGCTGCTTCGGTCCAATCTGCCAAATCATTGTCCTCCAGCCATGCAACATCTTCTTTGTCACCAAAAAGTGTAGCCACAACAGCAATTGATGGATTTTTTTTCTGCAAGCCTTTCTTCTGAAGCATCATCAGTGCTTCACAATTGCGCTGCCGAAGGAAAGAAAAAACAGTAACTTAAATGTATCCCGTCTATCAAAATCAAGGTCAGGCAATGCTTTGCAATATCTAAATAAACACTTGAGATGGCAAATTTCTCCAAGAAAATTGGATAAAAGTTTTCTTCACATTTAACGATTTCTGCTGCTAATAGTCTGTCCAATTGATTCAACAAAAATTCACACCGAAAACTTTTGAATTTTTTTTTGAGGAATGACAGGTCAATTTAAGCAAGTACATTCTGGAACAGTTTGCAAAGGGCTAAAGAGCTGGAATAGTTCTTTTTTTATAGTGAGGGTTCTATCTCATTCCTTCCCCACAGGATTTCTGAGGCAGACAAAAGTTTCCCACTTCAAAAACTGCGTTAACTACGCACCCAAAGGAGTTGTAGAGATTTCGATGGTGGTCTCTGTACTCCAGAGGTAACAGTCCTGGGAAAGAACTGTGTGTACTTCACAAGCCCATATTACCGCCATATAGCTCACCTATCCATCACTCAAGAAAGATCAACTTGAATTCCACTGAGTGGTTGAGGAATTTATTTTGCCTCTAAGCATAAACACTAAAATACATATGTAACGATTTTTTACAAAGTACCTCGTATGTGATTGTATCAGCCAATCCATAGATGCGATCAATGCGCACAGTTTTCCCAAAGAGCTTAGAAAAGGTGGGGTCACCAGGTCGAGACTCTAGCGCTACACTGATGCTACATCCATCCTCTCCTAAGGAGTTAACAAACCCCTGCATGCAAGAAGAAGTTGCTCCAGCACCCATGCTATCATATGTTCTCACACAAACCATGTCTCCAGGAGAAAGGGTAGTGGGTGGTAACCTGTGATTTCCCTCCACCCTGAACAACACCAAATGCATTCCACCTAGTCCTGCACGCAAAAACCCCCCAATTGTAAGACAATTTACTCTTGTATCAATTATGAAGGTTGAAAGTAGATAAGGAATGTGAACCTGTAAATGTGCTAACAGCATTCAAATTGCAGATGGTATCACAGAGTTCTTGCTCAGCCTGTCCATGGCTAACCAAGAATTCTGTTGGCTTTGGCGAGTCAGAACTCTTGTCAGGTGTAGGAACTGCATCCAGCTCTTCCTGAGTAAACTCCAATTCAGCATCCCTTTCTATCTGAAGTAGATCTGATAACTGCCTCGTGAAATCGTCAATCCTCCTCTGAATAGCCTTGGCCTTCTCAAGTTCCATCCCTAACCCGTGGTGCAGCACAGTCTTCGTCGGTGAAATCTTCCTTGCAATGGCCCTATGCTGAGCTGCAAATGCACCATTTCTGGTCAAGCCTTGTGTAGAGCTCAAAGTAGAAAGAAGAGGACAAGTAGAGAGATATTCAAGCATATATACTACGCAAGTATTTGGTTAACCGGTTTGGGTACATAATCTTTTCATAAGAACCATGGAATGACGAGTCCATTCCTTCCTCGGATCATTCTGGTGAACTAAACACTACCCAATTTACATAGACTCGAGTACGAGTATTGGGTGCAAGTATGTATCATAGTGTCAAATACATATAATTTTCAAATCAAAGACACGCCATAATATCACATTCAAAAGGTACCATGTCGCATTTCATGCGTAATACGGGAGTTCTAAGTTCTAACCCATAGTTCATGATAAATACTAATTACAAAACATGCTTGCAGTCCAACACAAACGCAAACACATACACGAATTCATACCCTAATCCAATCTTCGAGTGTCTAACACCGGTACGTTATACATGAAGAAGAAGAGTCAATATAACATACTCGAATTAGCGAGCTCTTTGAGGAGCTTCCACGACTCTGTATCCTGCCAATTCTCAACCAGAGACTTACTCTGGAGGTCCTGGAGCACGTCTCTCAATTCCCTCTGGAAATGATCAAACAGGGTTGGGTAATGTGTGCAGGCCTTCAAACACACCGCTTCAAGCCCAAGAGGCATTGGAATAGCAGTGAGATAAGGCTGGGCCTGAATCACAAAAGTCAGGCCCGGACCCATCCTCCCTCTCACCTCCCCAAACTCCCCCTGTACCTCCGCCAGGGCGAAATCCGAAGCCATTGCTCTCATCCCATGGCTTATCCACTTCACAACGCATTTTCCCAAGTCCCTGCGCCCCAGTGGGTCCCCGTTCTGGTACAGACCCCGCACGTTAACCTTCACTTCCGGCGGAGGAGGTGGTTTTAGCTTTTGAGGCGGCGGAGGAGTTCGGTTGGTTTTGATCTTGTTTGGGTTTCTTCTTCTGGTGGTTTTAGTACCGCCGGTATTTGTGCAGTTGAGAATGTAGTGGTGGAATCGGTTGTTTTCGGTGTTGAAAAGGGAAATGGAGCGGAGGCTGAGGTGGGTCGGGGACTTGAGAGTGGAGGTGGAGACGCCGCCGGAGAAGAAGCACGATGCTAATTCCATCCGTCTTCTTCCGGTGGCGCCAAATCGGAGCAATTCGGATTGAATATAGGAGTACTTGCTGAAAAGGTTAGTAATATTTTACTGGCGGAGAAGGATGCACGACGTGGGCTATTACTTTTCCATGAGAGAGATTTGTAGTGGGGAGCGAGCGAATCAGAATTTGAGGTGAGGATGAGAGATTGGAGTGGAATCTTCTTTTATAATATAAAATTTCTTTTAGAAATGGATCTTCCCTCCTGGCCATGTTTTCGACCGGAGGAGACAGTCATTGAAGGGATAATCTATTACCATCTAAGAAGTATTTGTTATAATTCCTCCGTCACAAACGGTTGGTTTTGCGCTGATTTCAATCTATTTTTTTAAAATTATTCATATCTTTAATCTATAATTTATGAAGTTTTACTTACCATAAAATTAATAATTTATAAAGTTTTTAAAATCTCTAAAAATATTATAGATTGAAAGATATGATCAGTTCAAACATGCTTTGAAATATGCATAGAACCCATAAATTGAGACGGAGGCAGAGGCGACTCCACCATGGAATTAACGAGGTCAAGCGACTTCGCTGGGTTCAATAAATGCAACAGGGAAAAAAATAAAATTTAGATATAATTAAAATTTTGTTAGCACTGTGTTACTCTAGTCTTACGAGGTTAAAGTAAATATTTCCAACTAAATTTGAACCAAATTTTTATAGACCAACGAAATAAAACAAACCTAGTCTTAGGGGGTGTTCCACTAAGGTAGTTTTGTTTTGAAACTGCCTTGATTTTTGTGTTATGTGATGTATTGTGAGAGGATGACTTGTCTTGGTTTTTGAGAAAAACTAATTTTTGGAAAAAACTAGTTAGTGGAACACCCCCTAATTATGAGAGCTTTATGTATAGTACACATTTAAGAATAGTGGTTGTCTCACATTTGATTCAATGTGAAAATACTAAAAAATTAAAAGGAATCAGATAACTCTTCTTCTTTTTTGGAAAAAAACTTTTTGTCGTAGATACGCTGTGAATTTTTGTCAGCTAAATGAAAATTATGGAATCGTCCCTGAACAGAGAGAATAATTAATATTTAATATCCTTATAAACTGTTGCGTGTAAGAATTAACTCTTACTTGCTAGAGTTTATAAACAAATCCAAACTATTAAATGTGCCAATAGACGATCCAAATGTAGATAGTGTCTACCCGTCCACGTCCGGAGAAGATTCGGATCCATTTCTTTTCCCACGGGAAGGAGTGGAGATATGATTTTTGGTTGAGAAAAATTTAGAGAGAATTGAAGGTGGGGCCCCCGGGTAATGAAACGTGAGAACACAAGTCGTCTTGTGATTGGTGGAGTAGGATTCTCTGGGTCTGGTCATGTGTGTTGTTTGAGGAATTGGTGGACGTGTTGCGCTGCTGTCCTATCCTTTCCAGCGACGCGATGAATCCCGTCTGTTGATTCGCGACTTCGTGGCCAATTAGGTCGTAGAAATAAGGTGATTAATCTGTTTTTTTTTTTTTTTTTCTCTAAATAAATACTACATTCTGCATAACCTACGTACTTGGTGACGTTCAATCTGTTCGGATACATAATGACAAAAAGGTATTTGAAATTGTCCAATCTCTTAGGGTCAGATAGTAAGAAATCGATAATGATACGGGTATAGAAAAAAAGGAACCGAAAATGTACCGATCGCCTTAGGGGACCCACTTTTGGGTCCCACACGAGTGATCCGAACCGTTCATTATTCTTAAAACATTTTTTCGAGGGGCTCCAAAAAAATTTCAGCTCAATCGGACGGTTGGAAGTGCTCCAACCAAAGTCTCACCGTTTGAAGCAACGGTGAGACTTTGGTTCAAACGGTGAGACTTTGGTTGGAGCACTTCCAACCGTCCGATTGAGCTGAAATTTTTTTGGAGCCCCTCGAAAAAATGTTTTAAGAATAATGAACGGTTCGGATCACTCGTGTGGGACCCAAAAGTGGGTCCCCTAATGCGATCGGTACATTTTCTGTGCTTCCCGTTTTGTACGGGTAGCACTGTCCGTAAGAAATATGTAAATCTTTATATTTTTTTGTCTCTTTTTAAGTGATTTATATTGAAATACGTGTAATTTTAAATCCCTAAAAAAACATACTTCATCATATAATTTTAAAAAAAAATTCATACAAAATTAAAGTATTCGTTGAGTATTTTAATTTAGTGCAAAAAAATTTAAAAACATGCTACGGAAGTGCATTTTTTAACAGTTATAAAAATACATGCTTTCTAAAAAGATCATTTAAAAAGGGTCTAAGTATCAAACTGCAAAGCTCAGGAGCGGAGATTAATTCTATTCATATCAATATCGTGGCAGGCTTGACCCTATACCTTACGTATTTATATCTACAATATTGTGGCAGGCACACGACTTGCAATTAGAGGGGGGCTCAAAATAATATCAAAAGGTAAATTTTGTAAGGTGCCGCAACTTTATTTTAGGCCGAGTTTCCTAATTTTAGCACTAATTGCTAAAAGTAATTTTTTTTTATAAAAGTGCAAAAAATTAGTGAGCTGTTAAGAGCCAATTTGTTTCCCGTTAAAAGTTAAATTGGTAAAAGTCAATTTTTTCTCATAGATTCATTTTGCTAAAAACAAGTAAACTCAGTATGCTTTGATGAAAAGAAATCGGAACTTGAAATCTTTGAATTTTCTCTACCCTCCACATATATCGAGACTTTATGGACAGTCAAAAATATATTTTGGGTGCGACAGGAAATAGAAAGGGAAAAAAAAAAATTACCACAGTCAACGAACATTAACATAATTTTTGGTAAAAATATTTTCCAGCTGCAAAACATGAAAAATGTAAAGAAAAACACTTATGCAGACAGACAGACACCTCCACGGCCACCCCAGGAGAAAAGCCTAATGCTTTTCCATCTCCAAAGAGTGAAAACTAGAAGATAAATACAATATGCAGAATCAGCAACAAATCGACACTGTTATTTTCCGGGTTTCAACCAAAAACAAGAATCCGTTTTCCTTGAAATCAAAAGTGTTTTCCTTCCTATGAGAGGAGAGAAAACACAAGCCCTTGACCACAAGGATCACAACCCCCGAACTGCGGAAGCCGTTGATCCGCTATTGGACCGGGTGGCGTAAATGCATACAGAAAGACATCAAATAACCCACTTTCATCAAAGTTGGCTGGTAAATATAAGGTAATAAAAATTAGATAAAGAAAACCAATCGACAAAGACCAAGTATGTGAACCATGTTACAGACACGGTGTACACACCACTCACATTTCAATTCATTCAGAGAAGCTTCATCTCTTCAAATTATTCCTCCTCACTTCTGGGCTGCTGCTTCAGCAGGGGTTCTGGTAGTCATCTGGTCAACTGCATGCACAATGCTCTGGAGTTCCTCCCATATGGCTTTGTATACCATCCTCTGTCTATTCACAGCAGATTGCCCTTCGAACGATGAGGAAATAACGTCAATCCTGCAGATACAGCAGAATTTAATGAAACTGAAGTAACATATGAGGGCAGCCTACATTCTTCTTAGACAAGGTTCTTCACAAAAAATGAGCAATCAATCCAAGCAAGATACAGTCTATAGCAAAGGTTTGACTAAAGAAATATGCTCCAGGCCATGCAATTCAACCTAAAACATCACATACAAATCGAGTCATATTTTGACATATTTTATGGCATGGCCACTATCATTGCAGTAAGGGTTGCCAATCATATTTTAGCTCTACTTTAACTGAAATTACAAATGGCATATGCAGGTAACGGTTATACAGGGTAACCATTGTGTTTTTGGTTTTCACATTTGGTAGCTGATTTGACCCTATGAAATAAAGTAAAATGGAATATTGGGAAGTACGGGCACTCTCCCAAAACCATTGCTTCTGAATATATTGATAAAAGAAAGAAACTGAATCCTAGCAGCCTAAGTTCCTAACAGATTTCTTTCTCCCATTAGCATAATGAAATACTAAATGTCTAAATCAGATGCATGGTAAAGGGCATATGCCAAAGAAAGGCCTCCAACGGCATGACTTGAGATCTTAGTTGCACGATGCGGGAGCGGAAACGGGGGAGGGAGGGAATATAGAAGCTCCCAAGGTTGGGAGCGTGGAAGGATCGTGCACATATGTTATGAAAATGATATAGCGAAGAATATACACTTTAAAACTAGTCATTTTAAGGAGTAAAAATATAGGCCAAGCCCACCTTAATATGAGAAATGGGCTAGTGGTAGAGTTTATGGTTTTCTTTTCAAGATATTATGACATGGGCTATATATATGAGTTAAATCGAAGACCTATTTGCCAAGCTAAGTAATAAATTCCTGTATTTCTCTATAAGGATCGTACAAAATCTCTCATCTTCGTATTGAGCAAGCTCCCATCTCAATGAGAGCGGGTTCCCGTCAAGCTCCTTAGTTGGGAGCGCAAAAGCGCGCTCCTAAGGTTGGAGCGGCACCATTTCAGAAGATCCCTGCTGGCCTTGTTTCCCCTGCGCTAAAATGGGAAATCCCATGAGATCAACAAAATGGGAAATCCCATAAGATCAAGTTGATCTTATGGGATTTCCCATTTTAGCACATTGATTTTATGGGATTTACCATTTTAGCATATGGGAAACAAGGTGAGATTCTTCTCTCCATCGTAGCAGAAGAAAAGAGAAGGAGGAGTTTTGTTGCCAAAAATATACAATAATTAACTCACTACAAGTACGACAGGACATCTGGACATGCTCGGCACTTAAAACAAATTCTCCCCACCTTAGTTGGCTGGATCAGTATGGCACAAAACTAGAGATGCTGTTTAACGAAATATTTGCTTCTATAATCTTTATTCCAAATCAAATAATCAACAAAACTCTTGAGCATCATAATAAACAGATTCATAGCTCCTATAACCCAAACTCTTAGGCAGCTATAGTTGTTTTGACTTGATGCTGGGCCCTGATGAAAGCAACCGGATATATGAGGAGAGATGATTTTTGGGATAAGATGCAGCAGATAATAGACTCCAGAAAGCACAAATCAATTTATAAATAGATGAGTTTTTTTGGGTAATAAGAGCATCATGTTAGGTGACGTTTGGTTCAGGTAAATAAGGATATTGACACTGATAACAATTCCATGTGCTATGCTGTTAATTCCTATTTCCTAAAGCCAAATAAATCATGGCAACTACCTCCTGCCAAAACTGCCATTCTAATTCCACATTTTCAGCATGTTCCAACCGTAACTCCATCAGTAATTTTATTGAAAAAGGGAGAGGTATTGAATACACTTTGTTCTAAGCATCGAGTGAGCAGATAAGCTTACATAACATGCCGGCCATCGCCATAAGCATCCTTCACAGTGACTGATTCTGCATTTAGATCTTCTTTTATCTGTTCAAACATAATGCAACGTATGAAATGAATGAAAGCATGCCGAATCAAGAAACCAAGAGATAGAACGACTATTAGATAACGAAGCAGGACAAGAACAAACAGTCCGAGAACTACGGAATTGTGAAACCACAGTGTGCCTACTCATGCTATCAAGTTGCAATGAATAAGGAGAAAATCAATGCAAATATGAAATTTAGGGCCTGCTAGGCATTGATTTTGGCTTATTTTTTCTGATTGTATTTGCCTAGAAACACGAAAAGCTTGTTTTTTAGACTACAGGTATGCTGAATTACTACTAAGCGTACTCCTGTCCACAGATCCTTGTCTACAGAGCGTTTCAAACTACTATAAAGTTTCTGAATCTAGTGACTAACAGACGAAGAAGGCCGTTAATAGAGTGATTAGTCTAAAATTTTGCACTAGCATAAGAAATTAGGTTATGCGAAAAAAAAATATATTACCTTCTTCTCCATGGACTGAATCAACGGGGAGTCGATGGAACCGGAATCATTAACTTGGGTAGTTGATGCTCGAATACAAAAACCCCGACGACTATTAAATACAGATCCAAAACCGCCGCCGCCGCATCCAGGGTGCAAGGACTGAGAAATTTTCTGGGGCAAAATCAAAACGCGCCGTGCGCAGGAGGGTTTCGTCGGCTGAAAGCAAGGGAGTATAGAGCGGGTGGCGAAGAAACGAGATTGGAAGGCGCATAAAACCACCGCGTTCGGACGCATCACCACCGCCTTGGCCATCGGAGTAATGGAGGGAAGAAAAGTGGGAAACAGAAGAACTGGCGTCGACGGAGATTAGTATCGAGGGTTTTGGATTGTTTGGTGGTGGGAAATTTTGCACGGGAGAATGATTTAGCGGTTTATTAGGGCGGGTTTTTTCTTGATTTTTACTCCTCTTTTCCTTTTTTTTAAAAATGTACAGGCTTCGTAATTTCAGGTTGAGTTTCCGAATGGATTTTATCTAGATTTTATCAAGATTTGATAAAATCAAGCCTTGATTTTATCTATTCGGAAACTGAGTTGATAAAATCTTAGATTTTTGCATTCAAAAATCTAAGATTTTATCAACTCAGTTTCCGAATGAATAAAATCAAAGACTTGATTTTATCAGATTTTATCAGTTTATTAACAAATCATCGTTCCTTACATATTTCGGGGGTGTTCCACTAATTGGTTTTTTAGTTTTTTGGTTTTTTTTATCTTTAGTTTTTCAAAAAAACCAACTAGTGTCACTAACAAGTTTTTGATTTTTTGGTTTTTTTAGTTGTGTTATGAAATTACAAATCTACCCTTCTACCCAAACAACTATTGCTCTCTTTTTTTTTAAGGGAGGGCAGATTCGTAATTTTACATGATTAAAGTACATGTACTTGATTGTGCAATGATTTGGTTTTTTTTAGGTTAGTGGAATGAAGTGGTTTTTTTGTTGGTTTTTTGTGGGATTTTTTTTTAGTGAAATGAAGTAGTTTTTGATTTAAAACAAAACTAGTTTTTTGTTAGTAGAACATGGCCTTCATATCACTTTTTACGCCCACTTTCTACTGTTGCCTTTAATAGAGACATCGTTAAACTTTATCCACAAAATTTTCAAAAATATGTATATACTTTTAAGGGGAAAATAGAAAATGTATCAATTTTTACCTACTAACTTTTCAACGTCACACTTATTTAGAAATAGCCTTGATAGAATATACTATTCTTTTTAACGAATGGATGGAGTACTAAATTCACGTCATGTGTTTAGATTTGATCCATCTCAGCTAGGGGTATCGGATAAGTGACAAAAGTTTAAAAAATTTCATACAACAACAAATATACTTAAAAGGGCTTAAAATTTCAAACAAAATTACCGATTTTTAGGGTCTTTTAGTTTTCTATACGTGTTTTTTTTTTCAACTTTGTTCTATATTTTAATATTTTTATGATTTCCCTTGTTGAGTTGAACGATGAGTTGTGAAAATTAAACTCAATTTTACTAAAATTCAAGAAAAAACTATTAAAAATATTGAAAAAATAAACAAAAAAATCCAAAATATTATTTCCTCGCCATTTTTTAAACTCACAACTAAAATCTGATTAAGATCTCCAAAATCTCGCTTCAGTCATTAACTAACCAATGGGAGACTCAAATCCCTGGATATTTAGAATGAGTTTCTACTATGGTATTTTTTAGTATCTTTGCTAATTAGAATGTGGGTGCGAGAATACTACAATTATAAAAGATAAAAAAAAAAAAGAACGAAAAGTATTTATACTGAAAACTCAACCCAACCTAAGGCTATAAATATATGGGCAGCTTGGAGAAGGCTTGAGCTTGTTTTAGAGAGCGGGATTGTTGACTTGTTAAAAGAAAGTAGTGACGAGTAGAGGAGGTACGGGTGATGAGGAGCGTGGGATGAACTGGGGGAGGGGGAATGTTGGTTCTTAGTGGTGACAATGCCGGTGGGATAAGGGACGACAAGAGGTTGGTGGATCTAAAATAGTATTCCATTGGTCTTAAATAAAGTATTTGTGCGTATAATTGTTTAATTTTATACTACTTCTAAGATCTCAAATATTTTTTAAATTGATGCCAAAAAGAAAAAAAAAATGTTAAATTATGTCGAAAGTATTTAGTTTAGAATAAGGAAATAGTTCAACTTTTAAAAAGGAAAATGTTATTTAGGACAGATAATCTGTTTTCCTCTCCCTGAAATAGCACCAAAATATTACATTCCCATTTTTATTTTACCCACAACTCTGAGATTTTAGCTATTTGAACTTAAAGTTTCCTTTTTCTGTTTCTTGATTCTTCTTCTTCGTCTTTCAATAATTTAAATGTCTGACATTTTAGCCAATGATTATTTACCCTGTCCTTTTTAATCAGAAGTTTTCGGAAAGGATAATTGTGTTCAGAAGCCCTAAATTTTCAATTCCCAAATCCAAGAAATAAGGGTTCATTATTCTTTGATAATTTTCACAATTTAGTTGTAAATACTCTGAAAACTTGTGTTACATAGAAAAAGGATCCCAATATATGCACCAAGAAAAACCTTTTGATATGATGTAATGGATTATTAATTAAGTCACAAATGTAATACAATGATCAAAGGGAAAATCAAGAGCTTCTCCCAAATTACGTACCACATTCGATGAATATGTAACGATGTCCGAATTCGATGAACCAATGAGGTACATTCTTTTTTTCTAAAGAGATGTTCTGAATGTCTAAATTCGCTCACCATAAATCTGGAAGCCCAACAATAATTTTGAAACTTTTGTTTTAATAAAAATAATCAAGGTCTATGAAATAAGGTTTATACTGTACACACACAGGACACTATATATTTAAAAATATAAATATTTGATTGAAGCGTCTTAAATGGTGAAAGTGGACAAAAAATGTGAGATGGAGGGAGTATAACTTAAGACTGAGTGGGAGAAACTTTTTTGTCCCCTGAAATAGCACTAGATCACCAAAATCTTACATCATAATTTTTATTTTGACCGTTAACTTTGAGCTTTTAGCTATTTGAATTTAAATTTTTTTATTTTTAATTATTTTTTTTTAAATTTGGTTTGTTTCAGATTCTTTTTAAACTTCTCTTCTTCTTTTCTTTCAATAATTTGGGAAAAAGACTAACATTTTAGCCAATAATTGTTTTTACCCCTACTTTTTCAAATCAAAAGTTTTTAGAAAAAAAAAATATTACTCCATCCTCCGTCCCTTTTTTAGTATGTAGCTCCGTAATTCCAACTTATTGAAGAACCATATCATTACACTTTTCACATAAAACTTTTCCACAACTTTTACCTCTACTTTTCAAAATTATCTTCCACTTTTACCCATGAACTCTTTACCCATTAACTTGCTAAAGGACAAAATACTCCTAATACTTTTATCCATTAATTTTTCAAAAGGGACAATAATTAAGGAACAACCGAAAATAGAATATCACAGAGTCTATTTCGGCTTAAAAAATCAATTTACTTATTTTTTCCGTCTTTATTTGATTTTTTCCCGTGTCAGCTAATTTTGTTTTGTCTCAACGAAAGGAATCGGAAAAGTATAAAATTATGATTGAAATTCTCAAAATTTTTAATCAAACCGAAAATAAGTAAAAAAAATTGTTTTTTGGCTTATTTTTGTCTTCACTAAAAAAACTAAACTTGGATTAGAATTTTCTACTTTTTTCAATTCCTCTCGTTGAGAAAAATTAATAATTCACAAAAGTTTGACACGCTACTGACAAATGCGAGAAAAAATTAAAATAAAAGACAAAAAAAATAAGCAAGTTGCTTTTCGAGCCAAAATAGGCAAGAGTACCACGTTTCAAGAAGCCCAAAAAATTTCCAAGTCCTAAATCCAAGTAATTCTTTGATCATTAATTTTAATACTAATGTTTATAAAGTCATCATATAATACTGTATTTTCATTAAAATACTCCATTTTCCAGAGGTACGGTAATAGATAAAAATTGCGGGCAAATAGAAGCTGCCCCTCTCATACGCTCTGCTCTGCGAATGTCAAAAAATCCCAATTGGAGACGGAGACGGTGACTCAAGAAAATCGCAATTCCTCCTCTCCCTTTCATCCCCCTCCATCCCCATCGTATTCGCCTTCAATCGCCATTAATCCCACTCATCGCCATCCCAATTTTTGATCGACTTTTCTGTGTACCCTTTTTCGCTGATCCGCGACTTCTTCGATTTTCTTGATATATTCTCTCATCGTTTGATCACCGGATTGTGTTGTCCGCATGCTCGAAAAGAGAAGGAATCACCGTTGGTTGTGATTCGAGAGGTGATTGTGATTGGAATTGAGGAATGGGTCTATCAACGAATAATTCGTTGCTTTTGTGACTGCGACGGTTTAGTGAATGAGGATGGGGTTGGAATCTTCTGGTAAATTCCTAGTTTTTTCCATAACCAGTCGATTCGCTGAGTACGTGGATTGGGGCTTTTAGCATACATACATACACATATTTTGTATTATTACTACTTTAGGTGTATATCTATATATATTTATAGAAGCGTAGGGGGTTATGGATGAGATCGGTACAAGTAAGGAAGGCGAACCTCAATCCTCAGCAGCAGCTGAGACGACCTCGTCCATTGTCAAGCAATGGCGTCCAAGCCAGTTAGTCTTCTCTCCTTACTCTCCCGCGCTCGATACGGATGCCAAGCCCCATAATTTGCGAGTTGTTGTTAGAAGACCTGTAAGTGTGTTTTTTCCCCCTCTTATTGTATTGTATTTTCCATACCTGCATTCTTTTGTTGAACTACAAGCAATTGTTATTTTTATTTTTGGCCTGAAGCGGTGGAAGAATACAAGTATCTGAATTACGGGAGATAAGCCCACAACAAAACCAAGCTCAACTGATATCCCATTAAGGGGACGAATAATTAAACAATTAACCCCTATTCAGGGAAAAAATGACCAATCTTGCCAAAACTACAAGGGTGGCCAACTGAGCTAATTACAGTTGGTTGAACTATGAGCATATTGAATCATGTAAATGTTGACTAATCTGTATAGTATTGAACTTGGTATGATTATTTGGTTGAAGAACTGAAAATTATTGAGACAATCCGGGTATACAAAATTTATGCTTAGTTTGGCATTACATTCATTATAGAAAAGATGTCTGTGATTGTTCAGAAAACATGAAATAAGAGACATCAGTTATGGTAGGAGCTCTACCTTTGCTAGATGTAGAGGTTCTTGGAAGTTGGAAGCAAGATGAACAAGCATGAGCTGTCCCGCAATAGAACAAGTTGTTCGTGAAACATTCTTGTTTTTTTTCCCCTCCTCCTGTAACCTGAACACGGAGAAGAAAGAGATAAGAGGGCCCTTTGGAGGATATGCTCAGATGTTTATTTTTGTTTGGTGGGGGGAGGTTTAGTGGTGGAATGGAATGGATATTTTCTAGTATGCTGGTTTGTATTCCTGAGTAACTGAATTAGGATGACCTGTAATGGGTCTGATACTCCCTACGACCAATCTCATGTTCTGCTTGTTTCGCAACGGCATTCCAGAAATCTCTGGAAGCTGTACGCTAGGATTCTGAACAGAAAGGAAAATGGATGAAATGAATGGTATCTTCCACGGCAACCGAATAAAAAAGAAGAAGAAGAATAAAGAAAGCAGACAATGCTAAGTACTGCTTAAGTTTTCCAACTATGCTTTACGTTCAAATTATAAATATTTATAGCTAGTTAGGCAGTAATCTGAATGGGGTGAACACCAGCTTTTGGATTGTACTGTCAGATTCTGCTCAAACTTTCATACATGTATTGGGAATAGTTTTTCTTTTGTCATTTTTAGTTGTTGTACCTTTCACCTAATAAGCAGTTAATTGCTCTCTGGAATTTCAATTTTTTAAAACGGAACCTTTTGATGGTGTTCTACTCTTTTACTCAGGTGGTATCAAGATTAACAAAGGACATAGTTGAAACGTATAAAATATGCAACCCGCAATTCCAATTTTCTGAAGAATTGAATCCAAAGAGATTCTTGACAAGCCCATCAATTGGTGTGCTCAATGATGGACATGATAATGCAAACTCAGATCTTATACTGGCTGTGAACTTAGTCTTGGCTAACTTGGAGACACAGCGAAGGTTTGATACTGTCAACTATTTGCCTTATGCACTTTTGGAAAATATGTCTGTCCCCTTCATATTGAAAGAACACATTCATTTTAGTTGCATTCTAGAGAATGTTTTCAAGAATGTGCACATCCAACTATTGATCTTTTTCTTCTTCTTGTATGTTCATTCTACTGTGTGCAGAATATTCTACTAATTTACTAACTGTTATGATATTTTTAACTTGTGTAATTGTGGGAATTGGTGAAGCTTGTGCCTAGAGGAGGGGAGGGTTGAAAACTCACACACTCACGTCAGTCAGATCACATTGGTTCGATACCACCTACTATTCAGCCCATATTAAGAATTTGACTCTTGGACACATACCCACACCCACACCTAACACCAGCTTCCAAGTCTGTGGGTTTCACTATTTGAGTTTTTTCTCATCAAATGTTACTTCCACATGCTAGAAGTGCTCTTGTATGCATCACTATGGTTATTGGACTCGCCATAACACACTGAAGAAGATAGTTGCTGACCTGGAGATTCATAAAATGATTTAAATACTGTTCTGGCATATTAATCCACTCTTTCTAAATCATTTGATTAATATTTAAGATATTTTGCTGCTCTTGGGATCTTCTCAAGTTTGTCACATGATGAGGCACCTTACAAAGATCAATAGAATAGAAGATATAATTTATTGGGAAATGTAGTATAGACTTCGGCGGTGAAGCAGGTTTTATTGTTGTTGCAATTATGTTTATAAATAAATCAATCAAGTCTTTACAAGGTGTGTGTTCTTACTTTAGTTCAGCAATGTCCAAAACAGTCTGACAAGTATTGTGTTACAGATATGTTGTCAAGGAGATGCTTGGCCAAGGGACATTTGGGCAGGTTGCTAAATGCTGGGTTGCAGAAACAAGCAGCTTTGTTGCTGTAAAAATAATAAAAAATCAACCTGCGTATTATCAACAGGCACTGGTTGAAGTTTCTATTTTGACAACGGTAATTTACTCTTTTTAGATGAAACCTCTCACATACTATAATTTTGATAATATAACTTTTTGAAGCTTATATTTTTTTGCAGTTAAATAGGAAATTTGATCCAGAGGATCGGCATCACATAGTTCGCATTTACGACTACTTTGTGTACCATCGTCATTTATGCATCACTTTCGAACTGCTTGATACCAACCTGTAAGTATGGAACAAGCATACAGAATATCATAGTGTCTGATGTTGATGATGCAACTCATTCAAAGATTTCACTGTATCATATCTGGTGCTGTAATTTTCATTTTCGCTGCCCCGCTGACATATTTTAACAAATTAGGTATGAGCTTATCAAGATAAACCATTTTCGGGGATTGTCATTAAGCATTGTCCAATTGTTCTCCAAACAGGTATAACTCTTCCTGTCTTGTACTTAATATTGATCTCATACGGCATTATCTCAAGTGGTTTGCTTATTTCTCCAACAAAATTTTGATTTTTACATTTGTTACTCTTCCAATTAGATTCTGCGTGGATTGTCGCTGATGAAAGATGCTGGCATAATTCATTGCGATTTGAAACCTGAAAACATTCTTTTATGTACAAGGTGGGCTATTCTTAAAATGATTTGGACTCTGAATTGGGTTTAACATTATTTCTTGTTAGACTAAACGTGTATTGTAAAATTTACAGCCTGAAGCCGGCACAAGTCAAAATCATTGATTTTGGATCTGCATGCATGGAAAATCGTACTGTTTACTCCTATATTCAGGTTCTTGTAGATACCCATTTAAACTTTTGCTTAAAATATTATGCTGTCTCAAACAAACTTATTAAGCTTATTAGGGTCATATATTTTTTCCCATTTGTGTTCTATTCACAGAGCCGCTATTATAGATCACCTGAAGTGCTGCTTGGCTACCAGTATCCTTGCGCAACATTGTACTTATCTTTTGATCTTTGTTTCCTTTGTTGAATGGCTGTGACCTAGTCAAGGGACTTAACCCGATCTCAGCCAGCCAACAAGTGGTGAAGCTTGCAGTTAGTCTTAGAATTTGAAGTAAACTTATGTGGGCTGCTGTAAAGGAAAAGAAAAACTAAGCTGTTGTTGCATATTGGAAGAAAAAACGAAGCGAAACTTGGGCTGGGTCATAAATGGCCTCTGGCAACTGAATCTTGGTAGGATAGTGTACGGTTAGACTCTTAAGAATTGAGGAGGGTCAAAACCCTTTCAAACCTGCAGTTCGTAAGATTTTTAGTTAAAGTGGCGCTGTAATATTTGGATTGCAGCCATTCATTGCATTTGATGTTATATCTGTAGCCCAAAGTTAGGGACAGGATAAGGTAGGTTAGGCATTAAGAGCTTATGTTTTGGTCCTTCTGGGGGCTAGAAAAAGGAATTAAGGACGGTGAACTAGCACACGAGAAGTTGATGCGAGAAGTTGATGCAATTGAGAGAGTTATGATCCCAATTCTTTTTATGCAAACCTGACCTTGTGACATGGAGTTGCAAGTAGAACTTAACCCTTCATCCAGATATACTACTGCCATCGATATGTGGTCTTTTGGATGCATAGTGGCTGAATTGTTTTTGGGGCTTCCACTGTTCCCCGGAGCATCAGAATTTGATCTTCTAAGGCGGATGATAAAAATACTCGGGTAACATTCCCTATTCATGTTGGTCCCTGAGCTCTTAACATAAGTTTTGTTTCTTCCTTTATTGTCTCTCACTCATCACTGTGCTGCCTGGGATATTTGGACTACATAATTCTCATATTCCAGGATTAACTGCTATAACCTAATGTTTCTTTAGTGTATTTTGTCGAAATAAGAAATGATCTTTCACAAAATAGAAGATAATAGATGACAAAATTTGTTTTCAAACAAGAACGTTGAGGTACTATTTGTCATTTGCAGTGTGAGAATATGGTTCTAGACTTCTAGTAAAGTTCTTTTAGATAATTTGTTTCACAATCTTTAGCTCAAGAAACCTTTTTTTTTTTTTGATAATTTCGAAGAGGTAAGAAAAGAAACACTCGAGAAACCTTTTACGGACAGTTAAGTCATGCTTGCTACTCTATTTCCTGGAACTCTCGTGTGGTACGTAATTTCTAGATTTTGGCTATGTTCGAGATTAGTTTTCCTGGTGAGGTTTAGAAATATACCAAATCTTGAAACATTTTAAATATATCTACAAAGAAGTTAGTGAAGTCATAAATTTTTTGGGGGAAAATTGTATGTTGTTAATGGTTCGTTGTTCTTTCAGTTAATACTCTGTGGGAGTTTTCATTCTATTCTACAATTTATTCGAGCGAAGTGTAAACATGTTTCTGATGCTCAACTACCCAATTGTAAGCAATTTTTTTCACATGAACTAGTTGCATGTGTTTGAAATTTTGTAGAGGGCAACCCCCTGATTATGTACTGAAGGAGGCCAAAACCACTTGCAAGTTTTTCAAGTTTGTTGGCAATGTCAACCACGAGGAGCCAATGAGCAGACGGAGTGCATACCAAGCATTAACTGAGGAAGAGTATGAAGCTGTATGTGTCCCATTTTTCTTGTTATTTGAACAAGTAGAGGAAAACATACTGACATAAGCAGGTTGTGCAAAATCTCTGACTTGATATGCTTAACCAACATCTCTGTGGGAATTTGGAACAATTTGTATAGGCCGTTACCTTTTGGTCCCCACAATTACCTTTGTGAATATGGTTGGGGATCAGACCTATCCTCAGGCTTAAATCCACAAAGAGATCTCCTTCTGTTCAAAGTTGAACTTGCGAACTTGTCTCACTAATGGTTTGTGATCCTAGAAAACGCCCACTTCACGATCTCATAAAGCAATGTACCGTATGTTGCTAACTTAGTTGGACTAGGTTGCTGGGTAAATTTCCTCCTTTTATTGTTTTCTGTTCTGTTTTCCATTCAGAGGGAGTCCAAAAAACCATCGGTTGGAAAAGAGTATTTCAATCATATGAACCTTGAAGCAATTGTCACGAAATATCCTTACAGGCAAAACTTGTCTGAGGAGGATATTGTTAAGGGTAAGTTTCATATTCTTAAAGAAAATTGAGGCTTTTTAAACAGTCCTGTGAGTATAGTGCCATCATTCTTCAACGAAGGTATCATTTGATTTGTTGTCCTGGAAATGTTACAGAGAGCCAGTTACGATTAGCATTGATCGATTTCTTGAGGGGACTTGTTGAGTTTGACCCAGCAAAACGGTGGTCGCCATTGCAGGTTATTCGATTTTTTTTCATCATTATTATGTTTGTTTCTTTAACATAAATTAACTGAAAGGATAAACAAAAGACAAGCAATAAGATTTAGCAAGGAATCAGGGCTCCAAAGAATGTCGGATGGGTTGGTGGAAAAGAATATCATCTGAGTGCAGCATTGACTAAGTGGATTGATCTGAGGTTAGAGGGATGGGAAAGGGATATCCGGATATGTGACTGAAAGGAGGGAGGCTTACGCTTGTTCAGTCTGTCTTGTCTAGCTTGTCAATTTGCCTTAGCCTTAGCGTAGTACTGAGTTCAAAATGATGATTTTTGACAGTTAAGCTCCATTTCTGCAGGCGTCAAAACACCCTTTTGTGACAGGAGAACCTTTCATGTGCCCTTATAATCCTCCTCCAGAGACCCCTCGTGTGGTGAGTAGATATTGCTGTAAGCTTAACGAATTTGCTTGTACAACTTCTCTTGGATCCTGGAGGTGATTTTGCAACATTGAGATTTCTTCTTACTATTGGTTTGATAGCTTACTACATCCTGTGAATGAATTTTCTGGACTCTACTCTTCACAGCAAGCAAGTGTGAGGGCTATTTCTGTATTATTGCACATACAACTTTAAAATTGATTGCCTCGCTCATAGATTCCTCTGTACATTGTACGAGCCATTGTCTCACTTCTATGTATTTTCGTTAGAGGCGATCATCTCACATTTATGTATTTGGCTAGAAATTAGTTTTCAGGAAAACGAATTATCACTTACTTGGTCTCCTTATCAGGATCTGATTTCTGTGTATTTTCCTGTTGCTTTCTCGCTATTACCCACTGTGACAATTTTGGTTTGTTCTATGTTTTAATTTTCCATAGTTCTAGTGTTGCTTTTATCTATTTTCTTAGTTACGATTATTATGGCTAACTTCTTTATACTAGATTACTTTGGTATTGCTTTTCTATTTTTCCCTTGTGCACTTACTCCTTTTTCATTGTGGCGTTAGTTGCCTTCATGGATATTCTAACTTGTGCTTCGTTGTCCCTTTTTTCCCCTCCTCTTTTATGTAGCCAGTTTCTCAGAACATCAAAGTGGATCATCACCCTGCTGGAGGTCATTGGTTTGCTGCGGGTCTCTCTCCTAATGTAAGCTGGCTGTTCCTTGTATTGGCCTTTCCTTTTGTTTATTGGATAGTTAATAGGCGTGAGAATCATTTCTGGTAGACTATTTATGAAAAAATAAAATTCTGCTAGATCACAAACTGCTAGCTCGAGTGGTATCTTTTGCCACCCTCTTGAAAAGTGTATAATATCACTTGTCCAGAAATGAGCAATCATTTTGCTGGACCATAAACCAGCTATGTTACATTGACTCTTGAAAAAAAGGTTAAAGTTGTGGACACTTGACAATTGGTAGCTGTGGGATACACATTGGACATGGATACTTTGGACATTCGCGGAGATCTATGTTCTTTGTATATAACTCGATTCGTGTTTAATGTATAAGACATCCATTTTGTGAATAACGTGCCTATATTGCTTTTGTAAATTCTATTCTACCTACATAAATAGTAAATTAGAAATGTTAAATCATATTGTGTCAGAGGACATGATAAAGTTATGAATCAGATACTTTGGCACGGACCCACACTTGATACTTGTACAGTCCTATATCCATGTTAACGTGTAGACCATTCGTCCACTACCTTCATTGAAATCATATTTTTAACTTGTGTAGATTCCAGGAATGACCAGAGTTGCCATGCATAACAGTCCACATTTTCACGTGGTACCATACGCACATTCAGGTAGTTATGGCAGTCTAGGAAGCCATGGTAGCTATAATGATAATACTGGGCTTGGGAGCAGCTATGGGAGCTATGGAGAGAACAATAATATGCTTGCATATTATTCGCCCGTTGGTCCATCTGGGATGAAGGGTGGAATGCCGATACTTGGAAGTAGTCCTGATGCAAGGCGGAGAATCCAGCTCCCACCTGGAAATAGACTTGGCGTCAGTCCATCAGCAGGTAATTTTGTGCCTATGTCCCTTGGCACCAGTCCTTCACAATTTACTCCGCCGACCTCCTATAGTCAGGTTAGTGCTGGTTCTCCTGGACAATATGGCCCAACATCACCCGTAAGAGGCAGTTGTCATGGGTCCCCTTTAGGGCCCTCAGTAAGCCAGTTTAATTGGAGAAAGAGTTGGGGGTATCATGGAAGTGTGCAGTCTCAGGAAAGTTCATCATTTCCTCATTGGCAAGGGCAAGTAACTGATAGTACCAGCTCTGCCCAAGCTGAGAAGAATTCTCCCGTACATGGTTCTCCATTGCATCCACATTCGAACTTGAATGCCTCGAGCTGGAAGCAGCAACGAGGAGGCAGTGGAATCACTGCTCATAATTTTCCAGCTTCGTCAACACTGCCAAATACGCAATCCTCGCAACCAATTGAAACTGCTCGTGACAATCCCGAGGGTAGTCTCTCACTGCCTGATCCTGGGGATTGGGATCCCAACTATAGGTAAGTACACTTAAATTGTTCTTCTGAGTTGATTTGGAGTATAGACCTTTTCAGAATTTGCTGTCTATTTTGGGGGATCATCACACTTTCAAGAAAGTTTTGACAACTAATCACACGTTTTGCAAATTTCCATAAATTGGAATGCTTGCGGACATTGAAATGTTCACATAAAAGATCTATTCTTTACATGTCGTGTTGTCTGTTGATACTTCATCATTGTTCTTGATAGTACCGACTTAATCATATTATTCTTTTTCTTGTTTTTTGGTTGGTAAGTTACTCTTTATTACCTAAAAAGGAGATTACAATCCAGCTCAACAGCTAGAAGCTCGTATATGGATACACGATAGCTATACGGTGACATGGCGGTATTCAGTAAATGCACAATTTATTTTATGCACATAAGGAATTTGCATCTGGGTAACCCCGTGCATGCTGTAACTTGCTCTTCCCCGGGTAGGAAATGATTGGGGTGGTTTTCATGATGACTCTCACTTGTGATTATGTGCAAGCTCTTACCTATTCATGTTGACTGTATTATATCCATGCAGCTGGCACCTTTTCTTGGTTGTGGTAGAGTAATTTGCCATTTGTCATCTTCAACTTCATATACTTTAACTTCTGAGCCATTGACAGATTTTCTGCTTGTGTGCTTTGTTGAATGTTATTTTTGACACCCTTTCAGCGAAGAACTTCTTTTGCAAGATGATGGTTCAGATGTTAGCTCTGTGGCCACTGAATTCAGCAAGGGAATGCAACTAGGTCAAGCTTTGCTTCCCACTGAATCACCGGGTTATGTTAGAAGAGCTAACCACATCTCCAGCACGAGTTTTGTACCAACACATAGGTAGGTTTTTTGTTCTATAGGAGTATGAAAATTTCACAATGGAGTTTTCGAAGTGTCAAATATAGGAATTGGCGCACTTTGGTGGCATAATTAGGATGTATCAACTAATGTGTCTTTTGTTCTTTCGTTTAATCTGCTTGTTTGTAATTTATTTTTTTTATACGAAGAATCAAGTTGAGAAGGCTTAGCTATGTTCTTTTTCATATGTCGCCCTGATGCAGGCCAAATGGACCAATTCAATCAATTTCAACCGGGGAGGTAGGTAGTTCTCAGTCAGGCCATGATATGCATGGTGGGTATGCCCGCCCCATGACAAAGTCTTCACATTTAATGCCCCAGATGCCACATAGTTCTCCAAGCCGATTTGGGCAGCAACCAGTTCAGCGGTTTAATCATGGGAGGTCCACAGCGGTTCGTGGAAGTGAGTGGAATCATACGAAGGCTCAGCCATCGTCTTCCAGCTTTAATTCAGGGGTTTCTCATTCTCCTGGCAATAGCTTATTCAGCAATGGCACGTCATGGGGTAAATCTGCCTATTTTTTCCATGCCATTCCAAGTCCTTTCTTCTCTTTTTTAGGTTGTATTTTGATCCAAGATTTGGGTGAGGAAGATGATGAATAACTAGAAAAGGTTAAGGATCTAACAGCTCACAACGATTACATCCTTCACCTTTTCCATTCCCTTTCATTTTGCTTGCCCAAATCCTTGAGCCAGACACAGCTCTATAGTTTATACTCCGTGCTTTCCAATTGTATGCTAATAGAATGTATTTAAAGTAACAGATACTTCGGCAAAGGGGAAAACGTGAGTGCATAAGGTGGTGTTTTTAGATTTTAACCAATCCTGGCATTCTATTGTAGGGCGTAGAGGCAACAACCATCATGCCGCCAACATTCCACCAACATCACGTGGAAGAAAAGATCTTGGAAGGAATTCATAATTTGCATAATGCTTCAAGTAACTTAAATTCCTTTACCAAGGGGGGGCTGTGTTGAGGTTCTGCAGGAAAGTTGTACCAGTAGTTACAAATCGAAGCCATTCGTATTGATTGTGCTTGCGTGAAATTTAATTTATGATTGTGGTGTCCTCATTCTCTGGTCATATTTGTCTCAATCTTCTGCTACTCAGCCTGTGGCAGGAATTTAACCCGGTTATTTAAGTGTTTTTTAATGCAGGGAGAAACATATACAAAACAAAGAGGTCCTATAGATTGCTGGAGCATTTGTGTGTACTGCAACTTGAACTTCTGATTAACCGAAAAGGGTTGACAAAGTGGTTTTGCTTTGAGACTTAGGGGTTTGCTTCCACCTAAGGTCTCAGATTTGATTCCCCCTGTGAGCAAACTATTGAGGCCGCTAGAGGTTGTGCCCGTTCGTTATCTCTAGGGCCCCTGGAATTAGTCGAGGTGCGCGCAAGCTGACCCCAGACATTCGGTTATAAGAAAAAAAAATAATTGAACTTCTGATTATTTAAGAACTGTAAACTTTAACAAGTTAGCGCGTGCTATCTGAGCCATTGCCATTGGCTGAGCAAAGTTTGTGAATTTTGTTGCTAACAAATTTTGTTGATAATACCGAAAACGGGGACCCTGCAGGGCGCCCCAGCAATTTTATCTTCACTTTTTCCATTCAAGGACGTGGATGTGCAATGCAGTAAAAGGAAATAAGCGGCCCGCCACGGTTTTGCTAGCCTTCTGATATGCGGGAATTTTGAGGAGTCTTTTTCGAGAAATGATTCATATTTCAGAGCATAGATACATATGTATGCATCAACTTTTGATGAATAATAAACCATTACACGAAACATTAACCAACGGAAACGGTTATGCAATGACGCCATTATTCGAAACATTAATCGACATACGAAACAACATTAATCGACATAAACGGTTATGCAATGACGCGTGCTGAGTGACAAGGTACCTCATTTGCTAAATTTAGCTCAACTGCATCTTTTGGAATTCATTCAATTTAAATGAATACATACATAAATATGACATGAATCCAGCTATATAATATATTTACATGTCAGTATATGGGATGTAAATGTTTGGAGGCTTAGTTTTGGATGCCGAATTTGAAAGGACCCGACTTGGGGTACAAATATTTAGGACCAGAAAATGTATAGAATGCAACGGGACTCACGTTTTGGTCCCACACGAGCGATCCGAACCGTTTATTATTCTTAAAATATTTTTCTGAGGGGACCCACAAAATTTCAGCTCAATCGGACGGTTAGAAGTACTTGACATGCTCGGTACATTTTCTGGACACCATGGTTCTGTACGCATAGGTTTTCCGAATTTGAAATTTCTGCTAGAGAATGAAAATCAGAAATAGAACAAAAAAAAGGGAATAAAAGTCGCGTCACAATTCATCCTATTTGCAACATCCCGCAAATTTAATTCAATATACCTGTGTAAAAAATAAAAAAAAACTGGTGTATAATTTGTTTTTAAAAATTTTTGGTACCATTTCAAATGGTACAAAATAATTTGAGAAAATGATGTAGGGGATTTTTTTTTTATTTATAAAACCATGCGATTTTCGTAATGAGGTAGGAAGTGTACAGAAGTTTCTAGTACTAATAAAAAAAGAAGATAAATGAGAAGGGAGTGATTTTGGGGTGGGAACAAGTGGGAGGGCGTGCACCACTCGCAGCTGCACCAAATATCTCTTCCAACCAATGGTTGCCCTCCTTCCGGGTCCCCATATCTTTTACTCAACTCCTTTGCTCTCTGCGGTCTATTATTCCCGTCTCAAAATGTTTGTCCGATGTATGATACACAACCGATAACTTAAAAATAATACAGAGTTTTCAAAAAAAATTTAAAGTTTTTTTTTCCGACTATTAACATCAATGAGTTCTTTTAATTGATAATAAATTTTCTTTTGAAATTTTCCTTTAAATGAATATTTTTTTGTGTCATCGTTTTACAGACTAGACAAACATTTTGGAACGAAAAAACTTTTCAGAAAGGGTCCTTCTTGACAATAAGCAAATAAGAAAAAAAAAAAAGACAATCCAGTGTATTTTTCTTTTCACTATTTAATATTTTTTATATACTTTTCACATATTTTCATTCACTTTTTAAATCCTCACGACGCCTTTCCTTTGAAATATATCCTTAAATTCAATTTCTTCTTGTCACTTTAAATAGAAGATGAGGCTAAACAAATACTTTCGCAAGGCTTTATTTTTTATGTTCTCAAAATGAACAAACAATTCGAGGCATTTAACACTAAAAAAGTGGACAATCATTATGTGACGAACTAGTGTTTTTTTTTTTTTTTGGCTCATATAACTTTGAAAGGGATCACATTTCTCTTTCAGACAACTCTAAAAAGATCTAAAGAAAAAAAAAGAACACTAAAAATATCTAAACAAACAAATATTCACGAAAAATAAATTGTAATTAACTCATTTGTCATTTATCTGAGGCACGGTTTGCTCCGTCCATCACTTGCTGGTTATCTATACTCTCTCTCTCTCTCCACCTCTACTCTCTGCGACACTGCTAACTTAGCATCTTCTTCCCGCTCCGACCATCGAGGTACGCCGATTCACTCCAAATTCATCCTTATGCATCTGCTGCTTGTCTACTTCTGCACTCTGGTTCGTGTTGAACAGAATTTTGTTGTTGATTCGCATGAAGTATCTATATTCAGTGTTGTGTTAAAGTTTGGTTACCTCTTTTTGCGTCAACTTCGTTCGTTTGTCTAGCTGCTATTTAGGTTCCTTAATTTGGATTTTTTTTCATGCTAATGGATTCAAATGATTTGTATGCGAATTGTAAACGCGATTCAACCAAAAATGTATGTGAGAGAGACAGAGAGAGAGAGCATTTATATGGCTCTGATTTTGAAGGCTTTTTAAGGTGCAAGTCTTGCAATTTACCCGTGCCTTCGTTTTGATACCGCATCATTATTCTAATTCAGCAGTGTTTAACTTGTCTTGATTTTTTCTCTTTAGAATTTGGAATAGTAACAGGGTGGTCAGAGAATCTAAACTCAGCTCAACTATGCACTCATCGGTAATTTTTCAGTAGTAAGAGGTTTATGCAGCTTCACCCAGCACAACTCATGTTCTGCATATGGGATTTTTTCCCCTAATTCAACTGTATCAGGGGGGAGCATTAATGACTTGAAGCAACAGATTCAAATTTCCATGGTTGAATGTCTCATTTTGTGAAAGCAAATTGTCGTTGTTTTTCTTTCCATTTCTCGTTGCCCAAACTGTTTTCTTCCTATTCCTCTTATGCAATTTACTACCAACTTGAAGCCACTTTGTGCATTTATTGCCAAAGGTTAGGTCTGTCTCCAATCCATCTGTTTCAGTGGTATTCTGGGAGCAGCCACTTTGTGCATTTATTGCCAAAGGTTAGGTCTTGTCTCCTATCCTTCCCCCGCCCATACCCCCAATTATTGGGGACTAAATGGGTTATGTTATTGTTGTTGTATTGTTGTTGTGAACCAGTGTCGCTACTTTGCAAAGATCAATTGGATGTTGCTCCTTCTATTCTTTGCTACTTTTGAAGTTTAAACCAAACTTGACTGCAAGTTACTTCCTTGTAAACTAATCCACGAAAAAAGCATTAGTTTATTTTTCCTTTATTTTTTCGTTCCTTTTCAGACACCTACGAAAGTGTTCCAGGTGGTAGATATTTTATCCATTTCATTGCGGCGCAGTTACTCGATTGCGAAGTAACATACTTGCGATGCAACAACTTTTGTGGGCATAGTGTGATCTGTGATGGTATAGCATTTAAGCAAAGACGAAGCCATATGATGGGCACGGCTGCTGTTATCGGTCTCAGTGCAGGAAAGAGGCTCTTGAGTTCTTCCTTCTACTATTCTGATCTTGCAGAGAAGCTGTCATGTGGGAATGATTATGGTTTGGCACACCATCAAGCTGCTTCTACAAAGAAAGTTATCATGGCAAAGAAGGCTTCCAATGATAGACCTAGTTTTTTGTCCAACCGGCACTCACGGTCCATCAGAGCTCTTCAAGAGCATGCAAATGCTGCTTGTGATCCTTCAACTGCAGATGTGGGGCCTGAGAAACTGAATCGAGTGGAGGAGGAAAGACCTCCTCTGGAACTTTCAGTGGAGGCTCTTCTATTATTACAAAAGTCTATGCTGGAAAAACAATGGAATCTTTCAACAGAGGCAGTAGTAACTGATAAGAAACTAAAAGATACCGGCAATAAGATTCAAGTTGCTTGTTCAGGGACATCTGCTCGAAGGCGGAGATTTGATTCTAGGAGGAAAATTTTGAACCGAAATTGTTCCATGACAGAACTGAGTGGAAGTACACGGGCAAAAACCAAAATCAGTCCAGAACTGCTTCAGAACCATTCGAGTGGATATGTGAAGGGTGTAATCAGTGAACAATTGCTCACCCACTCAGAAGTAGTGCAACTATCAAAACTAATAAAAACAGGTCTTTACTTAGAGGAGCAGAAGTCAAGGTAATTTTAATGATTTTGGTTCGCAATTCATTTGCTTGATGTCACTTTGCTTTAGTAACTTTTTTATCTTGCACCCTCACTATGAATATCACTTCTTTTTTTTTTTTAATTCCTGTTAAGATCCTGTTTCGTGGTGCTCGCCTTCTAGTTGAGTGCTTTTCGATTTTTATGTGGAGCAGCTCAATTGCTGCCTTTCTGAAAAGTACTTATCGGTTATCTAGATCTCGAGACATTTTGAAATAACGGGAAAGCACCTTGTAGCTTTTTTACTGTGAAACTATCCTAAGCTAAATGCACGTTATTAAATGGTTGAAAAGAACTATATATGCCCTTTCCAACCCAGCAATGGATAGGCGGAAAATTGCAGTCATTTTACTTCTTGGGTAGCTAGGAGTCATTTTTAACTTGAGACTCGCCAAAATTTCAGAAAATGATATATTCTAAATAAATTCTTTTTGTAACATATCATTCATTTCTTGTTGTACTTTTCAACTATGCCTGTCCTTTAATATATCTCAATACGTGCTAGTTTTGCTGTTCATAAATAAATTCTTCTCTCTTTTTGTTTGAATGATTGCTGCTCAACGGAAATATAGGCTGAAGAAACACTTAAGGTGTGAGCCTTCGGAGGAGCAAATTGCATCTTCCCTTGGGATTACTCGTTCCGAGTTGCGATTGAAATATATAGAGAGTTCTTTGGCTGTAGAAAAGCTAGCCATGAGCAACGTTCGTCTAGTCATCTCTATTGCAAAGAGATATGATAACATGGGTGTAGAAATGGCTGACCTCATTCAGGTAATTTTGTTTTTGTAATTTTTTTAAGCTTGAGATGCTAACTTATTGCACTTCATCTAGTCTACTCAAATGAGTTGACATATGAGAAATATTCTAATGTCACGTGTAGGGTGGCCTGATTGGATTACTCCGGGGCATTGAGAAATTTGATTCTTCAAAGGGGTGCAAAATTTCAACCTACGTGTATTGGTGGATACGTCAGGTGAGGTTGACATTTTCTTTTTCAGATGATTAGCTTTTTTATCTGACAAGTTGTAGGTTGTGGAATCTATTTACAAGAAAAAGCATCAAAGCTAGCTACAATTGTTTCTTTGTAATGACCTGGTCCCGTCCACTAGCATAGTGTCCGTTCCTAATTGTTAGTCGCTTTTGGGATTTCTACCTTTTTAAGGAGACGTGCAATGATTGCACTTACATTCACATTTAACATCATTTCCATCAATTGCCCCTATACTGTACCTGCAGCCTGCTTTGCAACACTTCTATTTACTTAGGGATGCTTTTGGAAAATCATCAAATTTTTATTTCCACTTTCAGAAATGGACCAACATTTTGGAACATCCCAAAAAGGAATAATGGACTAGTAATTAGGAATGGAGGGAGTATAATGCTAAGATCTCCTCTCTCCAAGAAATATGGGACAAGTTGAGGCTCCCATCCACCATATCTCATTGGATGGCTCAAGAACTCACAATCACCCCACCATACAGAGTCACAACCTGTGACTCCAGTCCCCATGAGGATATCCTGAGGAGGTTGGTTGGCTCTCATAACTTTGACATCCAAAAGAATTAAAGCATGGCCAGCCAAATGTGAACATGCAGAAATCATTTCGGCTGTAATTATAAAAAAGACCACACTAAATTTCGTGCATCATGAAGAACACTAAATGTGAGTCCCATGATAGATGCCAAAACTTGGATTTGCTTTCGTAGTTATTTACTCAAAATTGGTTGTGTCTATAATTTCAGCCCCACAAGTATTGGCGTTAAATGTTAGTTGTGCATGTTGTGGAAAGGATCAAGGAGTTCCTGCATTTTCAAGGCATTCTTTGATTTTCTTCTTCTCTAGTTCTGCCTCATTCCTTATTTGTTTACGAGACTGTCTTTTGTTAGTTTTAAGAACCCTTTCTTTTTCCTGGTAGAGTTATAATATTATACCGAAACAACAGAGAAAAATGGAAGGCTGAAGGCAGTCCAACAAATCAAAGTATCAAACCATGCAGAGCAGCCAAGTACGGAAACAAAACAAAACACAAACATTGGCAAGAGCTAGCTCCTGACCAAAACCAAACAACTGAGCCTAACACTCGACCACTTCTAGACCTAACATTTCCAAAAAATTGATCAGGAATATGCCATTTGCAGCAGAGTTGAACAGTTGCAGGGTCCGCTTCATATTCCTCCATGAACAAGCCTTCCCTCTCAAATCTTCTTCAATGACTTGAAAGACAGCCTCCTGAGACCACTCTTGCATTCCTCTCTAACCAGAGATGATACAAAGATGCTGCCAAAGCCAATCTAAGTAGAGAAGCACTAAACTCCTTACCTCTGGCATGACTACCAGTCCAACTCTGCAGACCTAGAAGAAGGAGCTCTAGCCATCCCAAATCTGCAAGGACCCTACTCCAGAACCCAACTAGAGAAGAGAACAGATGATCGTGAGATTTTCCCCAGTGTTGCATGTGATTCAAAAAGGACGAACAAGCATCTTCCATTGCCTTAGCCTATCCTTAGTTGACCGCTTTCTCTAACAACATAGCCACAGAATGAAGACCCATCTAGGTACACATTTTGGTACCAAACCACTGGAGCCCGGGGGGCTTTTGCCCCTTCCCCTTTCAATGCAGCACAGGCGGACTGAGTAGATAAAATCCCACTGGGAACAAGAAGACTAAAATAACAAGGCATAGAACAAGCAGAAAGGAAGAGAATTTGAGTAGGGCTTAGCACAAAGAGAGGAATATGAATATCAGTAAAAGCAGTTAAAACTAGATGTCACTTAGCAATCAGATGTGTGTAATCCACCGTAAACCATTTATTTCTGAACCAAACCACCCTATCTCACTAAACTAATAATAAGAAAGGTTTTGGGAACGCAAGACACTGAATCTTCAGAATTAGTTTTAAGTACCCTTTTCATGCATTTTACAATAGTTTTGATGCAAGAGCCAAGGGCCTTGTGATTATTAAAAGGGGTTCGCACTGGTTGATCTATTTCACTTATCTGACTGGAATGGCAGCGACCCCAACACACACACCAACCCAACACCGCCCCCCCCCCCCCCCCCCCCCCCCCCCCCCCCCCCCCCCCCCCCCCCCCCCCCCCCCGCGGGCGACATGGGGGCGAAAAAAGGAAACAGAGGGCTGGGGTTTTGAAATTATGCAAAGGCAAAACTAACAGGTTTCTCTCTCTTTTGGCATAGCGGGCCCCCACTCCCCATCTGCAGGGGCGCTCTACTACATTGGCGAAGGCTTTGAGTCTGGGGGCCTCACTATTTAAACACTAAACGAATCCTAGCGTCGGGATGGGCCATGTAGCTTAGAGGATTAGAGCACGTGGCTACGAACCATGGTGTCGGGAGGGGGCACCCCTTCTCCCGAAGTTATGGGGCTATTTTGCCGAGTTCCTCAGAGAGAGTTGTCTCGCATATTCTTTCCTTTCGCCTGGAAACACCTCCTTCAATCTTAGTCCATCAATGGAAATATGCTAGATTGTCAATCCTCATAATTTGAATACACCAAGTTCAAGTTTTCTATGGCAGGAAGAGATTAGTGCAACTAAACCACTCAAGGCCAAATCAAAGTTCTCCAAGTGTGTGATGTAATCCCCAGATTCTTGAGATTATGTAACCAAAGCCAAGGTCATTCAGATTAGAATCGCAGCCACATACTGATGACTGAAAACAGCAGTTGTAAACTCTTTGTTTCTGTACATTTGACTAACAAAACCATTTTTTGCCATTTCAAACACAAGAAAAAAAAGAACTAAGAATCTCTGCTTAATTGTAGCAGCAATCAGGCATGTAGTAATTTCTTTGATGCTCCATGAGTCCATCACCACAAAACTTTAATCTGTCAAACAAGCTAATACTCTACTAGTCTTCTCTGAGATTTTTTTGTCTGCACAGGGTGTGTGGAACCAAGTAAAAAGCAACCTCAGTTACTTAAATGAAGATATGTTATTTCCCTTTGATGCAGGGTATTTCGAGGGCATTATTTGAAAATTCAACAACTGTAAGCTTGCCTGCCTTTTTGCACGAAAGGTTAAGTCTAATCCGTGGCGCAAAGTTGAAACTCAAACAGAAAGGATTAACGCCGTCAATCGATGTAAGTATGTATGAAAGCTATGTGACTTAATGGCCGGTTGGCAGCAGGAAAACATGCCTGATCAAGAACCAGAGCTTAAGCTATCGTATGTTTTGACCTGTTATCTCATCTTGTTTAACGGTCTTGTTTTGTCCTTCCAAATTGCAGAGAATTGCAGCTTGCCTGAACATGTCCCAACAGAAAGTCAGGAATGCAACAGAGGTGCTTTAATACTTTTGGCTCTATATTCTCTCAATACTTTTTACCAGAGTTTCCTTCTTGTGTGATTTGTCCTTGCTTAATGTAAATACCTTCTTTGTAGGCAGTTACCACTGTCTATTCGCTTGACAGAGCCGCATTCCCCTCGTTAAATGGTCGCCCTGGAGAAACACATCATAGTGTAAGTGTTCATATAGCTACTTAACTCTTCGTTCCTCTGAGCAGAAACATTTTTTGAACACAGATACCTTTTCTGTATATCCCATAGTTAAGTTGTTATGAGACAAAGTTTGACACCTATGTCTATCTTTCCAGTATATTGCAGATGATCACCCCGAGAACAACGGATGGGAACCATTACATGATTTTGCACTCAAGGTATAGTATGGCAACAAGAGGAAGAGACAAAATACTAAATCTGAAATATGTGGCGGAAACAAATTGAGTATTAAGCTGGAAGTTTTGCCTTCCTCTCTAGCGCCCAATGGATATGGTTAATAGAAGGGAGAGCAATGTTGTATGCATTAATGAAATTCCACAATTAACTGGTTTGATGAATTTTGGGTAGCTGGTTGTCGCGCCTATGCTGGCCAACCTGTTGGTGAATGGTGATCAGCTTAAATTTGGGCCGACCTTTTTGTAGTCGTGTCGTGGGCCTAACTTCAACTTATATTTTTGTGGTGGTTATAGGTTACAACTATTTGGTAACTGGGCATGCTTTATATATTCGAACACAGCTATGTACATTCCCTATTTTTTTCCCTACTTGTGAACAGAACTAATGAGAGAACAAAAGGAGGGGACCCAAACTGATATACGTGCAGATGCACCCATTCATGCATACTAGTAGTTTTTATACCCAAAGACAACTTTTCTACATATATCAATATTCAACGATGCACGACATTGATTTTTAGCTTTTCCCTTCAGATAGATTACGTTTATATACCACGTCATTCTTTATTGTTATTTAGGATTTTTTAGACTAAAGAAGAAACTCACCAATATTCCATTTTGCAGGATGAGGTAAACAAACTTCTTACTACAACACTAGGAGAACGGGAGAGATATATTATACGTCTTTACTACGGTCTGGACGGAGAATTTCTTACTTGGGAGGATATTAGTAGCCGGTGAGTATTGGTAAAACTATCCATAACCAAGTGGCCAATCGTGCTGATACATGAGAAAAGATACTCTCACACACCTGCACCTTTACAATTCTCTCACATGGGAATATGGGATATACTTGCCCACCATCCATGCCTGGGACCCACTCATGTGTGTTGTAGCAAAATTGATGGTATATTTAGCAGCTTCTTTGAAAAATGCTCGTGTTGATTCTGTCATGCATGCACTCAAATTAGGGTGAGTTTCCGAATGGATTTTTTCAAAATCTGATAAAATCAAGCATTTGATTTTATCCATTCGGAAACTGAGTTGATAAAATCTTAGATTTTTTAATGCAAAAATCTAAGATTTTATCAACTCAGTTTTCTGAATGGATAAAATCAAGGCTTGATTTTATCAAATCTTGATAAAATCTAGATAAAATCCATTCGGAAACTCACCCTTAAAACCAGAAAGATGATTTTTAGGTGTATTTTAGGGAAGCACAATTTTGTTGGTCTTCACTTGTGGTCTAGAATCAGATCATTCAGATGGATTTTCGCTCTATGATAGATACAACCTAGAGTTTGTTTTGTTTTTTTTTGACATGACATGAATTGCCTAGTTAGGGGATCGTTACATTGTGCTGTTCAAATATAGCTGGATCCTGTAGTCATTTAAACCCATACATAGTTGACATATCATAGTTTCTACATCCTTTGCCCATTGTTCTCTCTCTCTCTCTCTCTCTCTCTCTCTCTCTCCAAGAGATAAAAACCAAATTCAGTAGTTTTGATGATTCCTTTCTGTCTGATTCCAGGATAGGGTTGTCTAGGGAAAGAGTTAGGCAAATTGGACTTGTAGCAGCAGAGAAGCTAAAACAAGCAGCAAGGGAGAGACGGCTGGACATCATGCTGGTGACGGTAGATTGATGTGGTATGTTTCCCTTAGAAGTTGTACATTGCATGTATAGCAGCGCAGGAGAGACAGCTGGACTTCATGCTGGTGAAACTAGAATGATGTGCTATGTTTGCCATAGAAGTTGCAAATTACATGTATATATCAAGAAAGAGAATAGTTTAATCTCGAGTTCAAGTTTTTTCTGATCGGAATAAATATACATACTGATGTAAATGCCTGCGTCCCTTTTTATGGGGGGAGAGCCCCATCAAAGAGCTTCTAAAGCTTGGCAATTTTTTGATGTATTCTAGACATTACCACTGCATCACTAACTCTTCGTTTTATAGCTTTTACTGAATATTTTAAATAGAATTAGCATATACAAATGCCGGCGAAATTCTCTGCTCTGTTAGCACTTGAAATTAGAGTGCTCTCTCCTTGATAGATCTCTGTAGTATAACCTTTCCCTACAGAGAAATGATGCACAAGAACTTGGGCAGGATGTTGTACTGGCATTTGGGATGCAAAATTTCTTTCCTGTTCTTAAATTTTTTTCCTCTTTGTTTCGGGTGGTGATTATGCGCCCTAGGCGATAAGATCTGTGCCAAGAAACGCCATGACAAAGGTTGTGGTATAGTTTTCCATGCTTTGGTACTCGGTTAGGGTTTGTTAGCGGCTGTCCTTGCAAATGTTTGGCCTAGCCTAGTTTCTGTCTGTTCTTCATTGTCAGAGGTGAATTAGAAACTCCTTACTTTTAAGGTTTTTTCCCAGTTACTATTAGTTTAAAGGTTCTAAGGAACTCTTTTTTGCTCTGCAAAAGTAGACGTGGGGTTTTTGCTGTGCATGGGATGCACAACAAATGTGCACTATCCGAGCCGTCCGTTTGCTCGGATGGACGGCCCGGATTTCACCTCGGCATGAAAAATTTTGGATACAGAACTCAAGATAAAATTACTGTTCTTGGCATAAGCTTAACCACTAGGGCACTTTTTCCCTCCTAGTTATCAACTTAACCAGTATCCAAAACCTTAAACTTAATTATGGTGCATAAAGTGATAAAATACATTGTGAAAGTACTACAGTTGGATATCTTGCCAACCTTGGAATTCTATGTTGTCTCTAACTTTGTATTGTGTGAGATTTCTTAGATTCATTCGTCCTTTTCAAAAACTCTGCTGTTTGTCTTTGCTGTTAAAACAACTTACATAGATAGCAAGATTGTAACCGTTCATATTTTGTATGAAATTAGGGCTACAAAGGCTTTGTAAGGGCTATGATGAGCTCATTTTCCCCTCATTGTGTTTTGCTATTGATTCCTTGATTACTATACTAAGAGGCTGTTTGGCTGCCCTTTTTTGGATTTTCTAATTCTGCTTATCACCTTTTGGGTGTTTGGGGGTTGCCTGTCAAAACATATTCGTGGAGAATTAGTTCTCTTTTTTTCACTTTAGAGAATAGAAGTTAAAAAGAGGTTATGAGCTACTTTTTGCATTCTCCACTTGCAAAATGTATTCTGTACATTTCTCTCAAACACTCCTCTCAAATTCAACTCACATTCTGACCATAATCCAAAAGGGCAAAAAATCAAAAAGTTGAAAATGAAAAGCTGAAAAATAGGCTCCCAATTACCCCCAAGATGCATAAAATAAGAACCAGATTTGTATTGGGTCTAATGTAGGCGACCCTTGCACTAGTAGCATCATTTAAGCCTCAAGTCATGGTACCATTTTTATTTTGAGTAATTGATTTTCACACCTCTAAAAATGATATTCACACTTTCTTTTTTGTCTTTTAGTGAAACTTTTACACTTAATATATTCACTAAAAGACAAAAAAAAGGAGTGGGAATATCAATTTAGGAGTGAGACTGTAAAAATCACTTCCCTTATTTTGACATAATTGTACTTTCTCCCTAGCAGAACTATGCTATACTACTATTTTGTAACCCTGACATGATCAAGTTGAAGGCCCAAGTCACGATTAATTTGACTAAAAAGATAAGAGTAATTGGATGGATCAAGCCTTGGAGTTCTAAGAAAAATTCATTAATAATGTTCCATGACCTACGTTTGGTTTTCTTATTTATATTTTTGATAACTCAAGTGTTCGTGTCAGCATACACATATATTAACTAATTCCGATGGTCTAATTCCACTGCACATTTGCGGGGAGCCCGTGGAGAAGTGTTCTGTATGGTGGTGGTGGTGGTTAAAACAAGAACATTATACAATACAATACGTGAGTATGTAGGTTAGTGGGAATGTGAGAGATTTGAGCTTTGGATATGAACCAAGAAATTGCAAAATTTCAAGATTTTTTGCGAAATTTCAAGATTTTGTTTGTGCTTTTATTCTTTCTAATAAGTTAAGATCATTCAGTACATTCAAATTTCTTTAATTTGGGGAGAAATATTGCGAGAGGAGTTTCCATTTCATGCATCAGCCGGAGAAAATATAAATGCATTTTGAAAGCAGAGTTGTGTACATACTTGATCCTGTCAATTTTTGGCGCAATCAATGTTCTCGATGAACTTTAAATGTTGAACGCTTAGAATTATTAAAATTGTACCTCAAAATTAATCGAAGAAAAAAAAAAGTCCGAGAAAAACCTACAGACTAGGGGTGTCCACGGATCGGATCCGGACGGATCGGATACGGATCCGATCCGATCCGCTCAGAGCGGATTATGGTTTTTAAGATCCGGAACCGAACCGAACATTCACGGATCGGTTATGGATCGGATCGGATTGGTTACGGATCGGATCGGATTGGGCGGATTTGACAGATTAAAGAAGGATTATTGAGCGGATTGAGCGGATCGAGCGGATCCGATCCGATCCGATCCGGATCCGGAACCGCGAGATTAGAAATTCTCGATCCGGGAACCGAACCGAACATTCACGGATGGATCAACGGATGGTTCGGATTGGTTCGGATTGGTCGGATTGGCGGATCGGATGATCCGCTGGACAGCCCTACTACAGACAGACGAAACAAGACCGGGGATGATTCAGAGATCCAGAAAATCTGATGGATGTATGGATAGACAATATTTGCCAATAAGGAAGCTGGCACATTTTTTTTTTTTTTTTATCAACAATGCTACGTACTTAAAAAATTACTCCGAAATTCAAATTACTTGGATAATTATCTAAACCGTTGATTTTACTTCCGAATAATTTCTGGGACACTTTTTCGGGATACTTAACATTTTTGTTTTTTTATAGGCGTTTTGGTAAGTTTGCTTTTCTAAGTACAAAACCTAATGATGAAACAAAATAAAGAAAAAACATCAACCTCGGAAGAAATGAAAAATTGAAGTATATCTTGTTGGACCTACTGAATATTTGCTTTCGTATGAACCATAACAAACAAGTCCAAGAGATCATTTCTTACTCGTCAACAGATTTCTTAATTTTTTCTTCTTCTACAAGTATTCTTCGCGGCCAAGCCACACCACACCTTATCGGCACATTATTTGATATTTTTGGGCGCGGTCACTTTAATTCATTTCTCTATCATACATTCGTACGAGCTCAAATGTGAATCGTGAAGAGGGACGAAGTATTTTGTGGCCATGACTGAACGCAACTGAAAAATTAGGGTTAATATAGAATAATTATTAATGAAGGGAGTCTCATGGGACCTAGATTATTAAGAAAAACAACATTGAATGTCTTATAATAGGTGACATTTAATGAGATCGAAAAGGTGATATTAACGTAGGAAGCAGTAACATGTTTCATGAAATTAACAATAAAGAAACCCACAATAATTATAATTCTCGGATTACAATAAATGAACTAGAAAACTATGTTGATAAAAATTAAATGCTGTTAATTTAATGGAGGAGATCAGCATTAATAATTGATTAAATCAAATTTGACTAAAATATTTGACAAGTTAATTGTACGGAGAATAAATCCACGTATGGTCTTGATCACGTGCCTCTTTGCCTTTACCCTGAATCTGCAAGACAGACAAGGGTTAGAGCACCTTTGCCTCTCGTCGGCAAAAGCCCTCCGATGCTTAAATTAGTACTGGGTTACTAATTAAGCAAAAAACGCAATGCGTATGACTGAGTGTTACAGCATACCTTTTGTCATGGTTATTACTTTGTATTTATAGGCGTGGATGCTTGATGACTTAGGCATCTAGTGCCTCCTGTCTTCTACTGGTGTCTTCTACTGGATTTAGGAATCCTTTTGCTAACAGGACTTTCCTATTAGGCATATGCTTCCAAATCCTGCAAGATCTCGTCTTGCAATAGACTTCCTTTCCATATAGGATTCCTTCTTATATGGGGTACGCTTCTAACCACGTTAGGACTTTCCATATTAATCCCCTATTTTACGGGATTGCTCCTTATCACATAAGGAACTTGTCATAGAATATTCTGGAATGTCTCACCACCCCACTCGTGGCGGTGCCGTGCTTCCACATAGCTCAGAATAACCCGTACATAGCTCAGCTCATTATGCCGAGCTGAATTATGTATTCCAGAATGATGTTTAAGCTGTACACGTAACCTACCTAGCTCGGTCATATCAGGGGCATCCCTTTTATGTCTTTGGCCGAGCTTAGTGCATCCTGACCTTTTATTTAATTCTTACTATTCTGGCCTTGTTCATGGCCAAACCAGCTCGGCACAGGGCTTAAGGACTCCCTATGTGGTGCTGAACTATTCACCCTCTCGTGGTGACTGATTAGGGCACGTGTTATGCCTACTATTAGGGTGATCAGATTTTACTCACTCCAATAAAGAAATTCAAAGGCCACCGTCAATGATAATTAACTGAAACACCGTAACTAAAATATATAATTTGACTACAAATTTCAAAATATGATCACGCAGGCGACCAATGATAGCAAGTGAGAAGATTAGTTCTGCAAGATGCAACATATTGATCACTATATAAAACAAGCTGTCATAAAGATAAAAATTATACTACTTAAATTAGCAAGACACGATACCAAGTCTTTCCTGAGAATTTGACGCACCCTGGCCACCAATAGATTTGACCGTCCAAAATATGGATGAACCCACCAATAGATTTGGCCGTCCAAAATACATATAAACGACCCGGATAAATTGATGGACACCCTTGACTTTGTCGATGGCTTGGGGATTGGGTTTGCTTGCTGCTTGCTGCTTGCTGCTTGCCCGGAGGAAGTTGGAGTTGATAACCCAAACTGGGTGTAGGACTTTTCCACAAATAACGGAGTAGTATAGTAGAGAGCAAGAAAACTAACATTATATATACACAAACAGTACATATTCATTCGCCGCATATTCCTAGAGAGAGAGAGAGAGATATGGAGACCTGGTTCATCATCGTCATCACCCTCTGCATCTCAGCTCTCATCAAACCCATCTTCAACCTCATCCTCTCCTCTCCTTCCCACAACAAGAAGAAGAAACTCCCCCCTGGACCCACCCCCCTCCCACTGATCGGCAACTTGCTATGGCTCAGCAAGCCACTCTCTGAACTCTTATCCGCCCTCCGTTCCTTCCAAGCCAAACACGGCCCCATCACATCCCTCCTAATCCGGTCTCGCCCGTCGATCTTCATCGGTTCGCCCACCTTAGCCCACCAGGCCCTCGTCCAAAACGGCGCCGTCTTCTCCGACCGCCCCATGGCCCGCGCTACGGGGAAAATCCTCGCCAGCAACCAGCACAACATCAGCTCGGCCGCGTACGGCCCAACTTGGCGCCTCCTCCGCCGTAACCTGACATCGGAGATTCTCCACCCCTCCCGCGTCAAATCCTACTCCGCCGCCCGCCAGTGGGTCCTGACAATTCTCTTTGACCGCCTCGTTGGGTCCCAGACGGAGGCGGAGGGGGTTCGGTTGGTGGATCATTTTCAGTACGCTATGTTTGGGCTGCTGGTATTGATGTGTTTCGGGGACAAGTTAGATGAGAAGCAAATCAGGGACGTTGAGAGGGTCCAACGTCAATTCCTAGTGAATGCTAGACGGTTTGACATTCTCAACCTTTTGCCCACGCTAGGTACGTGTTCTCTCCGTGAAACGAGTCTCCAGTAATTGTTCCGGACAGTTAATTGAATTTTTGTCTCATTAGTGAGTGAGGTTTCCATTGCACGCGTCTCTTGAGAATTTATTTAACTATCCCGAACAGTTACAGAGGAGGAATCCTTTTCTAAAAATTGTATAACCGTTTATAGGTGTTAATCCCAGTATTGTTGGAGTATGTTGTTGACATCTACTTTGGTCGTCAAAAAACCCAATCACATAATGCGCAAATCTAAGTTAGATAATATGCACGCACTTATTTCCGAAGTACCAAAAAAAATAAAAATGCATGCATGCACGAGTTAAATGTTACTGTCTGTTTTAATTAGAGTTAAAATGTGATTGTCAGAGAGAGTTTTAGATATTAAAGCGGAAGTTCCTATGTAAGGTCACAGGTTGAAAAATGTACACCAGAAACATTCTATCCGTGATAGAAATGCTCGACTTTGAAAAATCTGGAGGCCGGTCTGGGGTTTGAGTATATAAAAACATTCAACCTCCTTCGATTGTTAACCCTCTAATTCCTCCGTAACCCCCTACTCATGTAAACAACCTTTGGAAAAAAAAAAAGGCCTGATGTTGCTCAAAGAAAAGACAGCTTAAATTCTCATAAAAGGGAAGCGGATCTGCTGTCCCGAACTTCCTGTCCCAACTCCCTGTCCCGTCCATCCGAACCGTCCATCCGAGCAATTAACGGCTCAGATTCAATCTCACCCCAAACAAATCTGAGCCATACACATTCATCTGTGCATCTGAGCTGTCGAGTACTCAGATGGACGGCTCGGATAAACGGGACACGGAGTCGGGACAGGATTTTCGGGACAGCAGATCCGCAACCCATAAAAGTGGTCTTAGAACCACAATTTAAGTTGATCTGTTGCCTTCTTCAGGCCTAATTTGCATTAGAATGGTTGCACAAGTCTGGCAGGAAATTGGACCAATTGTTTTCCACCACCATAGATTTTCATATTGGGCTTCCAAATCTAGAAATTGAGAGTTCCAGCTCAGTTTTTAGAAGACTCTTCTCGAAAGAAAAAAAAAGAGAACAATTCTTCTCATGTTTGGGACAGAATCTTGTGTATTGCTTTTGGGGGTGACGACAGAGAAGGAAAGTAAAATCAGTCGTGCTAACAAATAGATCGACAGAACAGTAGTCAAAAAGAAAATGATGCCAATTTGTATAAGTAATAATTTAGAATTTCAATACAATTTGTATGGTATGTCATACATTTTTACATGCTTCTATGTCATTTTTTAAATTTTTTTTTTTAATTTTATAGTTTTCACTTTTCAAGACATTATTTGGGCTTCAATGGTCTTATTGGATGGGGCTATTTTTTTTTTCCCCTAGGTAAGATCGTGTTTCGCAATCGTTGGCAGCAACTCCTAAAGTTGCGTCAGAATCAAGAAGATGTCTTGATCCCTCTTATCAGATCTCGAATGGAAGTTGTTAGTCGAAGAAAAGAAGGAAAAACGGAAGCTGAAAAGGAGAGTGTGGTGGCATACGTGGACACATTGGTGGATCTGGAGCTTCCGGATGAGAATAGAAAGCTCAATGAGGAGGAGATGGTGAGCCTTTGTAGCGAGTTTTTAAACGCAGGCACTGATACAACCACCACGGCATTGCAATGGATCATGGCCAATTTAGTCAAGTACCCTCATGTTCAAACCAAGCTATACGAAGAGATCAATGGCATTGTGGGCCCATCGCCCCAACTCAGAGAGAAGAACGATGAAGTCATGGTAATAATAAATGAGGAGGATTTACACAGGATGCCATACTTAAAATCCGTGGTTTTGGAAGGTCTCAGGCGCCACCCACCCGGACAACTCGTCTTGCCCCACAAGGTGACCAAGGACGTGGAATTGGAGGGTTACCTGGTGCCGAAGGATTCCATGATCAATTTCATGGTGGCAGACATTGGATGGGACCCAAAGATATGGGACGAACCTATGGAGTTCAAGCCTGAGAGATTCTTCACTAGTGCTACTAGCAACGGCGGTGGAGCGCCAGATTTGTTTGATATAACGGGGAACAGGGAGATCAAAATGATGCCGTTTGGGGCAGGACGGAGAATGTGTCCAGCAGCTGGATTGGCTATGCTTCACTTGGAGTTTTTCGTTGCGCATTTGGTTTGGTATTTTGAATGGATGGCCGTGGACGGGGATACTATTGATCTATCGGAGAAGCAGGAGTTCACTACTGTGATGAAATATCCACTCCGGGCCCACATCTCCCCTAGAGGGCTTTCTCAAAATCAGTAAACCGTATTAGAGTAGTCGGAATATTTCTATATATGTTTAGATTGCTAGCAAATTCAAGGATTGCAATTAAGTAGTACTAGATTTTGGGTGCCTGGTTATTATGCTGTTTTGTTTCGCATCTACGTATGCGCATATGTTTTTTTTTTTTTTAATTGTCGCATCCTCACTCGCTTGTTTCCTAAAGTGTTCATTTTATTTGCCTCTCTCCTTCCAATATTTCTGCTTCCATTAAGTTTCTGCCTTCCATTTGCTAGGCTAGTTTTGCGCTTGTACTTAATTTCTCGCATTACCTAAAACTTTGAGTTTGGAAAGTCCTAACGAACTCCAGAATTACCCACTTTTTTTGGTTGCAATGCTGAAGCAATTAGCTATGTACTATGGATAATCTTTGCTTGAGACACCTTACCTCTGATAATAACTGTCACGTTCGGTCCGTTCTGATATGATTGAAACTGCTCTTCATGTGTTGGTCAGAGACTGCCCGAATGCTATTTCTAATCACTTCTGACGGTCCCTTTCCACTTCAGACCTTTTCCTAGATTAGCGATACTAGACTGGAGATCGAGGATTCATCGAGACCATTTATATAACGACAAATAACATTTATCATTCATTTTTGTTGGGTGGTTAGGAGACAACGGACGGCCCACATAATGTGGTGCTCATCTTTATTTGTAGGGGGTATCACATGGGATTGCCACATGATAATTTGGGAGTACCCAATAATTAGCTGGATTCACCTGCTTTTGCTAAGAATCCCTTCAGAAATGCAGAAAATCTGATGGCTGAATGGAGAAGATAACATTTGCCAATAAAGAAGCTGGCAGATTTTTTCGTTTTCTAGATTCGTCAACCCCGTGATGCAAAAAATAGCAGTAATAAAAGCATTAACCTCATAAGAAATACTAAAAAATTGAATGTAGCATTACATATACACCCAGTGTTCTTTAATTCCCCCACCATATCTATATGCTGGAGAGAGAGTAGAGAGAGATGGAGACCTGGTTCATCATCACGGTCTAGATGGTTCCTCTTTCTCAACCTCTTGCCCGTGCTAACTGCTAAGTATGTATTCTCTATATGGAACGAGTATACATCAATTGTACTTTTGAAAAACGTGTATTTTTGTAGTAGTTAAAAAATGCACTTCTGTAGCATGTTTTTAATTTTTTTTTTTTGCATCAAATTAAATTAAGTACTCAATGAAAACTTTAATTTGGTATAAAAAAATTAAAAAAATTATATAAAGAAATATGTTTTTAGGGGTTTAAAATTGCACGTATTCTGATAAGGATCACTTAAAAAGGGATGGAGGGAGTAAACAATATGTACGCACGAGTTAAATGTTACAGTCGTTTTTACTTAAGTTAAATGTGATGGAAAATACTAATCACAACCCAATAAGTTGTGAATAAGGGAGGAAAATGACCAAAAATACAACTTTTAATGTGTTAAAGTCTCTTAACAAGTGTTAAAGGTGCATCGCAAATTATGTATTTTTCTTTTTGTCTTTTTCCTTTCTGGTGTTAATTAGCATTTCCCAAATATGATTGTCATAGAGAGTTTTAGATATTATTAAAGCTGAAGTTCATATGTGACTAAAGTTACAGGTTGAAAGATGTACACCAGAAACATTCCATCCGTGATTGAAAAACCCGACTTTGAAAAACCTAGAGGTCAGGAGTTTGAGTATATAGAGACACCCAACCTCTACTAGTCTACTAGTCTTCTCTGAGATTTTTTGTCTGCACAGGGTGTGTGGATCCAAGTAAAAAGCAACCTCAGTTACTTAAATGAAGATATGTTATTTCCCTTTGATGCAGGGTATTTCGAGGGCATTATTTGAAAATTCAACAACTGTAAGCTTGCCTGCCTTTTTGCACGAAAGGTTAAGTCTAATCCGTGGCGCAAAGTTGAAACTCAAACAGAAAGGATTAACGCCGTCAATCGATGTAAGTATGTATGAAAGCTATGTGACTTAATGGCTGGTTGGCAGCAGGAAAACATGCCTGATCAAGAACCAGAGCTTAAGCTATTGTATGTTTTGACCTGTTATCTCATCTTGTTTACTGGTCTTGTTTTGTCCTTCCAAATTGCTGAGAATTGCAGCTTGCCTGAACATGTCCCAACAGAAAGTCAGGAATGCAACAGAGGTGCTTAATACTTTTGGCTCTATATTCTCTCAATACTTTTTACCAGAGTTTCCTTCTCGTGTGATTTGTCCTTGCTTAATGTAAATACCTTCTTTGTAGGCAGTTACCACTGTCTATTCGCTTGACAGGGCCGCATTCCCCTCGTTAAATGGTCGTCCTGGAGAAACACATCATAGTGTAAGTGTTCATATAGCTACTTAACTCTCCATTCCTCTGAGCAGAAACATTTTATGAACACAGATACCTTTTCTGTATATCCCATAGTTATGTTGTTATGAGACAAAGTTTGACACCTATGTCTATCTTTCCAGTATATTGCAGATGATCACCCCGAGAACAACGGATGGGAACCATTATATGATTTTGCACTCAAGGTATAGTATGGCAACAAGAGGAAGAGACAAAATACTAAATCTGAAATATGTGGCGGAAACAAATTGAGTATTAAGCTGGAAGTTTTGCCTTCCTCTCTAGCACCCAATGGATATGGTTAATAGAAGGGAGAGCAATGTTGTATGCATTAATGAAATTCCACAATTAACTGGTTTGATGAATTTTGGGTAGCTGGTTGTCACGCCTACGCTGGCCAACCTGTCGGTGAATGGTGATCAGCTTAAATTTGGGCCGACCTTTTTGTAGTCTTGTCGTGGGCCTAACTTCAACTTATATTTTTGTGGTGGTTATAGGTTACTACTATTTGGTAACTGGGCATGCTTTATATATTCGAACACAGCTATGTACATTCCCTATTTTTTTCCCTACTTGTGAACAGAACTAATGAGAGAACAAAAGGAGGGGACCCAAACTGATATACGTGCAGATGCACCCATTCATTCATACTAGTAGTTTTTATACCCAAAGGCAACTTTTCTACATATATCAATATTCAACGATACACGACATTGATTTTTAGCTTTTCCCTTCAGATAGATTACGTATATATACCACGTCATTCTTTATTGTTATTTAGGATTTTTTAGACTAAAGAAGAAACTCACCAATATTCCATTTTGCAGGATGAGGTAAACAAACTTCTTACTACAACGCTAGGAGAACGGGAGAGATATATTATACGTCTTTACTACGGTCTGGACGGAGAATTTCTTACTTGGGAGGATATTAGTAGCCGGTGAGTATTGGTAAAACTATCCATAACCAAGTGGCCAATCGTGCTGATACATGAGAAAAGATACTCTCACACACCTGCACCTTTACAATTCTCTCACATGGGAATATGGGATATACTTGCCCACCATGCCTGCCTGGGACCCACTCATCCCATGGGAGAGAGTTTGTATGAGTGTGTGTTGTAGCAAAATTGATGGTATATTTAGCAGCTTCTTTGAAAAATGCTCGTGTTGATTCCGTCATGCATGCACTCAAATTAAAACCGGAAAGATGATTTTTAGGGAAGCACAATTTTGTTGGTCTTCACTTATGGTCTAGAATCAGATCATTCAGAGGGATTTTCGCTCTATGATAGATACAACCTAGAGTTTTTTTTTGACATGACATGAATTGCCTAGTTAGGGGATCGTTACATTGTGCTGTTCAAATATAGCTGGATTCTGTAGTCATTTAAACCTATACATAGTTGACATATCATAGTTTCTACATCCTTTGGCCCATTGTTCTCTCTCTCTCTCTCTCCAAGAGAAAAAAACCAAATTCAGTAGTTTTGATGATGCCTTTGTGTCTGATTCCAGGATAGGGTTGTCTAGGGAAAGAGTTAGGCAAATTGGACTTGTAGCAGCAGAGAAGCTAAAACAAGCAGCAAGGGAGAAACGGCTGGACATCATGCTGGTGACGGTAGATTGATGTGGTATGTTTCCCTTAGAAGTTGTACATTGCATGTATAGCAGCGCAGGAGAGACGGCTGGACTTCATGCTGGTGAAACTAGAATGATGTTCTATGTTTGCCATAGAAGTTGCAAATTACATGTATATATCAAGAAAGAGAATAGTTTAATCTTGAGTTCAAGTTTTTTCTGATCGGAATAAATATACATAATGATGTAAATGCCTGTGTCCCTTTTTATGGGGGGAGAGCCCCATCAAAGAGCTTCTAAAACTTGGCAATTTTTTGATGTATTCTAGACGTTACCACTGCATCACTAACTCTTCGTTTTATAGCTTTTACTGAATATTTTAAATAGAATTAGCATATACAAATGCCGGCGAAATTCTCTGCTCTGTTAGCACTTGAAATTAGAGTGCTCTTTGTACCAAAAAAAAAAGAAATTAGAGTGCCCTCTCCTTGATAGACTTCTGCAGTATAACCTTTCCCTATACTGAGAAATGATGCACAAGAGCTTGGGCAGGATGTATTATTGGCATTTGGGATGCAAAATTTCTTTCCTGTTGAATTTTTTTCCTCTTTGTTTCGGGTGGTGATTATGCGCCCTAGGCGATAAGATCTGTGCCAAGAAATGCCATGACAAAGGTTGTGGAATAGTTTTCCATGCTTGGGTACTCGGTTAGGGTTTGTTAGCGGCTGTCCTTGCAAATGTTTGGCCTAGCCTAGTTTCTGTCTGTTCTTCATTGTCAGATGCGAATTAGAAACTTCTTACTTTTAAGGTTTTTTCCCAGTTACTATTAGTTTAAAGGTTCTAAGGAACTCTTTTTTGCTCTGCAAAAGTAGGCGTGGGGTTTTTGCTGTGCATGGGATGCATAATAGATGTTGTGCACTATCCGAGCCGTCCGTTGCTCAGATGGACGGCCTAGATTTTACCTCGGCATGAAAATTTTTGGATATAGAACTCAAGACAAAATCACTGTTCTTGGCATAAGCTTAACCACTAGAGCACTTTTTCCCTCCTAGTTATCAACTTAACCAGTATCCAAAACCTTAAACTTAATTATGCTGCATAAAGTGATAAAATACATTGTGAAAGTACTAGAGTTGGATATCTTGCCAACCTCGGAATTCTATGTTGTCTCTAACTTTGTATTGTGCGAGATTTCTTAGATTCATTCGTCCTTTTCAAAAACTCTGCTTTTTGTCTTTGCTGTTAAAACAACTTACATAGATAGCAAGATTGTAACCGTTCATATTTTGTATGAAATTAGGGCTACAAAGGCTTTGTAAGGGCTATGATGAGCTCATTTTCCCCTCATTGTGTTTTGCTATTGATTCCTTGATTGCTATACTAAGAGGCTGTTTGGATGCCCTTTTTTGGATTTTCCAATTCTGCTTATCACCTTTTGGGTGTTTGGGGGTTGTCTGTCAAAACATATCCGTGGAGAATTAGTTCTCTTTTTTTCACTTTAGAGAATAGAAGTTAAAAAGAGGTTATGAGCTACTTTTCGCATTCTCTACTTGCAAAATGCATTATGTACATTTCTCTCAAACACTCCTCTCAAATTCAAACTCACATTCTGACCATAATCCAAAAAGGCAAAAAATCAAAAAGTTGAAAATGAAAAGCTGAAAAATAGGCTCCCAATTACCCCCAAGACGCATAAAATAAGAACCAGATTTGTATTGGGTCTAATGTAGGCGACCCTTGCACTAGTAGCATCATTTAAGCCTCAAGTCATGGTACCATTTTTATTTTGAGTAATTGATTTTCACACCTCTAAAAATGATATTCACATTTTCTTTTTTGTCTTTTAGTGAAACTTTTACACTTAATATATTCACTAAAAGACAAAAAAAAAGGAGTGGGAATATCAATTTAGGAGTGAGACTGTAGAAATCACTTCCCTTATTTTGACATAATTGTACTTTCTCCCTAGGAGAACTATGCTATACTAGTATTTTGTAACCCTGACATGATCAAGTGGAAGGCCCAAGTCACGATTAATTTGACTAAAAAGATAAGAGTAATTGGATGGATCAAGCCTCGGAGTTCTAAGAAAAATTCATTAATAATGCTCCATGACCTACGTTTGGTTTTCTTATTTATATTTTTGATAACTCAAGTGTTCGTGTCAGCATACACATATATTAACTAATTCCGATGGTCTAATTCCACTGCACATTTGCGGGGAGCCCGTGGAGAAGTGTTCTGTATGGTGGTGGTGGTGGTTAAAACAAGAACATTATACAATACAATATGTGAGTATGTAGGTTAGTGTGAATGTGAGAGATTTGAGCTCTGGATATGAACCAAGAAATTGCAAAATTTCAAGATTTTGTTTATGCTTTTATTCTTTCTAATAAGTTAAGATCATTCAGTAGATTCAAATTTCTTTAATTTCGGAGAAATATTGCGAGAGGAGTTTCCATTTCATGCATCAGCCGGAGAAAATATAAATGCATTTTGAAAGCAGAGTTGTGTACGTACTTGATCCTGTCGATTTTTGGCGCAATCAATGTTCTCGATGAACTTTATATGGTGAACGTTTTGAATTATTAAAATTGTTCCGCAAAATTAATCGGAAAAAAAAAAGTCCGAGAAAAACCTACAGACAGACGATACTAGATTGGGCAGGATTCACTTTCAGAGATCCAGAAAATCTGATGGATGTATGGATAGACAATATTTGCCAATAAGGAAGCTAGCACATTTTTTTTTTATCAACAATGCTACATACTTCAAAAATTACTCCGAAATTCAAATTACTTGGATAATTATCTAAACCGTTGATTTTACTTCCGGATAATTTCCGGGACACCTTTTCGGGGTACTTAACATTTTTGTTTTTTTATAGGCGTTTTGGTAAGTTTCCTTTTCTAAGTACAAAACCTAATGATGAAACAAAATAAAGAAAAAACATCAACCTCGGAAGAAATGAAAAATTGAGACCTACTGAATATTTGCTTTCGTATGAACCATAACAAACAAGTCCAAGAGATCATTTCTTACTCGTCAACAGATTTCTTAATTTTTTCTTCTTCTACAAGTATTCTTCGCGGCCAAGCCACACCACACCTTATCGGCAAATTATTTGATATTTTTGGGCGCGGTCACTTTAATTCATTTCTCGATCATACATTCGTACGAGCTCAAATGTGAATCGTGAAGAGGGACGAAGTATTTTGTGGCCATGACTGAACGCAACTGAAAAATTAGGGTTAATATAGAATAATTATTAATGAAGGGAGTCTCATGGAGCCTAGATTATTAAGAAAAACAACATTGAATGTCTTATAATAGGATTGACCACTGACATTTAAAGAGATCGAAAAGGTGATATTAACGTAGGAAGCAGTAACATGTTTCATGAAATTAACAATAATGAAACCCACAATAAATATAATTCTCGGATTACAATAAATGAACTAGAAAACTATCTTGATAAAAATTAAATGCTGTTAATTTAATGGAGGAGATCAGCATCAATAATTGATTAAATCAAATTTGACTAAAATATTTGACAAGTTAATTGTACGAGGAATAAATCCACATATGGTCTTGATCACGTGCCTCTTTGCCTTTACCCTGAATCTGCAAGACAGACAAGGGTTAGAGCACCTTTGCCTCTCGTCGGCAAAGGCCCTTCGATGCTTAAGTTAGTACTGGGTTACTAATTAAGCAAAGAACACAATGCGTATAACTGAGTGTTACAGCGTACCTTTTGTCATGGTTATTACTTTGTATTTATAGGCGTGGATTCTTGATGACTTAGGCATCTCGTGCCTCCTGTCTTCTACTGGATTTAGGAATCATTTTCCTAACAGGACTTTCCTATTAGGCATATGCTTCCAAATCCTGCAAGATCTCGTCTTGCAGTAGACTTCCTTTCCATATAGGATTTCTTCCTATATGGGGTACGCTTCTAACCACGTTAAGACTTTCCATATTAATCCCCTATTTTACGGGATTGCTCCTTATCACATAAGGAACTTGTCATAGAATATTCTGGAATGTCTCACCGCCCCACTCGTGGTGGTGTCGTGCTTCCACATAGCTCAGAATAACTCGTACATAGCTCAGCTCATCATGCCGAGCTGAATTATGTAGAATGTTGTTTAAGCTGTATACGTAACCTACCTAGCTTGGTCATATCAGAGGCATCCCTTTTATGTCTTTGGTCGAGCTTAGTGCATCCTGACCTTTTATTTAATTCTTACTATTCTGGCCTTGTTCATGGCCAAACCAGCTCAGCACAGGGCTTAAGGACTCCCTATGTGGTGCCGAACTATTCACCGTAATTGATTGGGGCACGTGTTATGCCTACTATTAGGGTGATCAGATTTTACCCACTCCAATAAAGAAATTCAAAGGCCACCGTCACTGATAATTAACTAAAACACCGTAACTAAAATATATAATTTGACTACAAATTTCAAAATATGATCACGCAGGCGACCAATGATAGCAAGTGAGAAGATTAGTTATGCAAGATGCAACATATTGATCACTATATAAAACAAACTGTTATAAAGATAAAAATTATACTACTTAAATTGGCAAGACTCAAAACCAAGTCTCTCTTGTGAATTTGGCGCACCCTGGCCACCAATAGATTTGACCGTCCAAAATACAGATGAACCCCACCAATAGATTTGGCCGTCCAAAATACGGATAAACGACCCGGATAAATTGATGGACACCCTTGACTTTGTCGATGGCTTGGGGATTGGGTTTGCTTGCTGCTTGCCCGGAGGAAGTTGGAGTTGATAACCCAAACTGGGTGTAGGACTTTCCACAAATAACGGAGTAGTATAGTAGAGAGCAAGAAAACTAACATTATATATACACAAACAGTACATATTCATTCGCCGCATATATATTCCTAGAGAGAGAGAGAGAGAGATATGGAGACCTGGTTCATCATCGTCATCACCCTCTGCATCTCAGCTCTCATCAAACCCATCTTCAACCTTATCCTCTCCTCTCCTTCCCACAACAACAAGAAGAAACTCCCCCCCGGACCCACCCCTCTCCCACTGATCGGCAACTTGCTATGGCTCAGCAAGCCACTCTCTGAACTCTTATCCGCCCTCCGTTCCTTCCAAGCCAAACACGGCCCCATCACATCCCTCCTAATCCGGTCTCGCCCGTCGATCTTCATCGGTTCGCCCACCTTAGCCCACCAGGCCCTCGTCCAAAACGGCGCCGTCTTCTCCGACCGCCCCATGGCCCGTGCTACGGGGAAAATCCTCGCCAGCAACCAGCACAACATCAGCTCGGCTGCTTACGGCCCAACTTGGCGCCTCCTCCGCCGTAACCTGACATCGGAGATCCTCCATCCCTCCCGCGTCAAGTCCTACTCCGCCGCCCGCCAGTGGGTCCTGACAATTCTCTTTGACCGCCTTCTTGGGTCTCAGTCGGAGGCGGAGGGTGTTCGGTTGGTGGATCATTTTCAGTACGCTATGTTTGGGCTGCTGGTATTGATGTGTTTCGGGGACAAGTTAGATGAGAAGCAAATCAGGGACGTTGAGAGGGTCCAACGCCAATTCCTAGTGAATGCTAGACGGTTCGACATTCTCAACCTCTTGCCCATGCTAGGTACGTGTTCTCTTCGTGAAACGAATCTCCAATAATTGTTCCGGACAGTTAATTAAATTTTTGTCTCATTAGTGAGTGAGATTTCCATTGCACGCGTCTCTTGAGAATTTATTTAACTATCCCGAACAATTACCGAGGAGGATTTTAATCCTTTTCTAAAAATTGTACAACTGTTTATAGGTGTTAATCGCAGTATTATTGGAGCTGAAGTTAATATGTTGTTGACATCTACTTTGGTCGTCAAAAAACCCAATCACATAATGCGCAAATCTAAGTTAGATAATATGCATGCGCTTATTTCCGAAGTACAAAAAAAAAAAAAAAAAATGCGCTAGTTAAATATTACTGTCCTTTTTAATTAGAGTTTAATGTGATTGTCAGAGAGAGTTTTAGATATTAAAGCGGAAGTTCCTATGTAAGGTCACAGGTTGAAAGATGTACAGCAGAAACATTCTATCCGTGATAGAAATGCTTGACTTTGAAAATTCTGGAGGCCGGTTTGGGGTTTGAGTATATAAAAACATTCAACCTCCTTCAATTGTTAACCCTCTAATTCCTCCATAACCCCCTACTCATGTAAACAACCTTTGGAAAAAAAAAAGGCATGATGATGCTCAAAGAAAAGAAAGCTTAAATGCTCATAAAAGTGGTCTTAAAGACCACAATTCAAGTTGATCTGTTGCCTTTCTTCAGGCCTAATTTGCATTAGAATGGTTGTTCACCACTGGTCTGGCAGGAAATTGGACCAATTGTTTTCCACTACCATAGATTTTCATATTGGGCTTCCAAATATTGAAATTGAGAGTTCCAGCTCAGTTTTTAGAAGACCCTTTTCGAAGGAAAAAAAAAGAGAACAATTCTTCTCATGTTTGGGACAGAATCTTGTGTATTGCTTTTGGGGGTGACGACAGAGAAGGAAAGTAAAATCAATCGTGCTAACAGATAGACAGAACAGTAGTCACAAAGAAAATGATGCCAAAATAGTTAGAATTTCAATACAATTTGTATGGTATGTCATACATTTTTACATGTTTCTATGTCCTTTTTTTTTTTTTTTTTATAGTTTTCATTTACAAGACATTATTTAGGCTTCAATGGTCTTATTGGATGGGGCTATTTTGTTTTTTTTTTTTTTTTTTTTCCCAGGTAAGATAGTGTTTCGCAATCGTTGGCAGCAACTCATACAGATGCGTCAGAATCAAGAAGATGTCTTGATCCCTCTTATCAAATCTCGAATGGAAGTTGTTAATCGAAGAAAAGAAGGGAAAACGGAAGCTGAGAAGGAGAGTGTGGTGGCATACGTGGACACATTGGTGGATCTGGAGCTTCCGGATGAGAATAGAAAGCTCAATGAGGAGGAGATGGTGAGCCTCTGTAGCGAGTTTTTAAATGCAGGCACCGATACAACCACCACCGCATTGCAATGGATCATGGCCAATTTGGTGAAGTACCCTCATGTTCAAACCAAGCTGTACGAAGAGATCAATGGCTTTGTGGGCCCATCGCCCCAACCCAGAGAGAAGAACGATGAAGCCATGGTAATGATAAATGAGGATGATTTACACAGGATGCCATACTTAAAATCTGTGGTTTTGGAAGGTCTCAGGCGCCACCCACCCGGACAACTCGTCTTGCCCCACAAGGTGACCAAGGACGTGGAATTGGAGGGTTACCTGGTGCCAAAGGATTCCATGATCAATTTCATGGTGGCGGACATTGGGTGGGACCCAAAGATATGGGACGAACCTATGGAGTTCAAGCCTGAGAGGTTCTTCACTAGTGCTACTAGCAATGGCGGTGGAGCGCCAGATTTGTTTGATATAACGGGGAGTAGGGAGATCAAAATGATGCCATTTGGGGCAGGACGGAGGATGTGTCCAGCAGCTGGATTGGCTATGCTTCACTTGGAGTTTTTCGTTGCGCATTTGGTGTGGTATTTTGAATGGATGGCCGTGGAAGGGGATACTATTGATCTATCGGAGAAGCAGGAGTTCACTACTGTGATGAAATATCCACTCCGGGCCCACATATCCCCTAGAGGGCTTTCTCAAAATCAGTAAACCGTATTGGAGTACTAGTAGTCGGACTATTTCTATATATGTTTAGATTGCGAGCAAATTCAAGGATTGCAATTAAGTAGTACTAGATTTTTGGTGCTTGGTTATTCTGCTTTTTTGTTTCGCATCTACGTATGCGCGTATGCTTTTGTTTATTGTTATTGTTATTGTTGCATCCTCACTCTCTTGTTTCATGAAGTGTTCATTTTATCTGCCTCTCCCTTCCAATATTTCTGCTTCCATTAAGTTTCTGCCTTCCATTTGCTAGGCTAATTTTGCGCTTGTACTTAATTTCTCGCATTACCTAAGACTTTGAGTTTGGAAAGTTCTAATGAACTCCAGAATTACCCACTTTTTTGGCTGCAACGCCGAAGTGATTAGCTATGTACTACGGATAATCTTTTCTGGAGACACCTTACCTCTGATAATAACTGTCATGTTCGTTCCGTTTTGATATGATTGAAACTGCTCTTCATGTGTGTTGGTCAGAGACTGCCCGAATGCTATTTCTAATCACTTCAGGCCATCGCTTTCCACTTCAGGCCTAATCTAGATTAGCGATACTAGACTAGAGACCGAGGATTCATCGGGACCATTTATATAGTGACAAATCATTCTGTGGGAACATTTATCATTCATATTTATCGAGTGGTTGGGAGACAACGAGTGGCCCACATAATGTGGTGCTGATCTTTTATTTGCAGGGAGTATCTTATAGCACTGCCACACGGTACTCTGGGGGGTACCCAACAATTAGCCGGATTCATCTGCTTTTGCTAAGAATCACTTCAGAAATGCAGAAAATCTGATGGCTGAATGGACAAGATAACATTTTCCAATCAAGAAGCTGGCAGATTTTTTCGTTTTCTAGATTCGTCAACCCCGTGATGCAAAAAATAGCAGTAATAAAAACATTAACTTCATAAGAAATAAAAAGTTGAATGTAACATTACATATACACGCAGTGTTCTTCCCCCACCATATCTATATGCTAGAGAGAGAGTAGAGAGAGATGGAGACCTGGTTCATCATCACCATCATCATCTCTCTTTGTATCTCAGCTCTTATCAAGACCATCTTCAACCTAATCCTCTCTCCTTCCCACAAGCAAAAGAAGAAACTCCCCCTTGGACCCACAACCATCCCACTAATCAGCAGCTTGCTATGGCTCCGCAAATCAATGTTTTAAAACCCGGACCAGTGAGCAAACCGGAAAAGGGACCGGGCGGATGGGTCACCGGTTCAACCGCGGTCGAACCAGAATCGAACCGTGATGTCATAATTATTTAGAAATTATATGTAAAATATATAAGTAACCAAAATAAACATATACAATAATTTGGAGTAAAAAAAGGAGGAGGGGTTGTAAAAATATGCAGTCCAGAGAAAAATTTTCCAATCCCACATCGGCTAAACTACAATTCTTTGCTAGCTTTTGCTTCTATAAAAGGCTGCAAGCCTCTTCAGGCTTAGTTTTCCATTTGATTTTAGCAACTCAATTGATAAAATCAACCATGATTTTAGCAAATGAGTTCAGGTGCTAAAATCATAACTATTTCAAATCACAAAATTAAGTGGTTCCGTTTACCGTTTTCGATTTTTTTTTCACACCGAATTAAAGTACACGAGGAGTACTTTAATTTGGTGCGAAAAAAAATCGAAAAACGATACATGGAACCACTTCATTTTTTTATTTCAAAATCATGATTTTAGCACCTGTTAAACTCGTTTGCTAAAATCACCATGATCAAACGGAAAACTAAGCCAGCAAGGGAAAGCAGCCAACTGAATGCCTGGGTCCACTACAAAAGTCATTTTTGGGATTTGTGCGACAGTTGGAGGCGTTAAATAAGCCAATGGAAGTTCAAAAATTTACGTCCCGATTCAATCGACCCTGGGCCGGTTCCAACGACCCAGCGGTTGAACTGTTGGGTCTTGACGGTTATCACTTTTAAGGCTGGTTCTTAGTTTAAGGCGGTTTTTAGGTGAAACTAAACCGGAGTGAAGCCCGGTCGGCGGGCCAACTGGTTGAACCGGCCGGTCCGGTCTGGGTTTTAAAACATTTCCGCAAATCATTCTCTAAAATGGAATCCACCCTCCATTCCCTCCACTCCAAACATGGCCCCATCATAACCCTCCAGGCCGGTCCTCGCCCGGTCATCTTCATCAGTACCGCCACCTTAGCCCACCAGGCCCTTATCCAAAACGGCGCTGTTGTCTCCGACCGACCCAAGTTGCACCCCCCCCCCCCCCCCCCCCCCCCACACACACACTTTTTAAGAATCACCAACAGCAACCAGCACAACATAAGCTCGGCCGCATACGGCTCAACTTGGCGTCTCCTCCGACGTAACCTCACATCGGAGATCCTCCGCCCCTCCCGCGTCAAATCCTACTCTGCCGACCGCCAGTGGGTCCAGAAAATTTAGTTTGACCGCCTCGTTGGGTCCCAGTCGGAGGCGGAGGGGGTTCGGTTGGTGGATCATTTCCAGTACGCTATGTTTTGCCTCTTGGTGTTGATGTGTTTTAGGGACAAGTTAGATGAGAAGCAAATCAGGGACGTTGAGAGGGTCCAACGCCAATTGCAAATGAATGCTAGACGGTTCCTCTTTCTCGACCTCTTGCCCATGCCAAGTATGTGTTCTCTACATGAAACGAGTCTCCAGTAATTGTACTTTTGAAAAACTTGTATTTGTACTTTTGAAAGACGTGTATTTTTGTAGTAGTTAAAAAATACACTTCAGTAGCATTTTTTAAATTTTTTGCATCAAATTAAAGTACTCAATAAGTACTTTAATTTGGTATAAAAAATTTAAAAAATTATATAAAAAAATATGTTTTTTTAGGGGTTTGAAATTGCACGTATTTGTTGGAATGGTGGCACTGATAATAGCGGAAGCGTCACAAACACGCGCACACATACACAAGAATTTTTACGTGGTTCCCCGAAATCAGGTACGTCCACAAGAGGAGAGTATTTCACTATATGAGGTAGATACAAATACAATGGAGGGAGTTTTACTCAACCTCAATCTCAAATCACTTTTGCTCTCTCCCACTGAGTTTGGGGAGAAACCCCCACTGGGGTTCTCTCAATCTCTCAAGAATACTTTAGTGTTCTTTTTCTCTTTACCACTCATACTTTTCATCACTCACAAGTACATTTTTATATAGGCATACAAAATGGGTGTGAACACTTTTGTGTGAAATGCGGCCGCCATCTTCAATTCAAAATTGAACTCTTCCTCTTTCAAAGTCTTCACAAAAATCTTCCAATGCATATCCAGTATTTGACTTTTACATTCCCATGTGGGAAATAGAAAATTCAAGCTTAATTACTTTTCAATAGTATTCTAATAAGGATCACTTAAAAAGGGATGGAGGGAGTGGACAATATGTATGCACGAGTTAAATGTTACTGTCTTTTTACTTAAGTTAAATGTGATGGAAAATACTAATCATAGCCCAACAAGTTGTGAACAAAGGAGGAAAAGGGAAAAAAAAATACAATTTTTAATGTGTTAAAGTGCCTTTAAAAGTGTAAAAGGTGCATCAAAAACTATGTTTTTTTTTTGTCTTTTTCCTCTCTTATTCACCACCCCATGAGTGTTAACTAGCATTTTCCAAATGTGATTATCACAGAGCAGTAGTTACAAAGAAAATAATGCCAAGATATTTAGAATTTCAATACAATTCGTATGGTATGTCATACATTTTTTTACATGTTTCTATGTCCTTTTTTTTTTTTTTCCAGTTTTCAAGACATTATTGAGCTTTAGATGGGGCTATTGTTTTTTTTTTTTTTTTTCCAAGTAAGATAGTGTTTCGCAATTGTTGGTAGCAACTCATACAACTACGTCAGAATCAAGATGATGTTTTAATCCCTCTTATTAGATCCTGGATGGAAGTTGTTAATTGATGAAAAGAGGGGAAAACAGAAGCTGAAAAGAGAGTGCGGTGGCATACGTGGACACCTTGGTGGATTTGGAGCTTCCGGACGAGAATAGAAAGCTCAACGAGGAGGAGATGGTGAGCCTCTGCAACGAGTTTTTAAATGCAGGCACTCATATAACCTCCACCGCATTGCAATGGATCATGGCCAATTTGGTAAAGTACCCTCATGTTCAAACCAAGCTGTACGAAGAGATCAATGGTATTGTGGGCCCATCACCCCAACTTAGAGAGAAGAACGATAAAGAAGTCATGGTAATGATAAATAAGGATGATTTACACAGGATGCCATACTTAAAATCCGTAGCTTTGGAAGGTCTCAGGCGCCACCCACCTGTACATTTCGTCTTGCCCCATAAGGTAACCAAGGACATGGAATTGGAGGGTTACCTAGTGCCGAAGGATTCCACGATCAATTTCATGGTTGCAGACATTGGGTGGGACCCAAAGGTATGGGACGAACCTATGGAGTTCAAGCCTGAGAGGTTCTTCGCTAGTGATACCAACAACGGCGGTGGAGCGCCAAATTTGTTTGATATAACGGGGAGTAGGGAGATCAAAATGATGCCGTTTGGGGCAGGAAGGAGGATGTGTCCAGCAGCTGGATTGTCTCTGCTTCACTTGAAGTTTTTCGTTGCGCATTTGGTTTGGTATTTTGAATGGATGGCAGTGGAAGGGGATATCGTTGATCTATCAGAGAAGCAGGAGTCCACTACCATAATAAAAAATACACTTCGGGCCCACATCTCCCCTAGAGGGATTTCTCAAAATCAATAAACCGTATTAGAGTAGCCGGAATATTTCTATATATGTTTAGATTGCGAGCAAATTCAAGTATTGCAATTAAGTAGTACTAGATTGGGGGTGCTCGATTATTCTGTTGTTTTCTTTTGGATCTATGTATGCGCGTATGCTTTAGTTTATTTTTATTGTCGCATTCTCACTCTCTTGTTTCCTGAAGTGTTCATTGTGTCTGCCTCTCCGCTTCCATTAAGTTTCTGCCTTCCGTTTGCTAGACTAGTTTTGCTCTTGTACTTTGTTTCTCATATTACCTAAGACTTTGAGTTTGGAAAGTTCCAACAAACCCCAGAATTACCCACTTTTTTTGGCTACAACGATTAGCTATGTACTATGGATAATCTTTGCATGAGACACATTACCTCTGATAATATCTGTCACATTTGTTCCGATATGATTGAAACTGCTCTTAATATGTTGATAGATTGTCCGAATGCTATTGCTAATCACTTCTAGCAGTCCCTTTCCCCGAAAATGTCTTGGAAAGAGAATTGATGTGAATTTGAACCGTTCAATTCTCTTTCTTGTGTGAATTTGAACCGTTTAATTATCTTTTCTAGATATTTTTTAAAAAAACTCTACAATCTTTTTCAGTTTGGGTTTTAGTTTTAGTTTTAGTTTTGGGTTTTAGGTTTTGAGTGGAAAGAGAAGTAATTGAAAATAGGGGGTAATGATTGTAGAGAGATAGAGAAAGAAATAATTAGAAATATGTGATAATGATTAGAAATAAAAATAATGACCGGAGAGAACTAGGGTAAATGCATGTGTTCCGAAAAGTTTTTGGCTGCGTTTTTGGAATTGAAAATTCAATTTTAAACTTCAAATATGGACTCCCCAACTAACCCAGGTCCCACTTAGGCCCCTTCCTTTCTATGGCCGCTTTGACCGGCAATGACTGTGTCAGTGGCCCCCCCCCCACGAACCTTCTTTTTTTTTATTTTTTTATATAGTCCACTCCTAGTGGGTCCCTCTCAAATCCAACCCCTCTATCTCTCCCTCTTTCTGACACAATGATGTATGTAGATAGTTTTAACTTTCAAAGCCAATTGTCCTGCTCGTGGACCCCCCACCCTTGACCCATTTAAGGAGTGACAGGGTCAACTTTCAACTCCAAAAATTTTTTTTGAAAAACTTTTCCAAAACAGCTGTTCATTTGGATTTGAAGACCCGATTTTCTCAATTATTATCTAATCATTACATATATTTTTAAATATTATTTTTATTTTTATCTCTATCTCTCTCTAATTATTAACCTTTATTTTTAATTATTATCTTTATTTCTCTATGCAATTATTACCAAAACCAAAATATCAAACCCAAACTAAACACAACCATTAAATCTTGAGACTAAAACCAAACAAAGCCGCCACACCTCGTGTACCAGATACCCAAATGGCTGAATGCGACATTATATATACACCCAGTTTTGTAGGAGTATTTGCTAGACAGAGGAGTAAAAAATGGAGACCTGGTTCATCATCATCATCTCCCTATGTATCTCAGCTCTAATCAAACCCATCTGCAACCTAATCCTCTCTCCTTCCCACAATCACAAGAAGAGACTCCCCCCTGGACCCACAACCATCCCACTAATCAGCAACTTCCTATGGCTCCGCAAATCATTCCCTGAATTTGAATCCACCCTCCGCTCCCTCCGCTCCAAACACGGCCCCATCATAACCCTCCGGGTCGGTCGCCGCCCGGCCATCTTCATCAGTACCCCCACCTTAGCCCACCAGGCCCTCGTTCAAAACGGCGCCGTCTTCTCCGACCGGCCCAAGGCCCTCGGTACTGACAAAGTCCTCAGCAGCAACCAGCACAACATCAGTTCGGCCGCATACGGCCCAACTTGGCGCCTCCTCCGCCGTAACCTGACATCGGAGATCCTCCACCCCTCCCGCGTCAAGTCCTACTCCGCCGCCCGCCAGTGGGTCCTGACGATTCTCTTTGAACGCCTCGTTGGGTCCCAGTCGGAGGCGGAGGGGGTTCGGTTGGTGGATCATTTTCAGTACGCTATGTTTTGCCTTCTGGTGTTGATGTGTTTTGGAGACAGGTTAGATGAGAAGCAAATCAGAGAAGTCGAGAGGGTTACGCGACAGATGGTGTGTAGTTTAAGGCGGTTCGACGTACTCAGCATTTGGCCCCGGCTAGGTATGTGTTCTCTGCCTGAAACCAATGCTCTCTAAGTGGGGATGGGATCATCTCTGGTCTAAATTTTGGACTAAAGTTAACGGTCTAAACCATTAATTATACCAAGAAACGATCCAGATTTAAGTTGTCCCCTCCGGTCCAAGTTGGACAACCGGAGAGGATCCAAATTTGGACCGTTTCATTGCTGCAATTATTTCAATTTATTTGTCACATCACATGGATAGTTGCTGGACTTATGTCATGATTTCCATCGGAACACATTAGAATTGGAAACATTTATTGAAGGAACGCTGCTACGGGTACAACCCTTTTGGGTACCGAAAATGCACCCCAGCCTTCGGGGACCCGCTTTTGGGTCCCACACGAGTGATCCGAACCGTTCATTGTTCTTAAAATATTTTTCCGAGGGGGCCCACAAAAAATCAGCTCAATCGGACGGTTATAAGTGCTTGAACCAAATTCTCACCGTTTCAAATTAAAGTTAATTTGAAACGGTGAGAATTTGGTAATTTGAAACGGTGAGAATTTGGTTCAAGCACTTATAACCGTCCGATTGAGCTGATTTTTTGTGGGCCCCCTCGGAAAAATATTTTAAGAACAATGAACGGTTCGGATCACTCGTGTGGGACCCAAAAGCGGGTCCCCGAAGGCTGGGGTGCATTTTCGGTACCCAAAAGGGTTGTACCCCCAGGTTTTCCGTTTATTGAAGAGGATTCAGACCCTTCTCTAGATATTGCTATAACTGTTGTTAGAATTTGGTTCCGCCGCAAAAAGGCTGTTGATAGGTGGTCCCAATATTTTTGGAGCTGAAGTCAGTTTTTTGGTTAGAAATCTGCTTTAGTTGTCACAGCCGTTCATCTCAACCATCAATGGTTTCTGGAAGAGTTTTTTTTTTTTTTTTTTTTTTTTAAATTTAGACCATTGAAGATATATTTGAAGGGATGGGATGAAGCACTACACGCTGTAGTGCGGAGGGGACACTACAGGTACCCCGTTTTCCAAATGATGGTACAATTGGTGTGATCTCTTGCCTACCTAAGGCCTAATTTGCATTAGAATGGTTGTTCTGCATAGGCCTGGCATGGACCAATTGTTTCCCAAAGGGAGGTGGGGTTTTCAAGTCTCGAAATTGAGGGTTCCAAATTTAGACTCTTTTCGACGGAAAACAGAACAGAGATAAATTCTTCTCATAGTTAGATCAAAATCGGGGACGAAGTTAGGATTTTTTTGGTAGTGGAGACGGGCTATATCTCTAGAGCAGGGGCGAGACTATAGAATTTGATGATATATATATATATATATATATATATATATATATATATATATATATATATATATATATATATATATATTTCAATATAATAGTAGAATTTTTTCAAATTGTAGCAGGGGCCACAGTCCCTACTAGCCCTCCCTCACCCCATTGAATCAAATATTTGTGTTTTGCTTTTGGAAGTGAGGATACAGAAGTTACCCAGCAAATGATGCCAAAATGTTTAGAATACAATTAATGGAGTATATTTTTACATGTTTCGATGTACTTTTTATATTTTTCAAAACACTAGTTGAGCTTTAAACAGGGTCTTATTGGTTGTGGCTACCATTATTTTTTAGGTAAAATAATGTTCCGCAATCGTTGGCACGAGTTCCTACAACTCTTCCAGAGTCTACAAGATGTCTTGATCCCTCTTATTAGATCCCGAATGGAAGCTGTTAAACGACGACAACATGGACAAATAGAACCTGACAAAGAGTGTGTGGTGGCATACGTGGACACCTTGGTAGATCTAGAGCTTCCGGACGAAAAGAGAAAGCTCAATGAGCAGGAGATGGTGAGCCTCTGCAGTGAGTTTCTCAACGCAGGAACAGATACGACCTCCACTGCATTGCAATGGATCATGGCCAATTTGGTCAAGTACCCTCACGTTCAAACCAAGTTGTACGAAGAGATCACTAGCATTGTGGGCCCATCGCCTCAATTCAGAGAGAAGAACGAGAAAGCAAACATGGTAATGATAAATGAGGATGATTTACAAAGAATGCCGTACTTAAAATCCGTTGTTTTGGAAGGTCTTAGGCGCCATCCACCGGCGCACTTCCTTTTGCCCCATATGGTGACCAAGGACGTGGAATTGGAGGGTTACCTAGTGCCCAAGGATGCCACAATCAACTTCATGGCCGCAGACATTGGGTGGGACCCAAAGGTTTGGGAGGAACCCATGGAGTTCAAACCTGAGAGGTTCCTTACTCATAATACCACTAGCGGCGACAGAGGGGCGGCAGATTTCTTTGATATAACGGGAAGTAGGGAGATCAAAATGATGCCGTTTGGGGCAGGAAGGAGGATTTGTCCCGCAGCTGGGTTGGCTATTCTTCATTTGGAGTTTTTCGTAGCGAATTTGGTTTGGTATTTTCAATGGACGGCAATGAAAGGTGATACCATTGATCTGTCGGAAAAGGAGGAATTTACTACCATGATGAAATATCCACTGCGGGCCCACATCTCCCCCAGAGTGCGTTCTCAGAATTGGTAAACAAGCTGTGAATCTAACAATCACGGGAGTTCAAAGGTTCACCGAAGCACCATAGCTAAAATATGCTTTATAATTTGGTTAAGAATTTCAAAATACAATCATGGAGGCGACCAATGATAGCAAGCGAGAAGATACTTATGGAAGATGCTGCATATTGATATTGTTGATCCTTAATTCACTGTGTTTCTTTTTCAGCTATGTTTTTAGTCCTTCCTTTAAAATTGTGTAATTTTGAGATATTATTAAGTAGGAAATTTTAATTAGACATCATGTTACAATATTGCCCTTAGGATGCCATCCTATGGGATTTGAATCCTTATGATTCCATCCTGTAAATGGAAATTGGACCATTGTGCCCCTATTATGTATTTTAGTAGTTCAGTATCTAATAGCAATTTATATTCCGGAAAATGGAAAGCATACTATCTTTGAAGTCATTTATTGGTCAATCAGTTAACCACTAATTACGGCATTGCAATCAAATTCAGATTTGATTACCATTCTCTTTTCATTCTCTTCTTAGTAGTATATTATCTAATAGTATTTTAGTAAATATATTACCAATTAATCACCTATTCCCTTTTTCATAAACATATTACCCAGAGTTTTCCCTTTTTAATGGGAATCAATTACTCATTGTATTCCCTTTTTCAAGTCAATAACATAAATGTGCTCTCTCTCTCTCTCACCACTAGTATTTCCAAAAAACCCTAAACTCACTCACTCACTCTCTCTATCTAGACTGTGATGGTTGCACGGAGATGGTGGTGACGGAGCGCTACCACCACCACACAGCGAGGGCAGTTGGAGATTGAAGGCCAGAGATCGAAAAGGAAGAGCGGTGGTTGCCGGCCAGAGATCAGAGAGGTGGGAGATCGGAACGGCGGCGAGAAGGAAAAGAACATTGACTGCCAAGGTGTTTGTCGCCAATGAGGCTTTAATGGAACCATTGGTAGCGATAGAAGGGCCACGAGTGGTCTCCACTCAAGCTGCATCCATGGTATAATCATGTCACGATTGGTGTAATCCATTAGGTTTACTTGTTTCATGCTTTTTTTTTTTTTTTTTCAATTGAAATGGTGGTGGTGAGTTCCAAATCTTGTTAATCTCGATATTTTTTTTGGAACGAATGGATTTATGTTTTCAATTTTTTCATGAGATTTGTTTGGGATCAGTGGGTTTTGCATGTTTTTGGGGTGAACGTGGTTTCTTTGTTTACCATGTTAGCTAAATCGTACATTGAATATGGTGTATTAGTGTATAGAGTTGATTCCAGGTTTCATGGTGTATTTGTTACCCATGATTTTTTTACACAGTATTAATCATGGTTAATTTCATTACCATGTTTTTCACGATTGTGGCTTGGGTTGTGGCTTTATAGAGCATTAATCTACTATATCTTTCATGGTATTTTTATGTTTTTTATTTGTGGTGCATTAATCTACCATATTTTTATGATTTTTTTTTATTTCAATCTGACTTTTATACTTGGACTACATATATCTATTTTTATAGTGCATTAATGTGTCATGTTCCTTAGTTCATTTATTTACACTTGTATTATACTACTATTCAGAAAATGTATAATGTTATGATTTTTTAGGTCAAAATGTCATTATATATTTTTTTTCATTTTTGTTCTAAGATTTTAGGTGTGAGAAAATTAGGAGAGAGAATTATAAGATTAGAAAAGGGAGATTTTTCAAGATAGGGGAGAGAGAGAGAGAGAGAGAGAGAGAGAGAGAGAGATAAATTAGGAAAGATTAGGAGAGAGAAATGTTAAGAAATTAGGAGAGAGAATTATTAAGAAAATTAGAAGAGAAATATTAGAAAAATTGGGAGAGCGAAAGGGTATTTTAGGGTTTATTTGAATTTCAGGATGTAATCATAAATATTCAAATCTCAAGGGATGGAATCATAATGATCTTTTTTATACAGGATGCCTAATTAACTCTATTTACAAAAAATACGTTAAGAGTTATAAATTCTTGTGAATATCCTACATCCATTTGGCCATTAAATGAGAGTACAATTTGTCTATATGTAGAGGAAAAGTCATAAAAAAAAGCATTTTAAAAATTCAATCAACAATTGGAGCAAATTTATGCGAAAACAATAAATTAATTAGGTAAAAAAAAAATGAGACAAAAAGAATAGTTTATAGACTTATTTTTTCTATAAATAATGAAAATCACAATGCCACATAAAGAGCCACGTAAAACAGAAACAACTTTAGGTTCTCTTAACTTGCCATCATGAGGAAAATGACCGATGAACAGGGGGAAAAAAAAAAAAAACTTGTCAAGAAAATGATGCATAATAAGGGTTCTTAAGAAAATTTTAATGAAGCAAAATAAAGGACTAGAGAAGATACTTTACTTTTTTTTTTAAAATAAAAAAACATCAATAACAATAACAATAACATAACCCATCTAGTCCCCAGTCGTTAGGGGTATGAGCGGGGATGATTGGAGACAGACCTAACCTTGGCTATATGCACAAAGTGTTTGCCTTCAGAATGCCACTAAAACAATGGCCCTCCTAAACCTCCAAGAACCGAGGAGCTATAGGGACATTTTGCCGCAAAACCATACCAACAAATGCCAAAAGGCATAAGGGAGGGCAGACCTATAAACCCAAATCAATTTTTGTGCTCATTACTGTACTTCCTTCATTCATGGTCCGGAGCATCTCACTAATGAGCACTCTTTTAAAAAAAAATTGTCAAAAAGTTACTCGCTCCCTCCCAATTTGCATGAATTTTTTTTGGGTAATTATGCATTTTGCACGCAAACAATAATGAATTATCATGATTTTTTTTTCCAAATTTTTTTACACTAGATTTAAGCTTTGTCAAGAAAATGGTGCATAGTTTCTGATTTTTTTCCAATATTCTTAATGAAAAATGGATACATTGGATCGAGTATTTATAGTTATCTGATTGAACTTATTTTTCACAAGAAGCACTTGATAAATTATTTTAAATTTAATGAATTTCTCAAATTATTTATGAGAGACCTGTAAATGAACTCCACGGGCCGCTGATCTATGCACCATCAGTGCACTATACATCGGTACGAGAGAATTATCCTTATCTCATCTCACATATACCTCGACAACATACATCAATCTTTAAAGAATAGAAGTAATCAATTACATCTCGAAAACCCTAGCCACCATTAATATTACTCTTCCTCCTTCCCCTCCCCCCTAGGGTTTCAATACCCATGGTGGTTGGAGGGGAGGGCCATGGTACTATTTATTTTCTTCGTTCGTTCTTTCTTTTTCTTTTGTCTCTCCAGATCAACGCCTTGTCGTCTGATCTGAGAGAGTTATGTCTCTCGCTTTGTGAGAGTTGTTAGTTTCGTTTTTGAACAAATTTTCATCTACAGATCGGGTACTTTCAGTCGTGGTTGCTTTACAATGGTATCTGTGCCAACATTGTTCTTACCCTACATGATATCGCTGGCAGGGCAACTCATGGTGGCTTTGAAGATCTATAGTTTTGAGATTTCATTGGTGCGAGCATGTTTGGTTGGAGTCCATCCGATCATCTGGGTATTTTTTTTTTTTGTCTTTTATCTTTAACTAGTACTAAGTCTCTTCAGAGATGCTAATTCTATGTATGAATCTTGTAAGTGCCGCTGTTTGCGTCAGATCATGTCTGAGTTAGGGTGAAATACATCGATTGCCTTGTGCGTTTCTTGTTCTCTATTAAGATGATCAGTTTGGCTTTGTCCGAGATCTTTATAATGAATTCCGTTTTTGTAAGTGCCGTTGGGCGTACATCCCATGTTTTCCATCATTTAAGCCTTAATTTTGTTCAAAAGTATACGAGCAACTACACAGATTCTTTACTAATAAAAATGGTGAAGATCTAACGAAGGCCTCCTTACAAGATTTGATGATGAAAGTCAAATTACTTTTTATTTTCTTAATGACCTAATTGTACTAGCAGAACTATGCCACTACAAATTCGTAAGCCCTGACATGATCAAGTTGAAGGCCCAAGGCAAGATTGACCAAAAAGATGGATCAAGCCGCGGAACTACTTGAGGATGGTGGATTTCCTTACCCAAATTAATTTACAATTGCATAAACGACACATAATGAGGATGGTGGATAATGCATTTTCAACGTTCACAAATAAACTTCAAGACACAACACCTTATCTTAACTACTTGAATAATCTTTCTTCACACATCACCTACTCACATCCTGATAAAGGGAAGCGTGTAGAAAAGATGAACAAGAACGATCACGAACAAGAACGATCATGAACAAGAATTTAGAGAAACTCTCTCTAAAACTCAAATTTTCATTAATCAATATAACAATTGACTAGACCGAGGGCTTACAATATCAATATATAGGCTACGGAAACCCTAGGAATAAACCGGAAAAAGGCAACAATTGCCGACTAAACATAAAATAAAGAAAATTCCGAAAATTACCAAAAACGAAAATGTTTGGGTTAGGCTCAAATATGAAAACCAAAATAAAAAAGATAGCTATTTCCAAAAACCTAGGTCAAAACGGAATTGAATTGACCAAGTAATTAGCAGATTGATTATTTCCTAAAACGGCAAATTTGATGTTTTGAAGGCCTAAACGAGGGAATTAGGCCCAAAACCACTGGTTCCCAACCTACGAGCCTTATTCGTTGGGCCGTTTCACATCAACCATAAGATCCATGGACCAATCCGCCACTGACCGTTTTCCCCACTTTTCTATCAAGCTTTTCCAAGTAGCGGCACGCGACCAAATCTGCATCACATGATAATAACTTTAGGCTATCAACTATTGAACTTTCATCTCTCCGCGTGACTCGTCATAATATTTCCACTTAACAAATCTCCGTATATTTCCTCAAAGTCCAATCAACCGGGTCCAACAACGCTCATAAAACCATCTCTAAAATACTGTATAGTTCATATTAACAAAATAACCGTTTTGTTCCTTTGTATCAAGTTATCCATAGATCATAACTTTTAATTAATAACCAATAACAATGAGATTTGGATCCCCTTAACCGCATTTCATGGGCCTCGTTCACCCTTGCTAAGATTCACGGGCCTCGATACCCCTACCTAGAGACGCACCACATGATGGTCCTAGTAACCACAATTTCATTTTCTTTCGTTTACATAAAATATTTAAGTATATCCCCTTCGGAATACATCAAGCGTATCCGTTAACTCTTACAATCATTTTCTTTCGTTTACATAGAATATTTAAGTATCCCGTTGAGAACACATCAAGCGTATCCGTTAACTCTCACAATTCAATATCACGTGTCCAACAAGTATTTCATAGCAAGTATCAATCACATGTTCAAGTATTTCATAAGTATTCGGAGCACTCCAAGTACTTACGTATCCTACATGTGTCCATATATCCCCCATGTGCCCCACAAGTATCCCATGTCCCTTAAATGCCCAAGTGTCCCTCAAGTACTCAACATATATTTCACCGTAGCCCACACGTGTCCAAGTGTCCCCCTGGTATCCCACAATTGTCACGTGTCTCTCGAATGCCCAAATGTCCAACGACGTTTTAGATTCATTTCGTATTTTAAATTAACATTCGGGGTTCAAGATTCCACTATCCCTTCTCCGTACCTTATGGGTTTTGTGAATCCTTTTTTAGCGACACATCTATAGATGGTCCCAATGATTTACATCATCTCCAAGTCGTTTTCCTTTCTATTCATTCGATTAACCAAGTGTCTACTCATGTCATTAATTTTCAAATTGAGTCGAGGGTGTCCATAGTACTATATCACTACGTGTTCCTGAATGTAGTATCACTTCTTCGCATTATGTTCGCATTCTTGATTTCAAGTCCATTCACATTTAACAAGTTTTCAAATTTGTATCACACGTGTCATGATGTTTGGTGCAAACAGGGACTAAATGAGCGTCAAGGGTGTACAAGGGTTACAAAGCAACACTCGGGGAATATCCTGCCAAAACAGTTTGGACGATCGGGATTCCCGTCCGGATGAAAATTCCAGCAAGACAGATTACACCCATAAATTTGCAAATTTTGATATTTTGGTCCAAACTCAACAAGTTATGCTCAAACCTAAAAATTTATGGTATAAATCAACTATATCCAACTAAGGGGGAGATCTATTCTAATAACAATAAGTGGATCAAGCAATCTAACCAAGAACTCGACCAAATCTCATATTTCAAACCCTAGAAAGTAGGTTCTTATCAAATCAAAAGAACAAGAAAAATTTTGAGGTTCATACTACACATATTCCTACGAACACATATAAAACATGTAAGAAACCCTTACCTCAAGTGGTTGAGCTCCAAATCAAGTTTGTGAACAAACCCCAGCTCTCTAAACTTGTTTTCCTCCAAAAATCAGCCTTCTCAAGCTCCAAGCATGTGAATCCCGAGTCTAGATGATGCATACACGAAGGATCTATGTGGGTTTCATGTGTTTCATGGGAGAAAATCATTTTCCCTCTCTTACCAAATACACTAATTACACCTCACACCCCTCACTTCATTAATGTGTCACTAAAAAGTCCAAAATCAATTCGTTTCTCACAGTCACCCACACTTAAACTTTTAAAAAGAAATTCCTAAATGTCCAATTCCAAATTTGAAAATTTTACGCGAATTTCTGTGTCTTTACATTTCAAGATTTTGTTTGTGCTTTTATTTTTTTTAGTAAGTTAAGATCATTGAGTATATTCAAATTTCTCTAATTCGGGGAGAAATATTGTGACAGAAGTTTCCATTTCATGCATCAATTAGTGAAAATATAAATGCATTTTGAAAGCATATTAGTTGTGTCTTGATACCTATGATTTTTGGCACAATTAATAATCTCGATAAACTTTAAAAAGTGAACGTTTTGAATTATTAAATTGTTCCACAAAATTTATCAAAGAAAAAAAAAAAGTCCGAGAAAAACCTACAGAAAGACAGTAATGGACTAGCGAGGATTAGGATTCATCCGCGTATGCAAAAGATCACTTCCGAAATCCAGAAAATCTCGGTAATTCCTTCTGCACCGACGGGGTGCACTGACCCCGTACCGATGGCGTCGTGGACGCCGTTGTGGGTCCCAAACAATCAATCCGAGCCGTTCATCCTTCTCAAAATCAAATTCCGAGTGGGCCCACACGGGAATCGAGGCAATCGGACAGATGTATGAGCTCGATCCAAAATCATCCCATTTCATTGACCCACAATGGCATCCACGACGCCGTCGGTATGGGGTCGGTGCACCCCCGTTGGTGCAGGTAGAAGGGTTCAGAAAATCTGATGAATGAATGGACAGATATTATTTGCCAACAAAGAAGCAGATCCCGAGTGCTGTAGGGCGGCCCAGTAGTGTGGCATTTGAACTGTTGATCTCAGCAATCAACGGCTTAAATTTTATCTTGGCAATGGACGGTTCAGATCTGCAAAAATGCTGAAATGAAATTAGGATCGTTGAAAATTCATCAGACGACTCGGATACCGCACTACAAGAGCGCCCTATAGTACCACTCCTTTTCTAAGTACAAAACCTCGTGATGTAAGAAAAATTGAAGCATATCTTGTTGGGTCAACGTAAATCTCTTTCGTATGAACGGATGAACCTCGTTGTATGTTTCTTGGATGACCATAACAGCAAACAAGTCCAAGAGACCATTTCTTAATCGTTAAGAGTTTTTTAATGTCTTCTTCTACAAGTATTCGTCGTGGCCAACCCACTTCACACCTTATATAAAGTTAAAAATTAGTTCTTTAATATGCAAAGATTCGACATATTGATCACTATATAAAACAAACTGTCATAAAGATAAAAATTAATACTTAAATTGGGGTACGAGGTCCTTGTAATAAGGAACTCACTACAGGACTGTAGTGAGCTCATCCAGCCATCCATCTCTGTAATGAACATTTCGGATTTTAATCTAAATAATGAACGACTCGAATCATTTAGAGTTTAGATTAAATCCGAGTTGTCTGTGCTGAGATGAATGGCCGGATGAGGCTCACTACAATCCTGTAGTTACCAGGGCCCGGGTTCCCTTAAATTGTACTCCATCTTAAAAAAATAAAATTCCCACAAAAAAATTAGAGATGAATGTTCTTCAATTTCCGATTAACTAAAAATTTCCCCCTATTTTTTCTCTCTCTATTTTTTCAACAACTGAACAGAACTTCAGGTGGACACGACTCGACCTGGACACAACGGTGGCCTAAGGCAAATATCGAAGAATAGGACTTAAATTTTAGGGAATTTTTTTAAAAAGCCCCCCAAACTTTGACTTCCATATTTCATAAGCTTTTAAACTTCAATAAACTTCAATTAAACTCCCAAACTATTGCTCCGTTAATCAATTTACAACCTACCATTTAAATTCGTCAAATTGATAACGCCTTTGGCTGACAGAGTTATTTTTTCCGGTAATTTTCCGTTGCTGATCATCTTCTTCTTTTTTTTAATCTTCTTCACTCACTCTAATCAGTCTTAACATCACCAACTCCGGCCGATCAAAAAATAAAATAAAATTGACCAACTCCATCTTCCACTGAAATCTCCATAACCGCCGTCGAACCAAGAGTAACTCGTCCGATGAACTTGTGCCAGTCTCGATTTTCCAGTGGGTTTGGTGGTGGGGATGATTTGTGAGAGGATGGGGAAGGAAGTAAGTGGGGATTTTGATGGGGGACTTGAAATGGTACAAAAAACAGATGCTTTTCCCAGGCAGTGAGGACCTGGAAATCGAGGTAGAGTTCTTTACACTCAATGGTGGCACCACAACCAATGAGAATGTTCTGACTAATCAGCGCCGCTGATTCCCTGAATCGTTCACCACCTGCTTCTCCTCTTTGTACCCTTTCATTATCCGAACCAGAGAACTCACATCAGCCGCCATTTCTTTTCCACCGAGGTTAACAGAAATAGGGAGAGATGAAGAGAGAGAGAGAGAGAAGAATGGAGCTCCGTTATATGGATTTGGGTAAATCAATGGAAAAAAATAGCCAAAGGCATTATAAATTTGACGTATTTGGACGGTAGGGGTAAGTTGATTAACGGAGAGGTAATTTGGGAGTGTAATTGAAGTTTATTAAAGTTCAAGAATCTATGAGACATTAAGGTCAAAGTTTGAAGTTTTTTTTTTAAAAAAAAAATTTCCCTAATTCTTTTCTTCAAGTGTATAATTTTTTTTTGATCTTATATGCTCCATTAGATACTAGAAGTAATTAAGGACTCTAAGGGCACTTCGGATCCACTGTTCAAAAGTTGCTGTCCTGCATTGGTGTCCCACCCCTAAGAAGTTGACACGTTGCTCACCCCTTCCCAATTCTAACTCCCACTAACACCGTTGGCTTCCCGTTCTAATTAATTGTACACTCCAAAACTCCTCACTTGCAGGTGCTTGGGTTGTTAAAAAAAGCCTCTATCTGATTCAGCTGATTTTTCACACGTACCTTCAAAATATATAATAAAAAAAAACTCGAATAAAAATCAATTTATAATCAGATATCAAAAACCGATAGGAGTGTTTTCCAAATTTGATGGCTTGTATTTTTCAAAAAATATTATTTCACAATGTTCTCGGGAGACTAAGGCCTAGTTTTCCAAAAAAATTTAGCAACTCAGTTGCTAAACTCAACCATAATTCACTAGGTGCTAAAATCATGATTTTGAAATAAAAAAATAAAGGCTTTGTTTTGTTGCATTTTCATTTTCGGTTTGGCTTCAATTTTAAATTGAAGAGTCTTTGATTTGATTGAAGACGTTGGGCAGCAAGTGGGCCACTGTCCATTTCCATCACATTTACTTAAACTACTATGGTAGCAACCTCTTCACATATGGTGCACAATCAGCACACGGGACCCACCTACGGGCCTCACAGATGTAATCCGCACCGTTCATTAAGTTTAAAATATTCTTTCAAGTGACTCCATAAAAAATCAGCTCAATCACATGTTTATAAGTGTTTGATCCAACGTACCAATTTTTCATTCAAAATATGGAATCCTTGATTCTGAAAGAGAAATTAGTACATTGCATCAAACACTTATACATATTCGATTGAGCTAATTAACAAAATAATTTCAAATTAATGAACAGTGCGAATTACATCTATGGGGCCCGGAGGTGGGTGTCATGTGCTGATTTGTGCACCATATGTGAAGAGGTTGCTATCATAGTAGTTTAAGTAAATGTAATGGAAAAGGACTCTTGCCCAACCTCTTCAATCAAATCAGAGACTCTTCAATTTAAAATTGAAGCCAAACCCAAAATAAAAATGCAACCGAACAAAGCCAAAGTGATTTCGTGTATCGTTTTCGATTTTTTTTTCACACCAAATTAAAGTACTCATCGTGTATGTTGATTCGGTGTGAAAAAATTCAAAAAATAATACACGAAAATACTTAATTTTTTTATTTGAAATATTATAATTTTAACACCTGATGAACTCATTTGTTAAACTCATAGTGATTTTAGCAATTACTAAAAGTTTTTGGCCTCAAAGCAACCGCGTCACCTTAGACCTGCTTTAAGAGAGTGATGTACGACTTTTCTACAAATATCATACTACAAGAGTGAACATTATTTAAAACGAGCAGATCTTTTTAAGTTTTAACCCACCATATCCATTTCCCACACAGAGAGAAACAGACATGGAGACCTGGTTCATCATCGTCATCTCCCTCTGCATCTCAGCTCTCATCAAACCCATCTTCAACCTATTAATCCTCTCCTCTCCTTCCCACAACAAGCAGAAGAAGAAACTCCCCCCTGCACCCACCCCCCTCCCACTAATCGGCAACTTGCTATGGCTCCTCCAACCATTCTCTGAACTCTTATCCGCCCTCCGTTCCTTCCAAGCCAAACACGGCCCCATCACTTCCCTCCGAATCCGGTCTCGCCTCGCGATCTTCATCGGTTCCCCCACCTTAGCCCACCAGGCCCTCGTCCAAAACGGCGCCGTCTTCGCCGACCGCCCCAAGGCCCGCGCTGCGGGAAAAATCATCAGCAGCAACCAGCACATAATAAGCTCGGCCGCATACGGCCCAACTTGGCGCCTCCTCCGCCGTAACCTGACATCAGAGATCCTCCACCCCTCCCGAGTCAATTCCTACTCCGCCGCCCGCCAGTGGGTCCTGACGATTCTCTTTGACCGCCTCGTTGGGTCCCAGTCAGAGGCGGAGGGGGTTCGGTTGGTTGATCATTTCCAGTATGCTATGTTTTGCCTCTTGGTGTTGATGTGTTTTGGGGACAAGTTAGAAGAGAAGCAAATCAGGGACGTCGAGAGGGTTCAACGCCAATTGCTAGTGATTGCTAGTCGATTTGATATTCTCAACCTCTGGCCCGTGCTAGGTAACGCGTTCTCTAAATGAAAGTTGATGAAACGATGGAGTTCTTCTCCAGTAATTGTTCGATTTCCATTGCTAGCTATAACTATTGTTAAAATTTGGGCCCGAGAACAGGACCGGCCCTGAGGTGAAGCCAGAGGTGCGGCAGCTTTAGCCCGTAATTTAAGCGAAAAAAATGGGGCCATTTTCAACCATTTTCAGCAAAACTAATTTTCATAATATATATAAACTATGCTTCATACTAGACAAAGTGATAAGTTGTCACGGTGGTAAGTGCTTTGTCACTACAGGCAAAGCACCCTTGGTTTGAAACTCAATAGCACCACCGTTTGGTGGCCTTTTTTTTGTCCATAGTTTTTTCCAAATACAACATATAACTCTTGAACCATTTGTATTAGTATAAATTAATAAAGCATTTTTAGTAGTAGATGTCAGTCAAGTCCAATGTGTAAATATTTTGCACTCCATATTATGATATATATATATTTTTTTTTCAAATCTTGATTTATTATTTTTAATCAACAAACTTCAATAGAAAATGCTTAAAACTAATATTTTTTTATTGTTAAAAATAATGTTTATACAATTGCAAATAATAACATGGTTAGTTAGAAAAATGCATTCTATAAGTGGTACTTTTTCGAAAAACAAAAAATCTCTAGTGGTATAAAAAATTTAAAGCTTTATATATTCGTTAAGTTACGAAGGTAAAATACCATGTTAATTCTTTTTACCTTTTATAGTCACCTACATGAAATTTTTCTTGATAAAAAACCTAGGGCCCTATTTTTCAAATTCGCTTTAAGCCTTTCAAATGTCAGGGCCGGCCTTGCCCCGAGAAAACCATTGATAATTGTTCCCAATGTATTGGAGCTGAAGTTAGTTCATTGTTAGGCATCTACTTTGGTTGTCAAAAACCCAATCACATAATGCGCAAATCTAAGTTTGATAGTATGCGTGCACGAGTTAAATGTTACTGTCTTTTTTAATTAGAGTTAAATGTGATTGTCAGAGAGAGTTTTAGATATTAAAAGCCAAAGTTCATATGTAACTAACGTCACAAGTTGAAAGATGTACACTAGAAACAGTCCCTCTCTGATAGAAAGGCCCGACTTGAAAAAACCTGAAGGTATGGGGTTTGAGTACGTATAGATCACATGCAATGTCTTTTGGTTATAACCCCCTATTCATGTATACAACCTTTGGGAAAAAAAGGCCCGATGATGCTCAAAGAAAAGACGGCTTAAATGCTCATAAAAGTGGTCTCTTAAGGACCACAATTTAAGTGATATGTTGCCTTCTTCAGGCATAATTTGCATTAATTTTAATGGTTGTTCTCCAGTGGCCTGGCAAGAAGTTGGACAAATTGTTCTCCACTACCATAGATTTTCATATCTTGAAATTGAGAGTTCCAACTCAGTTTTTAGAAGACTTTTTTCGTAGGGAAAAAAAAATGAAAAAAGAAGAGAACAATTCTTCTCATGTTTGGAACAGAATCTTGTGTTTTGCTTTTGGGAGTGAGGACACAGAACGAAAGTAAAATCAGTCGTGCTAACAATTGGACAGAACAGTAGTTGCAAGAAAATAGTGGCAAAATATTTAGAATTTCAATACAATTCGTATAGTATGTCATACATTTTTACATGTTTCTATGTCCTTTTTTTTTTTTTTTAGAGTTTTCAAGACATTATTTGGGCTTCAATGGTCTTCTTGGATGGGGATACTGTTTTTTTTTTTCCAGGTAAGATAGTGTTTCGTAATCGTTGGCAACAACTCCTACAGCTGCGCCAGAATCAAGAAGATGTCTTGATTCCTCTTATCAAATCCCGGATGGAAGTTGTTAATCGACGAAAAGAGGGGAAAACGGAAGCTGAAAAGGAGAGTGTAGTGGCATACGTGGACACATTGGTGGATCTAGAGCTTCCGGATGAGAATAGAAAGCTCAACGAGGAGGAGATGGTGAGCCTCTGCAGCGAGTTTTTAAACGCAGGAACCGATACAACCTCCACTGCATTGCAATGGATCATGGCCAATTTGGTGAAGTACCCTCATGTTCAAACCAAGTTGTACGAAGAAATCAATGGCATTATGGGCCAATCGCCCCAACTTAGAGAGAAGAAAGATAAAGAAGCCATGGTAATGATAAATGAGGATGATTTACACAAGATGCCATACTTAAAATCCGTCGTTTTGGAAGGTCTCAGGCGCCATCCACCCGGACAACTCGTCTTGCCCCACAAGGTGACCAAGGACGTGGAATTGGAGGGTTACCTGGTGCCGAAGGATTCAATGATCAATTTCATGGTGGCGGACATTGGGTGGGACCCAAAGGTATGGGACGAACCTATGGAGTTCAAGCCTGAGAGGTTTCTCGCTAATGCTAATAGTAGCGGTGGTGGAGCGCCAGATTTGTTTGATATAACAGGGGCTAGGGAGATCAAAATGATGCCATTTGGGGCAGGAAGGAGGATGTGTCCAGCATCTGGATTGGCTATGCTTCACTTGGAGTTTTTCGTTGCCCATTTGGTTTGGTATTTTGAATGGACGGTCGTGGAAGGGGATACTGTTGATCTATCGGAGAAGCAAGAGTTCACTACTGTGATGAAATATCCACTACGTGCCCACATCTCCCCTAGAGGGATTTCTCAAAATCAGTAAACTGTATTTGATAGTCGGAATATTTCTATATATGTTTAGTTGCATCTACGTATGTGCATATGCTTTAGTTTATTTTTATTGTCGCATCCTCACTCTCTTGTTTCCTGAAGTGTTCATTTTGTTTGCCTCTCCGCTTCCATTAAGTTTTCACCTTCCATTTGCTAGGCTAGTTTTGCGCACCTAATACTTTGAGTTTGGAAAGTTCCAACGAACCCCATAACTACCCACTCTTTTTGGCTGCAACGTCGGAGCGATTAGGTATATATTATAGATAATCTTTGCTTGAGACGCATTACCTTTGATAATATCTGTCACGTTCGTTCCGTTCCAATATGATTGAAACTGTTCTTCCTGTGTTGGTCAGGGATTGCCTGAATGCTATTTCTAATCACTTTCGGCAATCCTTTTCCACTTCAGATCTTTTCCTAAATTTCTTCTTTTACATTGGTCCGTTCGATTCTCGGCTCCGCAAGAATTGCAAATCCAATAAAAAGTTTATTTAAAATTTGAACTGTGCAATAAATTTTTGGACGGACGGCCGAGATGCGCGACGACCGCCACCTGGTCATCCAAGTTTTTTTTTTCGTTTGTTTGGGGTATCTGGATTAATAGAAATTAGAAACAGACATCTGTTCGAAGAGCTAAGCCAGTCCAACTGACTCTCAGGCCCTATGCAAGATAGATTACTCAAGGTTCACAATGTAAGAAATTACATAATGTGGCCTACATTGTCATTTTCTCTATTTATTAATTGAAGTTGTGAGTGATAAATAAAATTTTCAATTATTAGGTGTCTAATTGTTAAAATGTGCCTTATTATAAATATACATATTATGTGTGAAAGGGTGTCTTATGTGAAAAGGTATACTTATTGAAAAAAAATGTATACTTATTGGAGACAAGTTAGATGAGAAACAAATCAGGGAAGTTGAGAGGGTTACACGACAGTTGGTGCTGAGTTTAAGGCGGTTCGACATACCCAACGTTTGGCCCCTGCTGGGTATGTGTTCTCTACTTGAAACCAATGCTCTCTACTAAGGAATTGGATCCGAGATTTTTCCAAATTTAAGATTACAATAAACAGTCAAAACCATTAATTGCAGTAAGGAACGGTCCAGATTTGGGTTGACTCCAGTTCAAATTGGACAACCGGTGAGGATCCAAATTCCTCTCTATTATTTGTCACATCACACGCAACTATGAAGGGGCTTATGGGGGCTAGGGGGACCATTTGGCCATCTCTATAATTATCTAAGTTAATTTTTTTCAAGTACCACAAATTTATATGATAGGTCTCCCACGTACTAGTCCCTAATTCTTGTAATCCCTATAGTCTTTACGTGTTTTCACTAATATTTACCTATATTTTATTGATATTTTTGTAGCTTTATGGTGATGTTCATGTTGTTGTTTGTTGCTCAGATGCTTATTGTTGCTATCTTGGTGTTTGCTTTTGAAATTTATGCTTTTATCTTCTCTTATTGCAACATATCATATATATTTTCTTTGCCAATCCAAAATATTGGTTGTGTTTGGTTTGGGTTTTGAGTTTTGGTTTTTGTAATGATTAGAGGGAGAAATAGGGATAATAATTAAAAAATAGGTATTAATGATTGGAGAGAGATAGAGAGAAAAATAAAAATAATATTTAAAAATAGGAGTAATAATTGAGAAAACCGGTTCTTAAGAACCAAACCAAACCGGTCCAGAAAATCTGATGTATGAATGGACCGATATTATTTTCCAATAAAGAAGCGGACCAGGAGTGTTATAGGGCGGTCGCCCTATAGCCCGACCGTTTCCTTTTCTAAGTATCGTGATGTAAGAAAAAGCAGCAATGATACATACACACACAAAAAATACCCACAATTTATCCACACAGTCACACAAGTGTGTGGGCTCCACACACACTTGCACATCTAGTGTGTGTGGAGCCCACACACTTGTGTGAGTGTGTGGGTAAATTGTGGGTATTTTTTGTGTGTATGTATCATTTTTGAAGAAAAATTGAAGTATATCTTGTTGGACCAACGTATCTCTCTTTCGTATGAACCTTGTTGTATGTTTCTTGGATGACCACAAAAGCAAACAAGTCCAATAGACCATTTCTTAATCGTTAAGAGTCTTCTTCTACAAGTTTTCGTCGTGGCCCGGTGTTTTGGCTTAAAAAGCTAATTTAACTTTTTTTTTGTCTTTATTTGATTTTTTTTTTGCATTTGTTAGTTTTGCTCTTTGTATTGATTTTTTGAGTATTATTGGTTCGTCTCGGCGAGAGGAATCCAAAAAGGTAAAAGATTATGAGTAGAACTCTCAATTTTTTGAATAAGATTGAAAAAAATGTAAAAAGCTGACTTTTTGACTTTTTTTTGTCTTTATTCAAAAAAAATTATGCTTCAATTATAATTTTTTACTTTTTTTATTCTTCTCGCCGAGACGAACCAATAATACACAAAAAGTTGATGGAAAACTAAAAAACATGGAAAAAAAAAACAAATAAAAACGAAAAAATAAATCAGCTAACTTTTTAGGCCAAACACAAAGTTAAAAACTAGTTCTTTTAATATGTAAGATGCAACATATTGATCACTATATAAAACAAATAGTCATAAAGATAAAAATTAATACTTAAAAATTGGGGTATGGGGTTCCTGTAGTGAGGGGCTCACTACAGGGTTATAGTGAGTTTATCCTGACGTTCATCTCGGTAATGAACGCTCAGATTTTAATTTAAACAATGAATGGCTCGGATCATTTGGAGTTTAGATTAAATCTGAGCCGTCGGTACCGAGATAGACAGCCGGATGAGATTCACTACAATTATATAGTGAGTTATCTCACAACAGGGCTCGCTTTCCCTAAATGGTATCTTAAAAAAAAAAATTCCCACAAAATCTTGTATATTCTTTCATAGAAAAATCTAAACATAGTATGAAAACTACAGAGGAAAGTTCTTCAATTTCCCGCTAACCGAAAATTTCTCCCCATTTTTCTCTCTATTTTCACAACAACTGAACAGGACTCCAAGTGGACATGACCCGGCCTTGACACAACAGTGGCCTAGGCAAATATCGAAGAATAGGACTTACTAATTCTTAGGCCCCGATTGGATGAGAGATTATTTTCAGGAGAATAAGTTATGGAGGGAGATAAGATAAGAGGAGGTATTATTTTGAGGGATTTACGGGCCGGTACAAAAAATTAGAGTTAATTCCCTCCGGATCAACCCAAGTTTTCAAAAGTCCCACAAAGGTAATTACGGAGATTTCTCCCAAAATTACCCCAGCCGCCCCTTTTTGTACTCTTTCCTGGCGTCCTTTTTTCTACTTTCCCTCCTCTCCACTACCACACCCTCTCACTACCCTAGAGACAGAGAAATTCATCTTCTCATCTTCACTTCCAGATCGAGAAAGGGAGAGAGAAACTAACCATGGACATCCATACCATCTAGATCGCCGGTCGTTCGGCGCCTCTCAGCCGTTCAAGGGGCATCTCAGCCATTCAAATTGGAGTTGACTACCAGTGGCCATGAGTACCAGGTGAATACGTCAGATCTTGTTACTTCCAGATCTTCACTTCTAAATCTTTACTTCCTGATCTTGTTACTTGGTTCGAGATTATACAAATTCGCAGTTTTTTAATACAAAATAATCGTAGTATGTTTTTGCAAATTCGCCAAAAAATTTATACAAATCCATGGAGATTTATCCTATTTTATACAAATTCGCAGTATTTTTTTACAAATTCGCATTTTTTTTTTGACAAATTCGCAGCGATCTTTTGTCGGCCGGAATTAAAGTTTAGATCGTGTTACACGTCAACAATACAGTTTTTTACAAATTCACAAAGAAAATTATGCAAATCTATGGGGATTTATCCTATTTTATACAAATTCGCAGCAAAAAATTGTTTGAAGCATTTTTTTTTTTTTTTTGCTGTAGTTCGTCAAAGAACAGGACACATGTCAGAACCCGATCAGCCGCACCTCCTGCATCTCCAACACTGCTTCCCCTCTGAGTGGCAATAGAGTCAAGCTCGTCAAAGAACAAGATTTGCTGTAGTACGTGATTTTACAAATTCACATTTTTTTACAAATTCGCATTTTTTTTTTACAAATTCGCAATTTTTCATCATCTGAACCCGATGGGAATCAACTATGTTTTTGTAAATCATTAATAAATCTCAACGGCTACACACTTGTGACTCTTTTGCCTTTGGTAAGTACACACCTATCCACTTATTCAAGTAATAACACTTAGCAAGTGGATTTTGCCGGCCGGAAAAAGTCGCCGGCCGGAAGTTTTAAAAATTCGTTGTAAATTTTGCCCGCCGAAAAAAGTCACTGGCCGGAAAAAGTAACCGACAGGAAAAGTTCGTCGGCCGGAAAAGTTGGTCTGCCGGAAAAGTTCGTCGGCCAGAAGTGATGGTGGGTGGAGTTGGGGGAGTGGGAGGTGGAGTAAAGTGTAAATATGTATTTCAAGGGTAGAAAGGTAATCTTAATAATGAGATTGTACTTAGAGGTAATTAAAAATTGAGTGTATCCTTAGTGGGAATTAAGGATTAATTTTCTAGACCTACTGGTAATTTTCTGTATTATTTTTGAAGGGTTGGCTCACATTGATGTGATGTTTACGGATGGGAGATAAAAAAAAAGTAGATGGTTTGGATGAGTGATTAAATAGGGGGATAACTTTTGACTTGGTTTGGATGTTTTATAAATAAGAGGGGGTAAATGATGAGAAAAACTGTCAAATGACTCTTTTGCCCTTGTGCTGTCCCAAATTTGATTGTGCATTATATTAATTATATAATTGCAAAACCTAATCTATTTAATTAATTTTGGACAGTTTGAAGCTATAATAATTTATTTCATTGAAAATTTAATTTTTTAAATATGTACATTTGAATAGTTGTTTGTTTATTTCATATAAATTATTAAAACTAACCCATAATTTGGAATGGTTTAATATTTGTTTTTTTTAATTGTGTTTTTTAGTAACGGAAAATGGAGTAAAGAAACTAAACATTTGTCATTAAAAAAAAAAAAAAAGCTAAACATTTCGATATTACTCATTCTTTATGTAGAGAATTGAGTATCCACTGACACAAACCCACCGACAAAAACCCATGAGTTTCTCCCTTCAGCCCACCGAACCCATCTCCATCTCCTAGCCTCCTCATTCCACCGACAAAATTTCGTATTCGCCGGAATCTCTCTGTGTGATACTAAAATCACATAGATCTGGAGGGGAGAGAGGAGAGGAAAAATCATCTCACTACCATGGACTGCAACGCCGAAGCTTCAGTACAGAGGAAGAGATGAGTACTCTGTTGAAAATAATGAAAGGAAGAGACAATTTTTAACAACCCTACGCCATCTCACCACCATGGATTGCAACGATGAAGCTTCGGCAGAGATGATCAACGGCAAACAACTCAAAGCGAAGGCCCATGGAGGAAGGGCTGTTGGGCTAGGGCTATGGTATGGAGGGTGGGAGTTGGGGGAGGGGGATAAGGAGGGGTGAAATGGACAAAAACCATCCCTTCTACACCCGGATAACTTTTGGGCAGGGTGAGAGGAGCCCAAAAGTTATCAGGGAGAAGCACCTCATTAGGGATTAGCGTAGAGGGGGTGAACACTTATCAGGGAAGAAGATGATTGTTGCCAAATTGGGGATATGGGTGGGGCTCTCATGTTAAGCGGGGGTGAAAAATTATAAGGGGGAGATATCCCCCATCCAAACATAGCCTTAGGTAAAATTTTATAAAAAAAGTACCAAAACTTTGATTTCAATGTCTCATAGACTCCTAAACTTCAATTAACTTTAATTACGCTCCCAAATTATTGTTTTGTTAATTAATTTACCACCTGCTGTCCAAATCTGTCAAATTCATAACACCTTGGCCTGACAGAGTTATTTTTTCCGTTAATTTACCCAAATCCGTTGCTGACCTTCATCTTCTTTTTTTTACTTCACTCGCTCTCATCAATCTTAAAATCACCAACTCCGGCCGATCGAAAAAAAAAATACCACCTCCATCTTCCACTGAAATCTCCATAACCGGCCGTCGAACCAAGAATAACTCTTCCAATGAACTTGTGCCAGGCTCGATCTGTTCTTTGCTTCCTTTTTCATCACTTTTGAAAGATCGGGATTTTCCTGTGGGTTTGGTGGTAGGGATGCTTTGTGTGAGAGGATCACAGCTGTGCTGTGTGGCCCTCAGTCGTCCGATCGTATTTTGGACAGTCTGGATGCATTCGGTAATTTTAGTTTAATTTTAATTTATTTTTATCGGTAAAAGAGCAAAATACATCCGAGCCGTTCAAAATACGATCGGATGGCCGAGGGCCGCACAACACCACCATTTCCTTGAAATAGTAAAAAACTTCGGGTTCATAAACCAACACGTATTTACTAGTACCATAAATACTGTCTCCGAGGGATCAAATCAAACCTATTTAAAAGGGATAAAAAAAATCCCTCCTTTTTTTTAGTATTTTTTATTTTATTTTTTTATGTGTAGTTCGTTCTTGTAACGAGAATTTGAAGAACACCCAGAGAAACCCATTAACGAAATTGATGTTTTTTTGATGTTGGTTGGAGTAAAATATAAAGGAGGAGGACATAGCACCGTCAAATTGGAGATGCTTTTCCCAGGCTGTGAGGACTTGCAAATCGAGGTCGAGTTCTTTACACTCAATGGTGGCCTGAGAATATTCTGACTAATCAGCGCCCCTGATTTCCCTGAATTGTTCACCCCCTGCTTCTCCTCCTTGTACCCTTTCATTATCCGAACCAGAGAACTCACATCAGCCGCCATTTCTTTTCCACTGAGGTTAATAGAAACAGGGAGGGATGAATACAGAGAGAGAGAGAGAAGAATGGAGCTCCGTTATATGAATTTGGGTAAATCAATGAAAAAAAAAAAAGCCAAAAGCGTTATAAATTTGACGTATTTGGACGGTAAGGGTAAGTTGATTAAGGCTTGGTTTTCCATTTGCTAAAATGGAAATTTGCTAAAATTATCCTGTATATCCAGATTCATTGTTGCTAAAATCTCCTCTCCACTTCATTTGCTAAAATCATCCACTTGATTTTAGCAAATTTCCATTTTAGCAAATGGAAAACTACCCCTAACTAAAAGATAATTTGGGAGTGTAATTGAAGTTTATTGAAGTTCAAGAGTCTATGAGACATTAAGGCCAAAGTTCGGGATTTTTTTTTTGAAATTTTCCCTGCTCCTAATTCTTTTCCTTGAGTGTATAAATTTTTTTTTGATCTTATATACTCCATTGATACTAGAAGTAATTAGGACCCTAAGGGCACTCCGGATCCGCTGTTCAAAAGTTGCTGTCCTGCTTTGGTGTCCCACCCCTAGGAAGTTGACATGTTGCTTACCCCTTCCCAATTCTAACTTCCACTAACAACACCGTTGGCTTCCCATTCTAAGTAATTCCACACTCCAAAACTCCTCACTTGCAGGTGCTTCGGCCGTTAAAAAAAGGGCTCCGGATCCTCTGTCCCCTTATTCCTGTCCCCATCCTCTGTCCCACCCTCTCTTCTCTTGACACTTGTCCAAGTTTAATCTCAGCCATTGAATCAAATCCTCTCTCTCACTATGCACTTTCTCCTTCAAAATTACTCCGTCTTCTTACCTTTGCCGCCGGCAAAATATGATACTGGCACCACCAATACTCACCCAACCTCCAACCTCATCCTCTTTCTTTCCCACCCCAGACAACAGGATCATAGTTTGTGGGTTCTGCGGAGCGAAAGTATGTCGCCACTGATCGTTTAACCAACCTCGCACTTCCGACCTTGCTCACCGCCATTTTTCGTATCTCTTTAATCGGAATCTGAGCAAAATACAACTATATAACCATCTATGAGAATCACGTATGAGGTAAATCACACCCCGCTCTGGCAGGATATAACCTGCACAAAGTGACTGGACACCTGTCACCACCTGTACGCCTTTCCGGCCTCTAAAAAAAAAAATAATACTCAAAATCAGGCTACAGCTCGCAGCAGAACCAATAAAAATAAACAGGTGTTCACACCTCCACATCAATTGTACAGTCAACCATATTAGACTTGTACTGAACCACACCAACCTCACCTTATATAGTCATTCTACAACACCCTCTAACTGACAGAATTATAAATCTCAACCTCTATGAACACCTGACTGACACCGTGGCACTGTAGTGGATCGACGTCTAGCTCAACTGAGAAATCTGCCACCAAAAAGGTTACAGGAGGATGTACGTTAGCAACATAATAAATGGAAATGATAAGTATTTAGATGGATCGAAGCATAAACACACACCAACACATTTGCTTAAACAATTCAGATGGATCACAGTTTTAAACATCACACCCACACTTTTATCTCAAAAACACAGCCCACCATATTTATTTCAAAAATGCAGCCCACCGGCTCATCTCAAAACTTGGCCCACTGGCCCATCCCAAAAACACAGCCTATCGGCTCATCTCAAAAACACGGCCCACCGGCCCATTTCATCAACACACCTCTGCAGGTTTTACAAAATATTTCACATTTTCTTTCACAATATAAAATAATATCAAATCAATTTACCCAATGTGCCAACGAGTCGCCAACCTCACGACCGGGAGTTATGACGGTACCGTTACCTCGCTCACAGGCTCACATATAGTGGCGGTGACGAGGGCCATTCTTTATCACCAATGGTAGGTGCAGCCCACACAGAAAGCAAGAACTAAGCTTGCACTGCTCACATTTGGCACAGCCCACGAATGCAAGTTGCCAACCTTGCAAACTAAAATATTGGCACAGCCCACGCTACAAGATGCCAACCTTGTAACTTTTTGGCTAAAATGCTGGCACACAGCCAGATGGCACAGCCCACGAATGCAAGTTGCCAACCTTGCAAACTAAACATTGGCACAAGAGGCATAAAATATTCTCTTTTCACCCACCAGAAATCATTTGATCCATCACTGAAAATCATTTAATCCGTCCAAACACAATATTTTTAACATATACAAAAATCACAAGGAGAGTTTTCAAAACATCAATAATCACACCACACATTTGAAAACACCACGTAAACACTACACATTTCTATTTATTATAGAAGCTGTACATCCTCACCTGACAAAAGACCAACTTCGCTAAAATCTCTATCCTCTACGGTCTGGAGACGTAACCGAAATCCTCCTCCTCACCTAACAATATAGTTTATAAGACATCTATAAGTCTCTCGTTCAACCCCCATGCTTAAATACAAATGAAATGTTTGAATATGCACAAAAACACATAACAGCCTCACGGTCTCCGAATTTACAGAATTAATCTACAAATCCTCTTCTCACGAAATTTATACCACAGATGATAGACACAAATAGGAACATCATATCAAAAATTTAGAAATTTCTGAGCTTGATAGCTATTTTTAAACCAACGCCAAACAGACCAGTCACTTGCTGTAAAATTACAAAAACAGAATTTTCTTCAAATTTAAACCAAAACCTGCTATATCTCAGAAATAATTGAGCTATGAGGCTTATATACTATGAAAGCCCTATGTGTCTAGTTTCTAAAAAAACAAACGAAGTGAAAATTAGAGGTTCCTAGGCCAAGTTATGCCCGTTTTCGTGAAGCATGGCAGAGCTGCCAGCAACTGATTTCAACAGACAACAGTTCAATAAAACATTTTTAATAAATTCTACACTTCACCAAAAATTCCGAAAATTTTACACGGTCAAGATAACACATAAATACAACTACGGTTAAAATATCATAATTTTTGGAGTTGAAATACCATAAAAACAAAATTCGTACCTTTACTCAGAAAATTTCAAGCTTCTCTGATCTTCTTCCTCTCTCTCTCTCTCTCTCTCTCTCTCTCTCTACGAAATAATTGAGGCAGAGAATGAAAATTTTGAAACTCTTCTAATCCTTATCACCTAAGGGGTGAGGTGTCCCTTTTTGCCAAAACTTTCCATAAGTAGTAACCTAATCCTCCCCCCTTTGTCAATTTTTCCACAAAGTATTATTGAGGCCAACTAAGACCCCTTCCTTCACCAAGACCCACGTCCCTCCTTCACCTGACTTTCTATATTTTTTTTTTAAAACCAAAAACTACACACATAATTGGAACACACAAACACATGTGGTGTTTAATGCGGACTATGCTACACTCAAACTATCCATACTTTATCAATAAAATGACATGTCACGCACCAAATGACTTATTAAATACAAATATGTATGAAATGCACATGCATGTTTAGGAACGGGTGTCACAACTCTCCCCACCCTATAAAATTTCGTCCTCGAAATTTTGCTTCCCATTATCAAATAATTTTCTGCATTACTTCACACTTTCTCCAGTACCTTGCTCAATCTAACGATCTCGCCCCAACATTTTCCCAACAAAAATATTCTGGTGCATCATACTTGATCTCCCGTATACAAAATTTCTCGTAGTTTCTCCACATAGCGTGACTATTCCTTAGATTACCCAATTTTCAATTCGTCTTCTCAATAAATGTCAACACTATAAACTTGACTCAAAGATCCGTAACAAGATAAAATATTTAGCCTCTTCTAATCAATTTCCCAAACATATGTCACCTCATCAACTTTTTTTTTTCCCGTTTTCTCAAACTCTCCAATCATTCCAACCTTCCAACAAACTACCAAATTTTTGAGGAGGAACCTCACTGTTTAACTATCGTTCAAGAATGTCAATTATATTTCATACTCAAACCGTAAGTACACAATCTATAAAGTCCGGTTTAGCTCTGCCTTAACAACTAATACTCATAAATTGATCGTTTAACATCTCTCACTCCAGTTATCAACTTACAATTTTCTCTCAATCCATGGTTGCCAACCAATCAAACATTTTGCCCAATACACTTCTCAAAACATAACCACAAACCCCTTTTTTTTTTTTTCAACACTTCCCACTAGAACATAAAATAATTTCGACTTTCTGAATCACAAAATCCTCAAAATCATCATATACCTAGTACTAGGGACAAACTTCACACAAACCAACAAGTAATTTGCAGCTCTAACATATCTAATCATCTCAACAGGTCACCTATCTAAAACCTTATTCATTCTTGCTCCCGAATTTCATAACACCCGCTAATAGAAATATATTTAAGCACCAAGGAATTTCACAAACACCTTATGGTTCACTGTCTCCATATACAACATCTTTCACCCAAATTAACCTCAATTTACACTCACTACAAGTAAAAGTCATACACCTTCTCCTTACTATGACATAACCACAAAAATAATCCAAGTATCATGGTCAACAATCCAACTAGAGCTAAAATTTACCCAATTATTCCTATCTCTTATAATCTTCTCATGATAAACAGCCATTCATATTTCCACATACACGACCAAGATGATATCCCACCAAACTCCAAATTTTCAAATCCTAGAACAGTACCCAGTCAGTCATTGTGCACTCTTTAACTATACTGAGTCAATAATACTCTCATTTCCCAGTAAATGGCGTATGGAAAGGACTTTTACCTTATCTCACCTGAAATAATGCTTGAAAAATCATGTAACGTTCACAAAGGTCGATCACACTGTAGTCTAAAGGAAATCAATAAATAACCTTAAACCACCTTGATCATTATATCCAACAATGGAGCTTCCATAATTATCTCAATCCCAAAAGGAGATCTATGAAACTTGAAGTGCTCCTAACTGATGAAGCAACAATCTTTAATTATAGTTTATAACAACCTCACTCACCAAAATCTCAACAACCCAATTCAGTGATATTCAAAAATGTCCAAAACTTTCAACTAAATAGAATCCAACTAAAGATCTAACTTCCACAGTCCTTCCTCGCAGATGTCCACATATTTTGCCGTAAAAAGTCACACTTTCCCTTTTCACTTTTTTTTTTCCAAACCCCACAAATTACCTCACCCGAAGAATCTACGGACCCACCATCACCTTTGGATTGAACTCACGTCGCTCTCAACACTGTATCCATTTTGTTATCTACATTCTCATTCACATCCATAAAGACACATAACAATATAATCTCCTTGGTAGCCGTCCGAAACTATTTTCACTTATTCACATCTAACAACTCCTACCCATTGTTTGAACATGCACCTCCAAATCAAATATAAGTCAACCATCGCATTCGGTCCAAAGTCCCTTTAACTTCAGATCATGTCTCCAGAGATACCTACCAAAATCTTGTATTATCTCATGCTCTACAAATATATTACTAATAATCCCAAACCTCCAAATTTTTATATCCTTTTTGCAAGCCATAACCATAATTCAAAGCCATCATATCCTCAACCACTAATACTTCCTCTACACATGCACAATACCCAAAACACTGCCTTAGGAAATGTTAAGGATCCAAACCCAAATTAGTAACAATCAACTCACCATCTATAACCAACATTTCAACCCGAAATAAAATATTCATGACCACTTCATCTGTTACAATCCACAATATCACAATTTGTCTAACCCATTTATAGTTCTATTCGCTACACCCAATACATGATTCCTCTCAGCTAGTTCAATTCACATGCAATTTTTACCCGTAAAAACCATTACTCTCTCACAACATTCTGAATATCAAAGATAGATAAAAGTCCGATCCTGTTGAATACCTCAAATAACCTCGTGAACAACAACACAACTTTGACAGACCAACCATAACTTCACAACCAAATTGACCACCACAACAGATAATTACTCCCACAATGTGCTGACAAAAATCTGATAAAAATTAACCTGAATGTGCCCACAAAATCAGATAAATATTAACCTTCACCCCAAATCATATATGAGATATACAAAATCATAGAACCCCGTCAACTCAGTCATCCATATAAAAATTATCTACAAACTCCAAGTACTTGGACTATACATTATATCTCATCCATTCATTCTCCTCAATATCCCTACCATTGCCTCCAATGCCCAGAGAGTTATAATCAACATGTGTATTCAATTTTTTTTTCATCAGCCTATCTCATCGAAAATACGTACCACATCTCCCAACTAATTTATACCTCTATAGGACCCGTAAGTCCAATAAATCCTTTAACATCTGTACCATGTCCTCATTTCTAATCACATTAAACACTTAGTACATCGATCAAATGCATAACCATACACTTTCATAGTAAATACACAAATACGCTCTTTAACATCGACACCTTCTTTACCGCATGTACCTCTTTACACACCTTCATCCACCCACACGTGGTAACAGAGTGACATCAGAGGGTTGTTTTGAAGTGTGCTGGCCAGTCACTCTTCAAATCAATCCACCATGTCATTCTTAACCACCACGCTGAGCATTTTCTCCGCCAATCCTATCATAACCTCTAACATTCTAGCATTGGGGTCAAACTAATTTACTTACTCATGTTACACCTCATGTCCCTCCACACAAAACACACGCAAATATATGACACCTCTGTCCCATCACTTCCTTCTATCAAACTGCTACAAAAACAAAACATAGAAATATGCATGAATCTTACATGTATGTATGCACCCACTACCCTCACCCCCTGTGACACTCTTCTCAACATTCTAGGTTTTACCTAGACTCAAGAACTCGGAACAACACCGCCTATGGTCCACCACAAGTGCCACACTCTCAAAAAGTCTACAGAACCTATAACCTAGGCTCTGATACCAAAATTGTCACACCCCGCTCTGGCAGGATATAACCTGCACAAAGTGACTGGACACCTGTCACCACCTGTACGCCTTTCCGGCCTCTAAAAAAAAAAATAATACTCAAAATCAGGCTACAGCTCGCAGCAGAACCAATAAAAATAAACAGGTGTTCACACCTCCACATCAATTGTACAGTCAACCATATTAGACTTGTACTGAACCACACCAACCTCACCTTATATAGTCATTCTACAACACCCTCTAACTGACAGAATTATAAATCTCAACCTCTATGAACACCTGACTGACACCGTGGCACTGTAGTGGATCGACGTCTAGCTCAACTGAGAAATCTGCCACCAAAAAAGTTACAGGAGGATGTACGTTAGCAACATAATAAATGGAAATGATAAGTATTTAGATGGATCGAAGCATAAACACACACCAACACATTTGCTTAAACAATTCAGATGGATCACAGTTTTAAACATCACACCCACACTTTTATCTCAAAAACACAGCCCACCATATTTATTTCAAAAATGCAGCCCACCGGCTCATCTCAAAACTTGGCCCACTGGCCCATCCCAAAAACACAGCCTATCGGCTCATCTCAAAAACACGGCCCACCGGCCCATTTCATCAACACACCTCTGCAGGTTTTACAAAATATTTCACATTTTCTTTCACAATATAAAATAATATCAAATCAATTTACCCAATGTGCCAACGAGTCGCCAACCTCACGACCGGGAGTTATGACGGTACCGTTACCTCGCTCACAGGCTCACATATAGTGGCGGTGACGAGGGCCATTCTTTATCACCAATGGTAGGTGCAGCCCACACAGAAAGCAAGAACTAAGCTTGCACTGCTCACATTTGGCACAGCCCACGAATGCAAGTTGCCAACCTTGCAAACTAAAATATTGGCACAGCCCACGCTACAAGATGCCAACCTTGTAACTTTTTGGCTAAAATGCTGGCACACAGCCAGATGGCACAGCCCACGAATGCAAGTTGCCAACCTTGCAAACTAAACATTGGCACAAGAGGCATAAAATATTCTCTTTTCACCCACCAGAAATCATTTGATCCATCACTGAAAATCATTTAATCCGTCCAAACACAATATTTTTAACATATACAAAAATCACAAGGAGAGTTTTCAAAACATCAATAATCACACCACACATTTGAAAACACCACGTAAACACTACACATTTCTATTTATTATAGAAGCTGTACATCCTCACCTGACAAAAGACCAACTTCGCTAAAATCTCTATCCTCTACGGTCTGGAGACGTAACCGAAATCCTCCTCCTCACCTAACAATATAGTTTATAAGACATCTATAAGTCTCTCGTTCAACCCCCATGCTTAAATGCAAATGAAATGTTTGAATATGCACAAAAACACATAACAGCCTCACGGTCTCCGAATTTACAGAATTAATCTACAAATCCTCTTCTCACGAAATTTATACCACAGATGATAGACACAAATAGGAACATCATATCAAAAATTTAGAAATTTCTGAGCTTGATAGCTATTTTTAAACCAACGCCAAACAGACCAGTCACTTGCTGTAAAATTACAAAAACAGAATTTTCTTCAAATTTAAACCAAAACCTGCTATATCTCAGAAATAATTGAGCTATGAGGCTTATATACTATGAAAGCCCTATGTGTCTAGTTTCTAAAAAAACAAACGAAGTGAAAATTAGAGGTTCCTAGGCCAAGTTATGCCCGTTTTCGTGAAGCATGGCAGAGCTGCCAGCAACTGATTTCAACAGACAACAGTTCAATAAAACATTTTTAATAAATTCTACACTTCACCAAAAATTCCGAAAATTTTACACGGTCAAGATAACACATAAATACAACTACGGTTAAAATATCATAATTTTTGGAGTTGAAATACCATAAAAACAAAATTCGTACCTTTACTCAGAAAATTTCAAGCTTCTCTGATCTTCTTCCTCTCTCTCTCTCTCTCTCTCTCTCTCTCTACGAAATAATTGAGGCAGAGAATGAAAATTTTGAAACTCTTCTAATCCTTATCACCTAAGGGGTGAGGTGTCCCTTTTTGCCAAAACTTTCCATAAGTAGTAACCTAATCCTCCCCCCTTTGTCAATTTTTCCACAAAGTATTATTGAGGCCAACTAAGACCCCTTCCTTCACCAAGACCCACGTCCCTCCTTCACCTGACTTTCTATATTTTTTTTTTAAAACCAAAAACTACACACATAATTGGAACACACAAACACATGTGGTGTTTAATGCGGACTATGCTACACTCAAACTATCCATACTTTATCAATAAAATGACATGTCACGCACCAAATGACTTATTAAATACAAATATGTATGAAATGCACATGCATGTTTAGGAACGGGTGTCACAATTTAAACGATTGAATACCAATATCTAAGAAAACACCATACTTATCGGAGTTCCAAAGTTTTTTTTTTCCCAGTTTCAATGGTTTTTGAATCTCACGAAATGGATTTTCTGGTCAGATTTTTTTCGAATTGTAAGGAGTACAAAAAGTACAAACCCACCATTCTAATTTTTCTCCACAAAATTGTAGTTTTAATGTATGGGTAATTTTTGGGTTCAGAGATCTAGTTTGTAGACAGAGAGAAGGAAAGAAGAGGAGGGGAACACAAAAGTGGAAAAAGAGAGGGCCAGTCGGGTGAGTACAAAGCGCGGATATTCTTATTCGCCGGCCGGCGGCCAAGCAGAGAAGGCTCAAAGGGAGTAATTCGATGGAGAAGTAAGACTATTTGATTCAATGGTTGGGATTAACTTAGACACGTGGGAAGAAAAGAGAGTATGGGACAGGGGATGGGGACAGAGTAGTGAGACAAAGGATCCCACGCCTAAAAAAAGTCCCAATCTGATTCAGTTGATTTTTCGCATATACGTTCAAAATATTTAAAAAATAAACTCGAATAAAAATCAACTTATAATCAGATATCAAAAGCTAGTACCAGGAGTGTTTTCCGAATTTGGTAGCATGTACGCCTTCAAAAAATATAATTTCACAATGGTCTCGGGATACTATTAAAGCAACCGCGTCACCTTAGACCGACAGTGATGACACTGATGTACGACTTTTCTACAACCATCATACATGAGTGAACATTCTCTAGATCTTTCTAAGTTTTAACCCGGTACCATATCCGTTTGCCACAGAGAGAGAGAGAGAGAGATGGAGACCTGGTTCATCATCGTCATCACCCTCTGCATCTCAGCTCTCATCAAACCCATCTTCAACCTTATCCTCTCCTCTCCTTCCCACAACAAGCAGAAGAAGAAACTCCCCCCGGCACCCACCCCCCTCCCACTAATCGGCAACTTGCTATGGCTCCTCCAACCATTCTCTGAACTCTTATCCGCCCTCCGTTCCTTCCAAGCCAAACACGGCCCCATCACTTCCCTCCGAATCCGGTCTCGCCTCGCGATCTTCATCGGTTCCCCCACCTTAGCCCACCAGGCCCTCGTCCAAAACGGCGCCGCCTTCGCCGACCGCCCCAAGGCCCGCGTTACGGGAAAAATCGTCGGCAGCAACCAGCACAACATAAGCTCGGCCGCATACGGCCCAACTTGGCGCCTCCTCCGCCGTAACCTGACATCGGAGATCCTCCACCCCTCCCGAGTCAAGTCCTACTCTACCGCCCGCCAGTGGGTCCTGACGGTTCTCTTTGACCGCCTCGTTGGGTCCCAGTCGGAGGCGGAGGGGGTTCGATTGGTGGATCATTTCCAGTATGCTATGTTTTGCCTTTTGGTGTTGATGTGTTTTGGGGACAAGTTAGATGAGAAGCAAATCAGGGACGTCGAGAGGGTTCAACGCCAATTTCTAGTGAATGCTGGTCGATTTGATATTCTCAACCTCTGGCCCGTGCTAGGTACGCGTTCTCTACATGAAACGATCGAGTTCTTCTCCATTGCTAGCTATAACTATTGTTAGAAGCGCCCGATGATGCTCAAAGAAAAGACGGCTTAAATGCTCATAAAAGTGGTCTCTTAAGGACCACAAATTAAGTGATATGTTGCCTTCTTCAGGCCTAATTTGCATTAATTTTAATGGTTGTTCTCCAGTGGCCTGGCAAGAGATTGGACCAATTGTTTTCCACTACCATAGATTTTGGTATGGGGCTTCCAAATCTTGAAATTGAGAGTTCCAACTCAGTTTTTAGAAGACTCTTTTCCTAGAAAAAAACAAGAGAGAACAATTCTTCTTATGTTTGGAACAGAATCTTGTGTTTTGCTTTTGGGAGTGAGGACACAGAACGAAAGTAAAATCAGTCGTGCTATCAATTGGACAGAACAGTAGTTGGAAGAAAATGATGCCAAAATATTTAGAATTTCAATACAAATCGTATAGTATGTCATACATTTTTACATGTTTCTGTGTCCTTTTTATAGTTTTCAAGACATTATTTGGACTTCAATGGTCTTATTGGATGGGGATACTTTTTTTTTTTTTTTTCCAGGTAAGATAGTGTTTCGCAATCGTTGGCAGAAAATCCTACAGCTGCGTCAGAATCAAGAAGATGTCTTGATCCCTCTTATCAAATCCCGGATGGAAGTTGTTAATAGACGAAAAGAGGGGAAAACGGAAGCTGAAAAGGAGAGTGTGGTGGCATACGTGGACACATTGGTGGATCTAGAGCTTCCGGATGAGAATAGAAAGCTCAATGAGGAGGAGATGGTGACCCTCTGCAGCGAGTTTTTAAATGCAGGCACCGATACAACCTCCACCGCATTGCAATGGATCATGGCCAATTTGGTGAAGTACCCTCATGTTCAAACCAAGCTGTACGAAGAAATCAATGGCATTATGGGCCCATCGCCCCAACTTAGAGAGAAGAACGATAAAGAAGTCATGGTAATGATAAATGAGGATGATTTACACATGATGCCATACTTAAAATCTGTCGTTTTGGAAGGTCTCAGGCGTCACCCACCCGGACAACTCGTCTTGCCCCACAAGGTGACCAAGGACGTGGAATTGGAGGGTTACCTGGTGCCGAAGGATTCAATGATCAATTTCATGGTGGCGGACATTGGGTGGGACCCAAAGGTATGGGACGAACCTATGGAGTTCAAGCCTGAGAGGTTCCTCGCTAATGCTAATAGTAGCGGTGGTGGAGCACCAGATTTGTTTGATATAACGGGGACTAGGGAGATCAAAATGATGCCATTTGGGGCAGGAAGGAGGATGTGTCCAGCAGCTGGATTGGCTATGCTTCACTTGGAGTTTTTCGTTGCCCATTTGGTTTGGTATTTTGAATGGACGGCCATGGAAGGGGATACTGTTGATCTATCGGAAAAGGAAGAGTTCACTACTGTGATGAAATATCCACTACGTGCCCACATCTCCCCTAGAGGGATTTCTCAAAATCAGTAAACCGTATTTGATAGTCGAAATATTTCTATATATGTTTAGTTGCATCTACGCATGTGCATATGCTTTAGTTTATTTTTATTGTCGCATCCTCACTCTCTTGTTTCCTGAAGTGTTCATTTTGTTTGCCTCTCCGCTTCCATTTCTGCTTCCATTAAGTTTTCGCCTTCCATTTGCTAGGCTAGTTTTGCGCTTGTACTTAATTTCTTGTATACCTTGGTGCTTTGGGTAAAAAACCAAAAACCAAAAAACCAAAAAACCACTTTTGTCCTTATTCAATTTTTTTTTGCATTTGTTAGTTTCGCGTCAAGATTTTGTGGTTTCTGGATTCCTCTCGACGAGACGAATCTAACAAGTATAAAATTATGGTCAAAACTCAAATTTTTTTGAATAAAGCCAAAATAGGTGGATTATTGGCCAATAATCCAAGTATTTCGGCTTTATTCAAAAAAATATTTGGTTTGACCATAAATTTATACTCGTTAGATTCGTCTCGCCGAGAGGAATCTAGAAACCACAAAATCTTGACGCGAAACTAACAAATGCAAAAAAAAATTGAATAAGGACAAAAGTGGTTTTTTGGTTTTTGGTTTTTTACCCAAAGCAAAAAAAATTTATACTCGTTATACTTTGAGTTTGGAAAGTTCCAACGGACCCTAGAACTTCCCACTCTTTTTGGCTGTAACGTCGAAGCGATTAGTTATATATTATAGATAATCTTTGCTTGAGAGGCATTACCTTTGATAATATTTGTCACGCTCGTTCTGTTCCACTCAAGGTTTTGAATCTCGTATCGGACAGGGTACCGGTTTTCTTACTAGAACAGTACGGTACCGGTACCGGGCGGGTACCGGTACCATTTCGGATTTAGTGGTACTATTTGTATATACATATATAAAATCGAAATTTTTCCTAGTATCATCCTTTTTTTTTTTTTTGGGTAAATTAAATCATCCAATGAATTATAATTAAACAACAAATAAATGTTCCAAATATCATTTAACAAGTTATATGTTTAGTGATAAACTTCCTAATAAACTGTAAATATTAAAAAAACAAGAATTATATGTGGCATAAAAAAGTGTGCTATATTGCTTCTTTTAAGCCAACACTAACAGTTGTACATTTTCTTTAAATAAGCTAGCAAAAAAAAACGAACATAAAAAATTCCAAAAGAAAGCTCTGGAGTCTAACCATTTTTGAAGGAAAATAAACTCTAGTTAATGCATTGCAGCTGTGTACAACTCTCTAGAATAGGGCCCCACCAACTATTTGGTAGCTGTAGTGCAATCTCTGTCTCCTTTCTCAACATCGAAAACCATCTTCTGTCATTCACAACGGCGATTAAACCAGAAACTCGACCCCCAAAATTTCCAATCAACTTTGGCCGGCTCCATCACCGATCACTTCAGGTACATCTCTCTCTCTCTCTCTCTCTCTCTCTCTCTCTCTCTGTGTACATCTCCAGATTTGCCATTCACAATGGCCGGTCAACGTTAGCCGGAGAGGTGGCCGGTCATCCGAAGCACAAATCGAAGCACAGATCGACAGTCATCTTTGATTGGATCAAACTCACAGCAGCAGCAGTAGGGTTTACAGAGGGGAAAACGTGAAGAAAGGAGGTTTTATATGGAGTTGTTTTCGAGAAAATTACAAATTTGTCATGTGCAATTTCTCGGCCGGAACAGCCGGTACCTGCGTACCGTCCGGTGTCGTCCGGAATGACCGGAACCGACCGGTATTGGCAGGAATTGAGGACGGGACGGTATTGTAAAGTGAAGTTACCGTTTTTGTTCGAATCTGGTACGTACCGGCCAGTACGGTACGAGATTCACAACTTTGGTTCCAATATGATTGAAACTGTTCTTCATGTGTTGATCAGGGTTGCCTGAATGCCATTTCTAATCACTTCAGGCAGTCCTTTTCCAAATTTTTCCAAATTTTAGATTACAATAAACAGTCAAAACCATTAATTGCAGTAAGGAACGGTCCAGATTTGGGTTGACTCCGGTTCAAGTTGGACAACCGGAGAAGATCCAAATTCCTCTCTGTTATTTGTCACATCGCACGTAACTATGAAGGGGCTTATGGGTGCTAGGGGGACCATTTGGCCATCTCTATAATTATCTAAGTTATTTTTTTTCGAATACCACAAATTTATATGATCGGTCTCCCACGTACTAATCCCTAATTCTTGTAATCCCTATAGTCTTTACGTGTTTTCACTAATATTTACCTATATTTTATTGATATTGTTGTAGCTTTATGGTGATGTTCATGTTGTTGTTTGTTGCTCAGATGCCTATTGTTGCTATCTTGGTGTTTACTTCGAAATTTATGCTTTTATCTTCTCTTATTGCAACATATCATATATATTCTCTTTGCCAATCCAAAATATTGACTTTAGTTCGGGTATTATTTAGACATTTAATCCTTTAGATTTTTAAACCTTAAAAAATAAAATCTTGTTGCTCATATTCCAGCCCTCTTGTATATCAAATCCTAGTTCCGTCCCTGGTCGCTGGACTTATGTCATGATTTCACTACGATTTCCATAGAAACACATTATCAGAATAAATCCGAAATATTTTTTTCCTCTAACCGGATGTTTGGGCCAACTTGCGTCCACCTCTACTAATTCTGGGACTCTGGAGGTAACGACCGGGCATAAACCTCAGTGACCCCAAAAAGTTTGCTTCTGGAGTTTCCAAATTTAGTTTTCAAATTTGGATCAGATTCGACGAAAAACAGAGCAGATATAATTCTTCTCACATTTGGATCAGATTCTTGTGTTTTGCTTCTGTAACATCAGTCATGATAACAATTGGACACCAGGACAGGACACAATTTACCAAGCAAATGATGCCAAAATGTTTAGGAATTCAATACACAATTAATGGAATACATTTTTACATGTTTCTATATACTCTATATATTTTTCAAAACACTATTTGAGCTTTAAACAAGGTCTTATTGGCATCATTATTTTTAGGTAAAATAGTGTTCCGTAATTGTTGGCAAGAACTTCTACAACTGCGCCAGAGTCGACAAGATGTCTTGATCCCTCTTATTAGATCTCGAACGGAAGTTGTAAAACGACGACAACATGGTCAAATAGAACCTGACAAAGAAAGTGTGGCTGCATACGTGGATATCTTGGTGGATCTGGAGCTTCCGGATGAGAAGGGAAAGCTCAACGAAGAGGAGATGGTGACCCTCTGTAGCGAGTTCCACAGCGCAAACACCGATACGACCTCCACCGCATTGCAATGGATCATGGCCAATTTGGTTAAGTACACTCATGTTCAAACCAAGTTGTATGAAGAGATCAATGGTATTGTTGGCCCATCGCCCTAGCTCCAAGAGAAGAACGAGAAAGCAGCCACAATAATGAAATTTGAGGATGATTTACAAAGAATCCCGTACTTAAAATCCGTGGTTTTGGAAGGTCTTAGGCGCCACCCACCCGGGCACCTCGTCTTGCCCCACCAGGTGACCAAGGACGTGGAATTGGAGAGTTAGCTTGTACCCAAAGATGCCACAATCAACTTCATGGGGGCAGACATTGGGTGGGATCCAAAGGTCTAGGATGAACCCATGGAGTTCAAGCCTGAGAGATTCCTTACTAATAAATGACTAGCAGCGGTGGAGGGGCAGCAAATTTGTTTGACCTAACGGGAAGTAGGGAGATTAAAATGATGCTGTTTGGGGCAGGAAGGAGGATTTGTCTAGCAGCTGGGTTGGCTATTCTTCACTTGGAGTTTTTCGTTGCGAATTTGGTTTGGTATTTTGAATTGACGGCTTTGGAAGGGGATACCATCGATCTATCGAAGAAGCAGGAATTTACTACCGTGATGAAATATCCACTGCGGGCCTACATCTCTCCCAGAAAGCGTTCTCAGAATCAGTAAACAAGATTACTGTGAATCTAAGAATTACGGGAGTTCAATGGTTCACCATAATTAACTGAAACACCATAGCTAAAATATGCCTCATAATTTGATTAAAAATTGTCAAGATATAATCGTGGAGGCAACCAATGATAGCAAGTGATAAGATACTTATGCAAGATGCTTCATAATAACGGTGGCATAAAATTTGCGATGTAATGTAGCAAAGACGTGTGTACCACGTGCCCGAAGCTTGTTGTAAAACAAAGGAATGGCTTGATATTGTTGATCCTTAATTCATTGTGTTTCTTTCAGGTATGTTATGCAGAGGAAAAGTCATAAAGAAAAACTTTTTAAAAATTCAATCAACAATTAGGAAAATGTGCAATAAAAAAAAAATTAGGACATGCGAAAACAATGAATTAATTAGGAAAATAAAACGAGACAAAAAGAATGGTTTATAGACTTTTTCTTTCTATAAGTAATGAAAATCACAATGCCACATAAAGAGCCACTGAGCCACGTAAAACATAAACAACTTCGGTTCTATTAACTTGTCATCATAAGGAAAATGGCTGATAAAAAAAATGGCAAGAAAATGATTCATAAGAAGTGCTCTTAAAAAAAATTGAACGAAATGGGGAGATTTTTTTTGGACAAAATGGGGAGATTTTGGATCAAGTACTTACAAACGTCCGATAGAGCTGATTTCCCCCGACACACCTTGAAAAATCATTTTAAGATGAATAAACGTCTCGAATAATTTGTGTGAGACCTAAAAGTGGGTCCCCAAGCTGATCATTACGTTTTTTGTACAATACACTTATGTACCCATTGAATTACCCCAAAAAAAATCACTTCAGAAATCTAGAAAATCTGATGGATGAATGGACATTTCGAATAAAGGAGCTGGCAGATTTTTTTTTCAAGTTTGCTATAGGCACTAACAATTACCCCAACAATTGTACAAACTCTCTCACATGAGATATATGAGACCTACCACTCTAGTTGGGTCCCACATATCCTATGTGAGAGAGTTGGTACAATTGTTGGTGCAAAGTGTTAATGCCTTTATCTTTTCTCTTTTTTTTTTAGGCGTTTGTTAAGTTTTCCTTTTCTAAGTAGGACTACAAAACTTCGTGATCGATGAGAACAATCTACTCCTATAAGAAAGGGTAAATTTGACTTACCACCTGTGAGGTTCTTAACAACAACGGACACTTCTCCTCAAGTTTCTAATATTACACCGACATCCCCTGTCACTGTTGTTGGTTAACTTAATTTACCCTTACCACCCTTGAGGTTTCTGACAACAACGGACACCTCTCCTCAAGTTTCCAAAATTGCACTGACCTTCTATGTCAGTGTTGTCGGTTAACTTCCGTTGACGTAGTGTGTGAATGCACATTTTTACCCTTCTATTACTCTCTCCTAAGGTTTTTAACAATTACGGATACCTCCCCTAGGTCTCTCTCTCTCTCTCTCTCTCTCTCTCTCTCTCTCTCTTATATATTGAATTTAATTTATGCTATAATTTAATTTAGTTATTGGAGTTAATGCAATAGTTATTTAGTCTAGAATTTAATTTACTTGTCCAAAAAAATGAAGACTTCATTTTATCTCTAATTCCTTATAAAAACTAACTTAAATTTTTTCGTTGTTTTGCCTATTTTTTTAATTCCTATTTTTAAATTACTAGTAATATTGAGGTTGTGAACATTTAGTTCCGGTAAAATTAAATGATTTTTTTGTTTTCACTTTTTTTTTAACTTTAATTCCAATTTTTATGATGAGGAATCGAAACAATAACTTCTTTTTTAAAAAGTGATTTTGTTGTTTGATTAATATACTTGAAAGTTATTAGAACATCTTATTAGTATGAGACCAAGTTACTCTTCTATTTAAAAATAAGAAACTTCGACCAAAAGCTTAAAAAAGGTCACTAAAGACAAAAAAAAAAAAATTACACGTACATATTTTTTGGCTCATTTTTGTCTTAAGTGAATTTTTTTTATATAACTTTCGGTCATAATTTTTTACGTTTTACATTCGTCTTGTTAAGACAAATAAATAATCCCAAACAAATTACTCAAAATAAAAAAAGGAATAAGGACAATAATAACCATAGAAAAGCTAGGCCAAATATACTAATAGAGTGCAAAAAACATAATAGAAATCGTTCCATTGAAAAGGAGAAAGCAATCTCACTGGATATTATTATTTATGTTTTACATATGATAAATTATTGTTCCAAATTATTGCAATGAGCTTTGGCTACAGTTTATATTCAAATGCAAAGTTTTGGAATAATGTTAATATTACTTAATTATTACAGTGAGCTTTTGCATGAATCTCGTTGTATGTTTCTTGTACGTAATATCTTGTTGTTGTTTTGTTTCTTACAAGGGTAAATATCAAATATCCATCGTGCAACCATAGGTTTTTGGTATATAATTGACATTTACCCCAAAAAAAAGAGAAGTCCAAGAGACCATTTCTTAATCATTTCAGAGTTTTCGTAAAGAAGTTGGGAGTAAGTTTTTTCTACAAATAATGGCACTCACACCATTACTTAATTATAATACTCCCCCGTGCTCAATTTTTTATCCCATTTACAGTACTTTTTATTGTACGTCCTAAAATTATTGTCTAATTTAAAAATTAATAGACAAAAAGTGATGAATTTACCTTTTTTTCCTTTCTATTTGAAATAAAATAAATCCAATGATTATGTTTTGAAAGTAGGGGGGGAATTACAATTGCAATGATTGTCATCTCATAACAAGTTGGAATTCCGATTATCATTATAATAAATAAAGGGTAGTGATAATGCCAAAATTGTTTTTGATTGTGCCAAAACTCCAATGCATAAAGAGCTTGTACTTTAAATATGAGTACAAACATTTCATGCACTTGAGTTTTGGCACAATCAAAAATAGTTTTGGCATTAGCACCACCCTAAATAAATTGGGACGGAAGGTGTAGATGAATAAAAATGGGAAAACATTCATTACACTGGCGGGGTTAACCAAAGTTTCCTCCAAATTTATTATATTACGAGTCCAAACAGTAATCGAAAAAGATAGAAAATAGACACGTCACAATGAAATCGATTCGAAGAAAACTTTAATTAGTTTGCGAAGAATGTTCTCTTTATAAATATTACTCCATATTCATTTGCCACTCAGAGAGGGAGATAGATATGGAGGATACCTGGTTCATCATCATCATCACCCTCTGCATCTCAGCTCTCATCAAACCCATCTTCAACCTATTAATCCTCTCCTCTCCTTCCCACAACAACAATAAGAAACTTCCCCCTGGACCCACAACCATTCCACTAATCAGCAGCTTGCTATGGCTCCGCAAATCATTCCCTGAATTCGAATCCACCCTCCGTTCCTTCCAAGCCAAACACGGACCCATCACATCCCTCCCATTCGGGTCTCACCGGACGATCTTCATCGGTACCCCCACCTTGGCCCACCAGGCCCTCATCCAAAATGGCGTCGTCGTCTCCGACCGACCAAAAGCCCTCGCTACAGGAAAAATCTTCAGCAGCAACCAACACAACATAAGCTCCGCTGCATACGGCCCAACTTGGCGCCTCCTCCGCCGTAACCTGACATCGGAGATCCTCCACCCCTCCCGAGTCGAGTCCTACTCCGCCGCCCGCCAGTGGGTCCTGAAGATTCTCTTTGACCGCCTCGTTCTGTCCCAGTCGGAGGCGGAGGGGGTTCGGTTGGTAGATCATTTCCAATACGCTATGTTTTGCCTTTTGGTGTTGATGTGTTTTGGGGACAAGTTAGATGAGAAGCAAATCAGGGACGTTGAGAGGGTTCAACGCCAATTGCTACTGAATGCTAGTCGGTTCAACACTCTCGACCTGTGGCCCATGCTAGGTACGTGTTCTCTACATGAAATGATCGAGTTCTTTTCTAGTAATTGTCCGGGACAATTATCTGAACTTATACGTCACTAGTGAGATTTTCATTGCATGCGTCTCTTGAGAATTTATTTAACTATTCGGAACAGTTACCAAGGAGGAATGCTGCAGCCACTAAATAATTAGGCCATCTCTAGTGCACTACCTAAAAAATGCTCTCTAAAGTGTACACCTAAGCACATGTGGGACCCTATTTTGTTTGCTAAGAACTTAGTTAGCTAGTTAAAAAAATTCACTTTAATGGGGCTCCCTAAAAATGCTCCCTAAAGTGTATGTGGGACCCATTTAAGTGGGCTTCTATAACCAAAAAAATAATGGCAGATTTGATGTTATAAATGCCAGCAACTTTCTCTCTCCTCTTTCTCTCTATCTCTCTCCTCTTTCTCTCTCCTTAAGTCCTTCTCCAAATTTAGGTAGTCACTTAGGGCATTTTAGGTAGTGAGGCCACCTAGAATTTTAGGGAGCCAACTTTTGTGCACTAGAGACTATTTTTTGAGGTTTTTCTTAGCTAACTAGTTAGGGCACTTTAGGTAGTGATTTTAGGTAATGCACTAGAGATGTCCTTACAAACTAGTATACTGAAAGTACACATGGCAATACCGCATCAATGCATGTTATAATACATGGGTAAGCTCATTCACTAAATGATTGCCACGTGTACAATTAGTACATTAGTTAGTAAGTTAGTGCTAGTGTTTCCGGATTCTAATCCTTTTGTAAATACTTGCTATAACTATTGTTAGAATTGGGGACCGGCACAAGAAAAAATAGGTGTTCCCAATTTATTGGATCTGAGTTAAATGTTACTGCCTTTTTTTATGAGAGTTAAATGTAATTGTCAGAGCGAGTTTTAGATATTAAAGCGGAAATTCATATGTGACTAAGGTTACAGATTGAAAGATGTGGAGTGGGTAAAATCTGGTTACCCTACTAACTAGGCATAGCACGTGCCTAGTAACTTCACCACGAGAGGGTGAATAGCTTGGCACCATATAGGGTACACGTGAGCCCTGTGCCGAGCTAGTTTGGCCACGAATAAGGCTAAGATGATCGAATAAATTAAATATACCAGGATGTGTTAGCTCGGTATAGGTCACAAGGGAATACCCCTGATATGGCCGAGCTAGCAGAGCTATGAGTAAAGTTTAATTAGCATTCTGGGATACATAGATTCAGCTCGGCATGAGTAGCTGGGTTATGTACGAGTCATACCGAGCTACGTGTAAGCTCGGCACCGCCTCAGATAAGACGGTGAGACATTCCAGACTATTCTATGAGCAGCTCCTTATGAGATAAGGAGCAATCCCGTGAAATAAGGGATCAATATGGGAAATCCTAGTGTGATTAGGATTATACCCCATATAGGGAGGAATCCTATATGGAAAGAAAGACCTCTGCCAGACGAGATCTGGTAGGGTATGGGAACTCGTCTCTAAATAGGAAAATCCTATTAGGAAAAGGATTCCTAAAGAGAATAGGAAACAGGAGTACCAGATGCCTAATTTGAAGAACATCTACACCTATAAATACAAGGCAATAACCATGACAAAAGGTACGCTGTGAAACCTATTTTCATACGCATTGTGATTTAAGCTTTCAAGTACGTGATACTAACTTAGGCATCGGAGGGCCTTTGCCAACGAGAGGCAAAGGTGCTCTAACCCTTTTTCTGTCTTGCAGATCTAGGGTTAATTCAAGGAAGCACGTGATCCAGGGTTACGTGGTTTTTACCCCGTACAATTGGCGCCGTCTGTGGGAAAGGCTTACAAAAAGTTCGTCTCCCTCCAATAAAGGATCAACAATGGTGCTTTCAGAGCCCCTTTTGTGCACCCCACGGAGGCAAGAGGTGGAAGACGATGGTGGGACCACGTTGGTGTACACCACAAGAAAGGGCTCAAGGGTGGAAAAAACCCCCGCGGTACTAAGAGCACCACAGAAAAAACCAGCAACAAAGAGGTTTGACATAGGGAATATCCCTGAGATTCCAAAGTTCAGGGATACACGCCTAATACGCCATGGTTCTCCAAGGGGGAGACACTCAAAAACACCACCAAGAGGGGGGGAAGCCTCCACCCGACGTGAACGGAACAGGAGCCCCCCAAGAAGGGATGGTCACAGGCACACAAGGAATCGAGAGAGGGAAGATAGCCTTGACAGAAAAGAGCAAGAAGCAGAAGAATTGGCCCGTGAAGTCACTCGACGGGAACGAGAGATTCAGGACCTGAAGAAACAACTCCAAGAAAAAGAGAAAGACTTACGTTCACGGACGAGATCCGTGCATTATGAGGAAAAGGGAAGAGATCGTCACCACAACAACGCCTCCACCGACCGAGCTGCCTCTCCACGAAAAAGGAGGGACAGGAGTATTTCTGTGGAAAAGAGAGAAAGGAGGAAGCATGCTAGGGACAGATACGAGAGATCTGGATCCAATGAGCATATTCCCGAGCGGCACACAAAGAGGGGGGATGCCGGCCGAGCTGAGGGAGGTCCTAAAACTGCAAGAGAAGCAGCTAAGGAAGCCCTAGGCCAGATCTCAAAGTCGCCGTTGGCCCACTGGATTCGTGCAGAAAAGGCACCGAGCAGGGTGAAACACTCAGCGTTCATCCCTTATGAGACAAGCACGGATCCTGTGGCTCACATCCAACACTACCAGCAAGCCATGTTCATGCATGAGCAAGATGATGCTTTGCTATGCAAGATGTTCCCTTCCAGCTTGGGAAAGGTGGCTTTGAGTTGGTACCACAAGCTCCCAAAAGGCTCAGTCCTATGTTGGGCTCAACTAGCTAAAGAATTTACTGCTCGGTTTTTAACAAGCCGAGCAGCTCCAAAGACTTTTGATGCATTAACTTCTATGAGACAGAAGGATGATGAGACACTGCGGCAATACTCCAAACGCTATTGGGAAACCTTCAACGAGATTGAGAACTGCAGCAAGGAGTATGCTCTAGCAACATTCAAGACAAGCTTGCCCATGCATAGTAAGTTACGGGAATCACTTACTATGCATCCAGTAAAAACGGTGGCCAAACTCATGGAAAGAATCCAGGAGCATGCTCGGGTGGAGGATGATATTTTGCAGGCTGGAGGAAGGATTGTGGCAGGGCAACCTCAGCTTCCGAAAAAGAAGCCAGTAGAGTCAAGGGCATACAAGAAGGAGTACATAACAAGACGGAAAGACTACACTCAGCAAAAGAAAGAAAAAGCTGATCCAGATCCCAAGTCCTACTTCAGCGTTATGGCAACTTTCAACATCCCCATCTATAAGATATTGTACAGGATCAAGGGCGAACAGTGGTTCAGAAGGCCCCCAAAGATGACTGGGAACCCAGAAAAGAGAAGAGCCACTAATCAGCACTGCAGCTACCATAGAGATTGGGGACATATGACTGAGGATTGCGTGGAGTACAAGAAATTCCTGGATGAGAAGGTGGCAGAGGGCCATCTCAAAGAATTTTTGGCTGATAGCAAAAATGATGCCGAGCTGATAGAAGAGCTGGACTACGAGAAAGGTCCAAAAGGGACGATCCATATGATACATGGACTCGTTGCCCCTTACACCAACAATGAGATAAGACACATCCAGAGGGTCAACGAACAAGCAAAACAAGTAATGAAGCTCAGTATGAAGAGGCCGAGGGCAGAAGGAATCACGGAGACCCCAATCACCTTCACTGATAATGATCTGGAGGGGGTATCAGTGCCCCATAACGACGCACTAGTAATCACCCTACGAATAGGGGAGTACGACGTGGAAAAGATCCTTGTTGATCAAGGGGCCAGCACAGAAATTATGTATTACGATACTTTCAAAAGGATGGAGCTCCCAGTCAATTCATTACAGAAATGCCTCGTCCCCCTAGTCGGCTTCAGTGCACAAACAGTATGGCCTATGGGAAAGGTTACACTACCCGTCCGAGCAGGGTCAGTAGTACTAAAGACGGATTTCCTTGTGGTGGACATACCCTCTTCTTATAACGTGATTATAGGAAGAACGTGGATGCACAAGATGAAGGCAGTATCTTCAACGTACCACCAGAAGATCAAGTACCTCGGAGCGGAGGGAATAGAATGCATCAAAGGAAACCAAAAGGTAGCTGATCAATGTTTCACCATGGTCTTGAAGAAATCCCCAAGGGCCGAGCTGGTACAAACGGTTGAAGTTCCAGACCAACCAATCCTGGAGGACGTTGGAGGCGACCCCACCAAGAAGATGGTGGAGGGGTTAAAGAAGATACAGGTTCAGGAGGATGATGAAGAGAGGTATTTTCTGATCGGTGAGACCCTCTCCGAGCTGGAGGAAAGAGATTTGGTCGCCTTTCTTAGAGACCACTTAGATGTGTTCGCCTGGACCCCCCAGGAGATGCCTGGGATAGATCCTGAAATCATATGCCACCACTTGAACGTGGACCCTCAGCACAAGCCAGTAGTGCAAAAGGCAAGGAGGTCGGCACCACAGCACGCAGACGCTGTGATCGAGGAGGTAGAGCGGCTACTGGAAGCAGATGCCATACGAGAGGTGAGTTATCCAGATTGGTTAGCTAACACGGTTGTAGTGAAAAAGAAGAATGGAAAGTGGAGGGTCTGTGTGGACTTCACCAGTCTCAACAAAGCTTGTCCCAAGGATAGCTTCCCACTCCCCAGAATTGATCAGCTGGTGGATGCTACATCAGGCTACGAAAGGATGAGTTTCCTTGACGCATATCGAGGATACCATCAAATAGCTATGTACGAACCCGATCAGGAGAAAACGTCTTTTATCTCTCCCAGAGGGCTCTACTGCTATAAGGTTATGCCGTTTGGGCTGAGGAATGCTGGAGCAACCTATCAGAGATTGGTGACCAAAATGTTCAAGGAACAGCTCGGCAAGACTATGGAGGTCTACATCGACGACATGGTAGTCAAAAGCAAGTTGAAGCCTGATCACCTAGCCGACCTGAAGGTAACTTTCAACATCCTGAGGAAATTCAAGCTAAAGTTAAACGCTTCCAAGTGTGCCTTTGGAGTTAGCTCGGGAAAATTTCTTGGGCACTTAGTGACTAAAAGAGGGATTGAAGCCAACCCAGATCAAATCACGGCTCTGCAAAGCCTTCAAAGCCCAAAGACCACGAAGGAGGTCCAAAGGCTAACAGGAATGGCAGCAGCACTCAATCGCTTCATCAGCAAATCCTCAGACCGCGGCAGACCTTTCTTTCAACTTCTGAAGAAGAGAGAAGGATACGAGTGGGGAGCCGAACAGGAACGGGCTTTCCAGGAGTTAAAAAGCTACTTATCATCACCACCCTTGCTCTCTACTCTAGAAGCTGGGGAGCGGTTGATACTATACTTAGCAATATCTGATCATGCGGTCAGCTCGGTCCTCCTACGAATAAAGGGGACGGAGCAGGCTCCAATCTATTTCGTGAGCAAGACATTGTTAGAAGCTGAGACACGTTACCTACCATTGGAAAAACTGGTATATGCTCTCATTGTTGCATCAAGGAAGCTGCCCCATTACTTCTTGCAACATCCCATCACCGTATTCACTGAATACCCACTAAGGGCCTTGCTCAGGAAAGCAGATTTCTCTGGTAGAATCTCCAAGTGGTCAATAGAACTAAGTCAGTTCGACCTCGATTATCAGCCTAGAACAGCAATCAAGGGACAGGTTTTAGCTGATTTCATAGCAGAATTCGCTCCGATAGTGGCCCCACCGCCACCAATTCTCCACGAAAGGGAGCAAATCAGTAATCCCGAGCAGCTAACGAGTATGGCCGATCTGGAACCTGACGAATGGAAGCTTTACGTCGATGGGTCAGCTTGCAACAAAGGATCTGGAATAGGGGTTGTGCTTTTCTCTCCAGATGGATTAGTTCTGGAGCAAGCATTACGGCTGGGATTCAGCGCCACTAAAAATGTGGCAGAATATGAAGCTTTGATCGTTGGACTGAAGAGTGCCCTAGAACTCAAGGTAAACAAATTGAGAATATTTTGCGACTCACAATTAGTTGTCAACCAGCTTTCAGGAGAATATGCTACGAAAAGCGAGAGGATGGCCGCATACTCAGAAGCGGCCAAGGACCTACTTGATAAGTTTTATAAGGTCCACATACAGCAAATCAGCTCGGGCCAGAATGCTCATGCAGATTCATTGGCTTGCTTGGGATCCGCGGTCGAGACAGAATACCGCCGCACGGTGGTGGTGGATTATATGAGCGAACCAAGCATTGGTCGAGTAGTAGAAATCGTGATGGAAACAGATTTTGGGCCAAGCTGGATGGACCCAATAGTGGCATACCTACGAGATGGGACCTTGCCAGAAGACAAGAGGGAAGCACACAAAATCAAAACCAAGGCAGTACGTTTTTGGCTCTCTCCAGAAGGTAAGCTTTACAGAAAATCCTTCCTTGGTCCGTATTTATTATGTGTACACCCATCCCTTGTTCAAAAATTCCTCCATGAGATCCATGCTGGGACTTGTGGAGGACACACCGGCGGCAGATCCATAGCCCACCGAGCAATATCCCAGGGATATTGGTGGCCCTACATGCAGGAGGATGCAAAGGCTTTCGTTAAGACTTGTGAGAAGTGCCAGATGTTTTCCCCCCTCATCCGAGCTCCAGCAGAGGATCTATTGCCTCTAACCAGTCCATGGCCATTTGCCCAATGGGGATTGGATATCGTGGGTCCTCTCCCTATGGCAACAGGGAAACGAAAATTCCTACTCATTGGCACTGACTACTTCACCAAGTGGATAGAGGGGGAAGCTCTTGCTAAAATCACAGAAGCTATGGTGGAAAGATTTGTGTGGAACAAGATAATCACAAGGTTTGGAATACCTTACTCCATCATCTCAGATAACGGGTCCCAGTTCGGCAAGAAGTTCAAGGCTTTCTGTGCTCAGTACGGCATCAGGAACTATTACTCGACCCCTGCCTACCCGCAGAGCAATGGCCAGGCAGAGGCCTCCAACAAGACTATCCTGAAGAGTCTCAAGAAGAGGTTGGAGAAGAAGAAGGGAAAATGGCCAGATGAGCTTCCAGCCGTGCTTTGGGCTTACAGGACCACCCCACGGCGATCTACGGGAGAGACGCCGTACTCCTTGGCATACGGAACGGAGGCAATGATTCCCCTAGAGGTTGGTTTGCCAACCATTCGCACTACTCTTGTAGAGTCAGGGGGCAACGATAAAGCCCTGGCCGAGCAGCTAGACCTCGCCAAGGAAAAGATAGAGCGGGCACTCATTACCTTAGCAGCATACCAAGAGCAGCTACGAAGGAGCTACAATAAGAGGGTGCAGCCAAGAGAGTTCAAAGTTGGTGACCTAGTCCTGAGGAAGGTCTTGGCCAACACCAAAGTGTCCTCAGACGGAAAGCTTGGACCGAACTGGGAAGGCCCATACAAGATTGTGGGAATTGCTGGTATTGGGGCCTATCGTTTGGCCGACCTGGACGGAGACCCAGTTCCACGACCATGGAATGTCCAGAATCTTAGAAAATTCTTCCAGTAATTTGTTTACGTGATTACGAATACAGTCACATCTCTTTGTTAGTAAGTACGAATACATTCACATTTGTTTTTAGCATCTAGTTGGGATTACGAGTAAAGTCACCAACATTAGTTATTCAGATTTTGTGCAATATTTCTAGCATTAATGGAATTTTGTCTTTCCTTATCATGTTTTTGAGAATATGAACCGAAATCTCTACCTCGAAATTTTGGATTCCTATTGGGGAGCAGAGAGTGTGTAGATTTGCAACGAATATTGCACAAAAAAACTCTAAGTATGAAGAAACTTAGATTCGCAACGAATATTGCACAGAAAACTCTAAGTATGAAGAAACTTAGATTTGCAACGAATATTGCACCAAAAACTCTAAGTATGAAGAAACTTAGATTTGCAACGAATATTGCACCAAAAACTCTAAGTACGAAGATACTTAGCTCTGCAACGAGTATTGCACAAGAAGCTTAGAGTATAAGCAAATTTAGATCTGCAACGAAACATTGCACCAAAAACCTCTAAGTATGAAGAAACTTAGACAAAAAACTCTAAGTATGAAGACACTTAGTTTGCAAAGTACGAAGAAAATCAGCTCGGCAACAAATATTGCAATAAGGAGCAACAAAGGAAAAGCAGTGAGCCAAATCCCTAAACGCACAGTTGAAGATTAAATGTCACCAGCCACATACGGCCAAAACCAAAGTACGAGCATAACAAACCAAAGTATCAAAGAAACAAAAGGCCACAGGTTGCCGAACAGACCACGCAGGGTCAAGAATAAGGATTCAAACAAAGCAGAAGCAGGCGTCAAGCCTCTTCACTGAACCCGGGGGTATCAGTGGCAGAGGTAGGGTCAGGGATACTTCCACCACCTTCAGGAGCAGAGAGGTCGGCATGGATATCTTCGGTCTGAGTTTGCTCGGAAGAAAGCTCGGTCTGGTTCTCGGGATCGGGCTGGGCCTGGTCATCTACTTGAGCTTGGGCAGCGGCCATCTCGCTCGGCAGCTCCATATTGACCCAGTGAGGGGAGGACTCATCAATGCCGAGCTTTTCAAGGCAGCGACGCCAAGCCGCCTTCCATATGGTATCCTGCACAGTTGGCATCTGCGCTCTGTAGTTTTCTGTAACCTCTAGTACAGCTCGGTCGTATTCCGCCGCTGCCTTAGCTTCTGCCACCGTCAACTGATTGCTCAAACCGAGCTCGACCTCCTCCGACCTCTTCACCAGACTGGCGTTCTCTCCCTTCAATGTCTCCACCTCCGCTCGGGCCTCCTTCAGTGACTGAGAGTACTGGGCGATCTCCTTTTCGGCCCTCTCCGCCCTCTTCTGTTCCTTCTTCAACTCCTTCTCAGCCTCTTTGGCTCTATCAAGGCCCACAGAAGCCTTCTGCATGATCTGTGAGGGAAAGGGAAAAGGCAAGCAGAAACATAAGCACCAAACCAAGTCTGAGAGCATTAAAAAGGGAATAGAGAAGATGTGTTTACCTTGACGCTGGACTGAAAGATGGACTTCATCAGCACATCATAAGAGCTGCCCTTTTCCCTCTCCACGTCATTAGGAAGAAGGGTAGCTCGGGAAATACCGAAGGCTACGTCGGTAGAAGAGATTTTGTCCACCGAAGTGACAAGAGTGCCGTCAGGGCGAGCAAGCGGAGGAGCCCAGGGTTGAACCAGCGATGAGGAATCAGACACTGGAGGGATACTGTCTCCAGTCCTTCTCCTCTGAGGAGGGGGGCTGAACTTGTTGAGGACTTTCTGCTGGCCTATTTTCCCTCTGGCGCTCGGTGAGCGAAGGGGGGGATGGTTGAGGAGGATGGCTGGTTTGACTGGCCGGAGGAGCACGGGAGGCCCCACCAAGGCTTAGTGTGTCCAGCAGGTTGATCGGTTGCAGAGGCATCCCTGTACGGTCAGGAGAGGGGGAGTAGCCTGGAGAATCGTCTGAATCTACTAAACGGGAGGACTGCTCGGCAATGTCTCGGACAAGCGCACCAAAATCCACACCACCCGCTTCGCCTTCTTCTTCTTCTTCCTCCTCTTCCGCTGCTGTCACTCTGCCGGATGTGCTCGGCTCCAGGTCAGTACGGACAAGGATGGGGATGGCCGTATGGATCTCTGGGATATGAGCAAAGGTAACTTGTCGCTAGAGATCCTCAGGGGTCCGAGCACGCCTGGTCCTTCTCCTGGCGGGTCCTCTGCGCCGTTGGGGAGCCCTTTGCTCACCTGCTGGGCGAGTGGCTACTAGAGGTCCCGGGGGTGGCCAGGTATGTCTTGTGCGCGGCTCGCCTTCCCTGCGGATCCCACCCCAGTAAGATGGCGTATACCCCAGAAGGTTGTGAGCAGATCGGCCGAGACCAACAGGCGTAGGGGCGAAGCCGTCGAAGTAGAGGGCCCGTGCAATTTCCTCGCGGTGAAGTCTTCCGTGAATCAAGCGGCCGTCATGGTTAAGATTGCTCGCTGCAAAAATAACACAAAGGAAAGTAAGGTCAGAAACCGTTCCTAAAAGAAGATAAAGGAAGAAAGGGATGTAGGTGCAGGGAGCAAAGTACTAACGTGGTTTGCCTGTGGCCGTGGGGCAGGAGAAACCAATGACGTTCCCCTCGGCATCCTTTGGCTCCCAGTTACTAGTGACCACGAGAAAGTCATCCGCCTCGCCCTTCGAGGAATTGGGTAGGTCGGTGATGAGTTTCTGCTCGGGGTCCCTAGCCTTAAAATAGTAATTGTGATCTGCTGTGGGGACGACACTATAAAGGTAGTGTAAGTCCCACCAATCAAGGTGTAAGCCGAGCAGCTGGTTTAGGGCAATTGTGCCCATGACCACTCTAACGAAATTAGGGCAGAGCTGCATGGGGTTTAACTGACATCTGCTACAACCTAAAAAAGGGGTGTAAGGGAAGCCTAAGGCCTCCTTCCACGATGAAGATCAGGGGAATGAGGATTTTATCTTCTTCCAGGCTTACCTCTCTCAGGTCATTGGGTTCGTTTAATCTAAACTGGACATCAGCGGGGATATTATATCTCTATCGAAATTCAATTATTCTTTGGGGATTGCTAAGAAGGGCTCTATATCTACCCATTTCTTCGTTAAACAAGGGTTTCACAGTTGAAACCCAGAGGAACAAGGAGATGAACAGGCAACAATGAAACACGAAAACGGGAGTAGAAATCCAAAAGGGGTCACTTACATGGAAGAAGAGGATCTAGCAAGATTCTCTCCGACGAGTACGGAGGGCTTTCTCCGACGAAGAAATCGGATAAAGATCGAAGTCAAACTCAGACGACGGCAATGGAAGACGAAGTATTTCTCTCTCTCTTCTTCTCTGCTTCAGACGAGTGCGAAGTGAAGAGGAAAGAGGGGTTTTTTGGTTTTAGAGGGATTTGAGGGGGAAAAACAAAATAATAATGATTATCCCGCCCGAAACCCCGTAAAGGTGGAACGTGACATACGTGAAACGTCAGCGGAATCGTCCTTCCAACTTATCCGAGCCACCAAAGGGTCATTCACATTTAATATGAAAACGACGTTGCCACCCACGTGGAGGGAAGGCGTGCGAAGGATACATCGGGAACCGTTGAAGCTCTGCACGCTACTGATGCGTAACAGTAGCGGCAGAGCTGGGGAGCAATTGGAGTGGGTAAAATCTGGTTACCCTACTAACTAGGCATAGCACGTGCCTAGTAACTTCACCACGAGAGGGTGAATAGCTTGGCACCATATAGGGTACACGTGAGCCCTGTGCCGAGCTAGTTTGGCCACGAATAAGGCTAAGATGATTGAATAAATTAAATATACCAGGATGTGTTAGCTCGGTATAGGTCACAAGGGAATACCCCTGATATGGCCGAGCTAGCAGAGCTATGAGTAAAGTTTAATTAGCATTCTGGGATACATAGATTCAGCTCGGCATGAGTAGCTGGGTTATGTACGAGTCATACCGAGCTACGTGTAAGCTCAGCACCGCCTCAAATAAGACGGTGAGACATTCCAGACTATTCTATGAGCAGCTCCTTATGAGATAAGGAGCAATCCCGTGAAATAAGGGATCAATATGGGAAATCCTAGTGTGATTAGGATTATACCCCATATAGGGAGGAATCCTATATGGAAAGAAAGACCTCTGCCAGACGAGATCTGGTAGGGTATGGGAACTCGTCTCTAAATAGGAAAATCCTATTAGGAAAAGGATTCCTAAAGAGAATAGGAAACAGGAGTACCAGATGCCTAATTTGAAGAACATCTACACCTATAAATACAAGGCAATAACCATGACAAAAGGTACGCTGTGAAACCTATTTTCATACGCATTGTGATTTAAGCTTTCAAGTACGTGATACTAACTTAGGCATCGGAGGGCCTTTGCCAACGAGAGGCAAAGGTGCTCTAACCCTTTTTCTGTCTTGCAGATCTAGGGTTAATTCAAGGAAGCACGTGATCCAGGGTTACGTGGTTTTTACCCCGTACAAGATGTACACTAGAAACATTTCGTCCGTGATAGAATGGACTAACTTTGAAAAAATCTGAACGTCTGGAGTTTTGAGTATATAGAGAGACATCAAATCTCCTTTGGTTCATTTACGGTGATTAATTTATTGCCTTCTTGAGTCCTAATTTGCATTAGAATGGTTGTTTTCCAGTGGCCTGGCAAGAAATTGGTACAATTGCTTTCCACTACCATAGATTTTCGTATGGGGCTTCCAAATCTTGGAATTGAAAGTTCCAACTCAGATTTAGAAGACTCTTTCCAAAAGAAAAAAGAGAACAATAATTCTCATGTTTTGCTTTTGGGAGTGAGGGTAGAGAAAGAAAGTAAGATTTCGACCATTATTAGATACACAAAACCCTAAAACGACCTTCACAATCCATCCATGGTGCTCGACAGTTCTGGATATGCCTTCGAAATCATTGTCATTGCTTCATGTTGCTAGTTAGTGCTCGAGATCATTGTCCGTGCTCAAATTTCATCACTCTTAGTTACCAGTAGATACATGTTCTGTTGGTGGATTATTATTTGTCGGGATTCCGATTAAGCGGGGGAAGGACCATCAAATTGATTCATTGATTATGTCAAAACCTAGGCTTTCACTCTAGAGGAAGAAGAATAGCTCAAGGCCAATCTCTTCTTCTTCTACATTTAATGAAAAGGGGTTGAAACTCTCACTCAGGGGAGTGGAGACAGCAGACACAACACAAGAAGAGAGAGAACTGTCAAGACATCTCATTTCTTCTTTCTCGCCTGTTGCTTCACCTGATATCGACCAAGAAAAGAAAAAGCTAAAGGAGAAAATAGACTACTGGCTATAATGGCTAGCTTGGAAGAGCGGATCCTTAACCCTCCTAAATACGCCTCGGGCCGTAAGAAAGACCCTTTCTTAATGAATACCCTTACTACTTACTAGAAGAAAGCCCATGTTGTTTATTGAGAATTCCTTTTATCTTTTCTTTTATGAGAATACATGTCCTGCGCACGCTATTGATGATAGCTCAGCAGCAGCGCCTCGTTCGGCTCGCTCATGTGGACTACAACAACTCCTTCCTATAGAAACCGAGGCAGAGCCTGGTAAGAGCTTCCTTCTTGTCCTCTTTTTTTTTTTGGTAAATAAATAACTAAACGAAGTAGAGAGGGATAAGAATGGAAACTAATATGTCCTCTTTCGGAACAAATGGCATGCATCATCTATGAACCGCCAACCATTAATGCTAATACCCAAAAAAGTTGCATAGAATTTACCAAAAAAACAGCAATGAGTGGCAGAGATTCACTCCCAAGTGAATCTGAGCCACTCATTATCCTTTTTTGGGTAAATTCTGTGTAATTTTTCTGAGTACGTAGCATTGGTGACCACCGACGCATCCAGGGACGGATCCAAGGGGGGGCATGCGAGGGCACGTGCCCCCGCTGACCCCCATTTGCCAACGGAAAAAAAAAATTTGGGAATAAGTTTTGTATATATTTTTTTTTGTGTCAATGTCTAGTAATGTAACCAGTGTGTGGTATGGTGGTAAGACACGCTGCCTCCAAGCAGGAGGTTGAGTGTTTGACTCCTCTCCCTTCTTTTTTAAGCCACAAAAGTTGAAATCTTATCAAATAAGAGTGATTGTTGAGGTTTGAACTCTGGACCTTTTGGTTCCAAAACAAATTGCCTTCCCTCTTTGCCACTAGACCAACAACAATCTTTGCACAACAACTTGGTAGTTTTATTATATATTTTGAACCTATAATGGTAATAACAATTCCCCTACCATTTTTTTCCTGGATTTTAATTTTCTTCCTTCTTTTTAAGAAAATGATACAAAATCATGAAAAATTTGTTTTACTTAGATATTTTTTAATTTTAAAAATCTTTTACAATGATCCCTAGTTTTCAATAATTTCTTATTTGATATGAAGTTTAGAATCAATCTTACACCATTTCTTGTCCCTAACAAAATCGTTGACTAGGAAAAAAAACTGCACGATTATAATTAATAAAATGCCCCCACTGGGTTGGATTTCTGGATCCGTCCCTGGACGCATCCTAAACAAATGGAAAGATACAAAGGTTCGTGAAATGTCACAACTACTGAAACAGGCAATATCTTACTGGAGTAGTGTCATTCCGGGGAATATCACATTCCTGAATACTAAGTTTATATATATAACATTTTATATACGCATAGTTTTCTTCCCCCACCATATTCGAGAGAGAGAGATGGAGACCTGGTTCATCATCATCATCTCCCTCTGCATCTCAGCTCTCATCAAAGCCTTCCTCAACCTAATCCTCTCTCCTTCCCACAAGCAGCAGAAGAAACAGCTCCCCCCTGGACCAGCCACCCTCCCGCTAATCGGCAACTTGCTATGGCTTCTCAAACCATTCTCTGAAATCTTATCCTCCCTCCGTTCCTTCCAAGCCAAACACGGCCCCGTCACAACCCTCCGATTCGGGTCTCGCCCGTCGATCTTCATCGGTAGCCCCGCCTTAGCCCACACGGCCCTCGTCGAAAACGGTGCCATCTTCTCCGACAGGCCTGAGGCTCGCGCTACGGGAAAAATCACCAGTAGCAACCAGCACAACATCAGCTCGGCCGCATACGGGCCGACTTGGCGCCTCCTCCGCCGTAACCTCACATCGGAGATCCTCCACCCCTCCCGAGTCAAGTCCTACTCCGCCGCCCGCCAGTGGGTCCTGACAATTCTCTTTGACCGCCTCCTTGGGTCTCAGTCGGCGGCGGAGGGGGTTCGGTTGGTGGATCATTTTCAGTACGCTATGTTTGGGCTGTTGGTGTTGATGTGTTTTGGGGACAAGTTAGATGAGAAACAAATCAGGGACGTTGAGAGGGTTCAACGCCAATTGCTACTGAATTCTAGCCGGTTCGAAATTATCAACCTCTGGCCCATGATAGGTACGGGTCGAGTTCTTCTCCAGTAATTGTTCCGGACAGTTAGTTGAATTTAATTTGTTGTTGAAATCTACTTTTGTGACACAATCACATAATGCGCATATCTAAGCCAAATAACTTGGGTGTGCGAAATGTTATTGTAGTTTTTTATCAAAGTTAAATTAATTTGATTGTCGGAGCGAGTTTTAGAAGTACCTAAGAAAGCGGAAGTTCATAAGTAAATTGACTAAGGTCAGAAGTTGAAAGTTGTACACTAGAAATATTCTGCCCGTGTTAGAAAAGCTTGACTTTGAAAAATCTATAGGTCTAGAGTTTGAGTATATCGATTACAGAGAGACACCCAGCTGCCTTTGGTTGTTAACCCTGTAATTCCTCTCTAACCCCTGCTCAATGAAAATACAGCTGCCGTTTAAAAAAAATGAAAATTGAGCTTAAATGCTCATAAGAGCGGTCTCTTGAGGACCACAATTGAGGTGATCTGTTGCCTTATTCAGGCCTAATTTGCATTAGGATGGTTGTTCTGAATTGGCCTGGCAAGAAATCGGACCATTTGTTTCCCACTGCCATATATTTTCATATCTTAGAGGGTTCAACGCCAATGGCTAGTGAATTCTAGCCGGTTCGAAATTATCAACCTCTGGAGTCTGGCCCATGATAGGTACGCGTCGAGTTCTTCTCTAGTAATTGTTCCGGAAGTTAGTTGAATTTAATTTGTTGTTGAAATCTACTTTGCTTGTCACAAACCCAATCACATAATGCGCGTATCTAAGTCAAATAACTTGCATGCACAAAGTGTTACTCTAATTTTTTTATCAGAGTTAAATTTGATTGTTAGAGCGAGTTTTAGAAGTACCTATGAATGCGGAAGTTCTTATGTAATGTGACTAAGGTCAGAAGTTGAAAGTTGTACACTAGAAACATTCCGTCCGTGGCAAAAAGGCTGACTTTGAAAAATTTGAAGGTGTGCGGTTTGAGTATATCGATTACAGAGACACCAAACCTCCTTTGGTTGTTAACCCTGTAAGGGCATCTCTAGTGGACTACAATATCCTAAAGTGCCCTAACTAGTTAACTAAGAAAAACTCAAAAAATGGTCTCTAGTAGACAAAAATGACTCCCTAAAATTCTAGGTGTCACCCCTTACTCCCTAAAGTGCCCTAAGTCACTACCTAAATTTGGGGAGAGACTTAAAGAGAGAGATAGAGAGAGAGAAGGGAAGGAGGAGAGAGATAATGACTTTAACTTTAAGGAGAGAGAAAGGAAAGACTTAAAGTTAATAAATATATATATATATATATATATATATATATATATATATATATATATATATATATATATATATATATATATATATATACGTAGCTCACTAAAGTACATTCTTTATTAGCTAGCTAACTAAGGGGGTGTTCCACTAAGGTAGTTTTGTTTTAAAACTGCCTTGGTTTTTGTGTTATGTGATGTATTGTGAGAGGATGACTTGTCTTGGTTTTTGAGAAAAACTAGTTTTTGGAAAAAACTAGTTAGTGGAACACCCCCTAAATTTTTAGCACACAAAATAGGGCCTCACATGTGTTTAGGTGTATACTTTAACAAACATTTTTTAGGTAGTCCACTAGAGATGCTATAATTCCTCTCCAACTCCTGCTCAATGAAAATACAGCTGCCGTTTAAAAAAAAAATGAAAATACATCTTAAATGATCATAAAAGTGGTCTCTTCAGGACCACAATTGACAGTGATCTGTATCCTTATTCATATCTTAGGAGGCAATTGGGGCTTCCAAATCTTGAAATTGAGACTTCCAACTCAGTATTTAAAAGACTCTTTTCGAAGGAAAAAAAAAAAAGAGCATAATTCTTCCCATATTTGGAACAGAATCTTGTGTTTTGCTTTTAGGAGTGAGCATAGAAAAGGAAAGTAAGATTAGTCGTACTAACAATTGGATAGGACATTAGTTACAAAAAAAAATGATGCCGAAATATTTGGAATTTCAATACAATTCAGAGTATGTCATATTGTCATTACGTTTTTGCATGTTTCTATATACATTTTATATTTTTCAATACATTATTTGGCTTCAATTAGGGTCTCATTGGATGGGGCTACTATTTTATTTTTCCAGGCAAGATAGTGTTCCACAAACGTTGGCAGGAATTCATACAGCTACGTCAGAATCAAGAAGATGTCTTGATCCCTCTTATCAGATCACGGATGGAAGTTGTTAAACGACAAAAAGAAGGGAAAACAGAAGTTGAAAAGGACAGTGTGGTGTCATACGTGGACACATTGGTGGATCTCGAGCTTCCAGATGAGAAGAGAATGCTCAACGAGAAGGAGATGGTGAGCCTCTGCAGTGAGTTTTTAAACGCAGGCACCGATACGACCTCCACCGCATTGCAATGGATCATGGCCAATTTGGTCAAGCACCCTCATGTTCAAAGCAAGCTGTACGAAGAGATTAATGGCATTTTAGGCCCATCGCCCCAACTCAAAGAGAAGAATGATAAAGAAGTCATGGTAATGATAAACGAGGATGATTTGCACAGGATGCCATACTTAAAATCTGTGGTTTTGGAAGGTCTCAGGCGCCACCCACCTGGACACTTCGTCTTGCCCCACAAGGTCACCAAGGACGTGGAATTGGAGGGTTACCTAGTGCCGAAGGATGCCATAATTAATTTCATGGTGGCGGACATTGGGTGGGACCCAAAGGTATGGGACGAACCCATGGAGTTCAAGCCTGAGAGGTTCTTCACTAGTACTACCGGCAATGGCGATGGATCACAAGATTTGTTTGATATAACAGGGAGTAGGGAGATTAAAATGATGCCGTTTGGGGCAGGGCGGAGGATGTGTCCAGCATCTGGATTGGCTATACTTCACTTGGAGTTTTTTGTTGCGCATTTGATTTGGTATTTTGAATGGACAGTCGTGGAAGGGGATACTGTTGATCTATCGGAGAAGCAGGAGTTTACTACCGTGATGAAATATCCACTCCGGGCCCGTATCTCCCCTAGAGGGCTTTCTCAAAATCAGTAAGCCACATTAGTATATATGCTTCCACATACGCTATTAGTCAAAATGTTGCTATATATGTTTAGATTGCTAGCAAATTCAAGGATTGTGTAATTTATTAGTACTAGATTGTGGGTGCCCAGTTATTATGTTGTTTTGTTGTGCATCTGTGTATGTGCATATGGTTTTGTTTATTTTTATTGTCACATCCTCTCTTGTTTCCTGATGTAATAACCCGAAATTTTGTAAATAAAAAATTTCGATGTATTAATGCGGTTTTATTTTTAAATAATTATAGTTTATAATTTGGTTTGGTTAGATTAAACGAATTAGATTTAACCTGTATAATTATACTTTTCGCGCCGTAAATAAACGCGTACACACCGGGTATTTCACCACACTGCGTCCGGAAGCCTTACTAAATCCCCAACTCTTATTTTATTTTATTAAAGCTAACCTTGATTAGGTGGGAGATTACTTATAACCTAAAACTAATCTTTAAGTTGGTGGGAAATTTGGTGGGGAATTTCTTATAACCTAAAACTAGTCTTTAAAACCTAATTTTTTGCTTTTGCAAAAGGTTGTTTGGACACTTGTGGGGAGGGTTTTTGGCTGGTGATTATTTTTGGGGGAGGTGAACCTCATTACTTCCCTATAAATAGCTCACTCTCCTTGCTTCATTTCACACCAAAACCTCCCAACTTCTCCACTTTGTGCTTTCTAGTGTTCTTGAGTGAGTTCTTGAGTGTTCTTCTTGAAACTCATCCTAAACCACCACACTCCACCACCCTCGACCACCCCTAGATCTTAGAAAGGTAGAATAAGTTAGCAAGAAAGCGTTCGAGCAAAGGTCGACTAGTCGTTACGCCGCCGGAATTCAACTAGCTTATCGGCTTCCGACTAATCATCGGAATTAAGGTAGATACTTTATCTTAACCTTAGATTAGTATTTACTAGTTCATATTGATTATGTTATTATTTTGCTTAAACGTGCTTAATTATGATTAAACGTGATTATGTTGGTGATTAGTGATTTTATGAACAATTAGACTTTGAAAAAACACACTTAGTCGTTACTATGCATGAATTAAAATTGACTATCAAAATGCACCGTTATAATGTTCGATGGACTTTTGGGAAACTAAATTACCCAGTTATAATGCCTGAATGAAAATCGACTTTTCAAATTTACGCAGTTATAATGCCCGACCAATTTTCTGAGAAAAGAGCTTTTCAAATGAAATGAGATTTTCCGGGATTATTGAATAAATATTCTTAATCTATTTAGACTAACAAATAGAATCTATGGCTAGCATGTCTAGTCAGGCTTTTTCTTGGTTTAGCCCAAACCAAGTGGCGATTCGACGAACGAATCTTAAAACACGCCAAACGGATTCAACTACTAGAGTTTTCTAGTAGGGTACTTTCTTGGTTTAGACAAACCAAGTGGCGATTCGACGTACGAATCTTAAAACACGCCAGCAAATCCAAGAACAAGAATGAATCCTTATGTTTTGATTTAAATCCCCGGAAGAAAGAACTTTTGTCGTTAAGTAACATGTTTTCGTAAGATGGGTTACGAGCGGAAGGTTTATCATGAACGATTCTAAACGGAGGATTTTGTTTTATGAAATTAATGCATGTGCACGTTCTTTTTCAAAGACGATACGACCCGACACATTTTTCGAGAAAGTGATCGAATGTTTTTAAATGGAAGAGATAGAAATGAGAATGAAAATGTTGATATGATGAAAGTTGAGATGTTGATGCTGTTGGAGTCCCGCCTCAGTTCCCCGGGGTGAACTGGTGGTCAAAGTCCAACGGAACTATACGGTAGTGCTGTTTGAAGTTTCTCCTCAAATTCCGCGGGTGAATTTGACGGTTAGAACTTACTCAGTACAACACATAGCAAGCGGACCTCATAAACAAACTGGTGGGGATTCAGTGATATAGGTAGCCGGGACTATGTCGTGTGTGACGCGGAGTTAGCGGACCTCATACTGCAGGAGTCAGTTTATGGGTGGCCGACCCTTCGAACGGAAAGGTTGGTGACCGTTAGAATGGGGTTGTAGAACGGGCCAATAACTTTCGAGAGATGTAAGATGTTGACATGGTTGAAATTTGAAGAAGAATGCTGTTATGAGAAAATGATACGAGATACTGACACTATACTCTGGATTCTGAAATTAATATGGGATACTGATTTTATTTAAGCTGCACTCTGATTTGATGTGATACTGATGCATTGACACGCATGAACTTACCGTTTTGATAAATGATTTTCAACTATTTACCTGCCAACAATATTGTTCTAGAATTGCTAGTTTAAAGTTGGGGTACGGTATCTATTGAGCGTCCTCGCTCACGGTTTGCCCTGGCATAATACGACGATGTTGCTTCGCAACTCTGACGTATTATGCTAGATTGTCACGATGGATAGGAATACCTTTACGGAGAACACGGAGCCGGAGGAGCTGCCGGAATAGAGATCCACCAGGCGGAGGAATTTGCGGAGCCGTAGAACCCACCCAGTCTACCTTTTTGTAATCTGTGAAGGATAGACCATCTATATGTATTTTGGTTATTATTATTACTGTTTAGACCGACTTTAAATTGTAATAATAATCCATAACGTTTTTCCCAAAATGCGGGGCGTTACACCTGAAGTGTTCATTTTGTCTGCCTCTCCGCTTCCATTTCTACTTCCATTAAGTTTTCGACTTTCATTTGCCAGGCTAGTTTTGCGCCTGTACCTTATTTCTCGTATTACCTAAGACTTTGGGTTTGGAAAGTTCCAACGAACCCCAGAATTACCCACTGTCTTTGATTGCAGCGCCGGAGCAATTAGCTAACATAGTTTTCCAAAAGATTTTAGCAACTCAGTTGCTAAAATCATGATTTTAGCAAATGAGCCCGAATATTGATCACTTATGGCGTTCCCTTTCCACTTCAGACCTTTTCCCAGATTTCTTCTCTAACATTGTTTCGTCCTATTCTTGGCTCCATAAGATGGATTATTCATTTGCACTCCACTGAGAATTCCAAATGCTAATTAATCATATTAGATTAGAGTTGGCTCTTGACTGGGAGTCTCCTTACATTATCGCTAAACAACACCAGCTAAGCAAATCTACCTCTCAAAATTTTAATATAGTAATTTTTTATGATTCAATTGACAACTGCACAAAATTTTAGGACATGCGAGAACAATAAACTTGACAAATAAAACAGAGTCCCTTTTGGTAAAAGCAAAATTTTTTGCACCCTCAACTTCCATTTCATTTTAGCAATTTTTACTCCCTTCGTTCCAAATTAATTGTCACTTTTGAAAATTACAACTTTATAAGCAGATATACAATAATTGAATTCAATAAATGCATTCACATTAAATAAGTTCATTAATTTCCAACAATGCCCTTATAGTTCTACTTTTGAATGAAATGATTGTTGTTGTTAAAAGGGTTATTTTGGAAGATTGAATAATTTTTTTTTTTTTTACTTTTTAAAGAGGACTAACAATTTGGAACACCCCAAAATAATATAAGCGACAAGCAATTTGGAACGGATAGAGTAGGTTTTAACCCATTTATAGAAAATTGGCTTTTAGTAACTTAACTTTTAGCATTGAAAGTAAATTTTGGCTTTTAGAAACTTAGCTTTTAGCTAATGAAAAATAAATTTTTGCTTTTTTATGGAAAATTGGTTTTTAATAATTGGTCTTAAACTAGGGGTGAGCATGGACCGGATTGGTTCGAATTTGTAGTAAACCAAGAACCAAACCACTACCTACGGATTACGAATTTGGCGAACCAAACCAATCCACAAAAGGCATCGAACCAAACCAATCCAAACCAATAAAATACGGATCGGATTCGGTTTCGAACCACGGTTTGCTTAAAATTGAGATATTATTTCCGTAAAATATTTAGAGTACTTAAAATTTAGGTTTATATATAGAATACGAATAGGTCCTCATATATAGAAATTTAGGGTAATTAATCATGGTAGCGAAGGAAATCATGGAATAGGAATAGGTTGTGACCGAATCATGTATAGAAATTTGAAAAAATAAAAATGTGTTGTGGAATCAAAATTAGAATGGAGAATTTCATCACCGAATTTATTTGCTATGACTAAACCACTATTGGTGTATTAAAATTAGGGGAATAAGTCGTGAATCTTAGGCAAAATAAAATCTTGTTAGAGAAGGAATAATGAATAAATAAAATTAGGAAGTTAGTTGACTATGGCTTTTATATATATATATATATATATATATATATATATATATATATATATATATATATATATATATATAAAATAATAATAATAATAATAATAATAATAATAATAATAATAATAATGGTTCGGATCGGATTGAAATTAGAACCATGAACGTAAATCCACAAACCAAACCATTGACTACGGATTCTATTTTTTTTAAACCAGGACCAAACCACGCTACTAAAAATCCGAACCAAACCAATCGGTTTGAATTGGTTTGGACTGGATTCACGGTTTGACGGGTTTTCTGCTCACCCCTATCTTAAACGCTAGTGGACGGTGGGATTACTCTCCCAAGATTAGTCAAGGTGCGCAAAAGTTGGCCCAAACACCTGGTTATCAAACAACGATTGGTCTTAAAACAAGAATCTAAGAAATCCACAATGGCACATAAAGAGCCACATAAAAAAGAGGAATTCTACTAACAATTCAAAACACAACTGCTGACACAATTGTATTCGGAGTCATCAAATGACAAGGGTTCGCAAGGGCTGAACAGTTCCGCACGCCATTGGCGAAGCCAAGAATTGAAGTAGGAGGGGGACCGAATTATGCAAGAAACTTTATGTTGTTGATTTTTTCAGGACTAAAATCCAGTATTTTAGTTTTTGTGAGACGATTTTGATAAATTGAAAAATTGATCTCAAGTATTGTTGTTATCATATCATTCAATAAATATTGCAGTATTATTCTCGCACAGTATAATTTACTATAATTTAGTATTCTGGAAATAAAAATTGTTAATGCGTTTTAATTATCTTCAAAATTCTGTAATCTTTTTAAAAATATCTATCGAAAATATGTAAATTATACTCCAAAATAAAAAATAAAAAAAATTTTGGCAGGGACTCTGCCAGACTGCCACTACCAACCAATTATATCTGGAGTTTTGTTCTTCAAGTCGTATACTGCCCAAGTTTTATACTCTACTCGCCTTTTTCTTTCCCCTTTCTTAAGACAACGGAACAAGACTTTCATTGACTTTGGGTGGATTCTCTGTTTGGATGCGATAATTCCGCCACCCTCCCACCACTCGGCAACCTCCTGTGGCTCCGCAAACCATTCTCTGAATTCTTATCCGCCCTTCGTTCCTTCCAACCCAAACACGGCCCCGTCACATCCCTCCGAATCGGGTCTCACCCGATGATCTTCATCGGTACCCCCACCTTGGCCCACCAGGCCCTCGTCCAAAATGGCGCCGTCCTCTCCGACCAGCCAAAAGCCCTGGCTGCGGGAAAAATCCTCAGCAGCAACCAGCACAGCGTTAGCTCGGCTGCATACGGGCCAACTTGGCGCCGCCTCCGCCGTAACCTGACGTCGGAGGTCCTTCACCCCTCCCGAGTCAAGTCCTACTCCGCCGCCCGCCAGTGGGTCGTTGCAATTCTCTTGAACCGCCTCGTTGGGTCTCAGTCGGAGGCGGAGGGGATTCGGTTGGTGGATCATTTTCAGTACGCTATGTTTTGCCTCTTGGCGTTGATGTGTTTTGGGGACAAGTTAGATGAGAAGCAAATCAGGGACGTTGAGAGGGTTCAACGCCAATTGCTAGTGAATGCTAGTCGGTTCGACATTCTCGACATCTTGCCCAAGCTAGGTACGTGTTGCGTTCTCTACAAAAAAAAAGTTCTTCTCTAGTACTTGTCCCGGACAGTTAATTGAACTTTTATCTCATTAGTGAGATTTCCATTGCACACGCCTCTTGAGAATTTATTTAACTATCCCGAACAGTTACCGAGGAGGATTCTAACCCTTTTTTCTAAATATCGCTATAACCATTGTTAGAATCTGGGTTAGGCACGAGAAAACCGTTGATAGTTGTTCCCAATTTATTGGAGCTGAAGTTAATTTGTTGTTGAAATCTACTTTGGTTGTCACAAATCCATCACATAATGCGTGAATCGAAGTGAAATTAAAAATGTGCGTACGTGAAATATTAATTTACTTTTTTAGTATCAGAGAAATATTACTATTCTTTTTTATCGGAGTTAAACGTGATTGTCAGAGCAAGTTTTAGAAGTACCTATATATGAAAGCGGAAGTTCATATGTGACTAAGGTCGGAAGTTGAAAGATGTACACTAGAAACATCCGTCCCTGATAGAAAAACCTGAAGGTCTAGGTTTGAGTATATTGATAATAGAGAAACATCCAACCTCCTTTGGTGGCAAGAAATTAGACCATTTGTTTTCCCCTAGCATAGATTTTCATATCTTAGGAGGCAATTAGGGCTTCCAAATCTTGAAATTGAGAGTTCCAACGCAGTATTTGGAATACTCTTTTCGAAGGAAAAAAAAAAAAAAAGAGAAAAGTCTTCATATTTGAAACAGAATCTTGTGTTTTGCTTTTGGTAGTGAGGATAGAGAAGGAAAGTAAGATTAGTCGTTCTAACAATTGGCTAGGACAGTAGTTACAAATAATGACGCAAAAATATTTGGAATTTCATACAATTCATTTAGTATGTCATTACAGTTTTTACATATTTTTTTGTACTTTTCATATTTTTCAATACACTATAGGGCTTCAATTAGGGTCTCAGTGGATGAGGCAGCTGTTTTTCCCCAGGTAAGATAGTGTTTCGCAATCGTTGGCAGGAACTCATACGGCTGCGACAGAATCAAGAAGGTGTCTTGATCCCTCTTATCAGATCCCGGATGGAAGTTGTTAAACTACAAAAAGAGGGAAAGACAAAAGTTGAAAAGGAGAGTGTGGTGGCCTACGTGGACACATTGGTGGATCTCGAGCTTCCAGACGAGAAGAGAAGGCTCAACGAGGAGGAGATGGTGAGCCTCTGCAGCGAGTTTTTAGACGCAGGCACCGATGCAACCTCCACTGCATTGCAATGGATCATGGCCAATTTGGTCAAGTACCCTCGCGTTCAAACCAAGTTGTACGAAGAGATCACTAGCATTGTGGATCCATCGCCCCAACTCGAAGAGAAGAACGAGAAAACGGACATGGTGATGGTAAATGAGGATGATTTACAAAAAATGCCGTACTTAAAATCCGTGGTTTTGGAAGGTCTTAGGCGCCACCCACCCGGGCACCTCGTTTTGCCACATATGGAGGGTTACCTGTTGCCCAAAGATGCCACAATCATGATGTGGAGTTTTGTGGCTGACATTGGGTGGGACCCAAAGGTATGGGACCAACCTATGGAGTTCAAGCCTGAGAGGTTCTTAACTAGTGCTACCAGCAGCGCCGGGGGAGCGCCAGATTTGTTTGACATAACGGGGAGTAGAGAGATCAAAATGATGCCGTTTGGGGCAGGAAGGAGGATGCGTCAAGCAGCTGGGTTGGCTTTGCTTCACTTGGAGTTTTTCGTTGCGCAGTTGGTTTGGTATTTTGAATGGACGGCTGTGGAAGGGGATGCCGTTGATCTCTTGGAGAAGCAGGAGTTCACTATCGTAATGAAATATCCACTCTGGGCCCACATCTCCCCTAGAGGGCTTTCTTAAAATGAGTAAACCATATTAGTGTATAACACTTCAATATACAATAATAGTCATAATGTTGACATAAGTTTAGATTGCGGGTGCGCGGTCATTGTGCTATTTTTAATTGAAAATGATGTGTATCTATATATTTGTATTTGGTTTTCTATAAGTAGGCCGGTTTTGATCCTACTTCGTATGTTGTCTCTTTACAACATTGCTACAAGCACCAGCTAAGCAAACCTTAACTCTCAGAACTGTCAAAGGGCAAGAGACATCGAACATATTCTATCTTGAGGGAAAAATTCAAATTTCGCAGTACAATGCTGTCCGGCGGATAAACAAGAACGGTAGAATCCTAACAAAATCTCGTGCTTTTTTTTTTGGGTAAGATAACAAAAATCTAGTCTGCAAAAAATGTTTAGAGAGCCAAGTCCCACCCCACAAGTTATTTGAGGACAAAATTAAAATGCATAAAAATTGCTTTCTTAAATCTCTTTTTCTTCCCCAAACTTGGGCAAGGGGGATTAATCTGTTTAAAAAAGGCAGGGTGGGTGAAGTATCACTGTTTTACGAATACTCTATTGAAATTCACAGTATTCCGTAGTCCATGTGCAGTCCAATTTCACCACATAGTATACACCACGGATGTCATCTCTACGTACAAAAGAAATGGATTCTTTCTTTTTATATTTTGGATTGAAGGAGACCGTGCAAATCTTTATATACTACATAATATAACACCACGGATATATTTTGGACCGGAGGAGACCGTGCAAATCAGGACCATTCATTGGTGCAATCCATAATTCAAATTGAAACTGTTTTCAATATGAGTTAATTTTTCGGGAGGAATGTATCTAAATAAAACTGAACCAATGTTATCTCAATGTATGGGCCGGATTTAAGTCTTGTTTCCCGAACGATAAAATCGGGATAAAATCAACATTTAATAAAGTCAAACACAAATGAAAAAGTCCCTCTTGTGCTTGTGCTGAAAAGTGGAAGAGGAGAGAGAGAGAGAGAAATGGAGACCTGGTTCGTCATCATCTCCTCCCTGTGTATCGCAGCTCTGATCAAGCCCCTCCTCAACTTAATCGTCTCTCCTTCCAGTTCTGACCACAAGAAGAACCTTCCCCCTGGACCCACCTCCGTCCCACTGATCAGCACCCTCCTATGGCTCCGCAAATCATTCTCGGAAATGGAATCCGCCCTTCGTTCCTTCCGAGCCAAATACGGCCCAATCATAACCGTCCGTATCGGCTCTCGTCCAGCCATCTTCATCGGGACCCACACCTTGGCCCACCAGGCCCTTGTCCAAAACGGCGCCGTCTTCTCCGACAGACCCAAGGCCCTCCCCACCAGCAAAATCATCAGCAGCAACCAGCACAACATCAGCTCAGCTGGGTACGGCCCCACGTGGCGCCTCCTCCGCCGCAACCTCACCTCGGAGATCCTCCACCCCTCCCGCGTCAAGTCTTACTCCGCCGCCCGTCAGTGGGTCCTGGGGATCCTAATCAACCGCCTTGTGGTGGAGTCCCAGTCGGCGGCGGCGGTGGAGGGGGTTAGGGTGGTGGATCATTTTCAGTACGCTATGTTTGGGCTTTTGGTGTTGATGTGTTTTGGGGATAGGTTAGATGAGAAGCAGATCAAGGAAGTTGAGAGGGTTCAGCGCCAAATGCTTCTGGGATTTAGGCGGTTCAACATTCTCAACTTTTGGCCCAAGCTAGGTATGTGTTCCGTGTTTTTCCTACATGAAACGGATACTCCGGTTAGGGTAAAAGGAGCCGAACTGAGCTTTGAAGTGCTTGATTTATTTACTAAATGAGCCTCTATAAATGAGGGGAGTAGCCACAGATGAGCCCGAGTTAAATTGACTCGAGCTCGGCTCGTTTACGGTTTACTAAAATGAGTTAAAAATTCATAATTAGCCGAGGTCAAACTGCTCGCGAACAGCTCAATTCATCTATAACCCTTGTGTAAGTAGAATAAATATGGTTAGAACTGTTGTTAGAATCCGGTTCCGCCAGGAAAATCTTTTGATAGGGGTTCCCTACATTTTGGGGCTGAAGTTAATTTGTTGTTGAAATCTGATTTAGTTGTCCCTGCCTAATAGCCTCTTTGGATTGAGGGGTTTGGTGAGAAAAGGAAAAAATAGAAAGAAAAATTTCACGACTTGTTTGGATAAAGAGGTGAGGAATGATGGGGAATGTGTGTAAATGCAAAGCATATGTTGTTTCTCACCAAAACTGATGAGATTTGGTGAGAAAGACAACCCTTACTTTTCTAAGAAAATCACTCAATTCAAAAGGACTGTAAGTAAAAATAGAGTGATGATTGAGAACATGGAGACATTAGAAACACTGCCTAAAGACAAAGGTTGAACAGTCTACGGTATACACTAGAAACATTCAGTCCATGATATAAAGGCCTGATTCCATCCCGACGTATCTGTGTTTTGTTTCTTAGAAGAGCTAGCACCCCTCTGATCTCTTGGTGGTACATAGTTAGTGCGTTTAACTTGTTGGCACATTTAACTACCGCGTGTGATCCTTAAATTTGTCCCCAAAAATTTAATTCTCCAATGGCTTAATTTCTAAGGCCTAATTTCTACTTGAATAGTTGTTCAGACTTGTTCTGCATAGGCCTGGCAAGACATGTACCAATTGTTTTCCCACCATCACAGATTGTCACATTTAAGGAGGGAGGTGGGGCTTTCAAGTCTTGAAATTGAGAGTTCCAACTAATGATGCCAAAATGTTTAGAACAAAAATCGAAGAAAACAGAGCAGATATTAGTTCTTCTCATATCTGGAACAGATTCTTTTGTTCTGCCTTTGGAAGTGAGGATAGAAAAGGAAATAAGATCAGTTATGCTTAAAATTGGACTGGACAATAGTTACCAAACTAATGATGCCAAAATGTTTAGAATTTAAATATACAATTCATATAGTATGTCATTACATTTTTACACGTTTATATACTTTTGAACTTTTCAAAACAATATTCAGCTTTAAACAGGGTCTTCTTGGTTGTGCCTGCCATCTTTTTTTTTTTTTTCCTCCAGGTAAAATAGTGTTCCGCAATCGTTGGCAGGAGTTCATACAGTTCCGCCAGAGTCAAGAAGATGTCTTGATCCCTCTAATTAGATCCCGAATGGAAGTTGTTAAACAACGACAACAAGGAAAAATGGAACCTGACAAAGAGAGTGTGGTGGCATATGTGGATACCTTGGTGGATCTGGAGCTTCCAGACGAGAAGAGAAAGCTCAACGAGGAGGAGATGGTGAGCCTCTGCAGCGAGTTCCTCAACGCAGGCACCGATACAACTTCCACTGCATTGCAATGGATCATGGCCAATTTGGTCAAGTACCCTCACGTTCAAACCAAGTTGTACAAAGAGATCACTAGCATTGTGGGCCCATCACCCCAACTCGGAGAGAAGAACAAGAAAGCAGACATGTTAATGCTAAATGAGGATGATTTACAAAGAATGCCGTACTTAAAATCTGTGGTTTTGGAAGGGCTTAGGCGCCACCCACCCGGGCACTTTGTCTTGCCCCACACGGTGACCAAGGACGTGGAATTGGAGGGTTACCTAGTGCCCAAGGATGCCACAATCAACTTCTTGGTGGCAGATATTGGGTGGGACCCAAAGGTCTGGGATGAACCCATGGAGTTCAAGCCTGAGAGGTTCTGTACTAATAATAATACTAGCGACGGCGGAGGGCCGGCAGATCTGTTTGATATAACTGGAAGTAGGGAGATCAAAATGATGCCATTTGGTGCAGGAAGGAGGATTTGTCCCGCAGCTGGGTTGGCTGTTCTTCATTTGGAGTTTTTCGTTGCGAATTTGGTTTGGTATTTTCAATGGACGGCTATGGAAGGGGATACCATTGATCTATCGGAGAAGCAGGAGTTCACTACCGTCATGAAATATCCACTGCGGGCCCACATCTCTCCCAGAGGGCTTTCTCAGAATCAGTAAGCAAGATTAGTGTGAATCTAAGAATTACGGAATATCATACACGAACATAACATTGTATGTCATAGTTGGAATGTTGTTATGTTGTATTTTTAGATTGCGGGTGAAGTCTTGGGCAAGTAGCACTCCTAGTTTGCATTTGCCCCGTTTATCCTTCTATTTTGACTTGACGATGCTGTGTATCTATGAAGATATATATGCTTTCGTGTATCTTATTATCACATGTCTCACTCTTGTTTCCCGAAGTGTTCATTTTTCCTCCCTCGCGTCCATAGAGTTTCTGCATCCCATTTCGTATGCTGTTTGGTTACCCTATTTCATACTATTCACATTACCAGAAACTATATCACTCGTTAGTCATCTCCTTACATTATCGCTAACAGCACCGGCTAAGCAAACCAACGTCTCAGAACTATCAAGGTGAAAGAGATTTTGAATAAAATCTTTTGTTTAGAAATTCAACTTTCGTAGTCCAATCTTGCCAGGTCGATAAATAAAAACAGTGTTTTCGTAGCATCAACTGGATTTTCCTATACAATTTCACTTAAGACATGACATTAGAACATTCATTTCACCTATTAATACATTTTCACATTATTGTGAGACTTAGCCACTGCTCTATGGCTGCGGCTAGCATTTTTCACGGCTACTGCTGGTCTCTCTCTTCACGGCTACTGCTTGTTTGTCTCAAAGAGACCAAAGATGTACAAGACATGTATCAAAATGTATGAAGAATAGTCTACCCAAAAACTACTAGTAAAATATAACATTTGGGCTAGTAAAAAAACAGGACCAATAACCAAGTTTCAAATCCATGATGATTAAAGAACGTTTTGCAAAGGATAAATATGATTACAAAATGAGAATAAGAAATCACAACAAAATACTGTAATTTATCAAGAGTATGTGGTCTAGAATCACATTGACACAATGTCTTCGACAACTGGGCTTGTTTATTAATTTTGAGGAGGCCCTCTAAGGGTAATCTGGGCCCGCAGCGGATATTTCATAGGAGTATTGAGCCCTTGCTTCTCCGATAGATCAACAGGATCCCCTTCTACAGCCCTCCATTCAAAATACCAAATCAAATTTGCAACGAAAATCTCCAAGTGAAGCAAAGCCAACCCTAGTGCTGGACAAATCCTCCTCCCTGCTCCAAATGGCATCATTTTGATCTCTCTACTTCCTGTTAAATCAAAGAAAGTTGCCACCTCACCACCACCGCTGCTGCCACCAATACTATTAGTAAGGAACCTCTCAGGCTTGAACTCCATGGGTTCATCCCATACCTTTGGGTCCCACCCAAGGTCCGCCACCATGAAGTTCACCGTGGTATCCTTGGGCACTAGGTAACCCTCTAATTCCACATCTTCAGTCACCGAGTGAGGAATCGAGATGTGCGTTGGTGGGTGGCGCCTAAGACCTTCCAAAACCACATATTTTAAGTACAGCATTCTTTGTAAATCTTTATCCTTTATCACGACCAAGTCTGTTTTGTCATTTTTCTCTATAAGTTTGGGTGGTGGGCCCACTACCCCGTTAATATCTTCATACAGTTTGGTTTGAACGTGAGGGTACTTGACCAAATTGGCCATGATCCATTCCAAAGCGGAAGAAGTTGAATCAATGCCCGCGTTGAGAAACTCGCCACATAGGCTCACTATTTCCTTCTCATTCAATTTTCTCTTCTCGTCCGGAAGCTCTAGCTTTAACAAAGTGTCCACGTATGACACGACACTATCTTCTTTTTCTTCTTCCTTTTTGTCTAGTCGTCGTCGTTCAACAATTTCAACTCGGGATCGTATGAGTGGGATTAATACCTCCTCTTGACTCTGGCGCAGCTGTATGAGCTTCCTATAGCGATTGCGAAACACAATCTTACCTGGAAAACACTAGCCACCCACAATTAGTTAACACCCAATAATACAAGCTCCATATCTTTTTTCTCTATCTTTGCATGTATCTGAAGATTTTCTGATTTCAAAACTCTAATTACAAGAATCAACAGAGAATTTTACAGTGTAGAGAGAAAGAAGAGGCGCGATGTAGAGATAGAGAGAGAGAGAAACTGAAAATTCTACAGTATTATGTATTTTCTGTATGTAGACAGTTGGACTACAGCCAAGTATATATCAAGATTACACCGACTCAGATGCTACTTAACCATGATTACAAAAATTAACTAATCAGTAGTTAAACTAACTACAGGAGTGTATAACAGACTAAACAAACATAACAGCATCATAAAAGCATAATGGAAGCTTAATGAGCCTTACTAACAGTATCGGTGCTTTAGCCGTTAGATTATGTAAAAATCTTCTCACTTCTAAAAATTACTCATGATTCTTACATCTTTAGCATATACTAAAGAGGTGTTGCCCACTTGGCACCACCGATTTTTTCTAAAAAATTTTAACAAAAACCAAACAAAATTCCACATCATCTCTTCACTTCTCTCATCTCTTATTTATTTCTTTCTCGACCCTTCCACTTTCTTAAGCTACTCATTTATTATCAAAAAAAAAAAAAAATGTTGAAAATGAAGGTATGGTAATTCATAGTAATATAGTCCTGGTCCCACAATGTCGGACCTCTATTCCATTTCGAGATATCCCAAAATACTGAAATAGTAGTCATTTTGTATAAGTCAACTTAAAAAGTTTAGGGATTTCAAAATTTTACCCTTCATAAATAATTAAAAAAAAATAACTTTATTAGTGAGGCCTTGTTCTTGAATGGATTTTATCTCATAAAATCTAGTTTTAATAAAATCTAACATTCTCAACGGATTTTAGCAAAACTAGATTTTATGAACACTAGATTTTATCTCACAAAATCATTTACAAAACACCTTTATCAACCCTAGATTTAATTCATTGCGAAAACAATGTCATTTTATCACACCTCTAAACAAAACCACTCTATATTTTATCAAAATTAGATTTTATCTCATAAAATCCAAACCCTTGGGCTGGCCCTGTCTACTTATACATATATAATGCACGAGAAAATTTTGGGTATGGGAAGGGTACCACGCGGTACCCTCTCGGCACATCCGGGCCGTCCAAACAATGTAACCAACAGTCCGGATTGAAAGTGCCGTCCGGATTTTTAAAAAAATAGAAAACAAAAGAAAAAGTGTGTTTTCATCCGAGCCGTCCAATGCATTTTTGGACGGCTCGGATGTGCCGAATTAAGGGGGCACGACGTCACCATACCTTACTTGCACCCAAAATTTTCTCATAATGCACGATTATCTCATAAAAAAAATTTCCAGTAACAATCACAAAAAAGTCTCAGGTTTAGACACTCCAAACCCTTGGGCCGGCCCTGTCTACTTCAAAAGTGATTTTTTAAAAAGATCAACAGTGAGGTAGTGAGGGACAGAGGGAGTAAATTTTTCATCCTTCCATTCATAACACGGGTATACCGCACATATATAAAATAATAATAATACTAGACACACAATAACGGGCTATAACACCAACCACGACACTTTCATATAGGCATGGGATCCAGAGCCACATATGGGTTCAACCCATGTAAGTGTTGCGAGTTGATTGTTGTGTCCATGGTATATTGATAAAATTAATTATGCAAGAAAAGGTTTTGTGGTGATTTTTCAACACACTAACAAACACTTACTTAGCATAGGCCAAAAGTTGAGAAAAAGGAACCGAGTCTTTGCCACTAGCAGCTGCCGCTGAACCCTCTCAACTTCCTTGATTTGCTTCTCATTCAACCTATCCCCAAAACACATCAACACCAAAACGCTAGACATAGCGAAGCGAAAATGATCCGCCACCCTAATCGCCTCCGACTGGGACTCCCTAACGAGGCGGTCAATCAGGACTCCGAGGACCCGCTGACGGGCGGCGGCGTAGAATTTGAGACGGGAGGGGTGGAGGACCTCCGATGTGATGTTGCGGCGGAGGAGGCGCCACCGGGGGCCGTAGGTGGCGGTGCTGATTTTTTGCTGGTTGTTGGCGTCGATCTCACTGGCAGCGAAGGACTTGGGTCGGCCGGAGAAGACGGCACCTTTTTGGACGAGTGCTTTGTGGGCGACGGAGTGGGACCCGATGAAGATGGCTGGGCGGGACCCGACTGGGAGGGTTATGATGGGGCCGTATTTGGCCCGAAGGGAACGAAGGGCGGATTCCGATACGGTGAATGATTTGAAGAGCCATAGGAAGGTCCCGATTACCGGAATGTTGGTGGGTCCCGGCGGGAGCTTCTTCTTCTGGTGATGGGAAGTGGAAAAAAGAGAAAACGTTAGGTCGAAGATGGGTTTTATGAGAGCTGCGATGCAGAGGGAGACGATGATAATGAACCAGGTCTCCATCTCTCTGGCCCTTTGTGTTTCTCTGGTACGTGTACATGTCAAGGCACGAAGGCAAATTTATACAATAGGCTCAATAAGTAGGTCTCATCCCTGGAAGAGGCTACAATACACATCCCTTTTTGGTTGTGTATCATATGCACCCAAGTTATCTACCGTTGGATCGTTAAAAGTTACGAATCAATAACAAAAAGTTACGGATCAGTAACTTGTTAACCTGAGCAACAAGTGACCTAACAAATTAAAGTTACGAAACCCACAAAAAGTTACGAAACACACGTTTAGTTACGAAAAGTTACAAAATTGTTACGAATCATATTTGAAAAAAGTTATAATTTTTTTCTCAAAGTTACGAGACCCACGATTAGTTATGAAACATACGAAAAGTTACGAAACAAAATAAAATGTTACGAATCATGTTGTCTAAAAGTTACGAATGCTTAGTACAAAAGTTACGAATCATACCAAAATGTTACGAATCATATTTGAGAAAAGTTATAATTTTTTATCTCAAAGTTACGAAACCCATGAAAAGTTATGAAACACACGAAAAGTTACAAACCATATTATCTAAAAGTTACGAATTCTTAGTATAAAAGTTACGAAACAAACAAAAATGTTACGAATGACCGGTTCTCCAGGTTATTTTTTATGAGGTGGCGCAACATGAACCACACAATGAGTGCATATTATACACACTTAAAAGGGGTGTGTATTGTAGATTTTTCCCTCATCCCTATGATACATTTTTAATGGGTGAATCACTTTTTGTTTCAACTAATAATACAGGAGAAGATTTTATTCACCCTTATAAAATCTCATTCAAATTTATACAAGTAATACCAGGGAAAGCATAGTAATATCGTGCTCCGAATCACTTCTGTACATTTATGTAAGATCTATATATTTAATCGTGAAATTTACAAAAATAGGTGGTGCTAGAGCGCCCAGAGAACCAAGTGAGTGTCCGATAGAGTACGGAATAATTAGACAATCAATACAACACGAAATGTGTTCATTCAAATCGAAAAAATAAACGCCCTAAACTGACATTACTTCCTCGTGCGTACGTAGTATGTTAGCCAAGTTGGTAGACACTGTATAGCTCTATGCAACTCCCATTAACAACTATCGAATAAAAAAAAACTCCCGCTAACAACTAACGACTGAAACAGGTGAGGAATGATTTGCATGATTGATCATGTAGTTGATAAATTTTCGTCAGTTGAAAAAATAATACTCCCACCGTCCCATAAAGTTTATCCGGCACGGAGTCCAAAGACTCAAAAAAATTAGTTCTTTGTCAAATAAATGTTAATTTTTTTTCACAAAATAATAGAACAAACATTGATCTATTAATTTGTGCAAAAAATATTATTTTTTTCTTGACAAAAGTATAGTTTTTTTGAGTTCTTGGACTTCGTGCCGGACAAACTTTATAGGACGGAGAGAGTAATAAATAAAATCATGTAGTTGATGAATTTGGACTGATTTATTTACCGAGTGTAGATAAGAAATCTGCCAGCTATTGCCTAGCAAAAAACAAAAAACACTATCTTGTCCCATTTTTCCATCATATTTGATGTACGGATATAGTATATAAATAATTATAGGAATAATACTTTTCCTCTGGTTTTCAATTATTATAATTCTTTTGTCGTGGTAATGGGTAGTGGTTATGATAATTAGCAGTGGTTGAGAGATTATTGTAGGGAGATGGATTTTCGGGCAGTTTAGCCGGAAGCTGTATATTGTGTACTCCGGCATTTCCCGGCCCCTCGTCGGAAATAATTCAATAAACAGTTCCGTTCATATTGTAGATCTCGACAAAACACCAAATTATGATTAAAAGACATACTAGTCGAATACTACCAATTGCTCCGTAATATGTATTGAGAATACCTTAAAAATCGAAATTGGGTTATGCACGCAATGGATAGAAACCTTGCAAAAACCTGAGTTTCTTTTTTTTTCCAATCACTTGTCCAATTAACATGATTTTAAATTTTGCTTGAGCTTTTGGACAAGATCTACAATATGAACGAAATCGATTATTGAAATAGGTCAGCAAAGGGCCAAAAAAGACTGGAGTGCACGGGATGCAGCTTCTGGCCAAACTGCTGACGATCCATTAATGAGTGTATCACGTGAAGAACGATTACATGATTGATCATGTAGTTGATTAATTAGCACTGATCACCAAGTTTCTTTTATATCCACAAACTAAAATGTAGATCTTCTGTCTACACCCCACTTTTACGATCAAATTTTCATGATCTGAACTTGCTAATTTGTTTAAAACGTATTTTTAAGGGTCCACGCAAAAAATCATCAAAAAAAAATGACCAGGGAGGACTTCATCCGATCAGCTTTTCATATTAGTGGAATCAAAAATTAAATCTATATATAAAAGATACCTTTTTTATGTACTAATGCAAAAAATAATTAAACTAAGAGATTAATTAGAAGGGATATATACGCTTACAAATCTAGTTTTTCTTGATAATTGGTTCTAAACACTTATTTTGTTTTGAAAATCGTACACAATAGCTTCATTCACAATGCTATTAACTCTCGAAAAGAAGTGAACACTCAGAGTTTGGCATTTGGAGCAAGTTGGGTCAATCTACAAATTTTTTGAGGGGTCAAAATAGCAAAATTTGGTTCCAAACTATCAAATGTCCCTGTGAGGAATCAAAGTGAGTGACTTGTAACTGGGGGTGTAACTCATCCAGTTTGGTCCGATTTTGACGTATTTCTAGGACCAAACTGGTTATTTCGGTTTGAAAATCTGTAAAGCGGAACCGGTAGAAACTAGATGGGTCTGGTTTGGCTGGTTTCGCTCCGATTTGGTTGAGAGGTAGAGAAATCTACCGAATCACAGATGGAAATCTATAGAATCACACATCGATACACACACACACCGCCCCCAAGTTTTTAATTAGGGATCCCGTACTTTGCTACGGTTCAAACCTCATAGTTCTCGGTCATATTTTGGCGATTCGAACCGTTCAATATGTTTAAACGTGTTCTTAAAAATCCCCACGGGGAATGAGAAAAAAAGGACCGAGAAGAACTTGATCCAAGTAGTTTTTTTTATAAAACTATATATATATATATATGCAATTTTATGAAAAACTATTTGGATCAAGCCCTTCCCGGTCATTTTTTTCCTATGATTCCTCGTGAAGATTCTTAAAAATATGTTTTAAACACATTTAAACAGTTCGGATCATCCAATTTCAATCTCGAAAGATGAGGTCCACACTTTAACAGTTTAAGGGATCCCTTATTTGAGTTTTTTGTATATATATATGGGCCGCTTCTAGTCTGGACTCCGGACTTGCGGACCCCTATGATCCGAGCATTTTTTTGACGATCCGAACGGTCCAATGTGTTCAAAAGGTGTTTTCAAGGGTCCACACGGGAAATCTTCAAAAAAAAATACCGGGAAGGAAGAAAAAATCCGAACCGTACTGATTTGATTTTAGCAAATGGCTTCTTCAGTTGCTAAAATAAACTGTTGATTTTAGTATATTTTGATTTTGTTAAATGGGAAACTCACCCGTTGGCCGGGCATTAACTAATTATGGTTGTGACCGATATTTTTCAGATAAGATTGTGTTTCACAATCGCTATAAGGAGCTCATACAGCTGCTAGAGACTCAAAAGGAGGTATTCATCCCCCTCATAAGATCTCGAGTTGAAGTTATTACACAACGACGACAGTGCAGAAAGGAAGAAAAAGAAGAAGAAGAAGAGGAGAGTGTTGTGGCATATGTGGACAGTTTGTTTAAGCTACAGCTTCCAGATGAGAAGACAAAATTAGATGAAAATGATATAGTGAGCCTCTGCAGCGAGTTTCTCAACACAGGCACAGATACGACCATCATTGCTATGGAATGGATCATGGCCAATTTGGTCAAGTACCCTCACATTCAAGCCAAGCTGCATGAAGAGATCAACGAGCTTGTGGGGCCGCCGCCCAAACTCGGAGAGAATAATCAAGGAGCGAACATGAGGATGATAATGGAGAAGGATTTACAACGAATGTCATACTTAAAATTTGTGGTTTTGGAAGCACTTAGGCGCCACCCTCCCACACACTTTGCGCTGCCTCACTCGGTCACCGAGGATGTGGAATTGGAGGGTTACCTGGTGCCCAAGGATACTATAGTCAACATCATGGTGGCGAACATTGGGTGGGACCCAAAGGTGTGGGATGAACCCATGAAATTCAAGCCTGAGAGGTTCTTCAAAAATACTACTATTAGCGGCGAGGCGGCAGTGGTGATGAGTCCGCGGCTTTGTTTGACATAAAGGGAAGTAGTGAGATCAAAATGATGCCATTTGGGGCAGGGAGGAGGATTTGTCCCGCGTTGGGCTTGGCTTTGCTTCACTTGGAATTTTTCGTTGCAAATTTGGTTTGGTATTTTGAATGGACGATTGTGGAAGGAGACATCATTGATCTATCAGAAAAGGAGTTTAATACCGTGATGAAGTATCCATTGCGGACCCACATCTCCCCAAGAGGGCTTCCTCAAGACAAGTAAACTGTAAGACCCAGTTTTAGTATGCATGTGCATCTGTAACACCCTTAATTTTGGGTACGTTATTATTATTATTACAAATAATAAAATTACAAGTAATAATAAGTCTGAATGCGTCAATCTCCTTCCCCACAAATACATTTATTCTACATAGGTGGGATCTACGGCTTCTCTTAGCCCTCGGCCTGGTCATCACCCATGACGGTAGCTCGCTCGACTCCAAACTTCTCCAGGCTATAGTACTCCTTTTGTTCATCTCCGATAGTCTAGCATAATACATCAAAGTCGCAGAAGTAACATCATGGTATTAGCTAGGGTCACAAAAGTATAACACAGTGACCAATAACGCCTAGCAGATAACTCTTATCCCAAAACCAAACTAGCAAGAATAGAATAATATTTATGGCAAGAATAGAATAACAACAATATAACCGAAAACAATATCTTTTATGAAATATGCACGTGTCAATGTCTATGCAGATCAGAATGTATCTGCATCAATGCAGTTTAGAGTATCGCGCGTAAATAAGGTCTCGTATTATCTTGCATTGTCAGCATTCTTCTTCAAATTTATCCAAGTGTGGGACTGCTTCCCACTACCAAGCCTACAGTCCAGTCACTCCACTCTATGACACTGCTTCCAACCACGGGCTTACAGTCCATCACACGAAAGTATTGGTCCATTTACGTCTCCTTTCAACTGACAGTCGCCAATATATCCGTACAATTTGCTTTTGTCAATGTGAGAATGTACAATTTCATATATAATAACAAAGATGATAATTTTCTAGTTGTTCAAACGATACGTTATTTAACTATTTGAAAAGTACGATCTTTTCATGAGAATATTTTGGAGATAATCATTTCTTAGATGGATCAAATGATATTTGATCAATTGAATTTGAATTTCTATATATGCCTCTTATGCCGATGTTCTAGTTTGCAAGCTTGATTATCAAGCGCCTTTGGTTGATCGGTAAACTTGGCGGTAAGCTTGGTTGTTGGTTACCCTCTTGGTCAATTACTAATCTAATTTGCTACTACTTTAACGATTAGCCCCACTTACCTTACCTCCTAATTGTGAGGTAGATGATTAGTTGGCACATTTAGTGAAAAATTAACAGTAATATTATCTCTTTAGAATGGAGATGAACGTGGTCATTTCTAATACTTTCGAGATAAGCTATTGTAATAAGTTTACAGGTTGAGAAAGTTTGTCAAAAAATGTTGAAAATATATTCTTAATTTGTTGGTTTTGTCATTTGTTACGAATTTGGTATCCTTGCTGTATAAATTCCTCGATTCATCCAAAGTTTCTTTTGAACATTGCTTTTCATTATGCTGCTAATGCACACTCTCCTATAACTTTTTGGTTGTAGGTTTTGATTCGAGGTAGCAATTGGTCCGCTACTGTGCCAGTCAAGTGTTAGCAGAGGTTTAGGGTAGCAGTTGGTCCGCTGGGGATCGGGTAGGAGATGAATATGGAGAAGGGGTTTGGGGATTGGGGGTGGAGATAGTACTCTTCGGTCCCGATCCGGCCCCATGCCCATCCCTACAGAGGTTACTCTTGTAGGGTATCCTCATCAGCCTCAACAAAAAAAACACCAAATTTAACCACAAAAACACCTTTACAATTTAACAAGTCACTTTATCAAAAACTCAAAAAATCAGACTCTTTATCCAAACTTTACTATATTAAACTATTCTCCCTCAAATCTATTAAAAAAATTTCTTTTCTCCTAAAAAACTCAACTCCCCACGTTGGGAGATGTACCTGTCAGAGGAAAGGTATAGGTAGGTGCGCGTGTCAGCAGCCCATGGTTCCTCCCTCTTTCGTTGTCCCCTGTTGCACCGAAGAAAACAATAAAAAAAAACAGTACCTTTGCTCAACAGTACCTTTAACCTGTGAACAGTGCCTTTACCCCAATAGCGAGTTACTGTAGTGAAGTTGCAATTTTTGCAAATTAGCCAAATATTTGTTGAGGCTGATTTTGGGGTGTTTTTTCCACTTGGACTCAACAAAATAACCATTTGGCTAAAATAGCAATCCTGATGAGGATGCTCTAAGAAGTTTTAAATACCTTGGCTTCTACAAGATTGTTGGTTTAATGTAAGAAAGCCTATTCTCAGTAGTTGTAAAGATGGTGATAGATGTCACATACTCACGTCTCTTTGTGCAGGCTTAGATCCCGCCAGTGTGGTTTGTGACATAAACAACCTAGGTTGAACAATTTAATTTGTGGAAGATCTTTTGATAATGTTATTCTATTCCTCAAGCTCTTGATAATTCATTTTGGAAAACATGCTTTAATTATCCTGGATTTTGAAGCTTGTTAGAGTTTGGCCAAGTTACTTTAGTTGATTCCGATGGAAAAGGGATTGTTTGGCCTATTTTATTATGGAATTATTTTTTGTCCTTCTAAAAAAAATAGTTAGGCTTCACTTTTCGTAAATTATTAATTTACCTCGACACAATCATAAACCTATAAAAATATGAACCAAAATTGAGAAGACTTCAGAAAAGACAAAAATAATTCAAGAAACCAATTTGTTCTGGATTATTTGTCTTTAGTGAACTTTTTTCAAGGTATTGATTATTATTTTTATAATTCTATATTCATCTCATCGAGACGAATCAATAATTCACAATAAGTGACGCAAAATTAACAAAGGCTAAAAATAATAATTCAAAAACGTAAATTGGACCAAACCAATGATTTGGTTTGGACTTTAGAGTTAAACGGCTTGATCGGTCATTTGTAGCCCAAAAAAAAAAAAACCAGTAAGTGTTGTTCGCCACCATCTAATCCAGAACAAACTGGACCGAACATATTGATGTACATATTATGTCTATTCACTTATAAAAAATCGACCTTTATAATTGTCGTAATTTTATTTTATTTTTCCTTCAAACATTTAGTGACTTGATATCAATTTCTTTCAAATCATAGGAGGATATTTGGAGTTCGAATGGCTATAGGAGTTCGATGTTTGCTTAACAATTAATGGCTTAATGTTGCTTGAGTTTACATAATAAGTGCATAACTCCCAAGGAATTTCAATTACGCTAATATTTGTCACTGTCGGAATTGGGTCCAGCACAATAATAATGGCTCAATGTTGCTTGAGCTTAAAAAATGTGTTTGTTGAAGTTGTTTTACTGCTCTTTTTTTCCGTAACGCTGTTTTTAGTTGCTTTTGATTCGTGCCAATTGCTGTTTTTCCGGATGACTTTGTTAATGGAATATCTTGACATGTTTGGACGTCAAAATTGCTATTTCGGCTATATGTTGCTTGAAGTCACGTATATTTTTTAACAGAATCAAAAAAATCGAAATAGATAATTCAAACTGAACCAAGCCGAACTATGAAGGTTGTGTTTGATTAGATAGTTTAATTTATTTTTGATGATGTCAGCAGGTGTAATGAGTGGATAGAGATAGAGAGATAAATGAGGAAAATGATGATGCCATCAAAACTAAAACTAAACAGGGAAACGAACAACGCCAAAATATTTCCGTTCATTTGGTTTGCAAAATTTGCGTTATTTGGTTTAAGAAAAGGGAAATTTGCACTTATACTCCTTGTACTTTGCCTGAGTTACAGATACGTCCCCTGAATTCCTTTTTTATGCACTTATACCCCTTATACTTTCGACTAAGTTGCAAGTGTAGTCTGTAGATGCTCTAAAGTGCAATTGGAGTCACTGTTTGCTCACATTACATATTGTATTTCATTCACATTACATGCTCAAATGAGTACCCAATACCCTCACTACTATTTAGCTAAGTACACAACAAGAAAACATATGATAGCAATCCAGGTTGCCCACAACATTTCTCTTTGCCTTCTCTCTTTTGTCTTTGCTCCACTCAAGCTCCATTTCTAGCCAATCAACTTCTTAAAGAAATTCATCTCTTCCACAATCACATGTTAGAGGGTCAATCCATTGAAAAATGCCATGTTTCCGTCCTTTCTGCACATACACAAAAGATAAATACCATGGTTGTTACTAATTCATAAATAACATATATATTACATACCCCATAGTTAGCACCGCCGCAAAACCTCCTTCCTTGGGTTGCAGGTGTGTCAAATGTCCGCACGAGGGCAACTTAACCTCAAAGGCAAAGTAGGTCTATCATCATTTGGCTTACACTTTTTAAGCTCATTGAAGTTTGAGAAGAAGGCATTTTGGCATTATATAAATCGCTTTAGAGGGAAAACTTATACCCTTCTTTTTTCCGTCAATTTTAACAAGTTTCTTAACAGTTGCACTTTTGTTGAAACGATGATGGCCGTAAATGCCTAAAAATAGAGTTGAGGAAGTGCCTCTGCAACTCGGACAAAGTACAAGGGTTTAAAAGCGAAAAGTTCCCTTGAAATAATAAATCGGACCAAAACGAACAGTTTCGCGAGGCCTTGAGTTTACGGGCTCCATCAGAAGGCCCAGCTTTATTCCATTCTCTCGCGCGGAAAGAGTAGACATTTTCGCGAGAGAGACAGAGAGAGAGAGAGATGGAAGAAGCGAAGGCGTTAGCACAGCAGCAGCAGTATGAGCTAAAGCAGCGGTTAATGCAACAACAGCAGCAGCAGCAGCAGCGGCTAATGCAGCAGCAGCAGCAAGTTCAGCAACAGCAGCGGCTAATGCAGCAGCAACAGCAGCAGCAACTCCTCTATCAACAATACCAACAGCAGAAACAGCAGCAGCAGCAGCAATCGGCAATTACTCGTTTCCCTTCCAACATCGACGCACATCTCAGGCCTCCTGGACTGGCGCATCGCTCACTCAACCCCCAACAACAACAACAAACCCCCAACCTTAACCCTAACCCTAATTCGAATTCTAATTCTAATTCTGTTCAGCAACATCAAAACCCTAATTCGAATCCGCCGCAGCAGCAATCGCAGCAGCTGCAGCAACTAGGTAAGGAAATTCGACCACAACCCACATCGGCTAATCGGGCCGCAGCAGCAGCGGCAAATGGGTTCGGGCCACAGATGGCGTACAAGGATGCGTACCAAGTTTGTCATCCTGATTTCAAACGTCCTTTCTCTTCGCTTGAAGACGCCTGCGAGAGGTTTTTCCCCCTATTTTTTTTCCTTTCTCTCATCTAATTTCTCTTATTTCTTTAACGAAGGCCTCTTCCGATTTGTTGGGTTTCTATATGTGATTAATGTTTATGTGCACGTATAATTTCAAATCAAATTCTCCGTGGGTCGGTATTTCGTAATTCAGTTTGATTATGAGAGGTTTGTGAGAGCATCTCCAGCCTTTACCCTAGTTTTCAATTGAACACTTAAGCCTATACCCAATTGACTTTTACCCAGTATTTAAAAGTCCCATATTCCTGGAAGAATATTTTGTCTCTCTTATATTTAGTGCCTGTTTGGAACTTGGGGAAAAGAAAAGAAAGGAAGAGAAAATAGCTAAGAAGGAAACTTTTGAGGAAGGTTTTGAGAAAAATGACTGCTTATTTTTTCGTTTTGTTATTTTCTTCCATTTTTCCTCTCAAACCAAACAAGTGAAGAGAAAAATCCTTTCTTTTCTTCAACCCAAGTTCCAAATAATTTTGTTAGAAACCATATGAATAAAGAATGGTGGAATGGGATTCGAGGTCTTGTACCATTTGGTAGTTTAGACTGTTGAGCCTGTAGGTTTGGTTAAAACATGTTGTATGAGTAGGTGTAGAAACCTGGGAAGGAAGCTCTGCACAAGGAGAAGAAAGAGGTAAGAAAAGGTATTTGACCTCAGAAGGAGAATCTACTCGAATTGAAGCCAAGGAATTGTTTAGTAATGCTGCTCAATATTCAAAGTAGCATTAGAGCTTGTCAAGAATTCATGCTTATAAAAGCGTTGGATCAAATTCTTTTGCCAAAAAGTTGGTATAGGTGACGTTTTTCTTTACCCTTGTGTCTTGGAGTGAGTTTATAGGGATACATTGGAGGTCTCTGTCTTATGTCAGTTTTGTGCATCCCGTTTTTGGGGTCCCATTATGCCCCATTGTCCCTTAGTGTTACTTAATTTTCTTTGTATCCTTGTTAGATTTTCGTCTGTTGTGCCGCAGGAAATAGATTGAAACAAGTTAACTGTTGTTTTCCAATAGGTTGATGTATTCTCCCATATTTATGTAGAAGGACCTTTGTTTTGACGGATGGACATCGTATTGCTTGGATTTTTCAGCGTGAAGTACTTGCAATTGTGTCCTAACCAGAGGGACAAACTATGTCCGTGCTGAATATACATTACAAACTTAATACATTTCTGCAGATCATTCAATTTCCTTAGAAAGTTACAAAATACCAAAGAAAAGGGAAAGAATCCCTTTAGAACAATTAAAGGTACATGAGGAGTCTGCTCTCTGTAGGTTTAGTGGTCCATTATCCACCCCGATATCAATTCTGTGCTGTCATTTCGTCGAGTGAAACTGGCTTTAGTTCAGATAGCTGGATCACTGAGATATCGCTGCTTGTCCACGCCAGGCTTCAAGCAATCAAGCCAAGACACTTGGGGATATCTCAAGTATAAAGACATGTCATTGCTGGGCATGCCCGGCTCCACATAACATCTTCGTTCTCAGCTTGCCCACAGCTTCTTCATCCAAGCCCCCATCTCATGAAATTTATGATTTGTACTCGACTTTTAAGAATATCAGTAGGAACTAGGAAGTTTAAGGCTTGGTGCTTACACAGGCTTTGACTGATGATTAAATGGTTTGTAGTTTGGATATGGTATGGCATGTGACTTGCTCTTTTATTTTTTTAGGAACTGAATGCCAATTACTTGATTCCTGCTTGAAGATAACATACCTAAGTTTTGCATGAGGAAGTTGATAGTTGATAGTGAAATATCTTTGCTTGCATGTAGGATATTTTGCCTTTTTAGTATAACTTTATTTTCAGACTTCCCAATTTGCTTTTTGGTCACCTAATTTCTGCAGGTTACTACCATATCACGTGGTGGCGGACTATGAAGCTGAGGAGGACGACAGGATCCTCGATTCCGACACAACAGGTCAGATGCTATCTCGTTCGCAGCAGTGGGACCACAACATTGCTGCCAAAGTCGCAGAGTTCACTGCCACCTTCGAGAAACAAGCTCTAGCCTTCAACATAATATCACGTAAGCGATCTGTTGGGGATTTTAGGTCGGAGGAGAGATTGATGATCGAGCAGGCTCTGCTACAAGAAGAGAGAAAAGCCATGTTTGAACTGAGGGCAGAAATGGAGAAAGCCGGTAGAGAGGCTCACGAAGCCAAGTTGCGGATGGCAGCCATGGTTAAGGCAGAGCAAACTCGAGCTGCCGAGTCACACATGGCTCGTGCACCGATACGAGCGAGTGCACTTGGGTCCCATGGAAGTGGTGATCTTGGGATGGGTGATGAGATGGTGGGTGAGGAGGAAGAGGGAGGTAACCCGGACGAAATGGGCAATGGGTGGGGAAGCAATGCACAGAGAGAGGAGAGAGAACCGTCTGAAGATTTCTTGAACGACGAGGAGACTGAGAATGGAGAAACAAGCATGCAACACGAGTGGCGTGATGTGGGAGAGTTTGATTTGAACACCAGGTGAAGAAACTTTGCTGTTGATGTGTTTATTGGTGAGAGTAAATCTTTGGTAGTCTGCAGGAAGGTGGTTTATTTTAGGTATGAAAAATGTACTTGGATTTTGATTTATGATGTGTTTGTCATGCTTATTACCAGACATGGTAAACCGAAGCTCAAAAAGTTGTGTCAAATGTATCGGGAAACAAACGGAAATTCGCAGCAAATACCAAAGCTTGACCTCTCCTCTTCTTTGAACACAAAATATCGTCATTTTTTTCTAGTGTGTGGCCATATCAACAAATAACCGTTTAAACATCCCGGAGGTCTCTTTCCGAGACTGGTCAGAGACAGGTGCTGAGTGCAAAACAGACCCAAATCCTGGGCCTCGTCGGATAATTGAAGCCATTTATTCTGTTGAACGGAAAGTCTACGCACACAATTTTGAAACACAATCATTTGCATCGAACAATTTCAAACGCAATTGTGTCTGAAGTTGTTTTCTGGCAAAATTATGCGAGCGGCATTGCTATGTAGGATAGCCATTTATTGTAGTGATATTGCTCTATGGGCATTTTTTATTTTGGCGGGACTGATACTGAGACAGCTTCCTGTTCGTGTTTTCATCTTCATTTTTTTTTGTTTTTATTTTTTGATCCGTTCATGTTCAAATTAAGTAGACCCCTTCAAGAGGCAAAGCTGATACTCAAGAACCCACCCAAAAAAAAAAAGGAACCCAAAAAATAATAATAATAATAATAAAAGCTAATATTCATTCAATAAGACTAGCCTTGACAAAGTCTTTCGGCAAAAATAAACCAAATGCTTTGCTAAACCATTTGGTTTATTCAGAAAAAAAATTGCAATTGTTATTTTTGCGTTAATTCTTTGTGAATTATTGAATCGTCTCGACAAGAGAGATCCAAAAAAAAAATTGTGAATAAAGCCAAACAATCCTATAATTCACAAAAAATTAGATTATTTTTGTCCTCAAAATTTGTCTTTAGTGAACTTTTTAAATATTTTGTAATAATTATTGACTTATTAGATTTCTCTCATCGACGCAAAACTAACAAAAGCAATTTTTTTTTTTTAATAAAGTCAAAAAAAATAAACCACTTAACATTCCACGTCACTGGAGAAAGCAAATTCACAGCACGAGCTAAAAGCATTGTGAGAACTACAAGGGCAAACAAAAAGAAAATAAAGATTTCTTTAAAGAAAAAATTCAACTTTAACCACTTCAGTTTTGTAGTACCATGTTGTGCACGCGGCCTATAAAAAACGGAAGTGTTGGTTTAACATCAAATGGATTCTCTATATTCTTTCGTTTAAGATAAGACATTAGAACAATCAACTGTTGCAAATGTAGTCACCCATGCTTCTGCCACAGGAAAAAAATACTTGGGAGCTATTTCTTGTCAGAGCTCAATTTCATTGCCGCAAACGATTTCGCCACCTCCATCGCATCGTCTACGCTTGATGTATCAGGTCCCTGATATCACATCCAAAGAATATTTTGCACCATCAATTTTGGCTTATTTGCAGGGAAAATGTAAATGAAAGAAAAGATGAAGCGCAGAGAGAGATTGTATACGTGTTATTCTCCTGTCGAGACAATCATTCTGTTTGGGGGCGAAAGAAATTGAAAATAAGCATGAAGAATTGGGTATCTTTTAAATTTATCCCTCAAATCTCGTAGATCAAGTAAACTGCAGCACTTAGTTTCAGGATAACTAGTTTGGCTTCACCTAATAAAACTAAACAGGAAATACGTTGGAAGCAAAACTATCAGGGATTTGTTTGTGTGGGGTCCCCAGATGGAATTCTAGCACGCCGATCAATCCAAGATGGAACATTTCTTGTTTGTGGACGATCAGAAATGGAACACGCATAGGATTCCAACGGATTATAAACTTCGCTATTTGCCATAAGAGAGATTAGTAACAATGGGAAAATTGCTAACCTGGCCTTGAGCAACGCCGCCTTTTCCACCTCCACCCTTTCCTTTGAGAGGCTTTAAAGCTTCCCCAAGCCACTCCAATACCTCAATTTGCTTACATTGCTCTGGTACTCCCGCACACACCAATGCTTTGTTTGCAGTTTCATCTATGCTGAAAACCATGACCGGTATCTCCTGCAATTCACATAACTAGTCATGCAAACTTCATACAGACATAAGAAGGTTCCAGAAAAAGTAAACGTCAAGTTATATGTAGCTGGAATGGCCAGAAGCAAACCTTCTCGTCCTTGACTTTGACGACTGCTTCACGGATTGCATTAGTGTCCGGACCAACATCGACGCGTAATATACAGAAAGGCTTTCCATCGCGAGCAGTAATTTCTGCCGTCTCAATTGCGGCCTGGACAGCTTTCTTCTTATTCTCTTCCTCAATCTTCTTTTTTGCTTTTATCACTTGATTCTAGTTACACACAGCAATTAAGAACCAACTTCATCGAGAAGAATATAAGCACAAGGATATATAACTGAAATGCGGTACACTCTTAGTCATCTTCGATGAATACCTGAAGTACAGATATTTTGGCCTTAAGATCAGCTTTCTTGGCCGATGGAATAGCCGCAGATTCAACACGACCATTCAGAGAACTGACTTTCTGGAGAGAGGTTAGGAAAATCAGGAAAACAATATATCAAGTGAAGCAGAATCTTCTTCTCAATTAGATATAACAAACCACATCCTGGAGGGAGGAAACAAAGAACAAAAAAAAAAAACTCCTGCGCTGCTTACTTCAGGAAAGATGAAAGAATCTGAATAGTCAAAAGATAAGGATGGCGGTTCAAACATAAAGATCAGGATTCTGAAATTTCATGAAAATCCTGGCAGGCAGGGAATTTCATTTAGTTCAGGAGCCATTCCCAGAAATTACTTTTGTTTGCCCTCATTTAGTCACATCACATGGAATACTCGTACAAGCCACAACAATAGCACAAAGTAGAACGTATCCGGTTTCCGCAGGTAAGCAAGGGAAAACTGTGAACAAGGAACAACACTCAACAAGAATTCTCCTTTGTGTCGGATAAATTAATTCTTGTGGAAGAACAAACACAAATCACGTCAATGCTTTCTTAAAGTTCCTCGGAAAAGTAACCAATGTGAAACAATCTCTATATGGTAAACAAGAACACACAATATGCCGACCCAAATCCAAACCAGGAACACTTGAAATTGCACATTTTGGCAAAGTTTGGAAGAAAACTTTGAACTGAACAACCAGTTCAACGAAAGATGAAAAAATATGTATTTTCCTAACGGAGCACATTTAGGATGCTGCTGGGAACAGAAAGAAGAAAAAATATGTATTTTCCTAACGGAGCACATTTATGGCATCTGGGAGTCAAGTTTTGGAAAAGTTTTAGTCTTTACTGATGTTCATTACTATTTAGGATGCTGCTGGACATAATATTCTTCCATCTTCAAATACCCTGGCTTAAAAGAGGGTAATAAAATTCGAAAATGTAGCGAAGTACCTAAAGGTGGACAACCAAGATGAAAATAAAATAACTCAACCTTGATTGAACTTGGAAACAGTTCCCATTCCATGCACTACCCTCCCATAAGTAAGAAGAAAATATAACTCCACCAGGGTGGCATAAGATTGACATAAATCCAAGTAATTAAGCGGTCGGCTATTGCAAGATTAATGTGAACAGTGACAAGTGATAAACCTGTTCCAATAGGATTCCTTCTGCTTTTGACGTCTCATTTACATCCTGCTCAAGTGCTGATGCCAGTTCCATAGCCCTAAAAGCAAAATCCGTTGTAACAGCAGTTACTCTACGGATTCCTTTTGCAATTCCCTCCTCCGACAAAAGAGCAAATGCCTTAGCTTCTCTTGTATTTGTAATATGGGTCCCTAGACATATCAACACATTTAACGTCAATATTTAATGGAAACAATCCAAAATAAGATGCACACAAGGAGAAAACTACCTCCACAAAGCTCCGCGGAAATTGATAACCACTCTTCATTTTCCGGATCAGCAAGAAGTTCCTCCACTTTTCGACCAATTGACACCACCCTCACCGGGTCAGGATAGACCTATATTTAAAAAGATGAATAACACGTATGAAACAGAGAGGTTTTTTAGAAAATGTCTAGGCATGCAAAAAAGTAACATCCACAGCCGTCCGATCATATTTTCATATTAATTGTAGTCGTCAGCCATTTCTTTTTTAAAAGATACAGAGAATATTCTCCTAATATATCTACCCCTCTCCATACTTTTTTACGCAATGTATCCTATTTCAATGTTGCCTTTTATGATTAAATAGGAAAACTGTCTCAAAATTGTAAGTAATGATATATGGAGATTACACTAGTAGTTTATTTAAGTTGAGACTATATTAAGTTTCGAATGCCTTTAAGCACGAGAATCCGCTAGTAAATAACATATTGAAGGCAGCAGGTAAATAGCAAGTATAGCTCCGCAGATTGCGGCTCATGTACAACTGAACTCCAAAAAACAATGAGGAAACCGGAACTGCTTACTTCTCCAAATACAGCCCGTAGACCTTTGATACGTTTAGCATCTGTCAGAGTGGCCTCCTTTGCAAATACGTCCAATTCAGCCTCTATTTGCTCATTCACGATTGACTCAATTTTTCTCAACTCATCAGGTTTCACAGGCTTGCCTGTTCAAATTTCAACGGCTCAATAATAAGTTCATATGCAGAATGAATGAACTCCATCATAAAACTTACCATGAGAAAAATCAAATCTCAATTTCTCAGGAAGAACAATAGATCCCTTCTGGTCAACATGGTTTCCAAGTACCTCCTGCAGTCATCTTAAAAAGCAGTAAGCGATCGACAAACCAGTTAAGAAAGCTCAGCAACAGAAGCTCGGATCAATAAAACATTGGTGGTTACCCTGAGTGCAAAATTCAACATGTGCGTACAGGTATGGTTAGGAGCAACAAGCTTACGTCTATCATAATCAACCTGCTCAAGTAATGAAATTACAGTTATAAAAAAATACAAAGCAAGAACTAGTTTGCATCCATATAAGCATACAAAGCCCCCGATGATAAAGATATGTTACCTTACATATCACTTTATCACCCACAGAGAACTTCCCTGCTTCGCCAGCAAAAGAACCGATATGAACAACAAAGCCTCCATAAGTTTGTACATCACTAACTTGAAATGCTCCAAAAGGGCCTTCAACTGATCCAGTATCAAATATCTATGAACCCAAAGAAGTATGTAAGATGAAAAAATTCCTATTCGGATGGCAACAAAAGGTGAATTGCTTATGAAGATAAACAATATTGAATCTGCAAACTATCAGATTGAAGTAGGTCTACCAACAAACCAAGAGTTGGGAACCCTCCCTGTCAGGTATCTTGGAGTACCTCTCCTATCCACATGACTTCCAAGTTAATGATTCTGCTTTTATTTATAAAATTTTCTCCAGAATTCTAGCGTTTCACTGCTAGAACTTTTCCTATGCTGGAAGAATTTGAATTGTTCAAGCTATTGCTCCCCTCTCATGCATTTAATTCCCAAATCTCATTACATTCAACAGCTTCCCAGGAATTCTCTGGATAGGACTCATCCAAAAAAATGTTACTGCTATCCTCTCAAGGACTATCTTCCCTAGCTTCAAATACACTTGCAATGAATCAAGTACGCATCATTCTCGTCACCAATTTCATTTGGGTTCCCAAATGTAGTCCTAGAAACAATTCCATACCATGGATGGGTATTCCTGTGATGTTAAAAACCAAGGATAAGCTTGAAAATGGGGGAATGTTGACACTGATACATGCGTGCTTTCTGCTCAAGCTGATAAAACTCTGCCCATATCTTTCGGCTTTGATTGTGTTTCTCCACTTATTCATACATGGCACTGGATATCCCCAATATTATTAGTATGTAATCTTGGGCAGCTATGTTGTATTTCATCGGGCAAGAATGAATCAACAGGGCTTTCAAGGAGATTTAAAGACTCCCTGGTTTATTGCTTGATCAGATGAAATCAAAGTTAGAGGTTCCAAGATTAGATCCCTTAAGCCTTCTCTCAAACTGTTAATCGCATTGAAATTGAATTCTTCCCTCATTATTTTCACGACTTTTTGCCCAGTTCTTCCTTCATTTGTTTTGTTAGTAGAATGTCTATTCCCTTCGTTGTCATGATTTCGAAATCTCCCCCCACCCCCAACCAAAACAACCCAATCCCCCACAACAAAAAAGAAATATTCACATTACTCAAAGTTAAACATGAACTTGTTGGGGGGGGGGGGGGGGGGGGGGGGAATTGCATTGAAACTCAAGCATTAATACAAAACAAAAAAAACCTTATTTGTATAGTCGTACTAATTATTTAGCAAAGTGCATCATACCTGACCACCTTGCTCAGCATAAAAGCTTGTAGTTTCCAAAATAACACCAATTTCATCACGACCAACAACACTTTCTAAGAATTCCCTCCCCGTGTAAATTGCTTTTATCACACTTTCGTGGTCCTGAAATTATCCTTGAAAGGTTAAAAACAAATAGGAAATAAGGAAAAACCAATGAAATTAACAAGGAGGCTAGAAATGAAGTAAGAGTTACTTCAACTCAATCGAAGTCCAAGCACTGAATGCACCACTTTCATGAAAAAAACCAAACGATGGTATACTATAGTTACGCCTATTGAGGGGTCAAAGAAGCATTTTGAGGAGAACAAGGTAAGTCGCTTAACTTATGGTCAATTGATAATCAAGTCAAACAACATGGCTTCAGCAGTTTCACAGAGATAAAGATAAATATTTGCTCCTTTCATCAGGTGAAAGATCAGAGTTTTCCCTCTGGCCAACCAAACCTTCAGTCCAAGATGCTTAAAATTTCCAACACATTTCTTATGAAAATGTCAAACCAAGCCATGTTATTGTTTCATGGTTAAAGCCCACTGTATTTTACTGAGGTCTCAATGTACTACGAAATGGAACAAAACAACACAAGTGAAATCCAATAATGAATAGACAGCATATAAACATGGATACTGATGACAATAGGTGGATCTAACAAAAAGAAAACAGAAAACATGCACTTATGCAGACCGCCCCCTAAAACTCTAAGAGATGGCTTTCCCCAACTCCCGCTATTTCAGGATGTCGAAGTCAAAATGCTCTTAGTAGCCTATATTTTGTATTATTCTATTGAAAATCAAAACTTTCGCTCCATCCTGAAAAGTGAAAACCATTATAAACCTCTATAGACATGCAAATATTCAGAACTTGTATACCATTGTTATTAGTTTTTTCTTAAGTAGTACTAGTTTAACTGCAATACAGCTTCACTACATGGACTTTCACTGTTATTAGTTTCATGAAGTATGTCTCTCTATATACAAAGAAAAAGGAAACAACAAGAATACGCATATTGTAGTGCAAGCTTATTTGAAAACTACCCCCATCACAATTGGTCTCTTCTGTAATTTCAAGAATTATAAGCTCATCCCTGTGAACTTGCAAGCTTTTGACGGACACTAATGTTGTTGAGCAACCGAAATAAAAAGCCTATGGACACGAATGATAACTATATCAAGTTATAACTGAAAAAGACATGCAAACTACCTGAAACAACGTAAACTTGAAGCTGTCGTCTGTTGCCATTATCCTTCTTTTGTGTAATACCGAGGTAGCATCAGCATCCAGAAGAATAGAATCACCAGCTTGCTGCCAAGCAAATTTATAAATACACACCAGAATTGCAACAGCCACACAACAGCAATTTTCATCGTTTTTCTTCATCATTAAATCATGTATTATGCACTTCTAGAGGTGTATTTTCTTCTTGCAGACACTCTTCTCTTCCTTTTTTTGTTTTCCCTCATACAACTAGCCACATAATAATATGGTATATGATGCCCCTAAAAATAGAAACAAGACGAAAGGACTTGCTACCTTATTCTGAGCATTCCTTGATCTTTCCCTAGCTTCATTCATAGCGTTGTTAAAACCCTCAATATCAACTACAAGGCCTCTTTCTTCTGCCATCAACTGGTAAAGAAAAAGGGCATTAGGAGTCAATTCGGATGGAATAATATGAAACGTAAAGACTCATAGAACTCCATGCACCTGAGTCAGATCTAATGGGAAGCCAAATGTGTCCCACAAGACAAAAGCATCCTGCAACAAAAAATTATTTAGTATATCACACAAATTATAATTCCTAATTAAACTTTCAATAAGCTTTTTCTTAAGAAACAAATGCAACAAAAACAAACAAAAGACACAAAACGTTATATTTATATAAACCTCTCAGTATCCTACCCATAGTGAACACAAGAAGGAACCTTGTGATTATAATTGAACTGAGACTTGTTAATCTCCTTTAACTTAACATGCTCGACTCCAAAACTGGTTTTCCAATTACAAGATTGTAATTCTTAATTTCATCATTCCCTGTAAGACAAGTTTCAATAGTTTTTTTTCTTCTGATCGGTGAAAATAATATTGTCAGACTAGTTGGATTAGCACCTTAGTATTTCCATACCATTGGTTGATGACAATTGATGACAAGTTTAGGATATGCTACAAAATGAGTTAAAACACAAAATACAAAACCAATTGAAAGAGATAAACCATTAGTCATATACTTGCCTGGCCACTTAATATCCTTCCTTGAACATCTTGAGCAGCCCGCTTAAATTTCTCAATTCCCTGAAGAAAAGTGAAAGATCATCCAGTGTGTTATTGAGAAATCCTATGTGGGTACGAACTTATAACCTAAAATAAAGAACAAAGAATATCTACGAGGCAAGAAAGAGAACAAAAACAAAAAAACAAAAGCACTAAAAAATGTCCAAACAAGAGCATCTACTGGCATGGTTGCAAATTAGCCAATACAAGGATTCGATCACCACAAAATCAGCTGGCCTTCACCTTCGCCACGTTTCTTGGTAAAACAGAAAACATGTTCAACCATGTACTCTCCACGAAAAACAAGTAGGGATTCTATGGAAAAAGCAGTAGAATGAAGAGACACTCAACAAATTTTGAACCCCATTCAAAAAATTTGCTCAAGTCATGAGAGACTAATTTAGAACCCAGAATCTTGTTCGGTAACGGTCCACAAAATCAAAAGGTTCAGCAAACATCACACAAAGGCACAGACTGGAACGGTGGAGATCAAATGAACCATAAAAGCCAAAAACGGTGTGAACAGAGCTCAAGCTTACATTAAGCAATGTCTTGCCAAAACTTGCTTCCTCTTCCGCAATAATATCCCTGATATGCACTTCATGTTGTCTCAGCTCCGGGAATACATCACCCATGATTTCCACCACAACCTTGACAAGCCTGGTTTCCACACAATTAAAACAATTAGGATGAACAAAAGTAAATTTAATTAATACATAGAAATAGAAATAACATGCATAAACTTAACCATAAAATGGAAGCTTAAAGAATCAAAGTACAATCAAATTGTAATGCAAATCCAGAACTGATACAAAAACAGTGAACAAACACAAAAGTTCAGCCAAGATTTTCATTTCTACCCGTTGAAGAATCCAGGTTGAGCCTTTAGGACTTCACCTCCATAACGTACAGCTCGCCGAAGAATACGCCTGAGGACATATTCACGCCCTTCATTGCCTGCACAGCTGGTGAGACTACAATCAGTCCTGCTTAATACATATTCAAATAAAAAAGTAAATTGATTTTGGCACTCCCAAAATTGATCTTGGGGAGTGCCAAAATCAAGTCCATAGAGGGATTGTTTGGCATTCCCCAAAATCAATTTGGGAGTGCCAAATCTCTTCCCATAAAAAATTGACAACAAGAAAAAATATAACTCCAAGTAAACACCACCCTCAAAAAAAGCAACAAAACATCTTTGAAAATCCTCAATTCATGAAAATTAAGTGAAAGCTCTTAACATGAAAATTCCAGCAACAACAAGAATAAAGTGGTAAAAGAGGGTACAGATTGAAAGTTAGCACTAGCAACATAAATCCCAACTCCTGCAATTTGAAACCACTACCAAACTTGAAATGCAATGAACGAACAAAAACAGATTTTCCAAAACCAACAATCGCAAACCAAAAGGGAGAGATGAGGCGAACTTATATCAGCCATTCAAGTTGTCACTTTAAAAATAGTTCAATTAGGATTCCACTCTTCACAAAACCGCCAAGGTAAGGCAATCATATCATCACAAGCATAATCGCGCAGTAAGAGCGCAAAACAAGATGTCAAACTTTTTTCACTCCACCTGGACAAGAGCCATCAGCAATGGCAAATGAAAGAGTTCTAATGTGATCAGCAACAACCCTGTATGCCATGTCAACTTTGTCTACATCATCTGATCCAACTTTGCCAGAATATGGTCGAGCTCCAGTTGCCTATAACAAGACAAGATTAATTGTGGTTTAAAATAGTTAAAGTTGCAAGTATGAAAATGGACAAACTGAGTGGGAAATACACTCCCCAATATTTGTACATTAATCAATTAGAAAGAAACATAGAAAGCAAACCAACCTAGAAGCCTCAAAAAGACATTCTTTAGAAGATTTTTCAAACAACAAAGAATCCCAATGGAGGAGATATGGTATCAGAGGGCTAGTGTCCTTGATGAGAATAAGAGATGATAAACCACATCAAATGCTATTAAGTGCTATCAAACAAATGAGAATTGATCATAATATATCAATAGCTCCTGTGCGTGTAGTGAAAGCATGTCATAGTAGAACATAGAACGGTGTAACCAAGCAAAAGCAAAAATACTTAATCCGGGGAATGAGAACATCCACCATATTGATTGGCAGCCAATATTTGGACAGTAAAATCGCCAATGGCTAGTCTTCCACAACAACCCAGGACTACTTTAATACCCATCAACCCTAAGTTTCAGCTTTAACCTCTTTTCAAGCAAAGACATTTATGAACTTCTGAGATCTTCCTTTGAACATAGTATCACATTTGTGCACCAAGTAACCTCGCCGCCATTGTCAAATAATGGTAAGTCTCAAAAGTCCATCTTGTTTTCCCTCCACATTAATTTACTACGATAATATTGATGAGAAATAGTACCACCAAGAAAATACATAACTATATTCTGTCATAGAAATTTGCCTATTAAATCGTCATCTTACTTGTTGGATGGCATCAAAGATGGGCAAGAACACATCCGTGTCGTAATTGCTCATCTTATTCTGGAGAATGGAAGTTAATCTTTCAAAACCCATTCCAGTATCAACGTGTTTGGAAGGAAGAGGTTTTAGTGAACCATCACCTTCCCTATTAAACTGCAAAAGAGACATGAAACCAATGGTAATTTGCCTTTGTGCCCAATAAACATCCAATCATGATAAAATGAAAGTAAAAAAAAAAAAAACCACATGCCTGAGCAACGAATCAGAATATTGACAAATGCATCTAAGTTCATACGGTAAATGCTGGACAACAAATTTCATAAACAAAAAGCATAAATGGGATTGTGTGAGCGCAAGGTGTACCTGAATAAACACGAGGTTCCATATTTCAATGCATGTAGGATCGTCATTGTTAACCAAAGATGCAACATCGCGATTCCCAATTCTATCAAAATGAATTTCAGTACAGGGTCCACAAGGTCCAGTATCACCCATCTCCCAAAAGTTGTCCTACTCGAAGTAACAAAAATAAAGACCGATAAATATAACTTTCATTAGATGATCAAAATATCTGTATAGAGAGGCAATTATCAAAAAAGAAACACAAATACGGATACAAACATCAGACTACATGGAAAAATCATATTGAAATGTGGCATGGGATCATAGTAGTTGCACGTGGATTTGACACATTTCACAGGCTGCCAAGCATATCAACAAAACCCCGAATGTATCTCATACCTAATGACATATCGATATCAAAATTTCTTCAACAAAAGATAACATGAATATATATATATATATATATATATATATATATATATATATATATATAATGAAGAGATATGTGCAGATGATATTCAGCATTAGTGTCATTTTTGTCTTCATACGTTGTATGAGTTCAGTATAAAAAGTCCATTTTCGGAAGCAGAAATGTTGCTAATATTAGTACCAAAAATTTATTGCAACACAATGCAAATATGCCATAGATAGCTGTTTTGGATACCAGCCTACTTTTCCATCACAAGTAATAGAATCATATAACTACAAGGACGATGCAGGTGGAATGCATCCAATATACAAAGCACCAACAGAAGAAAACACAAAAGGTGGCCCCACCTAAAAAAAATAACATGCTCATTCTCCTCGAAAGAGTAAATAAGGTCCAGGTACTTATCAAGGCCAGACTTCACCATCCCCCCTCCCAATGACAACTAGTATGAAAACTAGCAACAGAATGTTCAACAGATAAAGACACCTCTTCAAGCTTTTAACCCATACAATGCTACTATTTTCAAGTGGATTGCACCAAAGCTGTGGGATGCGTCATCATGCAGGGAAAAGAAACAAAAAACTGATAAAGATACATGTGAACCTATAGAGTGATCACATACCTTACAACCAAAAGGCAGTACTCGTCCAGGTGGCAGAAACTTGAGCCATATATTCCTAGCTTCATCATCAGCAACAAGGCCAGCCTTCTCATCACCACCAAAATAGGTTGCATATATCCGATCAGTGGGTAGTCCATACACCTGCTCAGCATAGAGAATCAAAATGAAAGATAAATCGTAATAAATACGATAGTCACATCTAAAGAAGTGTAGTATACTAGTATTGATAGTGTCACACGGTGAACCTAAGACACTATGTTCTGCACACTCGATGTGGGCCTGAAATACAAGAAGTCTGGGGCAAAATAAGTTCCAACAGTCGGTCACAGTGAAAAAAGTCAGTGAATTCAACATTGCAAATCAGCAATTGATTTAGCAGATTAAACATAATCTACCATCAGTAATACATTGCCAACAATGTCATATGTTCATGATAGAGACAATAAACCAGGCATGTAGCCCCAGAGCCAAAATTGAAGGACGACACTAGCAATTTGCATCCTAATCTATATATATGTATGTATTTGTAAACAGACTATTAGGATTCTTATCAAGCAGAACACACTATCGCCAAATGAAGTTTCCCTTTCATCAACTAATTTGGAAGAGAAAGACAACAGAAAATGAAAATAATAGAAAGTGAAGTGAAGTGAAGGAAAGGAAAAACAAATGAAGAACTGTTGTCTTGCGTGCATTGGACTAGAATGAGAAACTTGCAACACGTAACAGATGGGTGCAATAGAATATACTTGAACGTGTAAAAAACCTGGTGGAGGGTGAGTGAGGGAGAATATGCCCACTTGCCTTGGTGAGAAGCTCCCAAGCCCATTCTATTGCTTCTCTTTTAAAATAATCCCCAAATGACCAATTTCCCAACATCTCAAAGAATGTGTGATGGTAGGTGTCTTTTCCAACATCATCAAGATCATTGTGTTTCCCCCCAGCTCTGATGCACTTTTGGGTGTTGCAAGCACGAGTGAGCTTGCCCATGGGGTTGTTTGGATCAACAGTCCCTAAGAAGATGGGCTTAAATTGATTCATACCTGCCACAAACAATGTATCAGAATATGCATTGTATGATATCAAATTTACATAAGTGAAAATGAATGACAAGCAACTAATAAGCTTAACCCACCACGAAAACTGGGAATGGAACTCCAATAACCATGGAAATTATATTGTCAATGAATTTCAAACGGAGCACAATTTGTCTAAACACGGTACGAATTATTCAAACAAAACATGTTGAATTAGGAGACCATTAGGATCCGTTTGAATTGATGTACATTTCGAATGAGTTTGGTTTGAAATTAAATTATAGCAAGAACGCAAAAGGTTTAATTATATGTGGCTTGCGAAACTAGAGAGGAAGATAATTAGAAGTAGAATAGATGTTCTTTATTGGTCTTGTTGACTAAAGTCCTTTTAACATGAATGGTTTCAAATCACACCTATTGAGTATATTATTTGCAAACCATCATGATAGAGCTCTCAACCTCAATAGATTTTCTCGTTGTTTGTTAGGGACTTCCACTCCCTATATTCAAAATATTTTCCGGCATGCTATCAACTCTTATGGGACTAATCCATAAGGGACTTTGTCCTGGCTTTTATTGAAACTCCACCAGTCTTATGGACTTTGTCCCGTCTTTTACTGAAACTCCACCAACGGACGACAGATTGGCTCCTAAGGATTAGTCGAGTAGGGCTTAAGCTGATAAGGACACCTAAGTTATTAAAACAATATGCGGCTCAAATGGTCCCTTATTAACTCTCCATTATCATTAATCTAATAGCGCGGCCTATGAAGCACCGACATGGACACGTGACACGGACCACCGACGCGTAAAATTTGAAAAATCAAGGACATGACATGTTGGGGGACAAGTTTTATGATATATTTATATATACTATTACATGGGTAAAGCATGTAAAAAAATAAGGCTCCAACTATAAATTCGTGACACCATATATTCCTCAAAATTGATAACATTGTGTCAGAATGTCATTCACAAAAGTATTCCAACAAGAAAGGATTTCATTTTTTATATGTTCGAGAATCAATAAACCATCATCCATGACACACAAAATAAGACCTAGTTCTAAGTTTTAATTAGAGTCTACTATTTCTCTTAACAACTCTACTAGTTTTTTGAGTGTACCGGGAGTGTCCATATTGTTTTTTTTAAGTGCCCCCAGAGTGTCTAAATGAAAAACACTTAGAAAAATCAAAAATATATACATATATATATGTGGACATTGTGGACTTGAGCGTTGTAGACGTGTCAAAAGTGTGTCCGGAAGTGTCTGTGCTACGCGGAATCTACAAAGGAAATAAACTGGATATTCCTTTCACCATCCTGGAACACACCCCGCAGCATGGGAAATGTCCGCCAAAATCCTTACGGCAAGGAAAAGAAAAGAAATGGTTATGAAGGAAAGTGCGAGGAAATGGGAAGGAAAATGTACTGTGCTTAAAACTTGGTTTTCTTATTTTTCCCCACTTTTTTTCTAAACCAAAAATTGGAAGGGAAAATTTTAAAATTTTCCTTTCCCTTATTTTCCATTTGTTCCAAACAATATAGCTACTCTCACTGAATAGTAACGTCAAATCTCTTCATTTCACATCCACAGCCATCGAAACCGAGCATCATATAGTCATAATAACTACGCAGGAAACTTGACCAAGTATAATAAGGTGAAGCCCAATTATATATTAGTCACTACGCTGATAAATCCAGATACAGAAAATGGATACTACGATAGACACAACTCTAGAAAAAACAGAACTAATCGCAGCAAAACAGAGAGAGATGTGGTGGATCGAACCAGCGTTGGCAAAGAGAAGAGTAGGGTCGTTGTGAGGAACAACGGGGCTCGATTTCCAGTTCACATGCTGTTTCCCTTCGAAAAAACTGATGTAGGTATCCCTAACCCTGCTCGCCGGCCATTCCACGGCCGCCGACGACTGAGAACCCATGACGGAACAGCGCCGGAGTTGCGGAGTCGTGATTTGGTGCGACGTCGCCGCCACAGTTAGGGCGAAAGGACGTGGAGGATGAGCGGCTTTATAGACAGTCGACCAGAAGAACCACCAGCTGTTGTTTGAAACCCTCGCAAACATACGAGGTTGTTATTTATAAGAGAGAGGGAAAAGAAGAGAGTGATGGGCGGCAGATATACGCATTGGTTTCCCTAGTCCGTTTACTTTTGAGAGAGAATAAAGACTTGGGTGCCAATAGGGTATCACGCGCACGTGGTGTCCAAGCACGATAATCCTACGGGCATAGAGGTGTTGGTACAGAAAATGTACAGAGCCCTCTTGGGGATTTACTTTTGGGTCTCATACGAGTGATTCGAACCGTTCATTGTTCTTAGAACATTTTTCCGAGGAGCTCCACAAAAAATCAGCTAGATCGGACGGTTAGAAGTGCTCGAACGTTTGAAACGGTGGGACTTTGGTTCAAACACTTCCTGCGGTTATGAGTGTATTTTTAAAACTCTTGTAGTTTTCATTTTATTATGTATTTTATATGTAATATAGATCTTATTTGATAGATCTCAATTAGTTCTATCAGACAAAAAATTTTAAAATTTTGAAAATATTGCAAATAAAAAGATATAGACGTTTGAAAATGACACAGATACTCATATGGAGCATTAAAAATGGGACAAAAAGAGTATTTATTTTTTCACTTTTCTCTTCTTCTTCTTTTTTCCCCGGGTATTCTCTCCAATCTCCATTATTTTTTTCTTTCCTTCAACATCTTCTTTGACCGGGCCTTTAAAAAAAATATAAAATAAAAAAATGCATTCACCACTTTGACTATGTTTGTCTTGAGTATTCACTTAGGTTGCGTTTGGAGAGGTTGGCTTTGTTTTTCTATTTTTTCCTTATAGCAGTATATATTTTTCTTATAATATGATATTACTTTTTTTTGTATGTATATGACATTCCTTATAATATGATAGAAAAATAAATTACTTCTATCGACGGCGGAAAAAACAAAGTTTACATAATTACATGCAAATCAGTTGCTTCTTGCCACCTCACCTAAACAATACAATACTGGAAATTTCCATGGTACCCCACTAAATCTAAGTCATTAAATAAAAAATAAATGAATCTGAGCTATTAGATGAAAACTACAACAAGAAGCCTAGGGTGGTTATGCTCTATTCCTGCACAATTGTACTTAATATGAACACAGGTTTTACTTACCACAAATTTTTGGCTTATATGTGTGGTAAGTGCGATCTGTTTTTATAATTTGTTGACCCAGTGTTCGTCGTAAATAAAACTGGGGCATCAGTGCTCCAATACCACTTTGGGACACCACAGCCGGACCCCAACCTACAAGGATTACATACAACCCCCATTTTCCTCATATGTACATTTTGCATAATTAATCAGAATAACGAAAGGAGTAAAAGCCCAGGAAACATGTTAAGATATAGGGAAAAAAATCCCCGAAAAAAGTTTAAGAAAGAAAAATTAACGGTTCATGAATCTGAACCGTTAATTTCTATTCTCTGGATCTTTTCGAGAAAACTTTTCATGTATCTTACTACTCGTCATTGTCTTCAAGGTCCTAAAACTATACCAGTCAGCCGTCGTCTTGAGTATTTTATTATTTTTTACTTTTTCCTATTGTTTTTTTTATACAATAACATTAGTACGTGTCTGCACATATTTTTATGCGTTTGTGTTAATGTGGCCCATTCGGGATTCAAATTTTTGTTTTGAGATGAATTTTGGACAGCAAACCTCTCCGTAAATGTTGTTGTTATGTGAAATGACATGAAATATGACTCTTGCTATTGACTCGATCCTTTCCTTTTTGGAATTTTGGATCTGATTAAAATTAGAATTTTTACATTTGGGAGTGGGAACTTCTGTAAATGTAAAGCATTAGCCTTGTCAATTCAATTACAACCAGTTTTTTCGACCCTCTGTAACTTATCTCAATTAATGAAACTCATAAATCCCCAAAACAATCAAGCACACACACACACTCTCTCTCTCTCTCTCTCTCTACAATGAGAGGACTGTCCCAAACTTTGTTCTCAATAATGAAATCTTTAACTTTACTCTGCTCAAAGTTAGTAATTGCCCTACTGGCTATAAGACTGGTGTCACCTCACCACCAGTCATGCCAAAAAGCAATCTCTTTCCCATTACCCACCATGCACTTAATGTTCTTGACAGTGAAGTCTCTGCTTTTTATAACACTCCTCCAAGTATGAGAGGCTTTCTTGTTGGAAGGCCAATCCTTAAACTTGTGAATCTTGAGATATTTGTGTTCAAGGACTTGGATCCACAAAGGCTTTTTCTCGGTAGTGATTCTCCAACCCAATTTCGATAGAAAGGCCAAGTTAAGAAGTACATGCTTTTCTAATACCAAGCCCCCCACGTCTTTTACTACCACTCATCTTTTTTTATACTACTAATTCTAGTCATGAATTTTCGGTTGAACGTGCTTACGTGCGTCAGGTGAGATACATGAGTTTGGGTGAAAGACATCGATTGTCTTGTACCTTATCGTTGTGCATCAGTTAGTTTGGCTTTGTCCAAATTTGTTGTAATGAATTCCGTTATGTAAGTGTTGCCCGGCTTATATCAATACGATGTCACTTTTGTCAAAAATAATAATAATAATAATAATAATAAATTATATATATATATATATCTTAATTCAATTTGATAATAAGAATAGTATTTTAGATAATATAGTTTCCGTCAATGTAATATCTATGATTATTTTTATAAGCGTCCTTCTGCTGTATAAGTTAAGAAGAAGATTAAAAAAAAAAAAAACCTAATATATGTTTTACACGTTTTAATGCTTCCACACACTTTTATACCCTTTTTACACATTCCAATACATTTTTTAAACTTCAACGACAGCTGAGTGTACTGATTTTAACATTTTCTTTTTAGAAAACCGATTAAAGCATTGTGAGTGGAGACCAATAACAAGGAGGAGTAGGAGTCACTGTAGTTATGGGCGATAAAAAGAATGAAAAGAAAAGACTATATGGGCAATTGGGCACTGTAGTTATTATTTAAACTTGACCAAGGGCTGTAGGGGTGCTTTTTTAAACTTGTAAGGGTTGAGTTGGACTTTGATGCCATCCAACGAGTAAGATGACGATCTATTATGACACGAATTTTCAATTCATAATATGATATTACTTCACTGTAGTATTTTCGATATTTTCAGTGGTATTTTTTTTATTCTCCCACAAGTCATTCTTCTCACATATATCAACAAATTTAGCATTTAGCAGAAACTTAGCCTTAATTACCCGATCAAAGTTTACCTTAAAATCCGATTTCCAACTCTTTTTCTTATTTTGAACTCGCTTAAAATTATCTTGTTATGTAAGATGAAACAAACAGGAAGACACTTCGAAGTTTCTTAATGTCTTATTCAAGCAAAAGGAACTCATTTGAAGAGGCTATTGGGGATGCTCTGACCTTGGTTTGATCATGACTCACCAAGCTTACACTCTATAGAAAAGCAAAAATCACATGAATTTATTGCTCAATCAATACAAATAATGCTATGGTTAACCATATTTGGAGATCACATTTTGGTAATGTCATAATATTGTATTATCAAAATGAGCTCCACTGCATAACAAACGAGACAATATTCTACTAATATACTGCCGATAGGCCCGATACATCACAAAATACTTATTAAGAAAAAAAAAAAGGTACTATTAGTGCTCCCTCGGTTCAAAATTGCTTATCACTTATACTATTTTGGTTTGTTCCAAATTGTTAGTCCCTTTGAATAGTCAAAACACCATTTACTCAATCTTCCAAAATAACCCCTTTACCAACAATAATAATTTCATTCAAAAGTTGAAATATAAGGGCATTGTTGGAAATTAATGAATCTGTTTAATGTGAATACAGTTATTGCACGTCTACTTAAAAAGTCAAAATTCTCAAAAATGATCAGCAATTTAAAACGGATGGAGTAGTACATTTTTACAGCTAGTCTACTCAACTTGTATTGGTTCGTTGGTAGTCGAAAATAGTAGAAAAATAGAAAAGAAAAAGGTTGGGTGCGAAAGGGAAAATTAGTGCCAACTTCTAATTTCTTTTCACCCACTCTACCACCCACGCCCTTTTTCTTTTTGTGTATTTTAAGGGGTAGGCGTGGGGGTTGCAAGAGTGGGATGGGGTGTTGACAAGGGACAGATGATGGAGAAGTAACCTGCAAGGTACAGGTGCCTGCTTTGAACCCTATAAAATACTCACAGTGATGACATCTCGACAAAGCATACACTACACCCCGTAATGCATTAGCGCACCTCGAGACCCCTTGTCCCTTTCCAACAAACCGTGATAAGCACTTCAACCTTTCAACAGAGTGATTATTATTGGTTCACAATACAAAAGGCTAGAAGGGCATGAAACCAATTTCTACAAACAGGCTTCGAGCTAAAGTTCAAGGGTTGTCGCTTCAGACTCTTGAAAATTTACCAGTTTTAGGGGTCTTCTACTTCGGTAACCCTTATACGAGTCCAAGGAAAAAGGAGACTTTGATCTTCGTTTTAGACCCCGAAGAGTTGGGGACAGCTCTGCCTGAAAAACAAACATGGTCCAAGTACAACCAAGTTGGGGGCATACCCAGGCCGAAAGGCGTAGCAAGCAAAACATTAGCCACCAAGCTAGAGCAGCAAACAAACAAAGCCAAGCATTAATTAACCCACGCAGCATCAGCTAAAACAAGGATCCAAATACATGAACTCCAAAGGGGGAATAAAAGTAGACAACTCACAACCTTAACTACGCTCAAGAAATTCCAAGTTGAAATGTTCCAATGAAAATACAGTTGCCAGTTCACAAAGTTCACCACCCTCCTCGAAGAACACACGATTGCCCTCATGTCATGTTCAATGCTAACAATAATTGCAGGAGGATCCATACCTTTATGAGCAAAAATCCTTGGCATTCCTCTCAGCCTGAGACTGATCAAATATTTGTTCAGAAAATCGAGATTACATTTGCGTAGTAGGATAAAAGCATCAAAGCTCTTCGAGCTCTGCATGTCAGAGACCAAAGGCCACTCTCTGGACATAATCAGGGCGTCTTTTGCTAGGCATCCGAAGCAGCCCTGTAATCTGGAGCTCTGTAACAGCCCTGCAGAACTTTGCTCTATACAAAATGAGGTCAAGGATTTCTTAAAGATCCATTGGGCACATTCACAGAGTTGCGCTACATGATCACGGTTGAACAAATAAATTTCAAACAAGGGTACAACCAAAATGACCAGCTGTATCAACTACAACGGCTATGAGTGGCATGACATGTGGTATTGAGGTCCCATACTCACGTCATTATGTCTTTTGAAACAAGGTTAAAAAAATGGAAACTCTAATCAAGATTATATATAAGGTAGCAGGCATGTGACCCAGCGGTAGCAAGATAGGAAATGCCAAGTTGGTAGACAGTAGACACGATTATGATCCGACAAAGAATACAATAAAGGAAAATAATCGAGAAATCGAACAAGCACAAAGTCAATTAGGCCCGAAGAAGTGTGAAGCAAGGGCACAACATGGGTGCAGATAAGTGAAAATAATTTTCCAGAAATAGGAGCCAAAGACAGGAGGAAAACCACAAAATGTACATGAATGTGTTCATTAGGTTTATGCACATGTATAATAATATTCACCAACTACCTAAAATTGGAGGGGAAAACTCCCACTAGTTTTAACAAGAAAACCTTTCAATGCAGAGTCTAAACATTATTAGACTAGATGTAAACACACTACCATAGTAACGGAACAAAGAAAAGCAATTCAAACACTAACCCATCAACATACTTCAGCAACTTTTTTTAGAACTCAATCATCTACATGCAAGTACAGCAATCCTTCAACCGCAACATGCAATGTAAATCGAATGCTTAATAGGTCAAAGTCAAATTGACGACATCAATATTAACAATCAGAAAATGCTATTAGAAATGAGAAGCAAGAGGATACTGAACAGATGCTTCACTCTTGCTCTGAGATTCTTTAGTTTCCTTTTTTTTCTTTGGTGATGGTGAATGCTTTAACCGGTGCTTCCCCTTGACTCTTGGATGAAGAACAGTTGCTTTGAAAGATTGGTACCAGTCATGGAGATTAATGAGGTCACCATACTCTTGAGTTAACATGTACCTGGGACGACAAATGGAGACAGGACACGACTTTCAAGCAACACTTCAAACTTATTTTATTAAGGTAAAACATAGAAACTGACATTCCAGTTATGCACAACATGTGCTACAACTACTGAAGTGGATACCCTGTAATTGCTACCCACCCGTCACTTGGATGCCATGCCAGCGCCCTATATGAAAAAGAATTAGTGCCATGCCAAAACTTGTCACTGCTATTCCACAATGTCTCTGGAACATAAGTTCATTGATCGTCTTAGTTCAGGTATTAGATTCAGAAAATTTCGTGAAACTGGTGACAATCAACCACTCAGGATTGATAGAAGTTGGAACAACACCACCAAACAAAATCCGGAAACTGGCCTAATTTAGTTGTTAGATAGCTTGATATACATTGCTGGGCTTGTTTCCTAACAGCTTAAGCTTTTGGGACTACTGGTAACTTAACATGGTATCAAAGCTCTGGTTGGTGGGTTCAAGTCTCTCTATTTGCATTTGTCCCCCGTTTGCATTCTGTTTCTTCCATTCTTATTTTGTTTCACTCTATCAATGAAACTTTGCATCTCCACAAACCACATGCAAGACAGGGTTGCACATGAGGGAGGGTTAACTTGATATACATTGTTGGGCCCATTTGCTAATGGCTTAAGCTCTTGGATTACTGGTAACTTAACATTAGTCTGGTAAACATCGATCTAACTTGCTTCCATCAGGGTAAATGTCATGATTTATGATTATGGATAATGTTAATAATGCAGTATTGATAGGGAATTATTCAGATTTACATATTACTGATTAGAAACTGCATTGACTGGTAAGAATTGGGCAATGTAGAATCTGGCCCGATTTCACTCTGGACAAACTCAAGCCCGAAATTCTTGAACCATAGTTTTGCCAAACTCAGCCATTCATCAGGGCAGATGATATTTTAGATGGGAAGGAAGACATTGCCGCAAAACTAGTTCCAGTTGCTAAGACAAGGAGAGAGGCGCAGAAATTCTCCTGTAATACACCTAGCATGGATCCAAGTTAAATGTTAGTCTGTACGATTGCAAATCCTACTCCGAAACTCTTTTCACTTTCAGGAATCATGCAACAAAACATAACGTTTCACATATTTTGGACCATCCAGTTAACAAAACTGTCTTTGGCAGAACATGTTCGGTGCTTGTCCGACATTTCCATACCCATCTATTTGGAACAAGAAATAATCCATCATTTCTCTGACCAAAAAATACAATCAGTCTTCTACGCAAAGTAGGAAAATAAATAGCGGGACTCTCAAACAGTTTATCTCAAATGTCTTTCCAAAATTGCAATATTATAATGCAGTTAAATACATTGTCAAACTCTTAAAATCAAACCCTGTACATAACCTTATCAAAGAGGCATTGTAACTTAGTATTTGTATCCTCAAGTAAACCCGAACAAACGAACCCTTTTTAAATACGTAATATTCCATAAAAAATAGAATGCACCTTTTAAAATTCCTAGCAGCAGCCATTTTCAACTAAATTACAAACTTTCAATTAGAGCATAAATTACAAACTTTCAATTAGAGCAGAAAGTTTGCAGAAGTACTTACATAATTGAAGTGTCATGCATGGATGGAAATGGATTATTGCCATTCTTGATGCAGCAACTGCAATTGAGAAATTTGGGGAACTCTAGAAGATCAACTTGGATTGTTCTCCTTGGGTTGCCCATCAAAGCCTTATGTAACACAATGAGAGTTATATTGTCAAATTATGAGGGGGGAAAAAGCCAAAAGTTAACACTCGTGAATTGATAACAAAGTGAACAACGGCTATAACCCCAAGGCTGAAGTAGCATGCAGATTCTTCTAAACGAATTGAAAAATGTAGACCTAACCTTATCTACGAGTAATACAATATAAGAACAACTTGTAGAAAAAAAGTATTAACATGGACTTTCTAATACGGCAAGTCAAATTTCCAACTTCGTCTTGTTCTAATCTAAACAAAAATCAATCACATTAACTAGCCAGGTGCATTCAGACAAAAAATCAAAGTCACAGTAAACAGAACCTATCAACACATTGTTACTTGTAAGTATACAGCATATCTATGAAGCCTACTATTGACTTGTGGAGAGTCCTATATTTAACGCCATCTAGGGGTGCAAATGAGCCAAGCCGAGCTTTTTACTGTTTGAGCTCTGCTCGTTAACTAAACAAGCCTAAAACTCGAGCTCGGTTGTAAACAAGCCTATCCCTTAATGAGTGAAACCCAGTTAATTTAGTTAATGAGCCTCTTTAAACAAGCTAGCCTATACAAACGAGCCGAGCTATTACAAACCGATTTTTTGAGTTTTGAGCTCGGTTTGTTTACTAAACAAGCCTAAAACTCTAGCCCGAGCTTGGCTCAATTACTAAACGAGCCAAGCTCTGCTCGCAAGCAGCTCAGTTCGATTGCAGCCCTAGCGCTGTCGTAATATTCATAACGACTAGTCACTGATCAGTTCCTATTTAATTCCGGTTTTGTTGCAGCCAATAAGAAAGGTCCAATAAGTATGCTGGTTAAAGTTTTCTCCGAATACTTACTGACTGAAGTTTGTCAACATTCTTAAAGCAGATGATTTCATGGTAAGGTATGCACTCAATGGGCTGCATATGTTTCCTGTTTAATAATCAAAGATTCACCAGTCAAAAAAAGCATTTGAGCATGATAAAGTGGGAACAAACAAAAAAACTCAACCAATGAACAGAGAAGTTCATATGGAAGACAGACTATTATTGGCAAATACAGGAGTATGCAAAAGAAAGAAAGGATATGGATTATAGGACAAAGGTGCCCTTACTCAACCATGAGATGAATTAATGCTGCGACTTTCTCATTCAAAGCTTTTCCATCCTTGTCAATATTAGAGTTGCCTCGAGTTTTCTGCCTCCTGTCCAATGAGTAAAGTTATAGAATCGATTAGTTGTTTAGATGACAATGTGTGGCACAGTTCTGCAATAAACCCATACTGAAGCCAGTTAAGTTTCCTGCCAATTTGAAGATGAAAGGATAAAGCACACGAAAAAATAGTCAAGCCATGTGTAACATCCCTCATCCAGCATTGCTAAATGTCGATTTAAACTTGTTTGCTAACAAATAAACTGAGATTTAGTTTTTGGGCTATTTTGTCTGGGTCACTTTGTTCAGGGTAATTAGCCAACCATCAACACCGACCCTACTTCATGGAGGACAAGTGTGGAGAGGAGTAAAGGCTCCCAGGGGATAGGCCCTGAGCTTGTGCACAATGCCCCCACGTATGGGTTAGTTTGTCGCCAACCAGGGGACCTTAATTGGGCATGTGGCAGTAGGAAGCAAAGACCTTGCAAATTTAAGTGGGGAAGATTGTTACAACCCTCATGCCATATTGATGGGATGCGGAAAGCGTAAATGACATATCTAGAACCCTCAGCTTGCTACTAAATAACTTGGTATCACAGCAGCAATTGATTCCGATTAAAATCTTACACTTAAAAAAGATAAAATCATGAAGGGCTACTGGAGGAGGCAATCGAATAGCTTTGCACTGATAGGTCAGCATCAGCGTAGCACACTGGTGACATCAGCAACTTGCAATCACCCCCTCTACTTTGCCTCCCTAAGAGAAGAGTTATGGTGAATTTTGCTTAAAGCTACCTGGTATGGTTTTCCACTGTCCGAATGTTTTCGTTGGATTTGATGGCACTACCCCAACATAGAGGTTCTACATGCCAAATGAGTATTTTAAGAGATTACAAAAAGCAAGATTTACAAGTATGGGATTATTATTTTTACCCTTGTTATCACTTGTGTTTCATATTTACCCTGACTGTTGAGATATGTAGCTCTCTTTTCAATGGAGAAAAAATTCAACGTATTTGTGTAAGAAAGAACCATAAGAAACCCAATAAGCACAGAGAAAAAATGGAACTTACTTGGATATGTTTGTCAACTCTCGCTTCAAATCCTTGCCATCCTCAAATTTCATCATTGACTGCAGCTCCCTCACTTTCTCGTCGATCTGAAACAAGCATATTGTTCAACATAGTTATATCTCCTCAGCAGCCATCAATACTTAAAAGGTGAAAATTGGACAGCAAGTGACTCCAGTCATTCAATCGCGTACTAAAACAGCTGCTTATTATTTTGAGTTAGTCAAGTGAGTAACAGACAACAAAAATCTATGAAATAAAATAAAATAAAAAGGAAAAAGAAAGTATGCACAGGTAATAAAATTTAATATCACTGTGATTCTGGAAACAGGAAGATCAAAATGTCATAATTCCAGCTTTTACGGCACAAATTATATAAGCTGTTTGCATTAATCCATATTTTCACAACAGGCACATATGAATAGCCAAGCTGCTGAACACTGAAGTATAAAAACAAAAGAACTCTATCCCACGCTAGAAGTTCGTCTCTGTTGAGACTTGTTACAAAGCCCTGCTTAAATTTTGATTTTTCCTATCAAGTTATTGTCCAACAAATACTGCCCGATTTTCTTGTGGGAATACATTCCTCCAAAAACGCTAAGTTGGTTCTATAGACTATAATAGCTAAGCATCCAATCACGAGTTCCCAATGGAGATTAGGATCTGTAGCAAAAGACAGCAGAGTATAAGCATGTTATCATTGTTGTGTATGGCATCAAAGGCATACCCTAACATTCTATAGAAATTTTAATTTCATAAATAATGTTCATGTACCCTGACAGGTCCTCATTCCAAATTCAGGCAAGAAAAAGTACGGACATTGTAACACCCTTGTTTGTCTCACATGGAGAGGTTACAAGAAGCATGAATGGTGCATAGTGGATTACCCAATGTATCTTAACTTGAGCCATTTTGTTAGGCTCCAACAAGTTGTTGGGCGAGTAAAGGGTGGGACATTGCAGACATATTATTCAAACACAAACAAGATGAGCTGTAGGCGTACCTCAATTATTCCCTTGGTATGCTTTTCCCATCTATTGAGCAACTGACATAGGGACACTAGCGGTAGATCCCTGATTAAACTAAGTTTTAGTAAGTCTGATAATAGCAGGCAACCAGAAGCAACTAAATTCACTCACAGTTTAAAAGGTTTTTTTTATCATTAAACAAATGGGAAGGCTTCACAAAGTCTGAACCATTTAATATTTCGCTGTAAACAACGATATGGCAGATCATGCTCACATATTTTGCATTTGATGTCAGATGATTGTGATGACAAATTTTAAGCAACGCCTTGCAACTTGCCATATACACAGACAGCTAATGGTTTTGAGGCTAGCCCTGTTTGTTTGAAGCTAGATGTTAGTACATTCGAACTTTATCCTCCATGGGTTTAGTTAATACTTCGGTCATTACTCCTTCCAACCCAATTCCATTTTTGGCTGCTGGAAATTAAGTGTGCTGATTTCCAAAGAAGTTTCTCTTTCATTTATTTATTTATTTATTTATTTATTTTGTAAGGAAACTTGTATAGTCCCAGCTATATGTCCAGAATACGCCAGTGAAAGTCATGTGTTCAACTCCTTGCCAGTCCTCGGGCCTCATAGGTGTTGGGCCTCTTGGCTTTGCCCATTTTTTGAGTGTTGTAGGTCATATAGCCATAGACCTGGGGTTATCCCTGGAGGGGTTCAACATTATAAAAAAAAAATAGAGAGAGAGAGAGAGAGAGAGAGAGAGAGAGAGAGAGAGAGAGAGAGAGAGAGAGAGAGAGAGAGAGAGAGAAGATTCTTCAATTGTTTTGTAAGAAGGATTGAAAGTTGCTTAGAGGGCATTCCATTAGTAATTCAAATCCATTTCAATTACACACCTGACCTTGCGGACCACCTGAGAGATCAAAACATAGTTTTTCAATCGTCCGTGCACATGATGGTCTTCTTGTCCCAAGTGATGATCAGAAGCCCTCGAGTTGTATAGCTCTGGATCAAGTGTCTCACAGTACAAGTCCAACAGGGTAATTTCATGACTTTTTCCAACTTCAAACAGGCACTGCAACAAAGGTAATCACCGTAATCTGTTAAGACAAAAAAATATATTGCAACAAATGTTTCTCCATCATCTGTACAAGAATGGATTTCCATCGTTCAAAAAAGAAAACTCTGTACAAGCATAACTGCCCCACAGGGAGGCATAGTGGAAAAGTTACACTGCAACCGTAACAGAACATCAGTAATACCCAAACAGTAGGATCCTGAAGTTTTAGAACAACTTATGGAGTACAAACCATGGGACAAATATTTTTCATAAAGTAACAACAAGTACAAAGATACAAAAGCAATGCTTCTAACTCATCACAAATGGTTTGTAGCTTCAAGCCTTAAACCAATGTCCAGTACTGTGGAATCTGAAGATACAAAGTTATTGCACTGAAGTTCCAGCAACACCAAGTGGTTACAGAAAAAGAAAATATGTCAACAAAGCCTCGTATAATACTAGTTGCTCTGGTAGGTGAGAATAGGTTCCTCCCATTGGTGCTTTTGATGTATTTACTTTTACTCATCACAAAAGGCACAGCTTTGACAAATTGACGCAGCAGCTGCCAGCCTCCAGAAGGACTGGGCGCCAGCAAACTTGAATAGGGATTTGAGGCATAAACTTGTCTTTGCCAAAGCTCATTATAATTAGTGTTGAAATAATGCATATGTAGGTCACTGATACCCTTTTAGTCTGTTAAGTATTATATTCCTAAAAAATGGATGAAATACGTAAGTAGAAGGTATCAAACGAAATAATGCATTACACATAAGTAGTAGGTATCATTTGGGGGAAACAGACCACAATATTTGGTTCAGTATTTGGTTCAGTATAAGTATAGACAACAAAGAATATGAAGATGACAGATGAAGAACAATAGTTTAAGGCCTCACCAGAACCACAGAGCTCCATAAATTCTGCAATCTTTTCAAATCAGCCAAACCTTGAGCAAAAATTTCTTCATTTGGTTCAGCCAGTTCATTCCTTGTGACGGATTTACAAACAAACTCAGAATCTCATTGTTTTTCAAAAGAAAGCATCTATATCACTGAAAAAGAGAAATAATTGCAACATTGCTAAAAAAAATTACTTGTTCCTGCAAGATGGAAGACTAAAAACTTGCTTTAAGACTGTTTCAGGCACTGATACAGGTCTTTCACTGCTTAAATCCTGCAACACTCGAGAATCTCTAAAAAGTCAAAGCTCATACATTATATGAGTTTGGAAGTTTCGAAAAAGGCAAGCACAAGTTGTTTGTGTAAATTTGTCTTGTACTGATTTATATGAAATTGGCAGCTGCATACAACTAAAAAAATTATCAATTACAAAAACAATTGTATTTTTTTGGGTAATGTACCCCATAATATAGGATGTTACTTCTTTATCAGGATGATAAGCAGATACAACGTATACATGTTAACCGGTGCTACTTTATTCAGGTTATAAACTCATTGACAAAAGGGATGTACTGCATTCTCCTTTCATGAATAGTCCATATCCACCAGAACTGGAAGATCTACCGATGCTAAAATTACACTCATGGTGTGACAATTACCATTTCATGGTTCAAAATCACAAAAGGGTCTAGTTTTACATAATTAAATAGGACACCTATAAAAGAAAAAATACTTAAAACATCTTATCAGAGGAGAAGAAAATTCAACCTGACTATCGTTGTGAAATAAGCCCCCAAGTAAGAAGCTTAGAGGTTCCGTGGAAAAATGCTGGACAATTGCTATCTGGGAAGTACTTGTAATTCCATCACAATAGTAAGCTTTCAGTAAGATGACTTGAGAAGCAGATGAAAGGATCTGCAACCATTATCAAGACGCAGGAAATAGCAATAAAATCCACATTGGATTGAACACCTACCTTCAAAGCTCTAACAAATGAGGTCAACGTTCCATCCTGCCTTAAAAAATAGTTTCTCAAAAATACTGCCACCTTGTGGCCAACAATGAATCCGGAACATTGTTTCACAAGAACGGCCTCAATGATTGCGTCCATTCTATCAGCTGGAGATCCCAAAATGAACTTATGACAGGACATGCACTGGACAGCATGTGAAGGAAGTATGCTTCTCAGGGCATCAACTGTGGTAGCAACTCCAAATATCAAGATGACTGGAATCTTAACCGCCCATTCACTGTTTGTATAATAGATTCATAGGGGTCAGCATTTTAGCTTAAGTGGCAAAAGCTTGGCCTAAATTTCCACTAAGGTATTTTCGGTATTCCTGGACTACAAGTTGTCAAATCAACAAGTCATTCTCCTCGCATACATCAACTGATTTGACAACTTGTAGTCCAAGAATACTGAAAATACCATAGTGGAAACTCAGCTAAGTTGTTAGAAAATTGGTCCCGTCAACAATATCGATCTATCTAACAACCATATCATAGTCAACTGATCCTACAAGCATTACACCATATAAGGACTGTGTCATCTACCAAGGTTTAAGGATCTACATGAACCTAACCTATGTCCCTTTCAACTTCGACATGACTGAATTCCTCACGGAATGGGGATATTATGTGTTTCTTGAAAAAGTTATCCCTGATGCCATTTTCCCATAGGTTTTAGTTCTGACATGTTTGGAGAAGTTAGAGAACAGGTTAATCCCTGGATGATGCAATAGCATAAACAAGCCCAGCAAAACCTGTTCAAAAGTGCAATACTTAAGGAAGCTCTTGATATTTTTCCTACTAGAGGCGATGGATAAAGAGATATACTGGGAGACAACTAATGCTTAGCTGGCACTTAAGGCAAGCTACAATACCTCAACATGAGGATGAAGTCAGTCAAGACAGACCCACAGCATCTCTCCAAATCATCAATAATTACAACAACTGGGTTATCATAGTCGCCTTGGTCAATGTACCACAACGCTAAGACGGACATATCAGCCACCTGCACTAAAAACATGGAAGAAACTTGTGTATCTGAACTCCCAACATAATCAAGTTCGATTGTGGTTAAAAAATATTGGCGTAACTTACATCCAAGTTAGTCAATACAAACTGCCTCAATAAACCTCTAAGACAACCATCTATCCCATTTTTGGCTGAGAAGTCAAATGATGAAAGCTTAGCTACGTGGCACCCGCGAGATTTCAAATGCAGACCAAGGTTCTCGAACGTCAATAGATCATCAACTAATTCCATATTCTCTGCAAATTACCGGACAGGTAAGAACTCAAGGTTAATCATCTATCAAAAACATTTCATATTCTCTGCAAATTGTGTTCAAATGCTTAATGAATGAGGTCCACTCTCTCAGGGCCGACTCATGGAATAAGCCAACAAAACCACCGCTTCGGGGCCCCAAAAAAATTATAAAAAAATAGGGGCCCCAAACAGGTAGGTGTCCTACAGATTATAGTGACTGTTTATTTTTTGATGACTATATGTTTAAATATGTGCAATGATAAATATTTTGAATGTTTTTTTATGAAGATGTGTTGATAAATTCTATTATGCAAAATACGTGGAGGGCCTCATCTCATGAGTCCTTTTCTGGCCTCCAAAACTATTGAGCCAGCACTGCACTCTCTCTCTCTCTCTCTCTCTGCAGTACAGATTTACTGCCATCCAATGTATGCAGAACTTAACCATAATACGCAAGTAACAACTGTTCGAAGTAAAACTTACTGGTGAAGACCAGGCCCGTGTAAAGTTGTTTAGATATAGGATCAGTGACAATGGGGTAAGATCGAGTAGCTTTAACACGATCAGGCATTCCACTTGATCGAATTCCATTGAATGATCTTTGAACCCAGCAATGTATGTCATTAAATGCATCAGCGTTTATATTCCTCAAAACATCCTGAGATTACAGAAACAAAAAACTGTCTTTAAGAAACTAAGACAATGGGAGATGTTAGAACAAATAACCTCTCTCTCTCTCTCTCTCTCTCTCTCTCTCTCTCTCTCTCTCTCTCTCTCTCTCTCTCTCTCTCTCTCTCTCTCTCTCTCTCTCTCTGTCTGCTTGGGACTTACCTTTATTGTTGAGTCAATCTTGGACCAGACGTAATTGAAAGCATCAGTTCGCAACTGATGATCGCAGCAATCGTCATTTTGTCCCCCATCAATATCAACCTCAGATTGCTCCGCCGAACTCTTTGGCTTCGATGGGGTTAAATCAATTCTTCTTCTGGTTCTAGTTCTATTTCCTGTTCTCACCCCCTCTGTCGATTTCCTTTCGGTTTTACGCGCGGAAGCTTTGTGGAGAACGAAGAAAGGCTACAAACACAAAATACTCCAAAAATTATGATCAACCCTATGTAACACTGTCGATTGTAACCAAATTTCGTGCCGTGAAAAAAATTAAACTGGGAAATGAATGATGGAAGTACCTGGAGATTGTGTTCTGCGTTTTCTGGTGTTGTGGGCGAATCAGAGGCCGCAGACGGCGGCATTTTGACGCTCGGTGGCTGAAAATTAGGGTTCCGACCAAAATCAGCTCCTGCACGCCTCGCTTTGTCCCCTTCTTCCCCGATCCCCACTATTTGGCGGGAAAATACAACGCGGATGGTCGGGACATATTTATACAGCAAGGGAAAACACACTAACCTCCCCTGAGACTTCTGATAATTACACATACATCCATTTAGTTTCTCAAACGGGAACAACTTCCCCTGCTATTTCTGATATGTTTGCAGACTTACCGGATGTTTCTAAAAGTAGCAGTTATGTCCCCTTTTCAGACGTTTGTCAAATGGTTTTACCCGGGCCTGTTTGGAACTTTAAAAAAATGGGAGAAAGGAAAGGAAAATAAGAATTTTTCTCTCTTGGCTGTTTGGTTCCTCTGCCCAGGGAGAGAAGGGAAAAAGAGTAAGAAATTCTAAGAGGAAAAATATAGAAAGGGAAAGAAAATGAGAGAGAAGAGAGGAGCCAAAAATTGGAAGCAAATTACCGCTCATGTCCGAAAACTTCTGGACGTGAGGTGCTCCTTGCCTCTCTCTTGCTTGTCATCCATTTGTCATTGCTATTTTTCTTTCCTCAAAATTTTTCATGTTTAGTAAGGGAAGCAGTAGCAGAACATAAATCATTTTTTTTCCCATTTTCCTTTTGCATCCAAACGAGAGAGAGAATTTTTCTCCCTACTTTCTTCTCATTTTCTCCTAGAACCAAACAAGGAAAAGAAACTCATTTCCTTTACATATTCCCTCTTAAATATTTTCTCTTCTTTTATTTTCCCTTTCACATGTTCCAAACAAACCCTAAGTAGCTGCTGTGGTTTCTCTGTACCATTCAAAGCTATAGCTTTGCCTTACGATGCTTAACTTTGTAGTTGTATATGCATTTGTGCATGGCTAGTCTTTGAATAATTTGTCCCTTAACACCATCTGACAATTTCATTTTCAAGCTAGCAGCGAATTAAAATTTGTAAATCTAATGGCTTTGGAGATGTGAATGCCCAAAATCTGGTTCTAAATAATAATGCCACATCTTTTAACAAGGGAGTGGCAGTCATAAACTATAAAATGATCCATATTACTCTTTTATCTGCCTTGTTCAATTTATATTCTCTTGAATCAAACAAGACCTAGTTCACTACATCCAGACTTGCACTAACCTCCCTCCATTCACGAACGCTCCTCCCCGTACTAGATTGATGACTTCACACTGGCAGCGGACAATGAATATAGAGGATTTTTTTCCCAAATTTCCATTCGTCCTTTAGTTGGTTTCTCATGACCATAAAAAGTACCAAAATTTTTATGAATTCGCGTATTATCTAAAAGTGAGTTTCCCTGAGGAAAATTCGGACTTTGTCACGAGCTTTTTCACTCAATGTGCCTAAATAAATATCATTCGATTGGAGTTAGTCACAGTTTTTTTCATGTGAAGAATTTGTTCGAATTAATTTCTCTATAGGACAACATAGTTTGTTTGTCGCAAAATACTAAGAATAATAGGTGAAGTTCTCCTGCACTCGAAATATGCGTTATTTGAATATAATCGTACACTTTCAAAGATTGTAATTACAAAGTGCATGACATATGATTTGTTTTCGTGTAAAACCATGGTGGAATAAATGAAAATTATTATACCTTGATACAAGATTGCTAATTGGGGATGATTTTTTTTTTATTTAAAAAAAAAAAAAAACAAGTGTACAATAACTTATGGGAGATCAACGTAATCTAACCTATACATAATAAGAGCCAAGACGGGGCAGAAGTTTGGGCAGTTTCGTCTGCCACTTGGGCTTTCAACTTAAAGCCGGGCAGATCTCCGGGCAGCTATTCATCTTCTCACCAGGCGTGCAGGAGTGAGGTCGGAAAAGAAGGGCCGACTGCGTACGTGGAGATGGCAACCTACTGTTCCAGCGGCGGGTGATAAGGAGTTGGTGTACTTCAGTACTTGAAATGTCCTTCAAATACTGTTGAAACGGCGCTTTACTGTTCAACGCGCGATGTATAAAAACAAACTGCTGCAAAGATTTTGTGGTTCCTCTCGGTAGTTGATCTCTCTCTCTCTCTCCCTGATTTCTGAATCGTTAGTTAATATTTTTTAGATTTTCAGGGTTTAATTGTTGCTTCTCCGATTCTTCATGTTCATTGTTCGGTGTTGATTTGGCTTAGAAGTTAGGGTTTCGTTACACTTTCGTATATGTGTGTTAGATATTGGGTAAATAGGGCTTGATGCTACAATGAATATATTATGAAATTAGGGTTTGATAATTTTCTTTCTCCGTAGCTTTTCTATGTTCATGAAGTGGTTCTGTAGACCTAATATTTAGCCATTAGTATTACTATAATTGGCACTTCTGGGTTATTGTCTCCAATTTGTAGGCACATGTCAGAAGGATCAGCACCCGTTCAATTTTGTAATCCTCTAACTATGATCCCTTGGATGATGCAGGAGTCAGAAGAGGAAACAGATCGAATTATGTCACAGCAGCAATTCGTGGAAGCATTCGAAAGATGGCCATTGGTAGAACTAAAGCAACAGAGAGAACAGATGGTGCTATTGATAAGCAGGTTGGCAACAATGCTTTGTAGCCTTCATTTATAAGCTATTGCATTCTGATGAAGTGCTAATCTTGTGTTCTAATGCTTATTGCTTTGTTTTTGCATTTCCAGCAACCTCTTCACTTGAAATGTTTGGGTACAGTAGTATATATATGTCACTCCATGAGACAAGCTTCTCTAAGAGCATTGTTTTGCGCACCAGAACCGATTGACCCATTACTTTAAACTTCTTTCCATTTACCAATGGTCCCCTGTGATTCCTTAAGACTACAGTACCAAAGGCACCCAAATTTCTTCCATGACAATTGAACTTGATATTATCCTGATCTGCGGTATTCCATTTCACTGCTATTGAACTAGAAGGTATTAGGACACCTAGGGAGTTTGCAAAAGGTTTAATTATGAGGGAATGTAGCTTTTCCCATCCTTGCTTCACCTCCGTAATGATTATTAATTAAGTTGTCTGATAATCAATTTCCTAAGCGTACACTAAACTATGAAAGGATTTGCTATCTCTTTGCTAATTTCAATTTGCCGAGAAATAGTGGCAGCAGTTATACACCTAAATTCTGCAAATTTTCAAGACATAACACCCGTTAATCTCATTATGAAATCCAAATGTATTGCTCACTCTACTGAAATCAACTACTTGCCAAGTGTTCAACTCAATGAATAGAAGCACCTTGAACTCATGCAGCAACCCCACAGTAGAAACAAATCACAAAGACTAAATGCGTCACTAGGTATTATTCTGTCTAAATAGCAACGATCAAGACTCAGACTTCCTATTTTTGAACACTGATGTGTCCAATTTAGCTTTTTCAAATTGTCCTTATGCGCTTCATCTTCGAAAAACCTAAAGCTATTAAAGAAGAAACCAAAACATGCTAGCTTAACCAGAAATGTAATGTCGGCTACTTTGTTAAGTTAAGACTTCAATTTTCAATGCATTTTACTTAATGTAGGGCCATATGAAGGACTGGTTCTCAAAATAATGATTTTGCAAGTTTAGTGTTTGATGTTTTGGCATCTGTTGAAAGATGGGATACCTTGGGCATCAAGGTTTTTACCTTCCTGGTACTTATTTATTTTATTATGCTTTCCTCCCTTCCCCTTTCTAATTTTCTCCTTTTCAACTTGGTTATGGCACTGTCAAGAATAAAAATTAGATATCTTTGACAGGGTTGTGTTTTATTTGAAAGGGAATGGTATTGAAACACTTTGTGTAGATACTGGTCCTCCCCGCTCGACTGAACTGATGGAACATAAGTTGGAAAATATTTAAGAAAAAAAAAAGTAGGAATATTGGGTGAGTTTCGTATTATCATGGCCTTACCTGATTATTATTTTCTTATTTTTTATTTTGAATTAAGGGACTGGCTGATATGATCAAGCAATGCACAAATGAACATAAGATCAACCGTTTATCTCTTGTGCCGAAGAACCTAGCTCGAAAGTTACAATGCAGTAATCCATTTTTTTAAGGGAATGTCTGGCATGCGTTTGTTAATGAACATATACTAAAACCTGGTCATATGTTCTTTAATCTCAGCATCAATATGCAGTTGCGGACTGTAATATTTTCTAAGGATCAATGCGAGCGGACTTACCTTTACTGTTATTCAAGGAAAAAAAAGCAGCTTTTCAAGACAGGACACTCTTGCAAAAACCATAATCTCTGAAGTTTTTCTTAGTCCTTTTATTAGGGATCAATGTATGTGTAAGGTCGATATGGACTGCAATGGCGCATATAATAACTGGAGTGATTGGGGCTGGAGTATTGTTCCTTGCATGCGGCACGGCCTAGCTAGGTTGGGTGGCCGGTCCTCTAACAATTTACAATTGTGATTTTTGCAGCCACCACCTTCTCTGCAAACCTTCTATGTGACTGCTACAAATCTCCGAACTTGAATATGGACCCGGTAGATATCAATCCTACAGGGAAGCTGTCCATTTCTATTAAGGTCAGTGTTTTACCCTCCTTAAAGATCCTGCCTGCCGGTATCTCTTGAAAAGGGTTCTTGTATTCAACATAATTCAGTTGTCTTCGGTTATATAACATCGGTTATGTAAGAAACCAATCTTAAAATAAGGTGTGGTTTATGTCGTGCGTTGGCCAATCAATATGAAAATGAGTAGTCACACAAAACCAGATTGCAGTATGCTAGCTTCTTTAATCAATTTATTTGACAGGCCTAACCCCAAAAAAAATATTCTGATGGAAAAAGAGGAGACTAATTTGTGGACTGTTTCTACAAGAGAGCTAATATGGAGGTGGAATCGCATATACTATTACATCTGCTATCAGTGCAAGGTAGCTATAAAAGTAAACAACACCACTGCCATCTGATTTTAGTACCTTTCTCTTTGATTTATGGTATACATGAAATTCTTCTTCTTTATGTACCCTAGGAAGATAGCCCCTTAGGGGAATAGCGGTCCTTACGACTACTTTCCTTGTGTTAGTGAAACTGGAACTGGGAAAGCCTCGGGTATTTCATCAATTGTTTCAGCTTGAGTGAAAATGATTTGATTTATGTTGAAATGCTTTTTAAGTTCAATGAATCATATGCTTACCATTGGTTTGTGAGAACTTTTTTTTTTGGTTTAGAGAGCACATAAACATCTACCTAAACAAGCCAACAACCCAATGTGGAGAATGCATAACAGTTTAATTGGTTATGGGAATTTCCTTATTTAGATCTATCTTTTCTTCTTCATATATCTTTCGCCCTCATTGTATCATCAGCTCACAGCAGGTAGATAGTTTCAACTGGTTTTGGGCTTGGTGTGTTTGACTTGAGGGATGGCAGTCTGGTACTCAGATTTTTCATGAGTTTTGGTTAGACTATGTAAGGTTTTTTTGGGGTTCATTGCATCTTTTTCTCTGAGTCTATTTTCTTGGATGTGTTGGTCAGTCAGTTGTGTCCGGTGTTCTTTACTTGATTCCATGGTTTTATTTTTGGGAGTCCAGTTGAGACAGTTGAGTCCTGGTGCTCATTAGAACCCAGTTTGATTCCAGTCGAGTTCAGGGTGTTTCAGGTCCTGCAATTACCATTCCAGTTGCTGTTACTTTGGAATGTATTGTACTATCATGACACCAGAGGCTGCTGTTTTCCATTGCTGCAATTACCTCCTTCAAAATGTGTGCTCTATCTGCTTACAATTAGGCATTTTTTTTTTTGTAAATTATTTCTCATTTTCATCATTAAATCCGGATGACAACATCAAATTTCTTTTGTTCATGTTTTTAACTTTTTATACATTGCTGTTCTTGTTTTCTTATTGGACTGCTTGTATGTTTGGGACTTTGGGTATGTATTTATTTAGGAATTATTCCCTGATTGATTGGTGATTGATTGGGTACGATTTGTGTAAATGTTAACCCATGTAGCATTATGACCTTTGTAATGACAATTCTTCTTGTATCCTTTCCTCTATCCACGATCTCAGTTCCGCTGCATTTGAATGTACTCTTCCAGGAATTGGAATTTTCACATTGAACATCTTGTTGAAAACAGTTCCAATTGAGTCTTGAGAGAGAGACCTACTTACTTTACACACTCGGTTGCTTATGATAGACCCAACCCAGGTGAGAGGCACTAACTAATAGAGTATAGCAAGCATAAGAATACCAACAACGATAGTCAAATTGATTGCATGCTTACGAAATTGTTTTGCTTGCTCAGTAAACAGTGAATCACTTATAATGTAAGCGAGCGAAGAGGAATGAATGGAGCATCTCTCGTAGCACCGTAATGCAGCAAAGTTGTTGTATAGAGGTCACTAAGATTGCTGGTAAGAATCGCTATTGCAACTCTATCGAAGCCTACACTACTTATTTTTTGGTTATCATAAGGCACAAAGTGAAGAAATATGTACTCGATCCTCCCATCCTGGTACGTCTGCGGCCCGTGTAGCATAGAATACCTTTTGTTTAGTTGTAATTTTGTTGTGCATCTAATGAAGTTAGTAGTCGACTTTGTTCTTTTCTTTTGGCCTCTGATTGAGATTCCTAAATGCCCTCAAAATCCAGTCCATAAAACATTTTATAGCTAATTTAATTTGGAAAGGTATCCAACAAAAATAAATAGCTAATGAATACTGAATTACTCTCATATTGAGGAACTATAAAGCTTTGTTTACCTTGATATTTATTTCAATAGCCAAAAACTTGAGTTCATAATCCTATGCGAGGTCATTGCAGCTTTCTTTCCTGTTGTATGTACCTACTTTCTGATTTTGATGTGTGGAATTATTAACTCCTACTTTGAAATAACATATAGTGACTTTTAGCTATTGCGGTGCGAAAGTTACAAAACCCGTTATGAGTTAGTCCTATAATATAACCACCTGCTTGACTAATCACTAATATTTTGTATCTCCTTTGGGTGATCATTAGTTTTCTTCTACCTTCTTTTGACATCTTTAGAATTTCCTTATGTGGTGGTGGAATGAACATATTGAAATTGTAGATGACTACTCAGATTGCAGAGTAGATAGATATCAGTTAGTCAGGGAATGCGCGAAATAATTTGGAGATCTGTTTTGCTGCATATTTTATAGAAATATGACATTGTTTGAAAATATGTATATTGTGTGGTACCAAGAAAAGAAATCAAATTTTTGGACAACCGAAAGAATTTTGAGGAATATGCATAAAGCAAGTTTGTCGATGAATGTCAGTTTGTTGGTGAATGTCATGAACATTGGGAAGTGCACTATGTTTTGCCTATGTGTGGATGGTTTTTTTCGCTGCAATAATGTACTCATAATCAAATTCTTGTATTCTACATAATTCAGTTGTCTTCGTTATATAAAACCGGTTATGTAAGAAACCAATTTGAAAATAAGGTGTGGTTATGTCATGCATTGGCCAATCAATATAAGAATGAGTAGTCCCAAAAAACTAGATTGCAGTATGCTAGCTTCTTTGATCAATTTATTAGACAGGCCTGACCAAAAAAAAAAAAAATCAGGGGAAAAGAGGAGACTAACTGTGGAGTGTTTGTACAAGAGAGCTTATATGGAGGTGGAATCACATATGCTATTACATCTGCTATCAGGGTAACGTAACTATTAAAGTAGACAACACTACTGCCATCTGGTTTTACTACCTCTCTCTTTGATATGTGATAGACATGAAATTATTCTTTTTGTCCCCCAATGTCAACTTTCTTTCATATTACATTCAGAAACTGAGCAGTGGCATGGCAACCATACTCTTATATTAATTGTGGACAATGGACGTTATGCTGGTAGCACATCCAAATGTGAACTAATACTACAGAATACTATTGATTCCAGTGAAAATGTCAAGTGATGACTGGATATGCAGCATAGAATGCCTTAGAAATTGTGCAAGTAAAACAAAATGTTGACAACGAAAGAAACAGATATCTACAATGTTCAGCACTCAGCAATGAACAAAATAATTTGTTTAAGTGATAATCAATGTTTACCTTATTGATGAATAGAAAAAACTATCGGTCGTTAGTTGTTACCAAATCAGATTAGAGAATTTCAGCATCTCCTTAATTAGAGAAAGACTGAAGTCTAAAACCAATAGCTTTTTAAAGGGGTAGGACTTAGTGGGAGAGTCAGGAGACATAGTGGGAGAGTCCTGATTTCACCCTCTGCGATCCTTGTCTTTGCCAAGGTGTTTTTCTGTGGAACTTACGTTAGCACCTTTCTTATATGGCACATTGGTAGTAGATTTACTGAGATTTGTACAACTATGCGATCCTTGTCTTTGCCAAGGTGTTTTTCTATGGAACTTACGCTAGCACCTTTCTTATATGGCACATTGGTAGCAGATTTACTGAGATTTGTACAACTATGAAATCTTCCCGAATGAGGCCTGTGGTACATCACACAGGTTAGAGCCTTGGTATTTTAGGTTAGAGCGTCCATTGTTCTATAATTAGAGTGGCGGCCCACTGCTCTTTTGAGCTGGCTGATGTGTCCTCTCATGAGGATGGGACTTCAATGAATCTGTGATTATTGGTAAATCCTTCCAGGATTAATTTAACTTAGTGCACCTTTGAGAAATAATTGAAGTGGGGCCATATCCTATCCGACCTCTAGAGATCCCCACTTGTAGTAGAACCTTACACTGATTTTCTATAATCTTGGTAACAACAATCCCACGGTTATATACTTGAGCTTTATTTGGTCCTGTAGGAGTTTTCCCTTCATGAGATGGGTACTTAGTGTCCCTCTTGATGTGATCAAGTTACAGCTGTGATTTCTTTAGGCATGGAACTTCACTTGGGGATGTGTTTTGGATATTCATTTGGATTAGGAAGGATATGGCGTGGAGGCTAAAGTTGAGGGCTTGTAGAGATGCCTCTTCAACCCTCCCCTGGGTGCGCGTTATGGCCCTCCTCATACAGTAACTGAGGCTTGATGCACTTGGATAGCACCCACTGACATGCATGATAAGATTGTGGATTGAACAACTTAGTTGACCACCCCGAAGAATTGTTTGGACAAGATAACATGAAGTTAATTAACAGAAGCTGAAACGCTTAATCGCTTTAGTACAATCTTTTAAAGAGGAAGTCCTTCTGAAATGAAAAGAATTGCTGTTTTTAAGAGAACAAGAATCCTCTCAACAGCACCATGAATGTTCCTATGATCCTTGAACTGAGCAAATTGAAGTAAAAATCATTTCATTCTGGACAGATTCAACTTATTCAAATCCTAATCGATGAAAATATCCCGTACTGATAGGACCACCTTGCAAGCCAAAAAGTTAAGTTGAAAATCGTAGATATTACATAAAACTGCCAAATATTAAGCACCCATCCTACAAAGACCTTAATATCGATTCCGAAACTGGATGGTGTGCTGTTTGTATTTTGGATGTATGGGTGATGATCATTTCTGAATTACCAAAAGTTATTGTCTACACTGATACAAAGAAAAAGTTACCGTCTACATCTCTGTTTCATTTCAGCATAATTTTGTTTCTTTGCTTCTCTCTGACTCTCATCATTCATCAGTGGAGTTCACACTGATGATTTCTTAGCACTTGACAGGTTTTTTATGTTTGTTTTTTTCTAAATTGTGGCAGAGCTATTCAAAAATCAAATTCTTACCACAAAAAAGTGCTCGACGCTTCATGCGAGTATGGGGCTACTGTTTATAATTATATGCTACTTTTTGGAGCTGTTCAAATTGTAGTATCTCACATACCATATTTCCATAGCATGGCATGGCTCTCTATTGTGGCAACAACCATGTCCTTCTCCTACTCTTTTATTGGATTGGAACTTGGCGTTGCAGGTATGTGATTGAGTTGCATATATTTTCTCCTTCCATGCTATCTTTGGATCATAGGTTTGTGGAGTAATGAGGAAAAAAAAAAAGGAAAAAGGTACGAAAACAGTATCTTCGTGAAATTTGCTAATGATAGGGCCTTGGTTTGGTTAACTTGACAAAATAAGAACATGAACATGTATTTGTCATCGTTCTATTTGTTCTCATACTCATGAAAAGATGAGCGTGTAAAACGAATTTCGCTCCTCTTTCATTTACCTTTCCCTGGATTCATCTGAACATCGCGTTAGGGAATTTCAAAGCACTACGCTTTTTATGAGAAATTTAGGGCTTTTTGGTCAAGTAGAGCAGCGTCAAGATGCTATGGAGCAAAAAGTAGTTTACAAGTCTGATCTCATTGAATAGGGACATCTTCATAGAAATACTGCCCTATTTAGAAGGACCTTGATACATGTACCCAAAAGGGAAGTACAATTTTTTGCCCTGCATTGTTGTTTCTGTTGTGTTGATATTACTCGTTCAATAAATGAAATTGCAGCGCATGCTGGAAATGTGAAGAGGAAGGAGCGATGGCTGGTCTTGGCGGTAATGCGGATGTACATGCACATCCTGACGTATGTTTCACAATAAATCTTGTCTGAGTGAAGTAATTCTAGTGTCACTGCCTAAAGACTTGAGTTGAATCATCTCAGCCTACAATAATAAGAACGAATGCTGAACCTGTATAATAGGATACTATGTAATTGCCTGTGGGATTTCGTTTTTCGAAGAGTACCATTGTTTCCTTTTATGCAGCTTTTGTTCATCACTAGAAGCATTTTGAATTCAATTTGTGAGAGTTTGGTTGGAGGTTTGAACTATCGGTGCTTTGACATTATCTATTATTGGATTGATTATTGGTGTTGGGTATCGTGATTGCTATAATTAGCATAACTTCCTACGGTTAGATTACAAGCTGCTTCGGCCTGTGTAATCTTTATTGTATTTTTTCCGTTTGATACAAACCCAATATAGCTTCAGCAAGAATTAAACGTACCAGCATTAAGCTAGACTAGATTAAATGCTTCAATGTTTTCACACGGACTAATGATATTCAGGCCTTCGTTCAAAACGCTATTTCTATGTCTTCAATGTCTCTTTAATCTTCATGTACCTTTTCTTCCTCAATTCATTCTATTAATAGAATGCGCATATGTATAGGTTATTATTGTAAAAATTAAATAGAAGCTTTCATCACTGAACAATCTTTCACTACTGAGCACACGGTGACGTGCGAAGCACGTCGGCTACGTCTAGTTAGAATAAAAGTGATTACACATGCACAACACCAACAATTTCATTGACCGAAGTATCCCTGTGAAAAAAGAGGCCCTAATATATTCTTTCCCAATATTTTTTCCCATGGTAAAAATTATTTGCTATGTTTTTTAAACAACGTGGCGAATCGTTGGTGGTGCCTTCGGCAATGCCTTATTATTTGAAGTGTTCTCGCTAGATCACACCGTCTATTCTATTTCTTTCTACTCTCGAGTTGCTGACTTTCCTTTCTAGCAAACTAAGAAAAAAAAGGTCTCACACCTTAAAAGGATCCAATAGTAATAAAACCAACAGGCGATTTCTTGTGTCTTCCTTAATTTTAGAGGTCCGATTGATCACACGTGTTCACAGAAGTTGTTATCTTGTTCGTACGTAGTTTGTGATACAAACCAAATGGGATAGAAAACAAACCAAGGCATTGCATATATTGGATATATCAGATGCATCAATTACAATGAGAGAGCAAAGCTTAAATAGACAAAACCTAAGAAACCATAATAATACAAAAAGACTAAACTACCCAAAAACATAAAAGGTAAATGACGATAACTTTAGTGAAAACCTAACAACACAAAAAGACTAAACTACCCCGAACATAAAAGATAACTAACAATAAACAGAAAAACCCTAACAATTTAATTGAAACACTGAAACACTAAATTATACTCCCCCCCCCCCCCCCCCAAACTCATGATGTGAACTCGGAGAGCAACATGAGTTTGCCAAGAAAGTAACGAAGCCAAACGGTGCAATAGGGGCTGAACATTGCCAATACCAATGCCAATACCAAACTGCGCTAAACTGTATGCCAATACCAATGCCCAACGACTGCAAATTTTGGAGATTTCAAATACACTACAGACTAGGTGGAGAGAGAAAAGTCAGACTCACTGGGAGACCGAAAAACTGATTTCAGAGTAATTAGAGGGCTCAATAGATGGATTTATGAGAGAAAAAGAGAGAGAGAGACAGAGACAGAGACAGACAGATTTTTTGGAGGCAGATACAAAATAGAGAGGGAGGGAGGGTGACGGAACTCCGGCAAGGGTGCCGATGTGCAGAGGAATCCCAAAACAGACTAAGGTTGCAGATCTGAATTTTACACCAATAAATAGGGCTGTTCGGAGGTCGCCGGAGTCAGAAGAAGGTCTAGCGAGGGTTGTCAGAGGTCAAAAGGCTGCTGAGTTGTTGCTGCTGCTGAGTTGCTACCTGTTGTTGTTGCTTGCTGCTACGAGAGAGGGAGGTTGCTGTACTGAGAGGAAGATATAGTGATCTGACTGATGTTGTTTCTGTCGTTGATGCTACTGTGCTACTGTTGTTGATGTTGCTGCCATCGAAGGAGAAGACAAAGAGAGAAAGAGAGAGAGATCCATGGGATGAGAGAGGCTGATGCATAAAACAGAGGACGGACAGGTCACAGGATCGAAACTTGCTCTGATACCATGATACAAACCAAAGGGGGTAGAAGCAAACCAAGGCATTGCATGTATCATATATATCAAATGTATCAATTACAATGAGAGAGCAAAGCTTAAATAGACAAAACCTAAGAAACCCTAATAATACAGAAAGACTAAACTACCCAAAACATAAAAAAAGGTAAATAACGATAACTTCAGTGAAACCCGAGCAACACAAAAAAACTAAACTAGCCCGAACATAAAAGATAAATAACAATAAACTGAAAACCCTAACAATTTAATTGAAACCCCAAATTATACTTCACAGTTTGTTCCTCTCCATAGTTAGCAGCTACTTTTCTTATTACTTCCGGAACAGTCTGGTGTGTGCAAGCATCCTCGAATGCATTTGAGTAGTAACTTGGTACTTTATTTACCAATTGAGGATAGGCAATAAGTCATAGGTTCTTTGTCTGCTTGCTAGCTCTAAGAGAGCAACTTTTGTTTTTCATGTCTTTTGTGTACCAACTAGAGGTATTTAATACCCGATTCCTACTAAACATTTAGTTTGAAAAATAATCTCACGAAGAGCTAGTGAACTTAGAAGTTAAGAAAAAATGTGAAGGAACAATTGAACAAATAAATTAAAGAATTGATGGATCGGGTCAAAGAGCAAGTTAAGAAGATTCAATTGCTGGTGTTGCCTTAAGATGACTAGCCTTCTTTCCCTCCATAAGTTCCTCACTATAGGGAACTTCCTATTAAAGATTCTTCATCTAGGCAAATTGAATCTCCCGCGACAAGCATTCTTCAAGATCTTTTGAGATGTGAATTTGAACTTTTTTCATATTTTTCGTTTCTTCGCATGATATGATGGGTCAATCTTTTGTTTCATTGGTTCCGATGGTGGCAGCTACGGATCTGCTATTGTGTCAGCCATTTTTGTTATCACTTTCTGAGTCTGAGGGACTATTGCTGTCGATTTCCAAGGGCATTCAGTAGGAATTGAACATACTTTCCTATTTTTATTGGTTGGGTGCTTTAACCATGTAGCCATGGATGGAAAAAGACTTAGCGAGTGAACTAGGTTGTGGTCTTGAGCTTCTATTTGTTCTGATCGTTCACCTCTAATGTGACACGTTGTCTCCCGGTTATATGATCAATGGGATCAGTCGGCTAGAGAGCAAGGCTATTATTCTTTCGAGGAGACAAAGTAGTCCTTTCTACTTACTGAACCTCAGTTAAGAGGTCTTCGTCAACATGTTACAAAGCTACAGTCTTCGGTGAGTCACCATTATTTGACTTAGAAAGGTGAACGTCTGGGCATAGGAAAGCATAGGGACAATAGCTACCAGATCATACCCCTACAACGACATCCTAGCTTACTTGGACTAGAGCTCCCTAGCTGACTGATATAATATGGCAGCGTACGAGGCTCTGTTATTGGGTCTTAAGTTAGCCATTCACATGGGGCCCTACACATAGGGACTCTCATCGAACAAATACAGGGAAAAAAAACATATTGTAAACGCTTTTACCCCAACCTCTTCCTTTGTATAAGGCAAATGGCTAAACCTGTAAAATAGGAAATGAAATGTTATCCATCAACCCCCATCTTTCTTCTTCTACTAATGGTAAGTACAATTATGCTTTTCCTCCAGGGATAGGACTGGTGGCCGTTTTAAAAAGTTGCGGTAAGAATGAGGATCACATCGAGAGATGGTCAAAACCATAGCTAGATTGAAAGGCAAGGAAACTGACACCTCAATTGCGATACAATGCCATCGCATGGAAACTTATTGCTCTTGAATGAGGACAGTTGGGTTTGGCCATATCATATACAAATCAAGCTTTCTTTTTAGCAAAATAATCGTTGCTCTGTTGATGAAAGTGCATTGCACCCACGTTTGCACCCTTTATAAGAACATTGCATGAAAACAAGAACAAATGGGTTGTCAATGTGTTGTCAAAACCGAACTTTTAATTTTGAGAATAGTATTGTCGCTGATCATGCACAATGTGAAATATTACTGCACTTATTATGAAATAACATACTCGTTACAAAATAACATTGCAGTCCTAACGAAAAACATTGCACCCAAATGTGGACAAATGAGTTGATAATGTGCCACCAAAATCAAAATTTTGGGGAATAGTACATTCGTTTTTTCTTGCGAAATATTATTGCACTTGTTATGAAATAACATTGCACTCATAAAGAAAAACACTACGCTCGAATTAGGAGAACTGAGTTGACATTGTGCTATCCAAAGTGAAAAAGAAGAGAAAATAAAAAAGGAGAAACAAGAAAGAAGTAGCAAAGAAATCATCTTTGTTTCTTTTGTTTGATTATGTAAGAGAGAAAAAAAAAAAATGTACTCATGGAAGAGAAAATAAGAGGAAAGTACACAGTTAATTTTCACTTTGTTTTCCTCCCTCCTCCTTTCCTCTTCCCCTTCTATTTGGAAACCAAGCAAAAGTTTTTTAGTTTTCCCTTTCTCTTCAACTTATTTCCCTAACTTCATAGGGTTATTTTGAATTGCATCCGCTTGGGATTTTTGGCCGATATATACCAATTTTTGAAACAATTCACCAAAATATACCATTTATCAAACTATTTTAAAAAATATGCCATGCCGCATGTGCCAAATGCGGCATCCTACGTGGTACGCGAACCCTATATCCCACGTGGCCTGGCCGTCCACCTAAGCAAATGCCGCATGTTAGATATGCGGTATTGGACCCAATGCCACATGTGGCATATGCGGCATTGTACTTTAGATAATATGTCGCATTTGTGCCATACAATGTTGACCTTGTATATATGTGTGTGCGTATTTCACATATTTTTATACCAAATGGATCCTAACTTTCCATTTGGAAGAAAGTTAGAGCAGGGAGAGAGTTCTCGTATCAACGAAAATGCAAATGAATCGGATGTAGGAATTCGATTTCGTAGACGTAGATTAGAAGAAGAGGCAGAGTGTGTTGGTTTGAACAACAGATTCAATGGTAGGCTTGTTCACTGGAGTCTTCCTCCCCATCCTTTTAACAATATTCGCCCCACTCGAGTATGACCTGAAAGACAGATGAGTGATGACAATAGTGCTCCTGCACCCCCTTTCGCACTTGGAAGCTTGGCTTGCCCGCCACCGAGCCAAATCCCGAGATGATTTGCCTGTTCATGTAATGACGGGTTTTCGCGGAACTGTGGCGGAGAATAGAATTCGTATGATGCAAAAGACGGAAACCAGCCCGACGGTGGGTGTCGATCCACGTGAAGACCATCGCAACTACCCTTAATTAAACTACGATCTTTCTATTTTTGATTGGCGTGGTCGACGACGTTTTGTGACTCCGAAAGAGCAGTATGATGCGAACGGAGATTTTGTATTTATGTTAGACTGGAACTAAACACCTTACTCAAGAGATGCAACTGCTTTACTTGAGTGGCCAACAATGTGTCTTGACAGATTGCAACATTTAAAGAACCTAAAACAGAGAGTACATTAAACACAAAACAAGCCGAAGTCTTAAGCGAAAAAAGCCGAGTTGCAGAAATTCCCTAGCAATATAACAACTCATATGCAGGCAAAAAAATGGCTGCTTTTGTGCTACATTACCTTTAAAACCTCAAAATATAGGAAGAGGAAGCCAGCCTTTCTTAGAAACAGCTAAATTGGTATAAAAATGGCATCCATAACACAAGAAGTGGTTTAGGCTACTAATTTTCCACTAAACACACCCTGTATGCTGTAAAAGAGAATCTACAAAGCTGGTAAAATTGTGAATAAGTTGTCTTAGCAGTTGCTACTAAGAGTACTTAGCATACTCCTTCGGGTAGCTCTATGATCTTGGCATTAGCATACTTGGAAAAATAAGCAACAAACGTTTGTGTATCCATCCCAAGATAATAACCTTGCATTATTATCTTTTGAAAAAGACCGTCACTGAACTTCTTTATGCATAATATTTCTAGAGACCAACATAGTACACTTAAAAGCACTTAATGCTTAATCTACCAACCTAAGTGATGATCCTTGGGTCGAGTAATGTTTGTAAGAACATGAACAATACCCCAAAGGACAAAATGAACGAGAGAGAGAGAGAGAGAGAGAGAGATACCGTGGTGGTAGTCTGCGACTAAGCGGCGTGAGAGAGACCTTCAAAGTTGTTCCTCTTTTATCGGAGGTGGAGGTAGTGTGGTCGGCCGCGGTGGTGGGGATCGAGGTCGGCGGCGATGCTGGGATCGTGGTCGACGGCGGTGGTGGGAATCACTCGAGATCGCCCTTTTCGCCCAACATCGCAGAGGTCTGGATGGGGAGAATGTTGAATGACGTATGCATGTTAAATCTGCGGTATTCAAAATTGAAACCCTAATGCCGCATATCCAACCTACGGCATTTGCTTAGGTGGACGGCGTAGGATGCCGCATTTGCCACATGCGGCATGACATATTTTTAAAAATAGTTTGAGAAATAGTATATTTTGATGAATTGTTTCATATTTTGGTTTATATCAGCCAAAAGACCCAACGGAAAAATGGGAATAAATGATTTTTTTAATTTTTTTTTGGGTGCAAGGAATTTTTTTGGACCCAAGGTGGAAGCCTGGAAGGAAATGAATAAATTTTGTTTTTTTGGGTGCAAATAAACGTGGGTGTCGTCTCGCATCGGCATCGCTCCACCGAAATACGAACTTCGAAAACAGATCATCGGCGTCGGACAAGTAGAGATAGAGAGAGAAAGCCGACGAGGAGAAACATATGGGTTGGGGACGTGCGATCTACGAGTGCGTCGTGGTGGTGGGTTCGCTTTCGCTTCTGGGATGGGCTGGACTGTGGTTCTTGAACCGAAGACTCTACAAAGAGTACGAAGAGAAGAGGGCACTCGTTCAGATCATCTTCAGCGTCATCTTCGCCTTCTCCTGTAACCTCCTCCAGCTCGTCTTGTTCGAGATCATCCCCATTCTATCCAAAGAGTTAAATCTCTCTATCCTCTATCTCCTTTTTATTTTGGTTTTTCAAGTGAATGCTGTTGTGATATTGCAAAATTGAACTTAAAATCACCTAGGGTTTTTCTTGACGCTAAGTAGCTAGGGTTCCGTAGATTGGTTTGCATTTTGTTCGGAGATTATTAAACGGTTTGGCTTCCTTCCCCATCTATATCTTATGCAATTTATGGGATTAGCCGATTTGGCAAATTGGGCGCTTCGGTTGAGAACGTCGGGATTGTGTCCGCACTGGGCACGTCTTCTCTCCGTTAGTCAATCTTCGTTCAACTTTATTTTTGTTAATATTTTGTTCATGAACTACGGCCTATTGGACGATTGATAGCAGCACTCAAGCAAAAAAAGTTCAAAGACTTCTAATGATATAATCTTAGAGAGGAATTGAGTCAGTAGCATTATTTTTCAACGGATGCTTACAGCGTCAAATTTCACAAACTATAAAGGTTTTGTAGTTTTCAACATCATAGGCAAGATATACTTTCTTGCAAGTACAGGAGCTAAATGAAGTGTCAAGTACAGTCTATTGAAAGAAGTTTCCTACATATTGAGGTTCCATAGTGGATAAACATAATTATTGAGGACTACAAGGTAGGGTAATCATCTCACGAGTAATGCACGTTAATTCTGTGTAATTGACTAATTGTCCTCATTAAAGCATCCAACTCAAAAGAAAGTTGGAATGAGCGGAAAGCCGCCCATTTCATATAATAGCTTTGGAAGTGATAGTTAACTTATACATGGTAAATTTCGGCAATCTTCATGGTTGAGGTTTGCTGAATTATTGCAGACTGCATTCTGGGATAACTATAAGAGCATCCACACAAGCCTCTTTATGTTTCAATCAACAAAGTACCTAGAAAGCCTTATCTAGTTAACTTTTTAAACTCACACTACCAGACTATCTACTTTAACTATATGCTCTAAAAGCATTATTTGTTTAATCTTTGTCTTTTCTACTTATATATATTTGGTATTCCAAACTTTCCTTAATACTATTTATAATCGTTTCCAAAAGTTGTACTTTTTCAACGGTCATGTTTTTTAACGGCCATATCTTGCAACAATCATTTTTTTGTAAGGGTCATATGTTAATGGCCATACAAATGGCCATATTTTATAGCAGTCATATTCCAACCAATAATGATAGGTGTACACCATGTGAGTGTGTTGGAGCCATGTTGGAGACTTTTGTTGTCCCTCTATCATTTTTGTATTTCAACCTCACACAGACCTTTAAAAATTATTTTAAACTGAACAGTTCAGATCTTTTGTATGGGACCCTGAGATGAATTCCACACAATCCGGTTTACATTTGGTGTACCCGCAGTTCTTCTGGATATCAAAATACCCATGTGGGATTAAGCACCCAAAGCAAATAACCATTTTCAAGTCAAAAGGATAATAGACTAATATTTACCGCATGAATAGTGCCTTGCTCACAGGCAGAGGAGCTGTTCATATTGTATTTTTTTCCCAAGCCACTAGCTGGTCTTCTGCACCTCTTTTTTTTTTGATAATTTTGTCACTATTATAGCCAAAGGGAAAGAATGGAGAGTCTTGGACAGATGCTCTAAGAGTGGTTAGTGTGAATGCTACTTCATTTCTATGTGAAGGTACATGGATTGATAAGCCGGCTTTGTGCAACTTATACTAATCTGAAGGCATCTTATTCCTTGTTGGCTGTAGGGCAAGATGGATGAATTGGAAGGTGGATCTATTCTGTTTGATTCTTTTACTAGTCTTCATGTTGCCTTATTATCACTGTTACTTGATGCTTTGCAACAACGGTAAGTTACTTGCTTATGCTATTCCTCATTCTTTCTATTTATGGTCTGAGATTTATTTCCGTTCTGCATATTTTGTATGGGAATTTTGATGTACCAAGCTTGTAACAAGTCATGAATCTTTTGCGGGCACAATCTTTATTCACCTAAACTCTATATTTCATGTCAGGTGTGAGAAAGGAACGGGCTGCACTTGGTGCCATCTTATTCTTGTTGGCATTTTTATATGGTTTTTGGCGCATGGGCATTCATTTTCCAATGCCTTCACCAGATAAAGGTTTGAATCTACTTTTTGGCTTGTCTTGGGTCGTGCCAAAGAGATGAATGTATGTCTATATATACATATACTGCGGTGCAAACAAAAAAAGGGCCCTCTTCCTCGTCCCATTTTTACTGCTTCTTGCCCAAGTTGCTAGACTCCAAGGGATTCAACTACCAAACAATCTACAAGTTGACTTATAGGTTTTCAGTCCCTATACAATGTTATTCCTGCCCGACCTCTTAATTTTTTTTTATGACACGTTCAATTTGTTCTTCTGCACAAGTTTTTTCCACCTACTTTTTTTTTTCCCTTTCCCCCTTCAGCTCTACTTCACTTGAGAAATTGGTTCAAGTTAATAACTTTATTCTTTATCGCCGTTTCAGGTTTTTTCACGATGCCTCAATTGGTCAGCAGAATTGGTGTCATTGGCGTGACTGTCATGGCTGTCTTATCTGGTTTTGGAGCTGTGAATCTTCCGTACAGTTATCTATCTCTCTTCATTCGGTAAGAACAAAATGTTACTTACCTGTACATAAGAGTTGGTTAGTTTCGTTTCCCCTTGGTTTTTATACTTATGCTTCACTTCCAATGATTCCCTTTCATGGTGTTGATTCTGTTGACCTTCAACAAGGCAAGATGAAACAAAGAAGTTTTTTTCCAGGTCATTCTGTGTAATTTTTACTTTGTTTATTGAATAAAAATAAAAAATGAACTTTAATTGTTGATCGTAGCCGCTTAAACTCATTGCAAATCGCTACGAAATAGCAAAACTTAAATTTATTGGCTTGATTAGTTAGTATAGACTATAGAGGCCATTTGATTGGTGCGGAGGTGAGGATATATCCATGCTGTGTGGGAACTGAGAACCAAGGTTGTTAGTACCATACCGGTCAGTATCTACCGTTTTAGGAAGAAACTGGTATATTAGAGGTCATATTCCCGTTTGCTTAGTTTTCCGGCAGTTACCGTCAAGTTCCGGTGAGTTTCAGGCTTTTCCGGTGAGGTCCTGCGGTAGGGACGAACCAGTGAAAAAAATGAAGAAATCAGAGGAAAATAAAAAGAGGAAGTGCAATAAAAAAAAGAAATCGACCGCAAGACGCCTATGGAGCTGATTCATTGTTGGATCTTATCTCTGCAAAACATTCCAGCGAAGAGTTTGAGCTCTGATCGAACCAGAAAGAACAGCAAAGATTTCATCTCTATTCTCACCTCTACTTACGAACATATGCGTGTCCTTTTTGTCCTTCCTCATGAGGGGAGAGAGGGTTTTTGGGCATTAGTCCACAAAGGCAGTGGATAAAAATGTTGGATCGAGATATCGATAAGATGGTGGGACTTAGAAATAGCTTTTGGAGATGAGAATAGTGTACAAGGTATCACACCGTAGTTTGGCATACTCCCCTTCTTTTTAGGTCTTTTGACAGATATTCCTATTGAATTTGGTTATTTGGATGTACTGTGACCTTGCATTTTTGGAATTAAACCTATTTTTGTGTCTGATAATAAAAAAAAACTTACGTTGTCTTACTTTTTTACATCAGTATCAGTGAGTTATGTAAACGAAGGTTATGTTATGGGTATTTATATTATGTTTTACCATATGTATACATATATAGCGAGGAATCTGAAACGGTATCCTGCAACAAACCTGTACTGGTACATACCTTACCAATGACAAATGGCACCGTGCCTGATACTCAGAACCTTGCTGAGAACATGTATCAAAGTACGACATAACCTGCGCTCTTCCATTATTGGCAGGGTGTCGATAGGTACTCTTCTTTTTATTGACTTTTGTTTGTTTGTTTCGTTAAGGAGCCCTCCTTTCTATAATGCTTATCCCAAAAAATGCAACCTTTTAAGGGAAGAAGTACATGTATTACAATTTGCGTTGTTATATAAACATTTGCACCCTTCTAATATTTTTATGTTTCACATTGTACAAGCACACCCAACATTAGAATGGTGAACAATAATAGATGATCCAATGACTCCTCATTTATCCTACTATGAAACACCACTGAGGGCAAAGATTGAAATTAGGCCTGTTCTCTCTGAATTTATCATTGATCATGTGCCTATTTTGTGCCAGGGTCCATGTGGAAATGTTAACCTCAAGAGGCTACACCGCGTTGTAAAAGTTACTTACGAGAAAGAAAATGAGAAACATTTGGATCATCAATAAGCCTGTTGATGAAAGACTTGCATGAAAAATCCTGGAAAAGTAAAGAGACCGCACTCGCATTAGATGTCACCATGATCAAGCCTTAAGGAAAAGTCAGCAAGGATAGCCAGCGAATGAATAAGTTCACCATTTCATTATCATCAATATGTCTAGGAAATTACACATGCACTCGAATGCGAGGATTATAGCATTTGACTATTTGAATCATTAATATAGTGTCTAAACATATAGATTCTTCTATGAGGTTCGTATTCTGGTGAGACTATTTACTTCATAGTGAGAAACGTAGCTATCTATCTTCAAAATGCCTTGAGATCATTGCTTCAGTTTAGTGATCATTTGGTTTAGCCTGTGATTGGATAACTAGTCACACCTTTCCTGAGTTGATGCTAGTTTTGTGTGATGGCTTTGCTGATATGGAAGTACAGTCACTCATGAAGCCAATCGTCTTCTAAGATGAGTTTTAAAGCATTAAAAATTGCATAGGGTGAATTCTCTGATTTGTGCATTTTGGTATTTCCTACCTCTAAGATATTTTTTCTAATATATTTTTAATCTCAATATGAAAGAGAAATTGAAGAAACAGAGATTAAGGCTCTGGAAAGACAACTGATGCAGTCAATTGAAACATGCATTGCCAAGAAGAAGAAAATCATTCTTTCTCAAATGGAGATGGAGCGAATCCAAGGATCAGAAGAGGTAAACTTATCTCATTATGCCAAATTATTTCGTGAATGTAGTTTGTTTGGTTCAAATGTTCTATATGTATTACATGTTCAAACTTCATTATTTTTTGTTCTTGTTCTGAGGTTCTTGGTGAAATTTGCGTGCAATGTTGGTATTTGATTTTTGTCTTTGTTAACTCTTTTATAGTGCTTTTAGGCCTAGTTTCCCAGTTGATTTTATGGGACTTCCCATAAAATCTTATGGGAAACAAGGCCTTAAATGGACATGAAACTAGATTGTGTTATCTCAAGAATTTGCATGATAGTTGCTCTTTCTTTTTCATTGAAATGCATTTCCTTATATAAAAATGTTTCGAATGTTAAAAATTGGGAACTATCTGTGACCTATTATTTCTTCACAGATATTCCATTTTGTGCCCCATCGCATGACATAATGGCTTTCATTGGTCCAACCAGTGGATTGATTCAAGTTTCTGATTAGTGCCACTAAAGAAATATATCTCAGTATCCTATCAATAAGCATCTCACCTTATACATTTTTGGTAGTAAGAAGGCATCTCATCTAATGGCTTCTGCTTTATTGTTGCAAGTAGTGTTAAATGCGAGTCTACTGTTAATGGCCGCTGTCCCTGTACTGTGATGTAGTGCAACTCCCTGTCCGTAGTGCCATAGTCTAATATTGCGACTTCACTTGGCTCTAAGTGAGTCATTTTTCTCGGTACCTAATCATAATGAGCAACTAATGTGTATAATAGTATAAGAAATGCTGTCTATCTTATCTTGCAATTTACCTATTTGTTTTTCAACCGATGCATTTATGAAAAATTTGCAACTGACTCCTCGTTAGAACATTAAGGAACCCATTATGGAAAAGCTACAGTTGATGCTCGTGATATGCTGGTACTGCTTTTCTGTCAATGGATCTATTGTATGGGTTTATGATACATTTTGGTATGAATTTTATATGGTGGTGAATAGCTTGATGATTTTTTTTTTTTATAATTCCTGTTTCCTAGTGAAGTATGTTCAATCTAGTGACTTGTATGCTTCTATAATTACCAGTCTAGTTTGTGATATAAAATATGCTCTAAGATCACTCATATTCACAAGATTTTCTGCGCCAACATCTGTTAGTAACACATACTTATGTACTTGGCTACTTGCAAATCTAATGTATGTTTAATGCCCGATATTGAGCATTACTGCGAAGCTCTACAACAAGAAGGCCGGGTTGAATCTTATTCTACTGTTGTACCTGACTGACAGTTCTATGTTGCAGAAGTTAAAAGCTAGGTCCTTCCTAAAGCGAATTGTTGGGACAGTTGTGCGATCTGTACAAGATGACCAAAAGGAGCAAGGTTTGCATCTTTTTTACTCGTAATTAAGTTATGTATATTACGACTTCTTCCTTTTACTTTTCTAATTCATGGAATCTCTGTTTTACCAGTTTTTCTCTTTCATTTTTACGGAGGGTTTCAATGTGCATGCATTTCTCTCTTTCTCTCTCTCTCTCTCTCTCTCTGTTTTTTATATTCTGATTCAGTTTCTGCTTTCTTTGTTGGTCTAAACATCAATTGTGGATAAGTTACAAACACCTCCTCCGCGCTTAGAACCAGAATCCCTTTTGTTCTAGGAAATATTTCACATCCCTGAGATTTGTAAGATGCCCATCAGTTGGACCTCTTTGTTAGTCAACCACTAATTTATTCATCAGTTTAGATTTTCAGAATGCCTATTTATCTTTTTACAATAAGACGTATGGAAAAGTCCATTTTGCTAGCCTGTGGTTTGCCCTTTTGTGGGTGGCCTCTCTGACATTTGGAAATATGCAGGCCTTTTGGACTAAAGATCACGGCTACCACCTTCACTTTACATGCAAAATGACCCAAGTGACCTCACCATTTTCTTCTTTTTTCTTTTTCTTACATTTCTCTCTCTGTGCAATAAACACATTTTTTAGTTAAGCATATTTAATTTAGGTAGACCACAAAATGTGCTTTGGTTAGTGGGGTAAGAAGCAAGACGGCCGAATCATTTTGAATCCAGAGACCTGGTATGTCGTATATCACGGCAAGTGGGGGCAGGCGGCCATGGCTCCCCAAGTTTTGAAAAATTACGAAATACCCTACATTAATTTCGGTGTTTAGAACTTTGGCCAATTGGCCTAGAAGGTCTTAATGATGTCACCATACCTGTGTACACGGCGAATAAACTTGCGTTGACCATCCAATCTTCTTTTTTATGCAAGCCCCTTTCATGGATATCCTGTGTCCGCTGATGGCTAGCAATAAGTAACTCAAGACCTGAGTAATCTTGGAGTCTGTTAACTGGTGATTGTATTAATGGAATTTTTGCTGTATAAAGAAACAGTAGATTTTTGCTAACCTTTAAGGGATATATTAGTAATTTAGTGCCACCTGTTCTGTATTCATGTAGTTGTAGTCTCCATCGTAAACTTCTACCAGACGTGGATTGTGAGTCTTTCTATTGGGTTTTTTTGACGGGGATTTTGTTTCTTTAGATCTTTCAAAAGTAATTCTTATGTATCTTGTTTTTGCTTCAATATGCTTAGTTCCTATTCCCCTTGAATGTAATTTCAAGTTTCGTTTTGTGTTTTATATTATTTTCCCTGACGTTTATATTTATTTATATTTCCTTCTTGCCCTCTCAAGATATTAAAAACATGGAAGCAGAGGTACAAGCTTTAGAAGAGCTTTCAAAGCAGCTATTCTTGGAAATCTACGAGCTTCGCCAAGCTAAGGTTTACTTCTAAGATGTCGTCTTGTTTTTGCTGCTACTATTTTATGTACATATTTGGTCTCATTTCCGTTTACTTTCAGTATTGTTACATTGTTAGTTAAAGAATTATTGTTGCTAGTATTCAATATTGATACTTTGGCCTGTGATATTTATGAGTAAAACTAAATAAGATTTAGGTAAACTCATGAGTTGATCTACTTACAAACAGGTACCAATAGGAAAACTTTTAGTATGCTACTAGATAGGGCTTTTGTTCAACTGTAACTGAATATTTGTTATTGAGCTGACTTGTTTTTGCTATCTTTTCCTTGTCTTTTGCAAAATCAGCTTTCTTTCCACCATCTTCATTCTATGTGTATTGCTGGTTATTTTTTAGTGGACCTCTGTGTGTGTGTGTGTGTGTGTGTGTGTGTGGTGGATAAACCAGTATTCCGCTTGATTCATCCTTTTTCAGGAAGCTGCTGCTTACTCAAGGACCTGGAGGGGTCATCTTCAGAATCTACTGGGTTATGCCTGTTCTGTCTATTGTGTTTACAAAATGATAAGGGTAAGACAAAGGTTGGTAGATCAATGATTAGTTCTTATCGTCGCATTTGCATTATTTTATATTGTCTTTTTCTTGTGTATACATATGTGCATGCACTTCTTGTTGCAGCTTTCATTCAAGTAACGAGGTAGATGTTCTCTGATAGTTTGATGTTAGGTTTGGCTGCAATCTAAAATATCTAAGAATGGACATGACCTGACAAGGACAAGCTGACCCGGCGTTTTTCAAATATGTTGAAAACATATTGGACACAAAAGATTCCATTCTGAAGGCAATGCCATGATTTCGTATAACAAAAACAGAAAATGTTCCTACTTCCTACCATCCTAACTGCTCCTTTCATTTCTACATAAGTCGGTGGTGCTACTAAAGTAGCTTATAATGTCACAGTTCCTTTACTCTTATTTTCAATGCAAACTACAAACAAATTACTTCTTTCCCTGGAATTATTCTGTCTATTTCCTTGTTCTTGTTTGTTTTTGTATGAGATGTGAGGTACTGAGATTGAGTTTGTTTTTGCAGTCCCTGCAGAGTGTTGTCTTTAAGGAGGTACTATATTTTTCTTCTTCAATAATTCCTTTGTTTGAATTGATCAATTTTGAAATTTGCAAGTTCAAAATGTATTTTGAAATGGGAACAAATATTCTTGTTTTTTGCACTATTATGTTGAATGCTGTTAACTATAAATACTTGGTGCTTGTTTTTTGACAGGCTGGTTCAGTTGATCCCGTGACAAAGATAATTAGCATATTCCTGCAGTTCTTTGATATTGGGGTTAATGCTGCATTATTATCGCAGGTTAGTTTTTCCTTACTTTTCGTTTGGTTATAGGATCATTCACTGTGCTGTGGATTCTGCCATGCTACTTGCTTGATGTTATTGTACGTCTTAGTTATAAAATATCTGGAACATAGCAAACGTACCTGATTGGACAAATTGGCAAGCCCTAGTTAGTATGTGGCCGATGGTGCTTGAGCTCCCTAGGAAAATTGAACCCAAGCATGTAGTATCCGTGTATTGCCACGTATTGCCACTAGCATTCTTTGCTGGCTAACCTGGCTGATATTTTGTTGTCTGCACTTTGTTGATTTGTTTTTTCTGTTTCTGTGTGCAGTATATATCCCTCTTATTTATTGGAATCTTGGTGGTTATATCAGTGCGCGGATTCCTGTCGAATCTAATGAAGGTAATTATTTATTCTGGTAGGTTTTGGATTGGATTGCCTGTGACAAGTGTTCTTTAGAACTGTTACTATACCACCATGTTGCACTTTGTGATAGCTGATTGATACAGAAAAGAGTGTGGACTACCTTGGAGTAGGTTGAGTAGCATTGTCAATCTTATTACCCGCTTAGCATTGCCTTTTCTCTACCTCTTGGCTTGTACGTGCTTATAGAGAAGACTGACACATTTCAGGTTTTTTGCTGCAAGTGAAAACTAGAACCTAGACTTGGACTGATAAAACTCATGGGTCAATGGAGGCTAATGCCTTATTTCCAGGTATCAAAGATAAAAGAGGGTTGTGGTTAGAGGCCATAATCAGGGAACTCCCTTTTGCTTGGCTTGACTATATAGGGCAGTTCCAGTTCCAATACTGTTGGAAGTAGTGCCACGTGTCAGTTTGGAAGTAGTGGATTAACCAGAGATGGAATTTACTAAGGCAGTTGAATGGTAAAATTTCAGGAGTCGAGCAGCAAAGAGATCAATTCTATGAAAGGAAGAAGTGATCGAGTCCTTCAGTTAATAACATACGAACTGTACAAGTGACAGCTGCTTCTTAATAATCAAGTACTTGCACAAATACCTATTTTAAATAACATTTGTCGTCAAACGTAACCACAAGATATGGAGAGTGTAAGAACTCCACCTGAACATTTAAAAAGCTATTCTTTGGGGATGAACTTCGGTAAGGCAATCTTGATAATAGTAAGTAGAAGGTAAGCACTAAAATTGACTGGTTGCGAGATGCTACTTAGAGACCATCGTCAAATCCATCTCGTAAGCCAAATCCACGTACACCAGCTCATTCTTGATTAGAAACAGGAATGACCACCTCCAGCCAGTCACGACCATCTCCATAAAACACCCACCTCAAGCTGCTAGCGACCACCCCCCGGCAACCATTCCAGCTGACCCCACAATCCATCAACCAACTCACTCCTGCCAGAAAACCTTTCCACCTACCCGTCACTTGTTTTCAAATCAAGTTTTTTGAACTCATTTGCACGAAATGTGTTTATTTGTTGTTTGTTCAACTTACCTAAACAAAAACTACCTAACTGACTTCCGTTGCTCCCTAAACCTATAAAATGTTGAAATCATTTGACCTGCCATTTTCCCCCTTGTGGTGCAGCTCTAGCTACGTGACATGGACTCTTGTACATAAGTAGAGTTTTACAATCCCTCACTTCTATGTATAGCTGGAGATTATAGTTAACAATGAACATCATTTAGACAATTAGTTACGTGATTCACGTGATTGATGGCCTTTGCCAAATATTCATTTGAAATAGGTCATGTCTAGTGAACATCATGTTAAATTTGACTATGTTGACTTTTAAGATTTTCCTGCCTAACCTGCTGCTATTGGATGTGTGCAGTTTTTCTTTGCAGTTTCTAGAGTTGGGAGTGGATCGTCAAGCAATGTTGTTCTTCTTCTCTCTGAAATAATGGGAATGTATTTTCTATCTTCTATTCTTTTAATCAGGAAAAGCCTAGCAACTGAATACAGGTATGTGTAAATATTTCAGGATCCTGAAATTGACCCCTCTTAAGAGAAATAGATCAAAAAATTTTTTTTTTCCAAAGGTTCCAAAATTTGATGATTGCATGGTTTAGATAGCTCGGGTATAATAATAGTTTACAAAATTCACATTCCAGAGTACCAAATTTCTTCCACTAGACCTATATTCTTGATACCGGGAACCATCACATACTTAGCAGCTTTGTTCATTGTATTAGCCATCAATAAATTGATTGAATGGACTTTAAGTGCTGATGCACCTATAGGTGAAATACAGATAATAGGTTGAGGCACCATTAAATAAATATTATCAACATGACTGCATGACTTTATAGTTTATACTCCAAAATTTTTTGAAGAAGAAAATTTTGAGTGGATATAATAGACTAATTTTGATTCCCTTATCTTCTTCCCGCAATCCTGTTGAGTACATATAGTAGATATTTGCTTCTGAACTTGTCTGTATTCTGGTCGAGTGGTCGTCCTTCTATCTGGTTAGTTTGCAAAACTTGGAACTACTAATTTGGTATTGGTCGTCTGAATGGTTTTCCCCGACAGGATAATTATAACAGATGTTTTGGGTGGAGACATTCAGTTTGATTTTTACCACCGGTGGTTCGATGCGATATTCGTAGCCAGTTCTTTTCTCTCTCTACTTTTGCTTTCTGCACATTATACATCTCGCCAAGCTGACAAGCATCCGATTGATTAGCAGAATACTATGTATTTATTTTTGGTGAGTATTATTTTCCTTCACAGTGTTCACACTCAGTGACTTCTTAGATTCTGTATCATTATCTCCTGGATGGATGTACTTAAACATACACCATATGAAGGCTTTGCCGTAAGATGATCTGATTTTGAACTTTTAAGTTGTCATTTCAACAACTTGGTGCTTGATCATTGGATCGTTTATTTTATGTCCATGGATGTGAACAGGAAGCATACTTGGCTTGTAGATATCAGTTCAATGCAAAGGAAGGTGCGACCTCTCTCTCTCTCTCTCTCTCTTGAAACTCTTCAATTTCTGCATAAGTTTATATGATTCACATACTGAATGGAACTGCCACTGGTTACAGGTCTATTGAAACTTCCCTGGTATGTGGAAAAAAAAAAAACACACATTTAACTCCTCCGAAGCATTATTTGCATCTCTAAGAAAACACCGATGGAATTCAAAAGAACCATACTTCAGAGGGGTGAATTTTTGTAACGAGTTTACACGTGGTTTGTAACTCTCACACGTATACTTTACTGGCGTCCAATGTTTTAGGTGGATCTGTATTACATGATGTACCATAAATTCAAATGGCTTCAAATTGATTGCTATAAAAGTTGAAAATGTAACATTATCAGGAACCCTGGGAGGGCCTCAGTTGTATGGGATATTGTTACTTCTGTATTTGTATTGTCACGGCATTGATTTTCGTTTGTATTAGCACTCGTATTATCCGTTATCCCGTTTTCCTCGTCTCTTTATGTTGTGTGTGGATGGTGGATATTTGGAGGGATTTTATCCTGGCATTGGAAAATGATCTTCTCCGGCAGCCAATTGTTTGGTCTCCCAGTGGTCGGCTACTTTCTTTTTTAGGGTTTTTTATTTTAGAGGTTGGCGGACTATGCCTGCTTTTCTGTTTGGGTGGAATCATAGATATGCTGGTGATTATAGGGAAGAACCCAGAAATTCATCGGTATCATGTGTATACTATGAACATGAGATTGATGCTTGGTTCAGGAACGAATAAGCTGGTCAAAATATTCGAGTTATTAAAAATAGAGTTACAATATTAAAAGGTGTAAAGTGGGATCCAAAACAAAGAAGGGGTATTAAAAGGTGTAAACTGAAAGTGGGATCCAAAGCAAAGAAGTTACGTAAGAAGTACTACGAGCTAATGTTAAGTTTGGATGGCGAAAATTCAGAGGATGAATGAGAATGTGATGCTTTATTCCATGATTTTGACACTTGGAAAAGATAGGAATGGAAATATGATGTCATACTTTCATGATTTCAATGCTTTGTTCAACCAGCAATCACATTCTCCGCATTCCCAAACCAAGTGACATAAGCCTTAAAAAATTAAACCGAATCGTTATATATATATATATATATATATATATATATATATATATATATATATATATATATATATATATATATATATGGGGCGGTTCCGTTAACACAACGAATAACACAGTATTTGACACAAATTTTTTTTGTAAACCCCACGCGAATGATCAGAGCCGTTCAATTTATTTAAAATATGTTTTTAAGATTACCTGTAAAAAATCAACTCATTTGAATATCGATAAGGGCTTGATCAGTTCATTTAGTTGATTCCTGTCAGATTTTATAGGATAAATTTGAATGAACTGATCAAGCCTTTACCGATATCCAAATGAGTTGATTTTTTACAGGTAATCTTAAAAACATATTTTAAACAACTTGAACGGGTCCGATTTTAAGCGTGGGGCTTCGATTGTTGTTGTGTCAAATGTTGTGTTATTCGTTGTGTCCATGGAACCGCCCCGTATATATATATATATATATATATATATATATATATATATATATATATATATATATATATATATATATATATATATATATATATATATGAAGATGTTCTATTGAGGACTCCCTCAAAGATCTCCTCCGTGAGGACCACCCATTTTTTGATTTTTCGGACCAAATTTCGACGATCCGAACCGCTCAATGTGTTTAAAACATGTTTTCCATGGCCAACGCGAGGAATCACAAAAAAAAAAAAACCCGAAAGGGCTTCATCCGAGTGGTTTTTATAATAACCGTACATATATAATTTATCGAAAAATGCTCGAATGAAGCCCTTCTGAGTATTTTTTTTGGACGAATCCTCACAGTGACCCTTAAAAACACGTTTTAAACACATTGAGCGGTTCGGATCGTCGAAATTCGACCCCGATCCATGAGGTCCGCAAATTACGAGTTTGAGGGAGTCCTTAGTAGAAAGGGATCCATATATATAATATATTATGTGTGCACACATAGGGTTGCAAATAAACTGAACTTCTCATGAGCAAATCGTGGCTCGGCTCGGGTCGTTTAGTAATCAAGCCGAGCTTTAGCTTGAGTTTTAGGCTCATTTAGTAAATGAGCTTGGTAAAGCTCGGCTCGGCTTGTAAAAACTTGGCTCTTTATTTAGGCTTGGTTCATTTAAGGAGGATCGTTAAATAATTTATCCTGACTTGGCAGTTTTACGAACGAAACAAGACGAGTTTGAGCTCAATTTTTGCCTTGTTTGCATCTCTATGATATATATAGGTTTTTTTTTTTCTTAGCCTACTACCATAAAATAATAATAATAATAATAATAATAATAATAACAACAACAATAAAAACTCCTTGAGCCACAAGTGTTTTTGGGTTTGGGTATTTGGGGTACTATTATTATTGGGCCCGACTATTGTTGTGTGCTATAATTGTTGTTTAGGCTATTGTGTACGCTTATAATAGAGCTCTAATCCAAATTTGTGAATTTTTCGCCCAATAATAGAATAAAATATAGTACGCTGGCCAAATTAACATTTTCGATTCAATGAAAAAAAAAAAACGGAACTGAATAACACCTAACCAAACCAAACAATGTGATTTTGGTTTATATATTTAGAAATAGAAATGTTTGGTTCGATCCCGAAAAATACAAAAAATTGGACCGAACCAGGCTGATTACACCTACGGCAGATACATTTAACTAGCCATACAACTGGCTGGGCCCATCAGCTTATTATAAAACGATTTAAAAATAGCAGATGTTTAAAACTAAAAAAAATAAATAAATAAATCACACATCAACGTAATTGCTGAAGTCGCAAGTTTTCTCAAGTGATTGGAAAATTAATTTATGAAAGTCTTCGGTTCAACTTTCAATCCTTTCCCTTTTCATAGCTGTAGAAAAATGTTTACTTTAACTTTTTCCCTTTAAAATAATGTATACTTTAATCTGGCTAAGGGGTACACTAACTCAATTTTTTTAAAAAACTAATTTTTCACGATTTTTTATGTGATGTATTGTGAGGAAATGATATGTCTCGGTATTTGGAAAAAACAGTTTTTTGTTAGTGGAACACCCCATAAGTTTTTCACAAAAATACACTTGTATTTTTACTTGATTTGGGTCCCTAGGCACCACAAGGGTTTAGCCCCGCAATTCGACCGCCCACCTCAGTAGCCGATAGTTAAGAGTATACTCTTACCGATAAGACTTAATAAATACATCTGAACAATTAATTTTAAAAAATAGACGGTTGGAATGCGTACCACAGGATTGCATCACCGTAGTGACCTCAATTGTGGGTCATCTATAATCTGTATTTGGAACCCGAACCATTTTAATTTGTCGAGATTGTTAGGTAGATCATTAATGTAAAAAAAATCAAATTAATTAAATATTGGTCGCCATATGGCCGGATACCATTTATTTTATGAAAATGAATGATCAGTATCATTTAAAGAATAAACTGTAAGACCAATTTGTCTCAATTGTGTGTACTAATCTCCGATGATCATATTTTTTTTTTTACTTACAATGTAGTCAACATTTCTTAAAAAAATCAACGATTTAGATCCTAAAAGGTCAGTATAGGGGTGTAGTGACTTCAGTAACTATGAGGACCCTAATAAGTCCACAACAGAGACCCCGTGTCCCTTCCTACTGTAATAAAAAATATACTCCATCCTTCTGGATTGATTTGTCTCTCATTCTATTGCAAACGAATAAAAAATCAATAGATATCTTTAAATTGATAAGTAATTATATATTCAATGTGGATCTTATTTGATAGATCTCGATTAGTTTTTTAAGACAATACTTTTAAAATTACATAAAATATTATAAATTGCAAGATATAATTATTTGAAAAGTGACACAAACTAAAAAATAGACTAACAAATTCGGACGAAGGAGTATGTTATTTCTGCTAAATGTCAAATCGTCAATGTATGTAAATAATTATAAGAGAATACAAAAAATAATAAAGTTATCAAAAATACCCCAGTTCAACGAGCATAGCTATCATTGTGTACTGTTTTTGTGATGTTACTCGAAGATTTATTTTCCTTGTAGTGAGAGAGAAGTTAGAGAGAGAGAGAGAGGGAGAGGCAAGAAAATAATCTACGGAGAGAGAGAGAGAGAGAGAGAGAGAGAGAGAGGGGAGAAATCTTAAAAGCTAGCAAAGAACCGAGTCGATAAGAAGATTTTGTGCAGATTCCTCCGCATTTCACCACACAGTACTGCTCTCTTATTAATCCTCGGGATTTTCCAAATTTAATTGTAGATTGTGCACACAAGGAGCACGAGTGTGTGTGTGTGTGAGAGAGAGAGAGAGAGGCGGTTTGTGTTAATCTTGTATATATATATTGTGTACATATCGACATATAGAGGCAATTGAAATCGGAAAGTTGATGTTTCTGTCTCGATCGCGTTGGTGTTGGCGCCGATGGCATCGGGCAATCGAAAGGTACGAACCCTCGAGGACTTGTACGCTGTGACTCAGCCGATTACGCAACCGGAGGCATGTAATTTATTTTGCCCTAATTCACTTAATCTTATTTGTTGTCGTATTATCGATTTACCGAGTCATCGCACGATTTCTATAGGAATTGCCTATCGATTTGTACTCAATCCGTGGAAAAAGGCCTTTTTTTTGGTTTGATAATTGATAGTTCGATTGCTCTTTTAAAGTTCAGTTTTTTTTTTTTTACAGGCTTAGCCGTGCCTCTCCCTCTGTCTAATTAAATTGTTGGGATTTTGTTTTCTGTCAGTTGCATTTGGATTAGTTGCCCTAATTCACTTTCAACTGCTGTTTTTTACATCGGAAAGTTGTTATCTTTTTCCTTTTCTTCTCTGTTTCTTGCTTTTTTCATCGATTTACAGAGGCATCGTATGAATTTTATTCTGGTACTCAATCCAAGCAAACGGCTTGATTGCTTTTGTGAAGTTTGGGTTTTTTAATAGGCTTTACCCTGCCTCTCCCCCTCTCTAATTAAATTGTTAAGATAGGGAAGCAGATTTTGTTTTTATGCCCCGTGTTTATTTCTAGTCGGTTAACGTTTCTGAAGTAGCTGACGTCGTCTCGTTTCTGTGTGCATTCTAGATCACCCCAGTCTTGAGTGGCAGATATCAGATGCAAGGGCCAGTAGATGAAACAGACTGTGACATTCAGACTAATATGGTGAGATGACGTGGTGAGAACGTTTCAGTTGTTCTTTGTCCTTTACTATGCTCTATATCTTTAGGTTCATGGTCTGTATCTTGATTGCCAATTGAATTTAAATTATTTCCATGTGGCATGGCACAATTTAATTATCTAGGTTTGCAGTGGTCGAACATTTTTTGGTTCTGCTAACCACAACCTACTTGGTAGTGGATAATACACTAATGATGTCAAAAAGTTTGAGAGAGTTTCAATGGGTTTTCACGGGTATCTATACACCTTTCACAGATATGGATGCACATTTTGCACATTAATCACTGCCCACTACGCTGTGGTTAGCATTTCCAACATTATTTTTAGTCTTTTAAAGGGGCTGGTTCTTGTGATTGCTGTCCAGTGGTTGTACTTGATGTCTTATAGTTATTCATTCAGCTTGTCATGTTCTGGTTTGCGCAGTGCATTTGTGATGGTTTGTTTTGTATTTTGTTATCCCAATTGTTTTCCTCCGGACTTCACGGAGATGGTTTGATTATGCTTATTTGGAAATGCAATAATCTATTATTGGTTGAAAAGCACTTCTTGAGATAGGTTCAAGTTTATTATGTGGTGTTGATGGGATGGGTTATATTTACTGTTGAAGGACCGAGGCTTGTGAATCCAAATGTTTGAACTTTGAAGTACTCAACAGAGTCTTATGAGGTAAGTGGCTGTGGAGGTCAAGCAAGTTATAGGAAGCTCAAGGAAGAGGAAATTTCTAGAAGGAACATTATACTTGTAATTGCCATGATTTCAAAGGGGTCCCCATGCGTATCAATGTTTGTGTTTCAGTAGAGTCTTGCTTTGTGACAATTTGGGCTAGGATTCACACTGGCTTGTTTTCCGTGTAATTTAGCGCAAAATTCATTTCACCCCTTTGTGGTTGACTCCACGTGTGGATTACCCCTCGATTTGAATTATAAGCACATAACTCCGTGCGGTTCTTGGACTGAACTTCACTATCAAAAACTTAAAATTTCCATGACTATGTATTAATATCCACGACTGTGTTAAGTCAATCATCGACAGTTACTCTTCAAATCTGATTGATGGTCACTGTTTTTTTAATATCAGCAGATGGTCACTGTTCCTTTTGGTAGGAAGGACTTTCACATGTGTGATATGGAAACTCATTCTCCTTTCTTATGCAGCCACTTGCTTGATTTCTGCTGTTATTTCAGGTGTTGTCTCGAGATGAAAAGGAGTCGAATATGCATTGCAAGAGTAGGAAAGTCCTCATAAGAGCAGAATCTGGGACGTGTAACATGTGTTCTGCTCCTTGCTCGTCTTGCTTGCATGCCAATCGATCTCTCATGGGGTCAAAGGCTGATGAATTTTCTGATGAATCGAGTGAAGGAAATGCTGGCAGTCAGTATTCTGTTAATGATGTAGTACCTGTGAAGCGGACAGCAAATTGCGCTGGACAGAATACTACTAGTGAAATAAGTAACTTACTTAGTGTCAATTCAAATCAGGATTCTTTCTCTGAAAATGCTGAAAGCAAAGTTTCTGATCCGTTGGAAGATGTCGAGATGCATCGAAACTTGCCATCTCATGTTACTGGTGATAACCAGCTCCTTTTAAAGCCGCGATACAATTCTGATTATAGAACCCTTACAAAAAAGCTTGGGGACCAAGAAGTCTTAGAAATTCACGAAGAGAGCATTTCTTGTGTTAGCAGTGTTAATGATGCAAAAGTTTTGGCTAGTCATGATAAAAGAATTGTGATTGGTGAATACATACCCCATAGTTCTGGTTCACCCGAGTTGTCTTCCCACACAGTAGACTTGATAGCGTTTCGTTCTTCAGGAGACAGGAGTGAGTGTGTTGCCTCACCTAAGGTACGGAGCATACTTCCTTGTCCTTCTGGCAGCAAATCTCATTCATGCAACCCGAATGTGACGGACTTGGAAGCAGAAACAGACAATGGTAGTGGTGGGTTGCCTTCTGATGCTGTGAATTGTCCAGATCAAATTGAAGAAATTGAGGTGGATAAGGAATCACGTGGATTACCTGGCCTGCAGGAAAATTCCCAGCCCATTGATGATAGTGATGGATCTGATATTGAAGAGCACGACGTAAGTATGCCATTTCATCTCATTTTACTAACCACGATCTATGTGGGGCTATTTCCTAATGGTTCCATGCATCTTTCAGGCACCATGTCACTGTTTGGTTTCTGCAGTTATTGGTTTAGGATGTATACCCTTCCTGAATTTTTTTAACTGTTTGGAAACAGGTAAAAGTTTGCGATATCTGTGGAGATGCAGGTCGAGAGGATTTACTTGCCATATGTACGAGGTGTAGTGACGGTGCAGAGCACACGTAAGCCTAGGGTTTTTAAGTTTATGTCTTCTGTGGAATATTTACCTGTCAATTTAATGTTGATTAACATTTCCATGTTCTAGCTATTCTAAACATTTTTATTGCTGTCACATAGATATTGCATGCGGGAAACGATGGATAAAGTACCAGAAGGTGATTGGTTATGTGAAGAATGTAAGTTTGATGAAGAAATAAAAGACCCGAAGCATGACACAATTGTAACAGCAGATGGGAATGACAAAAATCAATCTTCTGGGCAAGCGAATGCTCTGGATACCAATCTCTTTGTGAAGTTGGATAAAAAAGATTCAAATGTTGAGGGAAATAAAACATGTAGAGATATGCAGAGTGGAAAAGCCTCCAGTAAAAGACATGCAGAGAACACTGAAGTTGCTTCAACAGTGAAAAGGCAGGCTCTTGAGACCAATTTGGGTTCGCCAAAAGCATCCAGTCCCAGCAAAATAGCAGCAGCACTTTCTCGTGATTTGTCATTTAGGAGCCTGGATAAAGGAAAACTGAAGTCAGCACATCAATTGTCTTCTGGCACCACTAGTGATACTTCTAAAGCCCCATTTTCTCCTAAAGGTCCACGAATGCAGACATCTCAAGGTATTGTTTGTCATACTTGATTATTCTGTTTCGTAATGTATTTTCTTCATACTTGGCTGCATAGTTGTCAAAACCGTACAATTCACGATTCTTCTTGTACAATTCAATACATTCAGTGGGTTATCAATACGACTAGGTTGCATGAATCGGAAATAGCAGTGAATTAGTGAACGGTGAATTGTTCGATTCACCTTCGATTTGCTGAATTCAGCTTTGGTTTTTTTTTTTTTTCCCCCGCCTTTTTGTTGTTGGAGAAGGGTTCAATTTTTTTTTGTTAGGTCTATAGTATGGTTATTTGTCGTATTTTGTCTATATTTCTACTTATTTACTATCAAAAATAGATTTCTCTCTTAGTAAGTATCATTTGTAATAAGAAATGGGAGATATATTTTTAGAGTGAATCGGAAATGACAAATACAAAATGGCATACAACCTCCCTAAAGACCTTCAAAGAGTTTGATTTGTATTTTTTAACTCATTTTCACAAAGAAGACCACAAGTAACATTCACAACTTATCATCTCTTGCAATTTGCAATAGAAGCAACTTACGTATTACTCCATGTGATTATCAATTCATCGTTTCAAACAAGTTTTCTATTGATTTAGGTCTAAAATTTTCATCTATAGTACTCCCTCTGTCCCACATTGCTTGGCCCTTTTGGATAAGGGCACTCAAAAAATGATGTGCTTATGAGAATTATTATTATTTTAAAATTTACACTAATTTTTTCTACGCAATGAGATCTTTAAATTAGTGTAAAATTTTTTGAAAAAAAGAAGAAGAAGAATGCTAATACATTAGATTTTGCGTGCAAAATGCATGGAAACCCAAAAAGGGCAAGCAATTTGGGACGGAGGGAGTATTTATTTTTGTTACCTAAATCCATAAATTTATTTTTCCAATTACTTTAGAAATAAAGACTGAATCAGAGTGATTCACGATACGGAAAAGGAGAATTTTGTTTCTTGATTTGATTCACGATTTGACAACCTTGCTTGGCTGTAGCTTGAGGTTATTTATTATAATGGCTCGACTTGTTTTATATCTTTAGGAGTAATCCATGTTCCTTTTACAGGTACTTTATTCAAGTCTAATTCATTCAGTTATACAAATACAACACAGACGGTGAAACTTGATGAAGTTGTTCTTCAAAAGCAGAAATCAGCTAGGGAGTCCACTTCCATTGATATTAAGGAGGGACCAGTCAGATTGATAGGCAAATCGACGTCATTTAAATCAGTAAACCCAGGCCGTTTAAACCCTTCAGAGTCAAAAGTTAAGATGTTATCCCCTAAATTCTCTCATGGCCAGGATGTAAGAGGATCAAAACAAGCAAAAGAGCGGAACTTACTGGAAAGGAGGAATTCATTCAAAACAGAACGCTCAATGGTGGGTTCAGTTACGGGCAATGCTGCTGTCTCTATGTTGAAAGGTGATAAAAAAGGAGCATCTTATGGTGAAAATTGCACACATACTTCTGTAAGCAACAACCAAGAATCGAAGGGTGTGCAATCTGACAGGAAATCAAGTACTTTGTCAAAGTCAAACAGTCTTGTAACTCGTAGAGGTTCAGAAATGCCAGTTCCTCTAGGTATTGTATTATCGGTATTTTTACCTTCCGCAACTACACTTAATAAAATATTTTGGTTTTCTACGTATCATTTTTAACTTCAGGCTATTGGTCTATTAAAAGTTTGTGATTCTGTCCATCTGGATTAGGTGAAACTAAGGGGGAGTCATCGTCTCATGGAGTAGTCGGAGCTTCGGCGATCAATGTGATTACCAGTACGTCGACCAATGGGATTAGCAGTACGAATAATCCCTTGTCAAGTACTTCTACAGCTGAGAGACCATCTTGTATCGGTAATGAAAGTCTTCCAGATGTGTTACCTCGGCCTACAGAATCAACAAATCTTGATGAGAGAATGAGGGAGAGTTCCATAAACCACTCAAGGACAAGTGTTGTAGTTGGTGATGCATCTGCCTCAAGAAGTTTAAAAGATGTGGATAAAGGTAATAAATTAAAAGCGGCGATTGAGGCGGCTATGCTTAAAAAGCCTGGAATATACAGAAAGAATAAGATACCCGACCAGTCTGATGAGTTGTCCATGTCAAATACAAGCTTAAATGGTGGAGTACGTCCTCAAGATCATCTATCAACTTCAATTAACTCAAGGAACAATTTTTCTGCTGAAGAGGTACGCGAAAGGCAAGCAGTACTGCGGAACTCTACTGCCGAATCTTGTGAACAGACAAGTGTTAACAATGTGAAGCATTTATCTTCGCTTCCTTCTGATGCTGCTACTTTGAAAATTGGAGATCTTAATCCCATTGAGCCTTCTGATAGAAAGCGTTTCATAAGAGACTCTCCAAGTATCGATTCTGCAGCTGTCTCTGAATTATTGAAGATGTCGGTCATACCAGAACATGAACACATTTGGCAGTATGATCCTTCTCTTTTTTTTACCAGAGTTCTTGTCTTAGCTGAATTCATTTCATTGTTCCCTTAATTCTTCGGACGCATGTCATATTGTAAATGTCTTCTTGTGAGCTTATGTTGTTTGCATGCAGAGGGGGTTTTGAGGTTCAGAAGAGTGGTAAACGCCCAGAGTTACATGATGGGATTCAAGCACATTTATCAACTTTTGCATCACCAAAAGTTCCTGAAGTGGTGAAAAAGTTCCCTTCGAAAGTTCTCTTGAATGAAGTACCTCGCTTCAGTATGTGGCCTCTACAGTTTCAGGAAATTGGTGTTAAAGAAGATAACATTGCTCTCTATTTTTTTGCCAAGGATCTCGACAGGTAACATTTTTTTGGAGCTTTGTTTATAGCAATCACTATTCCAATTTATCATTTTGGTTGATGAAATTGTGACTTCTTCTTTGTATGCGTCTTACTATTTTATCTTTTGGTTTTGAATTTTCTCTATGTTCTTTCCACACAGCTATGAGAAGAGCTACAAGAGCTTACTGGATACGATGATGAGAAGTGACCTTGCTCTGAAGGGAAATTTTGATGGTGTTGAACTTCTAATATTCCCCTCCAACCATCTTCCTGAGAAATCCCAGCGTAAGACAATAATCTCTAATCTATCGTATGTGGACTGCCTGTATACATATTTTGGCCACAAATTTAAGGCTATAGTAGTTCAGTCAGACCTAGGGGCTCATCTCAAGGTGTCTCCAGGAAGAAACTGTCTCTGCGAGGCTTTCTTTCTTGAGCCTTGCAGTGTAAAATTTAACAGATGATGTGGACGTATTCATGCATTGGGCGCTTGCTCTATTTGCGGCGTGCCTTAAGCACTCAACCATGAACAAATGTGCTGTGTTATTCTGCTCAATAAAACAACAAATCAGCAATCTTGTGTTTGCCAGGGTTTATACTCCCTCCGTTCCAAATTGCTGATTACTTTTGGGAATTCCAACTTTTTAAGCAGACATGCAATAACTGCATTCAATAAATGCATTCACATTAAACAAATTTCGTTAATTTCCGACAATGCCCTTATATTTCAACTTTTGAATGAAATTATTTTGGAAGATTGAATAAATTTTGTTTTGACTTTTCAAAGAGGACTAACAATTTGGAACATCCCAAAATAGTACAAGTGAGAAGCAATTTGGAACACCACTAAGGTGGGTTGCCTAGTTGGCCAAAGTGAGTGGGATAAGATTTGCCTCCGTTCATGTGCATGGACCTCCCAGGTTCAAATCCCTCCCATGCCATTGTTGGGACTTGTGTGGATTTGCAGGGAAGGTCTTTGGCCAACTAGTCGCCTAGGTGGTGCTGTGGGGACAACCTGTCCTTTCAGGCAGTAGCTATGGCTCAACTGGACATTCCACACCGGGTCGGGAACACCAATGGTCACACCCATTGGGGGTTGCTACACTGGTTGCCCCTTCCCACCCTTTTACCTGTTCAAAAAAAAAAAAAAGAAAGACGAGCAATTTGGAACGGAGGGAGTAACATTTATATCTTCAACGGTTAGTCATCTTTGTATTGTTACTATATTATGGATGTTTTAGTGGCTTTATAGATTCGAAGTTGCAAAAAGCTGATGCCATGTAATTGTTCCTCGCATTTAAATTGTTATTGGGAAACGACGGAACATACATTTTTTAAAATGAAAAAAGAATCTTGACATCTTTCTGAAAGATCTTTAGCCTTACGCTATATTTATTATGGAAATATATTCAAAACTTTGTGCTACTTGTGCCTCATATGGGAGTTGCAGCTTGCCCTGAGGATAGAGTTAAAGACCTTGGTCCAATGTTCTGAGTTTTGTTACTCGTCATTGACAGGTTGGAATACATTGTACTTCCTCTGGGGTGTTTTTAGAGGAAAGAAGGCACATGCCTTGCAAGACTTGTCTGGCTCTTCAATGAAGTATTCTAGTCCAAGAGATCTGAACACAGCTACCATCTCTTTGCCTGAGAGCATATGCCCGATAGATGGTCCTGCCTTAATGGAATCACCCATTTTATCAGCACAAACCATGAAGGAGGGTTTTGACATTAATGCATCTTCCCTTGACCGAAAGGGTGAATGCGCACGAGTAAATGCGGGGCTGGACTATAGACTTGATGCCACATCCTTGCCTAGGATGCAAAGTACCAATGCAGTCTCATTGCAAGAAACTAGATGTACCAGTACTCCCCTGGTAGTTGAATACTTCTCTCTCTCTCACTCTCTCTAGCTGTTCGTGCTATCAATTTCTCGATTATTTACAACTTCGTTCAGTGCATGAGCTTGTTTCTGACTAATCAACGCCCTGCGATTGTTCTCGTCAACCATGGCGACAAGTTGAACTGCGTGTAGATATCATTTTTCCTTTTTGGGAACTTGCCTCAGTTTTATTGAACTTGTGGACTTTTTGGAATTGAATGTCCTGTGGTTTAAAATATTCTTGCTTGAGGTAAAGGTTGATGCTGAATGAAAGAAGCATGGTAATGTGCACATAAATCAAAATGATTCTTGGGTCTGCCCTCTCTGATGCCTTTTGGCTTTGATTTGAGGGCATGATTCCGCAGCAAACGCGACGGTATAGGGGGATCACTGTTTCAGTGGTATTCTGTGAGCAGCCACTTTGTGCATTTATTGCCAAAGGTTAGGTCTGTCTCCAATCCATCTGTTTCAGTGGTATTCTGGGAGCAGCCACTTTGTGCATTTATTGCCAAAGGTTAGGTCTGTCTCCTATCCTTCCCCCGCCCATACCCCCAATTATTGGGGACTAAATGGGTTATGTTATTGTTGTTGTTATTGTTGTAGGTAAAGGTTGATGCTGACTCCTAGTTCGTGCCACCATTTTGTTATTGTCATTTAGCACTTGACTTGGATTTGTTTGCAGGTTCTTCTTCATCATTGGCCCTGTTCGTTTCCCAGTTTAGTTTTAGTTTTAGTTTTGATGACATCATCATTTTCCTCATTTCTCTCTCTATCTCTCTCCACTCATTACACCTGATGACATCATCAAAACTAAACTAAACTATCTAACCAAACACAGCCATCGTCATTTTCTTTCTTCTTTTTTTTCCCTCTTTTTTTCTTTTTTCTTTTTTAGATTTTCCTGGTTGCTAACTAGAATAAGTTCTCTTCAATGAATTTAACTCTCTTTTGATTTGGTTGAAGTACATGGACTTTTCAGTTCAGTGCAAACCAGAACGATAACTATTGCTCATTCTTGAATTTTCGTTTGATTAGCTCTTTCTGGAGTTGTACCTCGGCCAACGACAAGGCAATGTTTTCCTGTCTCACAACCTCAATCCGCATTCTTCTTGCCTTTAGTCCTTTATTTTTACATCTTCAACTCGAATTTGATCGCTCTTCATTATTATGGCGTTAATTGGGGTTGCATCGTATATAGCAGCCTGTCTTTAGGTGGTTTACCTAATTTTATTCTTAATTTGTAGTGTTTCTGATCATTACATGAATGCTTTAGATTTCTAATTTGTCTTTCTTTGTATTGCTGTAGGAAGACAATGTTGACGCCAAATCCAAACTGGACGTGAAACCTCAACTGTCTGTTCAAGATGCGGGAACCATTAGTGGTTTGAAGAAAAGTGGCAAGATGCCCATGTTTTTTGGTAATCCTACTGATCATCCACAGGTTTCGTTTAGTTCTGCCGATATACGTGGTAGAGAGTACAGTAGTAAAAGTCAGGTGAAGAGTGAGAGGACTTTGAAGGAAGAAGAGGGATCTTTGGACACGAAATCTGCCCTATATCAGACGATGACAGATTGGCCCATGAAGGAGCCCAACAATTTGGAGTACAATAATGGGAAACGCCTTCATGAAGATTCCACATGGAATGTAAATAATGAGTTGCTTGATATAGGAGTTGCAAATAAGAAACAGAAAACTGATTACAGTAGGTTGTCTGTGCATGATAGTTCTCGTGACATGGGAGCTTTGAGAGGAGAGAATTTTGCCTCGAGGACACATGATGTGGGTACCAGCTTTGCAATCAAGGAGGAGATAGGCAAGGAAGCTTGCGTTGAAACAGAAGTCTCTAGGAATAATATTGGAAATGCGGGAAGGTACTTATTTCCTTTTGATCCACGTCCCATGAAGGATTTGAACTCGGGTGTTAACTCCTTCCGTGAGGTTAACTGGATTCCTGAACCAAATCTTGAGCTTGCATTAGGGGGAGATATGAAACCATCAAAACAGGGGTTGATGTTGCCATTTTCAGTGGGGAAAGTGAACCTGAAAGATGACCGCCAAGAGAAGGCTGCAACCAAGCAAGAGGAGGAGGACGACGACTCTGCTTCTCTTTCACTTTCTCTTTCGTTTCCGCTCCTAGATAAGGTAAATCATACGGTGAAAACTGCCTCCAAAACGGAGCAGCTGCTTCCTGATAGGCAACGTGTTAACACTTCACTGCTCCTCTTTGAGGGCTTGTCGGAAAAGTAGGCGCTGCTTTGTATAATTTTGTATTCAGAGATTCGGTGACTGTGGAACATGCTCAATGATCTTTTCCATGGGTTTTACCGGAGTTCCTCCCATGTGTTTATAGCCCATACAGGATTGATAAATTTTATCCTCTTTTTTTTTTTTTTTTTGCTTAGCAGGTAAGGCTTTTTGTATATATAGAAAATTAAAGCCGGAGCGATTTTCAATCCCGAGGGGTTGCACTTTTGGTGTGTTCGTAGTAGGATTTCGTTACTCTCGTTAATGCTCTATTATCATGATTTTAGGGCAAAATAATTAGATGCAAGAGGTTTGTCACCAGTATTCGCCGACCAATGACAGGTGATATTCGAGGTTTCGTTATCGTTTTCTGGTGTTCTGCTCCTACTCTGCTGCTTGAGCCGATATACGGTTGCAAACCAACTGTTGATAGACAGTGCTGTCACGAGTTATAGTCCATCTCATGCATGTTTTCATGTTCACCAGTGTTTCTGGGAAAACAAAACGTTGGGTCTTGCGTAGAGCGAGTCAGCTGGTTGGACAGACTTCGGTGTAGTGCGTTTTGCGCATTGCACCATCCCTCGATCCGAAACGGCTTGCCAAAGTTTGGGTTAGTGTCAAATTGGGCATCAAGAAGATACTTCGTCAAAAAAAATCACGTTGTGTCAGATGCTCTCGATCTCTGTTAATTTTAGCTCAACAGTACGAAAATATGGTGTGGATATTATGTCAAGGCTCTTGTGCAATTCCTCTTCTAAATTCTTCAATAACAACTCTACTGTACTACTATTTCTGATCACTGAAACAACATTTGTATTTACGGGTTCATCTTGAATCCGGGGACCCTGTTGCACACATTGCAGTTGTCCATCTTGAAAATTAATGGTTCGGATTCATTGAAGCTTTCTTACCGATAAGAATTAATTTAGACCGGTTATAAAACATACGCTAATTCGGACCATTCAAAACACTTTTTGATGGGAATTGCACGGTGCAGCGCATTAGGTGCATAGCAGGCCCCCCTTCCGAATCTAGTTCTTTGTTATGTGTCTGATGCACAATCTATTAAGTTAGTAGCATAATAAAGAGGCTCATAATTTTTTTTTTCAAAAAAAATAAATTAAATTAACGTGACAAAATAGCATGATTATGTAAGCAAATGACCTTTTCAAATACTCCTCCATAATTTTACGGATGTGTTTTAAAATAGAGAGTGAGCCTAAAATATAATTCAATAAATAGTCTAGAGGAAATAAAAATTTCGACTTGGATCAAAATTATAAAATTTTCCAAGATACTATATTACAAAATAAACAATTCAGATTACCAATTCAGCTTTACCATCCCGTATGATAGTTACAAGAACTTAATCCGCTATTGACTAACCAATTTGTTCGATATTTTGCACTTATTTTTGCAAATCATTTCTCCCAACTAAATGAAATTTATGATATTTTTGATAGAAACTTGTTTCCTTTTGCCATTAAGTAAAGAGGACTTTTCTTTTGTTTAGAACCTTAGGAAAGAAAAAGTGATTCAAGGGTTAGGTAGAATAATAGTAAATGTATCCGAGAAGACATTAAGAAAAAATACGCTAAGGCCTCGTTTGTTTGGCCGGAGATAAATGTCTTGGATATGAAATCCCTTGAGATATGGGTGGGATATGAAATCTTTGGGATATTGCTCAGGATATCAATGGATGGAGAAAATCCATGTCCAGTGTTTGTGTTCAACGGGATATAGCCATTTTTTTTTGAACGGCAACGGGATATAGCCATTGGAAAACACTTTTTTGGTTGAAAAATACATATCCCATCCAAATCCCACCCTCCATGGGATTTTATATCCCGTACGGATTGGGATAAAACTTGGTGAGAGATTTCAAATCCCATCAAAAAAAAAAAAAAAATTAACAAACATGGGATTTTGAGTCCCACTCCATCCCAACCCCAAATCTCACCAACAAACATGGCCTAAAAGACAACTCAGAGGTGTTCCACTAACAAAAAATTATTTTTTTCAAACACTGAGACAAAATATTCTCTCACAACACATCACAAAAAAAACGGTGAAAAATCAAATTTTTCAAAAAAACTGAGTTAGTGGAACACCCTCTCAATCGGGGCAAAATTATTGAGGCCTTGTTCATTTCCCTGTTTAGTTTTAGTTTTAGTTTTGATGACATCATCATTCCCCTTATTTCTCTCTCTATCTCTCTCCACTCATTACATCTGCTGACATCATCAAAACTAAACTAAATTATCTAACCAAACATAGCCTGACTATTTTTCATTCTTTTCAACTGAGAGGTGCTTTGCACTCCCCCTCCCACTTGCCCACCAAGGGCCCCACCCCTCCCTCTCCCCAATTGCCCCCCCCCCCCCCCCCCCCCCCCCCCCCCCCCCCCCCCCCCCCCCCCCCCCCCGCGGGGCCCAAATTCCTTTTTTTTTTTGTTTTTTTTCGAATTTTAATAATTTAATTTACTATTAACTTTATTTATTTAATTACTCGTTTAATTTGGTAATGGATTAGGCGTCCTTTGACCTAGTTTTTTAATTTCTATTTTTAAGACTTTTGTTAATTTGTAGTGTGTAATATATTTTGATGAAAGAAGTTTAAAAAGTAAAAAAATTATGACCGAAAATAATAAAGTTCTAAACAGAAAAAAAATTAAAACAGACAGATCTTTTGATTGATTTATCTCTTTTCGAACTTTATGCAAGTTTCCTTCAGTTTGTTTACATGAGGCTAAGACAGTTTGGTTAATAAATAAGATAATTGGTGTCATTATATATGGGAGATGATGATGAAGTTTTAAGCAAATTTATAATTAGGTGAGGATGATGAAAGAGCTGATATTCAAACTCCATAGCACGATGATTAATCCTCTGTCTGCGAGCTTTTGGGTGTAGTGTTTTTTTTTTAGATGGGTGATTGTTGTTTGGTTGGTTGTTTTCTCTGTGGATGGGTGGGAGTAATTCTTGGTCTTGGTTGGTATCTTGTCAGCCTTGGATGGTTGTTATTTTCGTTTCGGATCATGGCAACATATGATCATTATTTTACATGGGGGTGCTTTGTTGGCATCTTGTCAGCCTTAGGGGGTTGTTATTTTCTTTTCGGATCTTGGCGGCATATGATCATTGATAAGCGTGGGGGTGCTTTGTTGGCTTGTTTCTGCGCCGTTGTGATGCCTCGTGTTTACGATCTTTTTTAACCTTTGTATTTTGTTGTAAAAAAATTTTCGTTCATCTCTTTCCATGTGCTTGAGCCAATCGTTAGTTTATTTTATTTTTCTCTTTTCCCCTTTCTGATTTGTTACAGTTTATTTTCTTTAGTGTAGAAAATGCAGCTTCACGTTAGTGTCAAACGTATATTCAACCTAGCTTGTGTCTATATGGAAGCAAGGACAGCTTTCCTTGTTCCGTGGCCATAAAGCAAAAAACAAAATCCACTAGGATGTTTTATTTCTGATTTTCTAATTGTCTCGAATAATAGTCCTTTGACATTTCTTTGCATGAGAAAATAATTTAATCCGGTTTTTTGGCTTTACTAAAAAAAATTTGAGTTTTGACCATAATTTTATACTCGTTACATTCGTCTCGTCAAGAGAAATCCAGAAACCACAAAATCTTGATGCAAAACTAACAAATGCAAAAAAAAAAATTGAATAAAGACAACGAAAAAACCAATAATCCGGATTAAGTTTTTTTGCCAAAGGAGCCCGGTATTCATTCTTTCCCTACGAAAAGTTGTATAATTTTCAGATATTCTATGAGCAATTGGGCACGTACATTATAAGTAAAAGCCCATTCCCTAGTAATTAAATAATTGAATGAATTAATATAAAGAAAATAGTTAACTAAATAAAAGAAATAAAGTAATAAAGAAATAAATTAATAAATTACGCGCGTGACAGGGGTGGGGCCGGGGGGCAATTACTTGCAAATGTAATTTGAATAAACCAAATTAAATTAGTAATTAAATAAATAAAGTTAATAGTAAATTAAATTATTAAAATTCGAAAAGAAAAAAAAAAAAAAAAGGCCGGAAAAGGGGGGGGGGGCAAATGGGGAAAGGGGAGTGGGGCCGGGGGGGACGCGGGTTGTCAAGGGGGGGCGGGGGGCACGCAAAGCAATTTGCTTTTCAACTTCACATTTTCTCTCATTCCAACCTTTCAACATCATCCAACAATAATCATGACAATCCCTTCTTTCAAATGTCAATTTTTATTGACTTTCATTCACATTATTTTTTACAACATGAATTAATTAATTAATAATACTAACATTTTTTGTTGCTAGACCCCGAAAAAAAAAAAAAAAAAAAAAAACCCCCTCCATTAATCACATTTCGTTGTCACCCCTATTTACGTATCTCCCGAGCTCCTTTGGGTTTTCCGCCACTGAGAATACCAGTTATGGCGACAACCAGCATCGCTCCAGTTTCGATCACAGGTAGTCTCTTCATGTTACGATTCCGAAGTATTTCGATGCGGTTTTGCTCGTTTGTCTGATTTCTAGGGATTTTACTGTATCACTCTGTGGATTTTTCCGATGCTCTTCTTTTTTTGATTTTGTTATTTTGAAGGATTATGTATCCCCCAGTAATCATTGCATTTGATTGATTAGTGTTCACTCTCGGGTTCAATCGGCAGTCCTTGAATGCCGTAACCTTTATGTTTTAGAAATCACTTCATGAGAACTGATGTATAGAGAGGTTGGCATCCGATTGGTGAGGTCCATGCGAAGAGGTCATGGGTATTTGGTAATTTCATGTGGCTGGAAGTTATGGCCCTTTCGGATTGGAAGGGTAGTCCATTGGCCACTAATTGGACCTACTTGGGATATTAACTAGGCACTTGTAGAATATTTAAGGACGTGATTTTTCATGAGCCTTGTGACTTTTCATTTAGGGAAGTTTGACCACATATTCAATGTATACAATCATTAGATGATACATTCATCCAATCCAGAGCATCTCCAGTGCACTCTCTAAATTTGGCTCGTACAATGACTCCTAAAGCGGACACAAGCAAAAATGGGGTCCGATTTAATATGCTAAGAATTTACTAATTTAAGAGCATCCCCAACAAGACTCTCTAAAGAGAGATTTTAGCTATAATAGACAGGCAAGGGTCAAATCAATGCTACAACAGCCTCAATAAAAGACTCCCTATTTTACATAGATGAATAGTGCCTCCCCAAATTCCTTCCCGTTTAGGGAGGAACTATTCACTACCTTCTTTTTCTCTCTCTTTCTCTTTTTGACAATAGAGAGGATTGTTGGAGTTTTGAAAGAGATGTGAGTAAGTAAAGTGAAAAATGTGCACTGTTCACTTCTATTTTTAGCTCAAAATTTACAGAGACTGTTGGGGATGCTCTAAGCGTGAGGGTACTCCAATGGACTCCCCAAAAATTGGCTCCTAGAGTGTGTCCTAAAGTCTATTTATGCACACAAAATGTAAGTGGGTCCTCCATTCCCCCTTCTCTCTTCTCTTTAACTCTTTCTCTTTCTTTTTTTTCACTGCCAACTCCCTCCCTAAACTTCACACACCAACTAGGAGCAACTTTGGGAGCCTATCTTAGGGGTCACCGTAGTGAGTCCATTGGAGCACTAAAATGAAGTAATATTTACTAACTTTGTCCATGTCACCCAGGAAGGAACTATTTTAGGAGCCAACGGGAGATCCTCTAAGGAATATCTTGGGAATAGGAGTAGTTATTTGCATTTGACACATGCTTAGGAGTGTAGAAATTGATGTACTTCAAGAGTTTGAAGGTATAAATGATTGAATATATGAAAAATTCATGCAACTTTATTCTTTAAGATTGTATGATGCAATCCTTTTCATTGGTGTGATGCTAAAGAGTGTGATGCCTTTGGTAACGTAGGTGTGAGGCCTAGATCTATCTTCTTAAAACCCTTCTTCTTATCTTCTCGTTTGCTATTTCACGCCCACTGTTCCCAGCCCCCAAAACAGCTCATTTCCTTAGTGTTTGACCATCCTTAACCCTATTCCAAATCTGTACGTCACCTATTGGTGTTTTTTTTTTTTTCTTTTTACTTTTTTTTTGCTTGTAATTCTTTAGGACATTTGAATGGAAAGGACTTACATTGGAGGATGTATGGCGTGTATACCAACGGATTGTGTTGGACTAGGAGCATCTCCGGCCCTAACCCAACTTTGGTTAAATTTGAGTAAAAGTTTGAGCAAAAGCTTCATTTAGTGTGAAGTATTCTGGTGGACAAACTCAAATGTAAGGACAAATTTGAGTAAAAAGCTTCATTAATGGCATACTTGTGACTTGTGGAGAGCCTTAAAAAATTTGGATGCAAATTTGAGTCACCCTTGATTTGGTGAAAAAATTGAGAAAAACTTAATCTAGTATGAGTTTGAGTCAAGGAATGGAGTGAATCTAGAGGGTTTTTACTTGGAACTTGGTTCTAAGTCAATTAAAGAGTGAGGGCTGGAGATGATGTTAGACTTTCTGGAAATTTGGGGTGGCTGTGGGCCTACCTGCATCCAGTGTTCTAAAAGTCTGCCACGCCGAGTAGTCCCCGCCTAGGCACTAGGCGGTGGTCCAACGCCTAGATTAGGGAACCGACTAGTCGGCGTCTAGGCGCTAGGTGGCCCTTTACTGCCCAACTAGCGCCTAGTGATTGTTAGAACATTGCCTGTATACAATTTGTGTGCCTTCGGTTGCAATTTGCTGGACATCCGCAGTCAGCAGAAGAATATTTTATTTTCCACTTTAAGATCATGTTTCAGATGAAATTTTTCTCGCTAGGTACTAGGTAGATGCTATTCTGTATATTGAGAATTTTTCTACTGGAAATTTCTCAAATTTTCCCACTTCCATTCGAGGAGCATATGACAGTTTTTAATAATGGCAAGTTTGTAATTTGTGGTCAGGTGGAGCCCATCTCAAATCACACAAGTTTCGGTCCATGAAGTGCAACACATTTGGCAATCCATCAAGATTGACAATTCCAAGGAAATCAAGCCGACGAAATGCCAACCAGAAGCTAATTGCCCGCGCAGAGTTAAAGTATGGATTGTTTTCTCTAATATATGTCAAAGGACTTTGAAGTTTAGTAAGGTTCTAATCTTGTCATTTTAAGGAATAAAAAATGAAGACAGAAAAAAAATAGGTTGTAGAGTTCGTTACTCTCTAAATGGTTCTTTTAAAGGTGTAAGATTTAATTTTCACGACGCCATTCCGATTGTGAATAGGCCAGTCAAATTTGATGGACACGCGGGCAACGGTGAACGGTCATACTTTAAAATCAAGATTTGGACTAAACGACGTCGAGGAAAAAGTTAACTTACCTTTTTTTTTTTCTTTTTTTTTTTATCTCTTCAAGCACAATTAAGGCCACAGAGAAGTTTGGTGTTAGATGCAGTTCTTGAAAAGAGGCAATTATGTTGCATAATAGCTATGGAGCACAAACACTCCATCATGGTCATAGCAGTTTCCAAGATGCTGGGTTTGGTCTATTATAGGGATCTGAATCCCCTTGTCTTATCATATTTCAAATGCTTTAACCAGGTCTTAGATTTGTTTCAGAAGAGAGAGAGAATATGGGTTGTCTGGATGGCCCGTTGAACTTGAATGACTTGATTCCTTTCATGGCATTTGAAATTCCTCATGTTGAATGGATCAATTTAGATACATGGAATGTCTGCAACTTATATTTTTTCATTTTAAGGAAACCTAGGGATGATGATAGAAGCAAATTGGGCAGTAAAGTTTCTAATTCTTTGCTTGGTTCCTTTGAAAATGTTGGGTTTCTATGTCGAGATGCCATGCAACTTGAACGGGCAATTCAAATTTTATAGGCGCCTAACAGAGTGTTTCTTTTTCCCTAAAACCATTTAAGATGTATTAGTGAGATCAAAAGAAAGGTTTATTGACTTTTATGTCTCCTCAGGCACCATTTTTCCAGTTAGGAAAGCTCTAATGTTAGAGGGGCTTCTTTGAAGAGAGCTGATTATGTTGTATAACAGAAATGAAGCCCATCATATATTTTAGATTCATTAGTAACGTCCAATTCGTTAGATACGTGTTGATCACTCCACATAACTTATCTTATTTGTGATGATTTTGGTTGGACACATGAGGGGCATGACCCAGACTGTTGGATATTTCATGTGCCCATACCAGACACATATCATGCCAATTTGGTAACAAGGGCTGTACCGTTCATAATTGAAAAGTAAACCGAGTTTAAGTTTGTTGGTGGAGTAGTGAGCAGGTGAGTTGCTTGTATTTGTTGCATGTATGTTAGTAAGTTGTTGTACGGTGTCAAGGAAGTTTTAAGTTATACATTCAAACGATAATGAGGTTTAATGGTTTTATATGCTTTTGTTATTTTTACTGGTGGTGTATGTTAGTTCTTATAGATGAAAAATAGAAAATAGAGAAGTTATATTTCTCCTGTCCATCTCAACTCGTGATTTGTGGAAAATCTGCATGCCCTGCTTGTGTTCCTTTGCTATATTGGTGTCCATGCGACATAGTGTAGTGGTAGAACACCAGGGTAACTTTGAGAAATCATTTTTGAGCTGGGCCAAGATGCTGGTTGGCTTTGTCTCTAGCTACTGGTTTTCTTTTTGTGCTTTATAATGCTGATTCTTATTGGTTTGATTGCTACCTTATCAGATCAAAGTACTATGCTCAAAGTACTATGCTTGGTTGGTTTTAACTGTTTCCTTTGATGTATGATGTATGCAGTGAGAGTAGAGGTGGAGGGGGCAACTTTGTTGCAGGTTTTGTTCTGGGAGGTGCATTGTTTGGAACTCTAGCATATGCTTTTGCTCCCCAGGTGATTGTTATTCCTCTCCTTTGATGGTTTATGCATCGTATATGATAGGGTTTTGTCATTATTACCACAAGGCAAAAGGCCTATACAGAAAATAGAAGGCCTGATTGGCTGAGCATCCTATGAGTGTGTGATTTCAAGTTTCAACGGAGCTATCTGATTAGAGGAATCTCCTACAGCTACAGTTGTACAAAGAGGACAAGAGATGGGTTCTTGAGTCCGCTCATGCGCTTCTCAATGCTTGGGAATGATGTTTTGTTCCAATCAAATCACCACATCAATATAGCTGGCTCAAGAAGCCATGCCTTCCTCTTGCTCTTCCCAATCCCGCCCCCCTACCATCCCTAAAGACACGCCTTGTCCCAACTCACACTAGGCAACCCAGTACCTACAAAACAAATCCTTAGCCACCCAAGCTTTCTGTTGTCATCTCCAGCCATTAGTACTGCAGCTACTGCTGCTTTTCCTACTTGTAATTGGTCTATGGGTTTGGCAGTTCTATTTGTTACTCTACAGACTACAAGCAACATTGCATTCTTCCCTATCAGTTAGGTGAAAAGGTTTTTCATTTATCAAAATTAATGTGCAATTGTGTTCATGTTGGGAATATGTTCCCATGGACTCTCTTGTCATAAATACGGCTTTCCTTCACACAGCTGCCTCTAGTGTGATATGTGTCAGTGATCTTTCTCCTGATTTATCTATTCCTTGTCATGGATTTTGTATCAGTTTGGATCTTATATCTATTTAATGTTGTAACGGAATGAGAGTGATAGTATAATCATTTTAAAACTAGAGTTTATTGTTCCCAACCATTGTAGAGCTTTTCTTAATTTTATTTATTTTCCTTTATCAATAGTGGTTCGTACATTGTAGTATTTTTTTTTGCATCTTAATTATTTTTGTTACATTTTACTAGTATCTTCTTTGCAAAATAAGTTATCATCCCTTTTCTTTTTCTTTCTTTTGAATGGCTGTGTTCAGTTCAGTTTTTCACTGCTCTCTCTCTTTGTGGTCATCGAAGCATTTATATTATTGTGCGTTGCCCGATTATTTATTGAAGTTGTCTGCGTTTCCTAGTGTGCAAATGACTACTCATCATAACTCCCTCTTTCACTCCGAATGTTTAGATCAGAAAGGCAATCCTAAATGAAGATGAGCATGGCTTCCGGAGGCCCAGGCGACTACCATATTATGATGAAGGCTTAGTATATGATGACCGCTTAGAGGTGATGATGATGGTGCTAGTTGTTTTGCATTGCATTCCAACTTGTAGTATGGTTTACTTTTCTCATGATTCTTTGGTTTTCAATTTTCTTTTCCTGAAATGCAGAATCCTAAGCAGAACTTGAGTTCAAAAATTCGCGAGCTCAGTGCTGCCATTGACATTGCCATTGACAGGATGTATTCACGGTTGAAAGGTAGCAATCATATGCCTACTGTACCAACTGAAAATAAGCCCGAAGAAGCCACCACGTAAGACGTGCTTTTGTTTGTTGAATGATAATCTACGACTCTTGGATGATTAGTTCAACTGGTTGAATCTGTACTTCTGTAGTGTGAAACTCGGGGAAAATTGCATCATAGATGTCCACAACATTTTGTTTGCTGTTAAGTTTTGTTTTGGCTTTTAAAAACAGGTATTATCTGCTATGTTTTTCACATAATACATGACGTGGATATTGGTTACCGTTTTTCCCTTCTATTCATGATGGTTGTCTTGAGCAACTTCTAAGTATTGTTCGGTTTCTTATTGGTGTTCATACACAATTTGGAATTCCTGGTTCTCAGCTTAATTGATTTCTGTTAGAGTTTGTCCCGCGTTGGTTAATTATAACTTCCAAAGCTAGTATATGAACCGGGGCGGCCTCTCCACTCATTGTCAATCAGTTTTAAGTTGGATGCTTTAACATGGTATCAGAGCTGGGCTTTTGGAGGATTCTGGACTAGACTCTCTTGGTTATTGCCCCGTTGTTTGTGCCAGAAGTGCACCATGTTTTGTTATGATCCCAATGTTGTGGATCCGTTGTTTACCTCTCCACCTGCGGGTCAGGGGTCGCACGTGCAGAGGAGTGTAAGAGTTTGTCCCACGTTGGTTAATTATAATCTCCAAAAACTAGTATATGAGTCCGGATGGCCTCTCCACTCATTACCAATTGATTTTGAGTTGGATACATTAACGATCTCTATTCATGGTTGTAATTGCTACTTTTTCTTATGGGCTTGTGTTGTTGCATAATGTCCAGCACTGGCTCCTTGGAGACGCTTATGCAATATTTACAGAAATAACATCAACAGCCTCTTGGTATCTGAACACACAAACATAGCAACCAAACCAAAGATTCTTACTGTTACATAATCATAAAACCAACCCGAAGATTCTTAATGTTACATGATCATCGTCAATGCCACGTGTACAATAATTATTGCACAACTAAAAACAAGATAAACACCTTATTAATGCAACTTGCAGCGCTGAGGGATGGAAAGGGCTGCTCAGTACTTGATGACAACCTTGATGCAGTCTGGCTGCTTCATTACCTTCAGTGCGTTGTTTATTTCGTCCAGTGAAACTTCGTGAGTCAAAAGCTCCTCGAGATGGAGTTCCTGTTATAAACACCTTGTTAGATCCTTTTTACTTAATATCAACAAGTATTTGACTTCAATCTAGATAGCGAACGTAACACAAAGGCAAAAAACTGAGACATTGAAGTATTCAAGTCCTTCATCCCATGCCTGATGCTCCACGCCTTTAGGTGCAATATTCTTTGACTTTGATGTATATTTTTGACTAATTCTTTAAAAAGCCATACACTAAATTTCTCTCCTTTTTAGGTAGCTGGAATCCCTACTAGGTTAAGTCAATCATGGTATTTTTCCTAGTGATATGTCTAGGTTTAGAGCACAACACAAAGTGACACAAATAGGAATGTACCTTATTCAAGCATTTGTCAAATATGATGGGCAGGTCTGATTTGGTTCTAATCCCACCATAGATGGAACCCTTGAGTGTCCTACCACACAAAAGGGGAATGAAGTTGATCTGGCCGCTTGTCTCGTTCCCTGCACCAATCAATACGACTGACCCTATCCCCTGAAGTTCACAACAACACCCGTTAAGCATTTATAATGACACTTAAGTTGATTGCTTTGATACTGGAGCATTTAAATAAAAAGTGATATTCAGATATTCCTACTGATAATTATGATAACGATATTGAAAATCCGAAAAAGTAGGATTTCTGTATCAGCTTGCCCTATGTTTCTAGAGTTTGCAGTACGTACTTAGTCGGATAAGGTATAAAGCTCTATGCTCACCAGGATACGAGTTCTCATGAAATATGGGTATATAGTATATGTACATGGATTTGAGTGTACATCTACAGCCTTTGCAAGAGCAGCTTGCACGGATGCGACACTGCGTTTAGTCATACCTCATGGTGTGTAATATGCTTTCATTGGTGCAGAGTGATGGTCTCAGAACATTGATCAATTTTTCGTATGTTAGCCCGGCCGTTGGAAAAGGTCATTTGTGGAATGTGATGGCATTGCTTGCTTACCACTTTCGAGGATTCAAGGGCCTCATTGAGCAAGGATGCAACTCCCGTGCACTCGAAGCAGTAGTCGACACCGAGACCACCTGTCAGCCCATTGATCAATTCCGAAATACGTTTATCCGAATCCTTGGTGGGATTTATGAACTCGGTCATTCCAAACGCCTCCCCTTTTGCACGTTTCTTCTCGTTTATGTCCACCCCTATTATCCTGGCTGCCCCCTGTGTCCGAGCTCCCTCTATCACCTGCACTCAATTCATTAATGCTGATTACGTATGTATACGTTCGCTGCTGCATATCGATTTGTATTGGTTTGTTTTCTCAAATTGTTTATCTTAGGTAGATGGAAAACCAACTCATATATATAGGTAAGGTAGTAGCTAGTGTTTTACCCCGAGTCCAACAGCGCCGAGGCCAATAACAGCGACGGTGGATCCCTTATGAACGAGGACTTCCCTCCATGTGGAACCGAAACCGGTGGTATAGCCGCAGGACATGAAGCTGCCATGGGCGAGTGGGATCCTGGGATCGAGCTTAACAACATAGTTGGCACCGATGACAATGTACTCGGACCAAGTGGAGCATGTGAAGTGGTGGTAGATTCTCGTTCCATCGCTGGTTGACATCCTCGATGTTCCATCGGGCATTAGCCCGTTGAAAGGCAATGGGTGCGTGTGACATAGATTTGATTTTCCTGAAACACAGTTGTCGCACTTGCCACATTCCCCTATGTAGGTTGGCATCACTATGTCTCCTTCTTTCACCTCCGTCACTCCTTCCCCAACACTCTCCACCATCCTGCAAATCTAGGTCAGTTTTGCAATCTAGAGAGAGAGAGGGAGAGAGGGAGAGAGAGATTACCCGACACCTTCGTGACCAGGAATTCGGGGGAACAAAGGCTGAAAAGCAGGAAAGAAACACAAAGATTAGGGAATATAGAGAGTCTCACGTCAGTGCAGGTAACTGTAAGCGATCGACATGTATGTGGAAAAGCAAGTAGAAGGACGAAGAAGAAGAAGAGGAGGTTTTAGAGGGTGCTAACTATTGGAAGGCCATTGCAGCAAAGGATGTCTGTGTGGCAGAGGCTTGCACATAGCATCTTAATCCTAACTTCAGAAGCTTTTGGAGGGTCTACTTGTATCTCTTCCACCTTCAGTGGTTCCCTAACTCCCCACAACACTGCCGCTGAAAAAAACATGACAAGACTAGATGTAAAATCGATACGAATCGGAAGATAGATGTTTACTTCTTCGGCGTAGATCGAGGAATCCCGGCCACTGGTGCCTGTCGGCTCATCTGGGCCATCCATCCATGTATTGGAAGGGCCAGATCTGTTGGGTTTGTTCGGTGGCATTTTTGAAATTTTGAGAACAGATCTAGGCCGTCCAAAACACGAATGGACGGTCCGGATGAGCCAACGGCCACCACGTGGCCTTGCCATCTAGTGCCCACCCGGCACTGATATATTTCTCTCTCGAGGGACACAAATGTTGATCTCCAAGTACAAAATTTCACTCTTATGATCTCCATAAACTTTCCTATATCTTCCCTTTCCCTCCGGCCTTTTCACGAGCGAAAACATATTTAGACATATTTAGGTGCTCCTGCACTTCTCCACCACACATTGATGTGCGTTCCACCACAAAATGTGCGGCGAAAAGGGACTCTAGAGCATTTGCTCGAGCAGTACTGAAGGTTTAAGTGTCCAATCTCCATTTTTTCCTCTATTCTAACCAATACCCAAAACAAAAGACATTAAGCCAAAAACTTACCTTTGCATGTTATGGTCTTTGAGGTGGCCTTAGACATGGTGTAGAGAGAGAGGGTTTGGGGTTTTGATGGGAGTGGCAGTGAAGTCACTATGTAATAAGGCACCAACTTCTCACTTGCTCTATGTTTTTATTTATAAATGGCTGTCAAATCTTCTTTTGGGAAGAAGACAAAGTGTTGACATTTTTGTTATCTGCCAATAATTCATTAGGTGGCATGAATCATGAATGGCTTACAAATCTTCTGTTGGGAAGAAGACAATGTCTTGTCATTTTTGTTATATGCCAATAATATATTAGGTGGCTCATGCGCATCGCGAGCACCATTTCTTTATTATTGTAGAAATAGATTCGGACAAGTTTCTTCATATATAATTCATAGGAGGACCACCAGGGGTGGTAGCCAGGGGGGTAAGGGGGCTTACTCCCACGTGGTTTGCCCGGGTTCGAGTCGTACGGTCGACGCCCACTCGTTCCCCTTGTGTGCCGGCTCCCATCTTGCCTGCCTTTGGTGGTGGAGGGGTGACGGGCTGCCCTCCCGGGTATTATCCAAACATTCCTCTCCGGTTAAGTGCTCCTATGGTCACGCTTAGGGAGGGGAGGCTACCCCGGTCACCCCCTCTTAGCCTTTTACTGAGCAAAAAAAAAAAGAATAATTCATAGGAGGAGCGGAGTATGGGATGGCAAGGATGGGAGTAATGGCAATCTTGGTTGGTGGATATCTGAACCGATCGTGACCGATCTGGACGGTTTTTATTCGATTTTTTGACCGCGAGTTTGGTTTTTTATTTGTGATTTGGAAAAACAGACGGGATTCGGTTTGGGTTCCACTTTACGCAGTATTTTCACCGATATTCGAATCGGAACCGAACTGTGATGTATGTTTACACAATTTAGGACACAGCCCAAAGGTTTGAAGCAACATTGAGTAAACCCTCTTCTTGAACTATCTGTCATTGCATTAAATTAGATTTCAGAAGCTTACATTTAGTGAGGTGTCCTTATCTCTCGCAAAGACCCACAAGTATTTGTCGTTTATGTTAAACCATTGGTGATTTTTTTTTTAATTTTTAAAGGTACAATACCGTATCCGTAGGACGTAAAGTTAATTGTTAGTTGTTACAACGGGAGTTGAGCATGCTTTCTGTAAAGGCTCGAACGCAAGATACGGAGTATCTTTCTTGGAAGGAAACGTAATGAACCAACCATTCTAGCCTTCTAGGTGTTGTATTCGGATAAGTGGTGTATTTGTGGAGTTATTGCAGAGCCACATGCAGTGTTGTAAAAATAGCTAGGCAGGTTTGGTTAAACATGAAAGTTGATTTATATTTTGTCTTTATTTAAAATTTTCCGTATTTGTTCGTTTTGCGTCAATTTTTTTGACTTATTGATTCATCTCGACAAGAGAAATCGGAAAAACAAAAAATTTAAGCCAAACTTAAATTTTTTTTAATAAAGACAAAAATAAGCCAACTTTAATGATTCCTCTTGTTGAAACAAACCAATAAGTCAAAAAAATCACCACGGAACGATAAAATGTGATTTTTTTTTTCCTTAGTTTTAGAAAGTCATTTGTTTTGGGCTTAGGCCAAAATAAGTTTAAAAAAAAAGCTTTTTGCTTTTCTTCTAATAAGTCAAAAAACAAAAAAACATGCTTAATGTTTTAGGGCAAAATAAGCCTTAATCATATTCCTTATCATTTAAAGATTTTGGGTGTGTTTCTTGTACAGTAAGTTTTTATTTTAGCAAATATTAATTTTAGGCTTAACAGATTTTATTAAATGGAAAACTAAGCTATAAATAATGGTAAGGTTGTAATGGGTTCTCAATTGATCAAGATTGCATGCAGAATATAATTTCTGTGTTGGATCGCATTTTGTTTGTCGGATTAGAAACATTGCACGAGAGGAAACGTCGAGTGCCGTGGTCAAATGGGAAAGGTTATTCAAATGTCTCTGGGGATAAATTTTCCAGTGTCGGGGCCTATTGTCCACGTAGTACCCGCTTGGTAATTTCAATCGTCCAAAGCGCGATCCAACGGTCTGGAAGAGGAGAGAGAGTGGTCTGGTGAGAGGAGAGAGAGGGAATCAATCTGGACCGTCCAAAAGACTTTTGGACTGTCAAGATCGTGCTCGGCATGGACAGATGGTATCCATTCAATACCTAAAATTTTTTCATCTCTAGGACACTACCGCGCGGTGCCCCTCTGCCTCATATTTCGGTGTCCTAGGCTGAGGGACAGAGGCTAATAGTAATAGGGGTGGAGGTGTCATATGCCACTCCCTGTTTCAAAAAAATATTAACATTGATGGAAGTCGATGTAGTACTTTTCGGTACTCAAATAACTTGATTTTTCACAAATGTAATGGAAATATAGTAATTGGAAAAATAAATGGTTTCGATTATATACATAATATATCTTTGGTTTTCATTTAAAGATCACGAGATAGTATAATCAAGTCCTTGTTATTTGTAACAAAAAAAATGAAACTCAAAACAAAGCTTGATTTTATGGGACACATTCGCTTTGTATTTTCACAAGCAAAATACAACAAAGAACAATGTTATAAGTACACCACTTGTACACCCCAAATACACATCACCCTAATATGGCAAATGAGGAGAAGCCACATCAGGGTGGTGTGCATTTGGAGTGCACAAATGGTATACCCATATCATTTTCCATGTATATATTATCAGCGGACTTCCATCGAAAAGTGCAATCCCATTAACAAAATCTTGGCTCCGTCCCGCATTTATGTATGCATTTCACGAACAAAAATGATATGGGTACACTTAACTTGTACACCACATGCACACCAAGGTGATGTGGGTACACCCAACTTGATTGGGTACCGCTGGGCACTGAATAATCTGTCAGTGGTAATGTGGTATGGGGTGACACGACCCATACTCCTACAGTGGGAGAAGTTGTTTGTTGGTGAAGATAGAAATGATGGGTGGGAACATTAATACTCCATTGGATAAGGATGAAATTCATCCGAGAACTGCTAGGGGTACAACCCCATTTTGCACCGAAAATGCACCCCACGCCTTCGGGGACCCGCTTTTGGGTCCCACACGAGTGATCCGAACCGTTCATTGTTCTTAAAACATTTTTCCGAGGGGGCCCACCAAAAATCAGCTCAATCGGACGGTTAGAAGTGCTTGAACCAAATTCTCACCGTTTCAAATTAAACGGTGAGAATTTGGTTCAAGCACTTCTAACCGTCCGATTGAGCTGATTTTTGGTGGGCCCCCTCGGAAAAATGTTTTAAGAACAATGAACGGTTCGGATCACTCGTGTGGGACCCAAAAGCGGGTCCCCGAAGGCGTGGGGTGCATTTTCGGTGCAAAATGGGGGTACCCCCAGGTTTTCCAGTTAAAACTCCTATCAAGTTGCCAACAATTTATCCTAAAATAGGAATTTTCATTGAACGATTTTGATAAAATCTACTGGACGATTTTGATAAATTAAAAAATTAATCTCGAGTATTTTTTGTTTTTATATCATTCGATGAACACAATATCATTATCGCACAGTATAATTTACCATAATTTAGCGTTCTCGGAATAAAATTTATTCTCACATTTTAGTTCTTGTTGAAATTTTATAATTTTTTTAAGATCATCTATAAAAGACATACGCACAATATACTTCAAAATAGGAGTTTGGGGACCTTGCCCCCCGGCCCTGTGTAACCCCGCCCTTGTTCTTGGATTTATGGGTATGACAATTCTAAAATGCATGTCACATCAATCTTTCTGGCGTAGTTCATGCTTTGGTTGGGAAAAGCTTTAGAAACCGACTATCCGTACGCACACATATGCACCGTTTATTTTAACAAATTAATGGTTCAAATCTTGATTAGTCTTTGACCGGTCAAGGAGCTTTTTTATTGGTCAAAGATTAAATAAAATCCAGACCGTCAAAGATGTTTTTGAACGGTGCATTCGTTTTGCGTACTCGTAGATTTTTTGAAATCTTTTTAGGCCATCTCCAAAATGGAGCTAACAAACAAATCAGGTCAGATATTACCATGTTGACAAAAAAAAAAATAATAAATAAATAATAACGTCTTGAACAGCCTGTTGCGTCCACCATCTCAAGAAAGTAATGGCACGAAATACAATAACTTGCGCAAAATTATGTTAACGTGATATTATTTCATTAACAGGTGAAAAAAAACTGCTTTATTCAATAAAACATTGTCACCTTAATATATTGTCACCTTAGTGGAGGTGCGCAAGTTGGCCTGGACCACCCAATTATCAAAAAAACAAATATATTGTGCACATGTTATCGTGGAGGGTCGACCGGAGGCTAATTTTAAGGTTTGAGCTCCTTACGTACTTTTAAGAGCAAACAAAATAAATGGGAAATCAACCTTAAAAAAAAAAAAAAGGTACAAGGGTTGATTAAATGATCGAAAATAGTGAGCAATACAAGAATAAAAAGTGTATCACTTTAATATCAGTCTAGATTCTTGTATTTATTATAACGATAAAAAGAAGTAATTACGCTAACATAATGTATTTATTTTTCATACTTAGTGTAACAACCTATTGAATTCGGGGGCCCTTAATTTCAAAAAGAAAGAGGGCCTGAGGCACAAGCCTTCCTCGCCACGCCTCAGGGACGAGCCTGTTAATGTGATATTATTTCACTGACAATTACTAAAAAAACTATCAATTTACTCAATTGAAAAGAAATCTTACCTTTGCATGTTATGGTCTTCGAGGTAGCTTTACACATGGTGTAGGGGCTTTTTGGATTTTTCACGAATTAGTATTTAGTATTAGTGGAGTTCACAATAAGGCACCCTCTTCTCACTTGCTCTTTGTGTCTTTATAAATGGATGCAGTTGGGAAGAAGACAAGAATTTGTGGCCCTAATTGATATAATTTAATTATCTACTAATTATATTTTAGGTGGCTCATGCACATCGCGAGCACCATTTCTTTATTGTTTAATAAATTGATGAAGGGAATTTCGATTTGTTGAGGTTAAGGCTGTCCAGCGGATCATCCAATCCGCCAATCTGCTAAATCCGTCCAATCCGATCCGTCCGTTGACCCATCCGTGAATGTTCGGTTAGGTTCCGAATTGAGAATTTCTTATTTGGCGGTTCCGGATCCAGATCGGATCCGCTCAAGCCGCTCAATTATCCTTCTTAATCTGTCAAATCCGCCCGAGTGGATCGGATCGGATCGGTTCCGGATCTTAAAAACCATAATCTGCTCTGAGCGGATCGGATCGTTCGGATTCGATCCGTGGACACCCCTAGTTGAGGTGGTGAGGGAAGTAGGGCTAAATTGATTTTGGTTTTTATTTTGGATAAATCGACGAATTTCGGTTCTAGTTTGATTTTTTTTTTTTATAATATCCCCGCGGCAATCCAAACTCAAACTGAAACCGTAATGTATACTTACATAAATGTCTTCCCACGCACGTATGTGCTCTTTGTGCATTGAGAGTTTGTACGATGTCCATCTTGTGCAGAAGTCCGAGTCGAGAGTAAATACAAAGCGTCCGATACCACGTCACTTGCACACAATATAAATTGAATAAACTTAGACTCACTTAAAAGCTTAAGTATGTAAGCATGAGCCATCCAATGTTCTCTTGCACCCAAATAAATTGAATTTTCAATTTCAGTTCTGTTAGTGGGCCTCGGATCGAATTAGTGGAATTAGTGATTTGGGCCTCAAAATGGTATAATCCAAACTATTATGCATGTGGAATTGGATCGGTATGAGTGATTTTGGCCTCAAAATTGTATACAAGTAACACGCAAAAAAATTACTAATTTTGTTGGACATCGAGAGGTATATCGAAAATGGGTAAGATTTGGAGTTGTACTGACAAAACCTGAGTCTGATGGCCATGTTCGCCTATTTTTACCGGGCAAAGGTAGCAGTGAGTGATAGTTCAACGGTCAAACGTCCTCATACTTTGACGTGGCCTGAACCGATCACTCAGAAATGTTAAAATGGGTGCATCCAACGGTCTTGATGCTCAACTGGATGTGCCGAAGATATAGCTGGCCGATTGACCCATAAACGAGCTTTTGGGAGCTGCTTTCTATCAAAGTAAAGGAGGGAGGGCTATGGCCTCCTGAGATGGCATGTATGGCATTCATGCTACGCATATTCAAATGTTAAATATTATTTGATATTTGACTTACCGCGGCATCAGTACTTTGTACCGTGTCGGTTTACCTTTATCGAGAATCGCGTGTTCTACACGATAAGGCTATTTCTGATTTTTTATGATCTGACGTCTCCTTCCTGTGAGCGTCAACGTCATCTATTTGTTTTAATGAATAGGGATGGGGTAAAATCCGGTGTCAATAAGTATCAACATATAGTTCAATACAAGTCCCATGTACTATTATATATAGTTTAGATAAGCAGATAGAAATTCTGGCAATGATAGATACAGGAGTTAGTTAAAATTATATAGACAAATCATGATAGAATAATTTGAAGCATCGCTTAATGTAGAAGATGATTTAGGATTTGAAGAAGATTCGGCAGATAAGGAATTAGAAGGATACAATAACATAGAATGTGATCAATTATTAGATCCATAATTTTGTCTTAATAGTGTAGAAAAAATAAAAGGAAAAATAAATGACAGAAACAACCCAAATATTATGAGAAGATCCTATAAAATATTGAGAAATAAATAAGACATTAGCACATTAAGATATACAGAACCCAGACTATATGATCTCATGTCAACCATCATTTTAAGAAATTACATTTTGAGAAACTACTGGAAAAAAAAATCCAAAAGTTTACTGAAAACAAATATTTTTTACATTTTAGATTCCCCTCGTCGGGACGAACTAATAATCCTAAAAAAAAAAAAATATTTGATGCAAAACTTACAAATGCGATTTTTTTTTGAATAAATGACAAATAATCCGAAGAAATTATTTTCACCAAAACACCAATGGGCTTTCATATCCGAATGAACGACTATGATTCGGTGCTACAACCCTAACCCTGACTAAAGGGTTGTAGCCCCCAATCACAATCGTTCGTTCAACAATCAACAGTCTCAATTATTCTACATATAAATACTTATCTTTACGTGGAAAAAAACGTGACGGTAATCAGGACGTTGGTTACCGGATACGGCTGTGATTGGGGACTACAAGTCTACAACCCTATAGTGGCTTGGGGCACTGCAGGGTCCTGGCTCCCCTGAATCCGATCCCATATACCGACCAATTTTCCGGGACTCCGGGTCTCTTCTGTGCAACTTATGCACAGTATGGTGCCACACAATGAAACAATGTTGTTTTGTGGCCTGAACCGCGAGAAAAAATAAGAAGATGACAAACCGTCGTTTTGCTCCAAATTCGACAGAACAACCTGCTCTTTTTTTTTTGGTCGATGAAACAAAAGTTGAATATGCAAAAAGAAGTCGAAATGACATCGTTTCATTGTGTGGCACCGTGTTGTGCAAAGCTGCACAATAACGAACCCGCAACCAAATTTATGTCCCAACGCTCATTTTATTCTACAACTAGGTTCAAGGCATCGTGCGTTGCACGAGTGTGATGCCCGTGTGTTTTTTTGTTTTGTATTATAGGTTTGGGTGATTTAATTGGTGAATAGAAGAGGAAATGGTAATAAGAATCAAAGTATTTATATATGAGATTTTTAAAACCTAAAGCCGTCATATGAGATATCAATGCAGTTCTATCATCAGCTAGAACCCAGAACCCTCTATCACCAACATACCGATACGTGACCAACGGGCTACACGTTGTTTTCCATGCTTGTACAAGAAAGCAAAGAACAATTGGCTTTCAAAACAGAACCATCTGTCGTACAAAATAATACTCCTAATTAAATACAGTAATTTAAAACATGGGAGAAACTGTTTTTGGTTCTTGTTTCGACTAAACATGAGGAATATTAAAAAATTATGGTCCCCTGGAATACTAATATAAATGAAATCAGAACCTTGTTGTGAACATGATTTTTACTTCTATTGCAAAACAAAAGTTTCAGTCTCTGTGTGTTGTAATCACACACACACAGTTTTCTACAGTCCTCAGAAAATGATACCAGGAAAAAAAATGTTCCGCGAACGGCAACCAACCTGGGCATAGGGAATTGATTAAAAACTGAAACAGGGCATAGGGAATACTCTACAGAGGCAAAAGTAAGACGGGGAAAGGGATGAATTCTGCCAAAAGGTTAGCATCCACATGCTTGGAATGGATTGCTTCCATGCTCATAACGACTAAATCCAAACTCATATCCTCAGCAATCTCACTGATGATGGCTGTTGGCTTGTTCCCTTCCCCAAGCCGCTCTAACACGTTGAATTCCTGAAACCGACCTATAAATTTGGGAACCAGCAAGAAAATTAAGAATTGATAGGAATTTGACCATAAAAACTTGACCGGAATGGGGAAATACCATGATCCCAAGTTTCCTAATTTAAAGGTAACCATATGCCTCAGGAGGAACTCTCACACGATACACACGATGAAGGCTCCAGAAATTTTCTTTAGGGTGGTCATAGTTGAGTAACTTAAATTCTATAAATTCTTATTAAAAATTACATATAGGAAAATAGTTTAAAAAGAGAAAAAAAAAAAAAAAAGGCATTCACTTTTCCATATAGTTTTGTCTTTCTGTTTAAACAAATAGTTTTTCATCCTTCAATCGCTTCTCTAAACCGAAAACTCCTGCTCTTAAGAACAATGGGTTTGGGTTAGGCAGTAGTCTATCAAGTGTAAAAATTTAAGTGAGCTCGGTGTGCAAAATCAATGAAACTAATCTACACATAAATATGACAGCTTACGCCGTACACCGACCTTAAGACAAATGCCATCGTATGCTAGAGAGTTGGCTATCATGCTCAGGCAATGAGTCTTTCTGCTTTTCATCAATAACTGCAGATAACAAAACGTAGACATTCCTTGAGATATAGCAAGAAAAAGCTTCTTGGTCAACATTGGTTCTACCATTAAGTTTATGGAATTGCCAAAATCAGAACACAAATGTTATTAGAACATACCTACAACAGTAATATCAGCCCCATACTTTGTTGCCAAAGCAGCAGTAGTTGCTGCAGCCTGTTACAAGATTCAACCTCACGAATAAGAATGAGGTAAAGTGCTAATGACTGACAAGTGGTCAAATCACATTAGATTCCTAATATGCAACCTCATGAATATGGATAAATAAAATGAAGTGAGCAAGAAAGACTTCGATCTTTCGGATGAGAAATAGTGAAATACCATAGAAAAAAAGACATAATGGAAAAATAAACCTTGAAATATAAAATCACAATGTACAAAGATCCCACCTTTCTCGCCATCTGAGAAGAGCTTCCAAATGTGGTACAGGTGTACGTCGTGCCACCATAGCTAAGGAATTCAATACTTGTTCATAGGCAGGGTCGGATGGTCGAAGGTACTGTCCATCATGTTAATTTTGCACGCCAAAGCAATCAGCAAATATTATCAAAAACTATAGACCTGAATCAAATGGATAATCAAGAATGGTTGTTTGCAATTGGATAGTTTATCGTTGAGATTAGTATAGTTCTTGCATGATATTAGACAAACAATTTGCATACAATAAGCCAAAAAATCTAACAAAACTTGGGCTGAGATTTTTTTTAGGCTTAATGCAGCTACAAGGGCAACTCGTCAATTGCGAGCCCTGTATCTAAGCATCATGTCTCCGATTGCTCCAATTATTGTTCGATATCGAGTCATCAGAAGTGAGAAATCGGCAATAGGCCTAAGAGCAACTCTAGTAACTCTTGTAGGCCTTTCTCGTTCCTAAAACATGTTGAATACCAAATTTCAAGTTTGGAATCATTTCATGCTACCATAAGTACACAATCGAGGTACATATGGCATAATCTGATTCCAAACTTATAACTCTTGTATGCTTTTATCAATGACTTCTTTTTACCTGAGCGTTTCTAAAATTCCAGAATGGTAAAAGCCTAAATCTACAATTCTCTGCTGCCCATTCATAAGTTCATGGTAGTTGGAATAGCTTTGCGTTTCGGATGACCCTAAATGGTTAGTTCCTTCGTTAGAGAAACTATGAGATTTTTGGGTCCAAGTAGCTTTGGAAACATGGAATCAGAGCAACTACTGCTATTGTTCCACTGGTTTGGCTTTGTTTTTAATTTGTCCAATTGGGAGTAGTATGTGCAGTAGAGTATAAAGCTTATGATTTCTCCCGTCAAGAATTATGGGCCAAAAATGGCTTAAAGAACTGGGGGAAAGAAACTAATTTGAGCTAGACTCTACTTTGATGTATTTTTACTTCAAACAACAAGCATTTACCATGAGCTGAAATGAATACACCTTTTATGGCAACAATAATTTGCAACCTAAACCACAATCACTTAAAGCCACACGCAATTTTGAAGTAGAATAAGTAAACCCATATAAAGTATGAACCTATGTGAAAATAAAAAAAACAAACTTCGTTGCAATTCCACAGTTGCAATTCCACAATTATGGCACCAAAATTTCTAAGCTGTGCTTGAGCAGTTTCAATTCGAAGCCTAGCAAAATGGAGGAACCATAAGCTCTATGTTGATGCTCTTTTACTTTCTAACAAGCTTTTACCATATGCTCAAACAAATATAACTTACATACACGCAATAATTGGCCACCAAAACTGTATTCCCTTAAACCCAAATATAATTTTTAAGCAAACTAACGAAACCCATATAGCAGAAAAGCATAAACCTATGTGAAAATCAACAACAAAACCTATGTTGATGCTTTTTTTGGTCAACCCTTTACCATAAGCTAAAAGAAATATACAACATACACATTCAAGAAAAAATCGCAATGGAAACTGGATACACGGTACGCCCACGAGTATTTTGAAGTAAAATAAAGAAACCCATGCACCAGAAAGGCATAAACAATCAAACTTGGTTACAAATTTCTCTATTAAGGCATCAAAAAGGTCAAACCTGTGCTTGAGCAGTTTCAATTCGACGCCTAGTGAGAGGGAGGAACCGCTGCAGAGGTGAATCGACGATCGGTGGGAGTGAGAGAGCACAGTTCCATGGAAGATCCTCCATACCCGATCATCACAGCGAATATCCAAACCGCAGCCCTAAATTCGAGATGCAAACTCAAAGATTGAAATCCGAAATCGAAACCCTAGGTCTGTCAAGTTCGAAACAAACCCAGATCGAACCAGAGAGAGAGAGAGAGAGAGAAACCTTCAAAAATCGGCCGAAGTTTCGATTCCAGAGTTATCGATTTCGTCTTCGTCTTCAGCTTCTTCGTTCGGTTCTTCGTTCGCTTCTTCTCTCCACTCTCTCTCTCTCTCTCTCTCTCTAGCGTAAAAATGAGAAGAGGACACAGAGGGAAATATGGGAAAAGTTTGGAAGGGGTATTAGCAAATGGAAAAAGACCTTTGAGGACAACCAAATCAGCCGAAACTACGAAAATACCAACAGAGGGCAAATACAATCGAAGGGTAAAATCGTCCAAATTGAAAAACTCTTAATTGAAAAACTCTCTCTTTATTGGCCTTCGGTCTTGGATAAGTCTACATACACACTCTTTGGGTTACACTCGCTCACAACCTGCTGATGTGGCGGTGGGCCCCACCAGTTATTAAACTCTCCAGATTCCTTTCTCTTCCCATTCTCGTTCAAACCCCTTTTCCATTTATCTTCTTATGTACACATATAAATAAATAAATAAATCAACAAAATGAATGGTTGCTTCTGATTCATTCGAATAAAATTCACCGTGTGTACGAGAACTCTCTCCTTTTTCTAACCTTCTTCCCAAAGGAAAATTTGGATCCATTTTTACTCTTTTGCAATGAATACGACAACTACAAAAATTATATTACAATGGAGAGCGGTTTTTGTCCCAATTATCGTATTACATTTTATCTCTCTCCCTCTCTCTTTATACTTTTCCTCCACTGGCCCACCACATCCAAAATTTCGAACCTCTCTCCCTCTCTCTCTCTCCGATTTTCGAAATTCAAATCACATTCAAGCAATGCTAGGTACACAACAAAAATGGACAACAAGGTAGACAACACACTCACATGGTGTGTAGGCTCCGCACACACTACACAGTCAACTATGTGTGGAGCCCACACATTATGTGAGTGTATTGTCCACCTTGTTGTCCATTTTTGTTGTGTATCTAGCATTTTTGTTCCCCCTCTTTGAAATTCAAAGGATCGTAAAAAATGGGCACGAACACGTGCTTAGATTGCTCAAGTCGTGCCTTCAGACACGGGCACGACATGCACTAGTCTATATTATAATGGATAGCGATTTTTGTCTTCAGTCATCATGTTACATTGCATCCCTCTCTCTGCCAACTCACTCCCTTCATCTCTCTCTACCATTTTTCTCCACCGGCCTACCACACCCAAAAATTCAAATCTCATTTCTCTCTTTTACCTTCTCTCTCTCTCTCTCTCTTTCTCTCTCTCGAACTTTAAACCACATTCTCTCTTTTACCTTCTCTCCTTCCCCCTCTCTAAAATTCGAAGGACCATAAAACACGGGCACGGATACGTGCATGTATATACGCGTCGATTGCTCGTGCCGTACCTTAAGGTACGAGTACGGACATGCACTAGTATATATACATCTAAAACGCATACTGAAGATGTAGTATTACACAATGTGCCGCACATTCATTGTGCGGTACTATACAATATGCAACAGATGAAATGTGCGGCATTGTATAACAATTTTCCCGTGCGGTATGGTATAAGGAATAAAAACTAAGACATGCCATTCCCACAATGTATCCCATAAAAAATCGGGAAAAACCAATTTATTTAAAAAACTCTTCTAAGGGGTGCTTTGGGTAAAAAACCAAAAACCAAAAACCAAAAAACCACTTTTGTCCTTATTCAATTTTTTTTTGCATTTGTTAGTTTCGCATCAAGATTTTGTGGTTTCTGGATTCCTCTCGACGAGACGAATCTAACAAGTATAAAATTATGGTCAAAACTCAAATTTTTTTGAATAAAGCCAAAATAGGTGGATTATTGGCCAATAATCCAAGTATTTCGGCTTTATTCAAAAAAATATTTGGTTTGACCATAAATTTATACTCGTTAGATTCGTCTCGCCGAGAGGAATCTAGAAACCACAAAATCTTAACGCGAAACTAACAAATGCAAAAAAAATTTGAATAAGGACAAAAGTGGTTTTTTGGTTTTTGGTTTTTGGTTTTTTACCCAAAGCAAGTAGAACACTCCCTTAATTTTTGGTATATTTCGATAAAAAACTCGGATTTCAGATCCCATAGAGTCATAGACCGGCCGAATTCCTGATCCATCACTCATTCTCTTCTCCTCCTCCGCCTCTCCTCCCTGAATTGCCACTCTTTCCGCGGCTTCGCCGCTACCACAACTGAGTCTCCTGCCAACATACCCGACCACATCTGAACCTAGCCGTTGACCCGCCTCCCTTGCTTGGCTGGGGACAGCAACCTCTCCCAGATCATTACGATGGAGTGATCTATGCCATTGAACAATAGGTAAGACTTGAATTCGTAGCGAACCCATTCATTTATATATCTCAGAGCGTGTTATTGGAAATTCGGACGGATCTCGTATTTTATTCTCGTACTTGGATTTCAGGTGAGGAAAGCTTGGTGTGGTTCATTTGATTACTAAGATTTATCATAGAAGAGAAGTTTTTTTCTATAATTTCAAAAGAAATATGGCTGGCGGTGCTGCGGGCGGGTTCATCAATCGGGCTTTTGAATCTATGCTCAAAGAGTGTTCCAATAAGAAGAATGTCGCCCTCCAGACAGCTATACAGACGTATATAGGTTCGTATCTTTTTTTCCTCTCTGTGTGTGCGCGCGGACGCACCTCTGATCTTGTGAATTCCGTGCCATCCGTGCGGTCCCCAAGTTATCTTTGTATTTCTCTCTGCCAATTTCAACCATTATGTGTTTTTTGAATTTTCACTACAAATTCTGGTCTAGATCTAAGTGAAAGGGGAAAGGAAATCACCCCCAACCATCCACGTGGGGCTCAAGCCTGTTGGAGAGGTTGGGGCAGTACCACTTCGGCTGCAATGGTCTCGACGTTATGTTGATGATCTCCAATGTGATAGTTCTTGGTTGCATTACTGTAGTTCGGATCAGAGTATTTGGTGGATAAATAAAGACAAACAGCTTGTTGAGTCTTTAAGAAGGTCTCACTTTTAACTTGCATGCACACATCCATAAATGATACACGCATAACCTATTTTGAGTGTATCTGTAATCTTCATTGTTTAGGAGCGGAATGAGTGGTCACTTAATATATGTTCGAACCTCTCTACTCATTGCCTATTGGTTTTGAGATGGATATAAAGTTTTCACATGGTATCAGAGCGGAGCCCATTCCACCCCACATAAATAAAATAAAAAAAAATCACAATTCACACCCCATGATGACACGCTATCAAAAAAGCTGCACGATGATAGGACCCAAAAAGAAACACGGCTGCACGTGAGGGGGAATGTTAAGGAACAAGAGTCCCACATTGCTTAGGAGTGGAATGAGTGATCACTTAATATATGTTGGGACCTTTCCACTCATTGCCAATTGGTTTTGAGATGATGTAAAGTTTCCACATGGATAAGACTATTTGGTGGATAAATAAAGGCAAACAGCTTGTTGAGTGTTTAAGAAGGTCTCACTTTTAACTTGCATGCACACATCCATAAATGATACATGCATAACCTATTCTCAACGTATCTGTAATCTTCATTTGTGGGATTTCTCCTCTTAACGCATGTGTCATGTCATACCCAGACATTTTCTCTATTTGCTTTTGGATATCTTGGTTAGTTGAATGTATTTGCGCTCTTGCTCTCTCTGTAGCTCTCCATGGTCTCGCATCGTTTGTTATTGGTTTTCTTTATTGAGTTACAAAAGGAGGAGGTAGGTCATACAGAGGGGGTTTGGCAGTTGGTTGTTTTGGCGATGCTCGATTTGGGAATGATTACTCTGATTCATACTATTGTCCCTCAAAATGATAATTCCAAGCTGTTATGTACAAGGTTTACAACCTCGTAATGGTCTTCCTTCTTTTTGGCTTGACTGGATCATGTCAATCGGAATGCATGTTAGCCTTCATGAACTTTTTCTTGCCTTCAGATAGTACGAAAGAGGTCAATCAGCATGCGGAATCCAGTGAGGGAAATCAAATGTCAATTTTGGCTGGAGAACAGAGGTACTACACATAGACAGATTCTTTTTTTCTTTTGCATTGCCCCAACCACACGGGGCTCTGGTCTTGTTACTTTATGTTTCAGAGTCAATTGATCCCTCCATCTTTTGTATGGGGTGTATCTGAAAACTGTTTGGTGGTAGGATGAGGAGAATATATTGATAAGATTTTCCGTTCTTGGATCTCTATTTGCACCCCTTTTTGGTCTTTTTTTTTTCAGTTGGCTCATGGAGGTTGTATCTCTGGGTCATAGATATTTCAATGAATGAATACCCTAAATACAGTGGTGTTGCTTAATAACAAAATTCTGGCATGTTGGATCAGATTCAGGGTGTTCTTACAGTATGCATGAGTCTGTATTCTGTCAATATGCTTTTTGGTTTGTAGTTTTCTTTGAAAAATCATCTTTGATCAATTTTCTGGGTGTTTATTGACTCACTTTTGGTAGTTTGCCTGAAATCGATGCTGGAGTTGGTGAGGGTGCAATCGAGTCGGATCATACAACTACAGTTCCACAAGCTGCTGATGGGACGGAACAAATTAGCAAGGCAAAGGTAGAAAGAACAAATATTACAACAGCCTTGGCAAATGCTGGGCACTCTTTGGAAGGAGCTGAGACAGAGCTTGTTTTGAATCCGCTCCGACTTGCATTCGAGTCCAAGAATGTAAAAGTCCAAGAGCTTGCGTTGGATTGTCTGCATGTACGTGTTTGTTTTGATTGTGAAACTGATTTTGAGAAGTTCTGTTTTATTAGTCATCTTCGTTATGTTCGCATATTTGATATGGTGAAAGTTGGACCTTTTTTTTATGAAATCTCAGTAGAAATTAGAAAACCAAGATCTGCAGATTCTGGTAGTTTTTTTAAACTTTTAATTCATCTAGCAGATTCGCATGCTAACTTATTCTGATTAAATTCCATGAGCGCAGAAACTTATAGCATATGATCATTTAGAGGGTGATCCTGGGCTGGATGGTGGTAAAAACGTGCCACTATTTACAGACATTCTTAACATGGTTTGCAGTTGTGTGGAGAATTCATCCTCTGACAGGTAGTCACTTTTGTTATGAAGTGTCTACTAAACAATATTGCTAACTTTTCCTTAAGATAACTTCTGACTTCTGAGGCAATATGGTATGCAGTACTATTCTGCAAGTGTTGAAGGTGCTTCTTACTGCTGTATCGTCCACCAAGTTCAGAGGTACGCCACAATGATTATGATAGTTTTTTGGTTACATTTTTTTGGTCATGTGCTATATTATAGGAACCCCAGTCATGTCATATATTATAGGGGCTCAGACCATATTTTGTTAGAAACGGAAGATATAATGTTGTGTTTTCGTCAATTTCATGCGGATCTGTTGTCCTCTCAGCTGCTTTTATGTTGAACTGCTGACTCTTTGGTTTTTTTTGTCTTTTAACAACTCTTGTTGGCTATCTTCACAACAGTAATATTTGTCTGGAACAATGTTGAAGAAGTATTCAAGTCTCTTGGTTTCCTGGGTGTTGGTTTTCATAGGAAGAGATGTGGGTGCTTCACATTTGAAATCTAATGTGGAATTTTCGGTCCCTACTGTTCCCCATTTTTTTTGTTGTGAGCAAATTAGCACAGAAGCTTTCCACACTTCCTGGACAATGCAAGAAATTTGTTTATCATGTACGATACCCTTGAAAAACTAATGACCAAACAACCAATAATTTGGTTTGTGGTGGCTGGTGGGTTCATCTTGGGAATAGATTCTGAGTTGGGGTTTAAATAGAAGTTACATTCCTAGGTTTGAATATGGAAAATCGCAGAAGTTAAGCTTGTTTTTGACTTTTGAAAGTGGCAGCTTGCTGGATTTTTAGAACTGAGGCTGTTTGAGGGCCAAAAGAGTAAATAACTAAATAATAACTAGGGCCTACAATGGTCTTCCTCCTAAAAAAGGTTGACAGATTTGTGCAAACACTCTCATAAATCCAACTTTATATTGTAAGGAAAAGTGCACATCCTTCCTTTACTGATGCTCTGGATATTGAAGGAAGGAAGCAAGGTAATTAGCTCAGAAATTGAATTGGGTCTCTAGGCCTGTCCTGAATGATTCTTTTCATCTTTGATTTGGGGGCATGGTTTTGGGACGATAACGTCCCTTGAGTTCACGATTTCGGTGGTAAAGGGGTGGCTATTTTAGTGTTGAAACTTTTTGAGAGCAGCCACTAAGACATTGCACGGGTACTGTCACTGTTGTTATTGTTTTTGTAGACTCTTCCTAGTTCCTGCAATGATTTTGACAATCAACGAGACAGTATTAAACTAGACTGTTATTTACCAACCCAAAGCCAAATTAGATAGAATTTGTTACTTGATCCAAATACAAAGGTTGCTTAGTGACCCCCAAAAGTTCTGCTCAGCAAATTGAGAACTGCCAAGGAACTCCAGCCGAATGAAACTTAACCTACAGCGATATACCATAGGACCTTAATTGTTAATAAACGAGAGTATGGAAATCTCAATGGTACTCAATGTTACATTCGAAACATGCCCTGCAGGAGCTGGACTTTCAGTGGAGACCCAAATTTCTTTATTCCTGCAACATCAGTAAATTAATTATAGACCAAAAAGCTGTTGCAAGTGAATGGGGACAAGAAGTCCAGGAAAGAGAGGACAAAAAAAAGAAGCAAAACCAAACTAAGCGTTGAATCATGTCACATGCATCTCTGCACTCTGTAGTCTAGGAATGCAGAACAACAAAATCCTCTAGAAAGGAGGAATTAATGCTCAAAAAGAAGGCAAATGATATGCTCTATCCCACAGTAAAAGCATGCCTAAGCATTGGTCTAGAAAGCGGCGCAACAAGGCTCAAGTTGTGTGCCTTAAGGAGGGTGGGGCGAGGCAATAGAGAAACCCACCATAAGGTGCAAGAGGTGCACACCTCTTTCTAGGCGCTTTTTAAAATTAAAAGATAGGATTACAATATTAACCCTGAAACAAAAAAAAAAAAAGAACGAAAACTTTTTTGGTATAGTTCACAGACTCCATACCACCAATCGACAAGCTTGATTTAAATCTCTAGTAGTCACAATTGACAAGTTTTCGGTTGATAAATCGAGTCTAATCCTCCTATTCCGTCTTTGCCTTCTTTTTATTTATTTATCAAAGTCTCTGCCTCTAGGTTTACTTTTATTCGACTTTTGGGTCAACTCTTTTGATGTACTGTTTTTTTATTTTATTTTTTCTATTTCTCTGCAAATTGTCATTTGAATTTGTAATGGGGTTGGATTTCCTATAGTTACCAAGATTTTTGTCTTTTATATTTGCTATTTGTGCCCTACTAGATCCACTCGTTTCAATGAGGCTCGCTCCTCACCTTGCTCCCTGTGCCTAGGCCCCAACATTGTCCTTATTGCCTTTAATAACTGTGGTCAAAGTAACTCCATCTATCTTTCCTTCTGGTTTGGTCCTCTTATGGAGGGATTGTGATATATATTGCATTAGACTGCTTTCACTGTTCCAGTTTTCCTTATGAATGGTCAATTCAAGAGGACGAAAACAGTCACAATGCAGTTGCTTCTGAAACCAGTAGTTTTACAAAATTTCAGGAACAATGTGCATTGAACTGATGAAGGATTAACATGCTATTCACCTTCTTGATGTGCAGTTCATGGAGAACCATTGCTGGGAGTAATCAGAGTTTGTTATAATATTGCTCTTAACAGGTGGTGGTTAAAATTTTTGCTCTGTTACTTTAGTAGCAAGTTGTCAACTTAATGTGAAAACTGATAGAAGCTCTTTTGAGTTTTAGCAAGAGTCCCATAAACCAAGCAACCTCAAAGGCGATGTTGACCCAAATGATCAGCATCATATTCAGGCGAATGGAAACTGATCTGGTATGGAATTCAAAGAATCATCTTCCATTATTTTTGTTTCCTGTCTGATGCATGAGCACGTACACACTATAGTTGCTTCCATTATATTCTTAGAGTCTTATTCATCGCAGGCAGTTCAGGTTTCTACCACATCTAGTTCTGTCCCACATAAAGAAGCTACTTCAGAAAGTGCTTCTAACTCAACTGTTGAAGAGGCTGTTTTAGATGACCAAAGTGACACAGGAATGACTTTGGGACATGCACTTTCTTTGAATCAAGTGAAGGAGATGTCTCTTGCCTCTGTTGAGGAACTTCAGAATCTTGCTGGGGGTGCTGACATTAAGGTGCTAGTCTTCACCAGTCATTCTCATGCATATCTACAAAGTTTCGTTATGGCCAGTTATTATGGTGCCAATGTTTTAATATGTGGGGCAGGTGTAATTTGCTAGGATGTTTTGCCATTGCATTTCATTTTTCACGAGATGGTAGTCTATCGTGTTTTGTAGGGCTTAGAAGCTGTTCTTGACAAGGCTGTGCATCTTGAAGATGGTGAAAAGATAGCGAGGTATAACATCATTCTGAAAGTTTTTTTTATATGATAGAGGTGTCGAAGTTACATATACTCTGGTCAGGTTTAATTATTATATTTTAATTATCTTTTGGGGCTCTTGAAACAATGAATTATCACTAGAGGGATTGATCTTGAGAGCATGAACATCAAACAGCGCGACGCTTTACTGCTTTTTCGCACCCTTTGCAAGGTTTGTTTCTTCATTATCATTCTGACATTGTAGTTTGAACATTATAAGCTGGAGCTCTGATATTTTTGGGTAAAATGTTCAGATGGGTATGAAGGAAGACAATGATGAAGTGACATCCAAGACCCGTATATTGTCTCTCGAGCTTCTGCAGGTTAATTCCATGGACTGATCACTGTATTGCATATGCGTCCTTTTGATTTGGATAGGCATTGGCTCAATTAACTTAGTTAAAGAGTTCCATAGTTTCTTGGTCTCAGCCACAGCTCTTTTTCCTACTGGACCCATATTGTTAAATAGTTGGGCATTAGTATATTTTTATGGTTTTTATTGGTGGATTTGTACTTGATCAATGATCTTAAACCATGTATAGGGTGTGATTCTTGGGACAATTGGAGATTATATGAGGAATCATTTTTTGTTTCAACTTGATAGTTTAGCAAGGTTGCGGATTCTATTCCTATGAATACTTAATGTATGTTAATGAATATGGACTGATTTAATTGGTTAAGAGAACAATTGAGCTTTTGCGACTATTTCATTCTGCGGACATATTTGGCTTTCTACCCTATAGCAGATTTTCATCTTCATCGCAGCTTTTAATATCGTTCAACTATTTAGTACATAATCGTGATAGAGATATTCATCCTCGTAGCATGCTGATTGCAAAGTAGAACGACTAATTTTCAAATGTTTTTATACTGGTTTCTCCGGCATTTTGCTTCTTATACGAACTTGTTGCTTGCTTCATAACCTTGTTTGATGTCTACGATGTTGTGAGACATACTTAAGCTACTGTATTTCCAGGGTTTGTTGGAAGGGGTCAGTCATTCATTCACTAAGAACTTCCATTTTATCGACTCGGTGAAAGCTTACCTTTCATACGCTTTGTTGCGCGCTTCAGTTTCTCAATCCCCGGTGATATTCCAGGTTTAGTAGCAAGGTTTTGGTCCCCTTTGTTTTGTACATCTGAGAGCTTCTTCATCTAGAGGGCTTGACAATGGTGATTCTGAATTTACTTTTTGGCAGTACTCAACAGGAATCTTCTCAGTGCTTTTATTGCGATTTAGGGAAAGTCTCAAAGTATGTGCCATGATTTCATACTGCTTTCTTTCTTTCTTTTTTCTCTATTCCTTTTATTTGTTTTTTGGTTTTGGATTAATTTTTTTTTATCTGTCCTATATTGTATCTGCCTTCTGATATTTTCAGGGTGAAATTGGCATCTTCTTTCCCTTGATTGTTTTACGATCATTGGATAGCTCAGAATGCTCCCTTAATCAAAAGATGAGCGTTCTTCGGTACGAATTTAGCATACTCTAAAGTGACTATCATTAATTGCTTTATCTTCCGCTAAGGTTATCCCCAATGGCATAACCAAAAGCAGAAGGTTTACAAAGTCTGCAATCTTGGCCTCAAAAATAGCTCATAATAGAATAACCAAACTTAGCAACCTCTTAACAAATAACCAAATTTGAGTCTTTGGATAATCAAAACTAGCAACATCTTCACAATCACCAAAATTAGTGGACCGCATATACAAAAGTTCCTCCATATGCTTTTTGTTGTTTGAAACTCACTCTCCATAAAACAAATGCTTTATTGGTAGGTGAACTTCACTCTCCACTTTGGCAAGTGGTTGTGCATTTGACAATGTTGGTCACAAAATGGATTTTGACAAATGCTCTCCACTTTCACTTATTTTACTTGATTGCCATTCAATATAGACCTTTAGATTGAGAAGAATAAAACAGACCGTTGGATTTGAATTTTTTCCCACTCATTTTGATTATGCCATTGTGGAGGTTGGGGTTGCTAACTTTAGCCATGCACTAAATGGATAATCAGAAGCTGATGTAGATTCATGTAGCAGCACTGGACAGAGCTCAATGGAGAAAAAGGATTCATGTAGCCGACCCAATTGATTGGGACATAAGGCTTGGTTTGGTTTGGTTTGGTTTAGAAGCTGATGTAGCAATTTTTGGTTATTCAATTTTGATTATGCCATTGGTGATACCCCAATGGTTGTGCAAGTGGTATTGGTTGTTTATCTTTTAGGGGATGGGACGTCAGATTATTTTTATAACCATGTACTCAAATTGTTTTGCAGAATGGTAGAGAAAGTGTGCAAGGACTCTCAAATGCTTGTTGACTTGTATGTGAACTATGATTGTGATCTTGAGGCACCTAACTTGTTTGAACGCATGGTAAGAATGTGGATGACTTCTTGATAATGTTTTCATTCCTGTTTTGTTATATTTTAAGGTTATTGCCTTTTCACTTAACAAATTTTCCATTACCCCATATCATCTCATACAGGTTACTACTCTATCGAAATTAGCCCAAGGGAATCAAAATGTTGATCCTAACTCAGTTACTGCATCCCAGATTGGATCTGTCAAAAGTTCTTCTCTTCAGGTAAGTTCTTGCTTTACCTCTTTTGCACAACTTGGGCATTAGCTATGTCACACTGATTCTAAATGTGAATTACTGTTCTGTAAGTATTCGAAAGAAACGGCTGATTACCTCTATTCCTTGACCTTTATAGTGTCTAGTGAATGTGCTAAAATCATTGGTTGACTGGGAGAAAACAAGGAGGGAATTTGAAAAACGCAGTAATGGTAAACATTCTTTCGAAGGAGAAGTTTCAGCTAGAGAATTTGATGAGATGACGATCAGGGAAGACTTGCACAATAACTTCGAGAAGGCGAAGGCTCATAAATCTACAATGGAAGCTGTTATATCTGAGGTAATTTACAAACTCTGACATAACAGTTCACCTTATTCTTGGGGATGTTAGAGAGAAATGTTTGTCAGATGTTTTATGTTTGTTCAATGGACATGCCACAGAGGCTGATGGCTTTTTACCTGCTTATTTGCATGGTTTTTTATTTTGGCCTAGTGCTTGGGCTGTGTTAAGGGGACTGACGTGTAGTGCCAAATTTGTTTCAGTTCAACCGGAAACCAGGGAAAGGTATAGAACAAATGTTATCAAATCGGTTGGTCGAAAATACACCTGCTTCAGTTGCTCAATTTTTGAGGAACACTCCGAATTTGGACAAGGTAGAACTGTGATTTCAGTAAAGTTTCATATGGTAAATTGTACCAACACCCATCAGTTTTCTGAAATTACAGTAACACCCTGCAATTTGCCTACGATACCCACTGTTATCTGTCCATTGGTTAGAACAGTGGATGGAAAAATGCTGACATAGTGACATCATCTTGTTTGAGTTACAATTGGAAATTTGCCTTAGCTTACAAATCAGTAAAAATATTAGACTTGAGGCCCATAACCATTTGAGTAAAAGAATGCTAAGAAAGGGCAAAAGTGTAAAACATTTGTTCCTGCAAGTACCATTAGTTCAAAACTCCAACAATGTATGCTATTTGATTGTTAGAAGCCTGAGGGGCTGTTTGTTTAATTTCCCAATTTAGTTTTGCTTTATCATCAATTTGTTTTATCCACTTGGTTTGCAGGCTATGATTGGAGACTACTTGGGCCAACACGAGGAGTTTCCCCTTGCTGTGATGCATGCTTATGTAGATTCTATGAAGTTCTCTGGTATGAAGTTTGACTGTGCAATCCGTGAATTCCTTAGAGGATTCCGACTTCCAGGAGAAGCACAAAAGATAGATCGAATCATGGAGAAATTTGCTGAGCGGTAGGTCTAAGCAAGTATGTTTTCATGTGTGTGGGTATATATGGATATAAGCCTCCCGAGTCCCAGCTTTAATTGGGGTCCTCCGCTATTTTTTTAACCCCATAAGTTAAAAGTTATATTGAAAAAAGAAACAGAGGAACATGATCACTGGGCCATGCCCCTGTAAGCCAGGCATACAAAGTACAACAAACCAACAAAACCATGGGAAAACCGAAGGCCTGCACTACTACAAGTAGCAAAACAGCAACCTCAACCTTGTATTTGATCCAATGTTGAACCAAGTGCCTCAACTTAAAGATTTTCCTTACTGTCCATGAGGGTTAGCTGGGATGGGCCCCTCCGCTATTGGATAGTGTGGAATGTGGATCCGTTGGGCAGGATAATTAGTTATCAGAAAAGCAGATGGATACAAGCCAAATTTAGCAAAAATTCTGATGGATTGGTTTTTTGCATACCAAAGTCTCATTAGGACATTTTGGCATCGTTTGATTCGCGGATTAAAATAGGTGGGATTGGTAGTCCTGGGATTAATAGTCCGGGATTATTTGTCCTGGGACTAATTTAGTATTGAATCTCACTCAATCCTTTGTTTGATTCGTGTAGGATTAACATCGGGATATCCCGTGTTTCGGACAATCCCATGTTTGGTTCCTCAAACTAATTTTTGGGATTAGCACTCTCTCTCAGTCTCTCAGAAAAATCAATCGAGTAGCACCAGTGTACCCAAATTGAAAACCCAATTGTGTAAATCGAAAATCCAGAAAATCATGATCCATGTATACCCAAATCAAAAACCAAATCGAAAACCAACAAGAAAATCATGATCCATGTATACCCAAATCAAAAACCAACAAGAAAATGGGTTCAACAGACCTGTACAAATTGATTTGGTCTCTCTACGAAGACCACAATGTTGATCCAGCAAGCTGATTTGGTCTCTCTACGAAATGGGTTTTCTCGAAATGGGTTCGAAATGATCCACAATCGAAAACCAACAAGAAAATCATGATCCAGCAAGCTGATTTGGTCTCTCTACGAAATGGGTTTGCCCGATAGCTCGTTGAGAGAGAGAGAGAGAGAGAGAGAGAGAGAGAGAGAGAGAGTAGGCATGAGAGGAAGAAGAAGAATGAAACCAGGTGAGTTTCCATGGCAATTTTGTAATTATTGAATCAACTCCTTCCATGTTTCTTTATCCGGGACTGTTTAGTCCCACACCCCCCCAGGTATTACACAATACCATACGTATTGGACTAAAATTGTGTTGGGATTGTTAATCCCATGCGATTTTTCTGAACCAAACAAGGGACTGCGCGGGATTGGATACAGATAGTCCAATCCCAGGTACTTAATACCCGAATCAAACGAGGCCTTTATGCATCTGAATGTCTGTAATAACGGACGAGAGTAATTAGACAACGTTTGGTACTTCATGAAGTATTGTGACTTGTCTACTACTACCATTGAAAGTAAAGTCACTCCTGCAATTGGACTTGTCTTTTCACATTGAACATCATCAATTTTAACACCAGCCAACCACTAGTAGGGTGCATTTTTCAATGTGTAGTGAAGTTTACAGATGCCACATCCCACTTCTCGTTGCTTGTATAATGATATTCTTCATTTTTGGTAAGATTGGACTCGTCACCAACTTTAGTAGTAAAAGGAGTTATGAAGTAAAACTATAGCATCCTTTAAAGGAAGGTGGATAATGGCAAGAGAAAATACTAGACAAGGTTATAATTGCGGTACCATACCGGTCGGTACGTACCGGTTTTGTATAAAAACGGTACCAAGGACCCCCAATACTGTACAGTTTCAAATACCGGACCATACCGGTCGGACCGGAAAATATCGGGAATATCGGCCGGAATTGAAGATTCAGTGCGATACTTTTTGCTGCCTGTCTCTGATTTTGAAAAAGCGCAGGTCGGATCGGAAACACAGAGAGATGGTTTTGAGGGATAAGCACTAGTCAGGTCGGAACCAGAGAGCGAGATTACCTTTTCTACCATGGGATGCTTTGCGGCTAATTTGACACAATGATCAATTTTACCCTTTTTCTCTCAAGTGACTCTTTTTTTCTCACGTGTCAACCCGTGGGATGCTGGTGGGTTACTCACAAGGAATTTTATTAGGTGTGGTTGAAATTTCAGCTCTCAACTTTCGACACACACACATATACACACACACACACACATATTTAGTTGCGGTAAAACCGATACGGTACCTGGTATCGACCGGTACCCGTACCATACCAATAGGAAAACCGGTATTTGAGCCAATACGGTATTCAGAACCTTGACACTTGGATAAAAAAGAGAGAGGCTAATTATGTAGATCCCAACAGGCAAAAGGACTACTATAGATTGATAGCAAGTGCATTATAGGTCACGGAAAACTGTAGTGACTTTGGGAAGTGGGCAAGTATATTGCCTATGAAGTGTTTTTCTTTAGATGCTTTGTTTTTCCTTCCGTGGCTAATGAATTTTGATTGCTGATACTAAGTGGTAAGATGTCTCTTAGTTTAATATTTGAGAGCACTTCTATGGTTCACTTGGAACTCTGGCTTCTTTTTTTAGTCAAGCTCTACCAATGGAGTTTGACAAAGCAAATTATGTTACAAGATGCACTTAAGGCCTAACTTAATACTCAGAACTTTCTGCCTAGATGGTTCAGTTAACCATGTAAGGTGCACTCATAAAATGCCCAAACACTTCTTGGACCTTTTCTTCTTGTTTACATACCCCGCACAACTGTGTTTGGCTCCGTAATAAAGTTAATGTTTAGTGGCTTGCAATGTTACATTTTGGCTTGCTGCTTCTATTTCTATCTTCGTATATACTGAGTCGCGTGTATCACTGACTAGAGTTACTGTGTATTTATTTGGAAACCAGCATATACTGAGGCGGGTGTATCACTGACTAGAGTTACTGCGTATTTATTTGGAAACCAGCAGGGCTCCATGCTTTTTCGTCTGTCTATATGTTTTTTATAACCAGTGGCCCAGTGCCAATATATGCTAATAATTCAAGATAATTAACTTTTGATATTTGTTGCCAATGTTAATTGCGGGGCAAAGGGAAACTTTTGTAATCAGGACTTATCCCATTTAGGCTCTGTTTGTTTCAATCTAAAACAAGGGAAACCAGCAGGGCTCCATGCTCTTTCATCTGTCTCTATGATTTCATAATTGGCAGCCTAGTGCCAATATATTCTAATAATTCAAGGATAACAAACTTTTGATGTTTGTTGCCGATGTTGATTGCGGGGCAAAGGGAAACTTTTTGTAATAAGGGCTTATCCCATTTAGGCTCCGTTTGTTTCTACGTAAAAACAAGTAGAAATTTTTGTGCAAAATGTTTTACTCCCGAAAACCCTTTAAGTCATTTTCCTTAGAGTTGTCCTCTTACATTTATCAGTGTATACATATACTGGGCCGGTTCCACTCACAACATTTGACTCAACTTTTGGTACAAAAAATGTAGACCACCCATTTTGGAGTCTCTTGCAAATAATTGGAGCCGTTCAATCTGTTTAAAACCTGTTTTTATGAATTCACATAAATAATCAACTTATTTGGATATCAGTAAGGGCTTGATCGGTATTTGTCCCTAAATTTGACAGGATAAAAATTGGATGAATCGATCAAAGCCTTTATCGATATCTGAAAGAGTTGATTTTTTACTTGTACTCTTAAAAACATGTCTTTAAGCGAATTGAACGGCTCCGATTATTAGCATGGGGCTTTGATTATTTTGTGTCAGAAGTTGTGTGAGCGGAACGGGTACAGTATTCTTTGTATAAACCTCTATCTATGCTTCTCTTTCTACAATTGAGTGCAGTCTGCAGAGTACCTGTTTCTCTCTTCAACTAGGAATGAACCAAATTGATTGGAAACACCTCAAGCAAGTTGCTTATATATATATAGGCATATAATCATAGATGTTCACTAGGAGGCTCAGGACGGCCTTTCTTAGAATTTAAACTGATTCAAAACCTTGCCTCAAAAATATTTTCCAGTGGTCGACCAAACACCAAAAATTGGAAGGAAGAAAAACAATTTCAGCAAATTTGTTTTACATGGAAAGTATTTTTCGTTGTAAAACATTTTACGTCGAAACAAAGTAATAAACAGAGCCTTAATGCTTTTGTGGACGAAGTTTACTTATCCCCCAAATGGTACTTCGACAAAGAACCCATGATACACCCATTCCTGTTGCCCGCTAGTAATTTGTAATGTACCTACCGCAGCAGTTATGCAGATAATTTGATCTAAAATTTGTTTTACCTGTTGCAGTTATTGTGCAGACAATCCCGGTCTCTTTAAGAATGCAGATACTGCATATGTCCTTGCATATGCAGTTATAATGTTGAATACTGATGCACATAATCCAATGGTATGGCCTAAAATGTCCAAGGCTGATTTTATACGCATGAATGCCACAAATGATGCTGAAGAGTGTGCTCCGAAGGAACTTCTGGAGCATATCTATGATTCCATTGTTAAAGAGGAGATAAAAATGAAAGATGATTTGGCTGCTCTTGGAAAAAGCAGCAGACCGAAGCCAGAAGTAGAAGAGAGAGGTCGCCTTGTTAACATTCTTAATCTAGCTCTACCAAGGAGGAAATCAGTAATGGACACAGAGTCAGAAAGTGAAGCTATCATTAAACAAACGCAGGGTATTTTTCGCAATCAAGGAGTGAAGAGAGGAGTCTTTCATACTTCATATCAGATTGAACTTGTAAGGCCGATGGTTGAAGCTGTAGGATGGCCTTTGCTCGCTACTTTTTCTGTTACAATGGAGGAAGGAGACAATAAGCCAAGGGTTGTTCTCTGTATGGAAGGATTTCGAGCAGGAATACACATTACTCACGTTCTCGGAATGGATACCATGCGCTATGCCTTTTTAACATCCCTAGTGAGGTAAATTTCCACTTTTAAGTTACTGTGCTTCTTATCCTTCTTTTGTTGACATTTGTATTTACGTTTCTTTTGTACTTAGAAATGTTAGTGTTTTTCTTCTCTCTCTTGTTTGGCAAGAATAGCAAACTCATGGGAACATGGTGTCACCACCTGTGAGATAGCACCTGTGACGTTCACTCAGGCTGTTTGTTTGATATCTCAGATTTAATTTCTTGCATGCACCAAAGGACATGCGGAGTAAAAATGTGGAAGCATTGAGGACTTTACTTGCTTTGTGTGAATCCGAGACTGATGCCCTCCAAGACACATGGAATGCAGTTCTGGAGTGCATTTCTCGGCTTGAATACATCGTGTCAACTCCCGCTATTGCTGGAACTGTCATGCAAGGATCAAATCAAATCTCCAGGGATGCTATTCTTCAATCTCTGAGAGAGTTGGCCGGGAAACCAGCAGAGCAAGTGTTTGTGAATAGTATTAAATTGCCCAGTGAATCGGTAGTGGAGTTTTTCACTGCTTTGTGTAATGTGTCAGCTGAAGAACTGAAACAGAGTCCAGCTCGTGTTTTTAGCTTGCAAAAGCTTGTCGAGATCAGCTATTACAATATGGCTCGTATACGCATGGTAATTTTCTTACTGACAACAATTAGTTGTGCACGTAATATTACCTGGATAGTAGCTTTGTGTAGTGTTAATTTTTCCACTAAATCAGACTTATAATTGTTGGACCGTAGCTGTAGCTCTGCTAGGTTGGCCTGTTTTGTACTTTGGGGTTGATTTTGCAGAACTGTTAAAAATATCTGGAGTAGTATATAAATGTATTTCTCATAATCAATAGCGCACTGTTGATTATGAGATTCTTCTATTTTCTTTTTTTATGCCAGTATTTGTGCATCTATGTTGCGTTTAATTTTAGATATATGAATTAGTTGCCTTCCACTACTTGAAGCTTTTACAAATTTGTCGATTCTTAAGTGATTGCCATTGTTTTAAACCAACCAAATCGACGAGGGCCGGCCAGTTTGAATTGGGTTTTGAGACCCCAGTGTATCTGGTGACTATGAATCGCCACTGAACAGGCTGCTTCCTGCTTCAAAATGGTGCGAATCGGAATATTTTATTATTTGGTGGTGAATCTGATGAATTGATGTTATTAACACAAAAGATTTTTAATGTTAAAGCTGGGTTGTAGATTCCCTTGTACCTTCTTCACTGGCAAGAACAAGAAGATTTGCTATTTCTTGGTCAAGTCCCTTAATATTCTAACTAGAAACACTATGGCACCAGGCCTCCATTCTTGCAGCTGGACCAATCCAGAAGGCAGGCCAAATAATTTCTAGAGCCAGCCAACTTTGAATTGGACTGAAGCAAAGAGAGAGAGAGAGAGTTTATAAGAGCGCTGAGAAGAGAAATTGGTAACTTGTCACTGTGGGTTCCCAAGAGAGGGTGCTAAAATCAAACCGCTTAGTTCTTATACGAGGGGCAAAAGAGAAGCATAACTGAATAAACGATGTGGGAGAAGCATGTGTTAATTCTTTCCAGTTCTATGTTCGTTAATAAACTTAATGCTCTGCTGACCTCAAAATATAAATTGATATCAATTCAAGTGCTGATATTAGTTAATATACTTCGATTTAGTAAAAAAAGATGCTTCTACCTTTGAAGATATTGGTTAAAATGTGAAAGATTTTTTATGTTTTTTTTTTTTGAATTGGGAAATGTGACAAATTAAGCTTAAGAGAGTTGAACACGCTCGTCATTGAGTTTAAATGTGTTTGTGGTGTTGATGATTTCAGAAGTTGCCCGCTGTGATATCCATTTCTGGGACTGTTACCCTAACACTCTGTCGCTATTTAAGATTGTGGTTAATTCTGTGTTTATTTTGACATTTTTATCTTGGGTTAAACTAAAATTTCCTTTGAAAGAAAATAAACCAATACATTTGCATCAACAAGCAACCGTTCCAAGAATATTCAGGCCAGATTTTTGTCTTGAGTTTTGTTTGTGTTAAGATATTGTTTGTTGGAGTGATGTAAACCTGTAAATGATTCCTCAGAAAGTTCCCTTTGGATAGGACATTAATTATCTCTCATGCATCTCATTTAGTAACAACATGGATTATATGCTCGTGCAGTAACGTTTGAGTAGTTAACCATTGCGAAGTTTCTACCAATAACTTAATACTCTTTTCAGGTATGGGCTAGAATATGGTGTGTCCTGGCGAATCATTTTATTTCTGCTGGGAGTCATCACGATGAGAAAATTGCTATGTACGCTATTGATTCTCTGAGACAACTTGGTATGAAGTACTTGGAGCGTGCTGAACTTGCCAATTTCACATTTCAAAATGACATCCTAAAACCATTCGTCATTCTTATGCGGAGCAGTCGAAGTGAAACTGTACGGAGACTGATTGTTGATTGCATTGTTCAAGTATGTCTCGTGATCGGATTTGTTGGTATTCAGCTGTTTTCGATTAGTTGTTTGCAGAATCATATTTGCTGCTATAATTGCAGATGATAAAATCTAAAGTTGGAAGCATAAAGTCAGGCTGGCGAAGTGTTTTTATGATTTTTACAGCTGCTGCAGATGATGGCTTGGAACCAATTGTGGAAAGCGCATTTGAAAATGTCGAACAGGGTGAGAACCAAGCTTGCTTCTTTTAGCTGTCATTTAAGAGTTATTTTGGTAGGGAGAGTGAGACCTATTGGTTTTTTTTTTTTTTTTCCTTCTCTGAAGTTGGTTTTTTTCTTCCTCTTGGCACATCAACAACGACTAACAGCCCCAAAACTATGCAGTTATCTTGGAACATTTTGATCAGGTCGTTGGGGACTGCTTTATGGACTGTGTCAATTGTCTTATTGGGTTTGCCAACAACAAGAGTTCCCACCGGATAAGCTTGAAGGCTATTGCTCTCCTGCGCATATGCGAGGATCGTCTCGCAGAGGTAATCTTTCCCGTATTATGTTTTAGTTTCCCTTTTTAAAAAATCATCTTCTCTGGATGATGTTTTGGTTTGCTATGTCTCTTTTTTGATACACATGGATGATAAATGTAATTCATGTCACCTCAACTAAAGTACGGCCTCTTCTGAACGTTGAGGTAAACAAGACAGAAGTTGTTCAGCCCAATTTTTCTGTCTATAACTCCATAAATTAAGGTGCAGTGAAATTTGACAGCTGTCAGTTACCCTAGGCTTTGTGTTTTTCTAATTTTGAGTAATACGTTCATGAGAACGATGGATGAATTTTGGATGTGTTTCTGTAGTGAATTTGATGAATACTTTCCTAAGAAATCAAAGGGAAAAGGTCTGAGCTGCACGCATACAAGAGTGTGTGCAATTTATCCTCCACATGTTGCGGTGTTAGGGGAATAGCATACATATGTTTAGTTTGAAGGAAGTGGGAAAAGTGTGGAAGTCAGCGAAGATGAGAAAATCTAACATGACCTGTCATGTGTTCTTTGGGTTGTGATGCAGGGGGAGCGTACAGAAAATGAACAACTTTCACAACTCACAAGCAAACAGTGGAGGGAAAGCTCTACGAATTTTCTTATTACTCAATCCCAAGCAAGTTGTCTGAAGGATTTACTACCTGATTTACAAAATAAGATACCCTAACACATTAGGAAATATCAAAGGAAAGACAATTGCTTGCCGATCAAGCCTCTATAAAGTATTAAGTAACTACAAAATTTTACCAAGAAGGAAGCATTTGATTCAACCTCAAAACTAGAAAGGATAATAAGAATACTAGAAAACACCTAGGTCAAGACGGAATTATATAGACTAGGATTTCGCAGAACTAATATTTTCTAAAATTCGAAATTTCTAAGTTGGAGGCCTAAATAAAGGCTTTTCACTGAAAATACCTTAGTTCAGGTGAAGTAAATATTTTCCAGCCTCATACCCCGCCAGTCTCCGGTAACTGTTTCTTTCATGCTCTCCATCTTATTATATGTCACCGGAAAATCAAATTTCATACAGATTTTAACTTATACATTTTGATATGGTTTATCTTCAAGCATTTTATCCACTCAGGAGGGTCTCATGGCATAATTATCTGATCACTGCTTATGTGTCATTAAGTGGACACGGGTATGTGCAAGCAGATAGAAAATATAATAAGCCAAACTGCATGTTTTTCTTGATTTGATTATATTGTTTTATTACAGTTCTGTCCTTCAATGATAGTGAGTCTAAAGACCAGAAGTGTTATAACGAGAATAATGACGAAGTTTTATCGGTTGGGGGAAGGTTGGGGCCTTAATTCATCAAAGTAATATTCATGCAGTTTTATGCTTATGTTTTATAGAGTTCTGTTAGCTCTGGTGTTCTCCATTTTTTGTAGTGTTGCATTTATATGAGCAAAATAATCCGGGAAATGGACAAATAGTTTAATAGGGTGCGAGTTTCAGAGGCTTGAATCAACTTCTTAGTTCTTTGTATAGTTGCATTACGAAGGTTGGCTTTTTTGCCAAGAATTTACTTCGCTGTTTTTCTTGTTGAAAGAAACTTGTTATTTTCAGGGCCTTATACCAGGTGGTGCTTTGAAGCCCATTGATGTCACTGTGGATACAACTTATGATGTGACTGAGTATTATTGGTTCCCAATGCTGGCTGGTTTATCTGACCTGACCTCTGATCCAAGACCGGAGGTCAGAAATTGTGCGCTGGAGGTCTTGTTTGACTTGCTGAATGAAAGAGGTAGCAAGTTCTCATCATCCTTTTGGCAGAGCATTTTCCATCGTGTCCTGTTTCCCATTTTTGATCATGTGAGGCATGCTGGAAAAGAGAAACTGATCACTTCTGGAGATGATTGGCTTCGTGAAACTAGTATTCATTCGCTCCAGCTGTTGTGTAACCTTTTCAACACTTTTTACAAGGTACACACATGCTCTCTCCTAAAGTTTATGGGCTATTTTTGCTCAAAGGCATGCATTCTAACATCTTCAATTCAAAAATTCAAGGAGTGTATTTAATATGGGAGAAAAGATCGTAGCTGTTTTGATTGCTTTGAAGCGTGTTCTTAGTCCTAATATGTGTGCACTAATCCTAACTGTATTTGGTAAGCACTGACACTGTTGATAAAAAAAAAACAAAAAAAAGCACTGACATTTACCAGAAGGTCTACTGTCTCCGACACATGGAAGGAGGTGCAGAGTCTGCCCCACAATGACACTTGTTGGGCACTCCTCAGCATGTCAGATACGCTTCCAAACCTATTCAACAAATTTTTTCTTTTTATAATTTAAAAGAAGTGGATACGATACAGACAAGTTGAGATTTAGTGATTTAATCGCACAAGTTACATGTTCCCACGGACTTCGACCAGTTGAAAACTTCTCGACACTTGACCAATAACAGTAGTTAGTGCCCTTCAAACGAACCCTAAATCCTAAACCCTGTAATCTATCTCCAAAGATGATGCTAAGAGGGAGCCGACTATCAGAATATTAAAAACAGGGCAACACACTACCACACTAAAACAGTTGCAAACAGAGGCAATATACCAGATACACAGAGTAGAGCAGGGAACTAACGGACGTCTTGAGAGAGGTACCGGAGTATAGAGAGATATTGATGTAGATGCCGTAACTCAATGGGGTTTGTAGATCGAGAGTTAAAAACCCTAACTGAAACAGATCTAATAGTTGCCTGTGAGAACAGAGGTTTGGCGAGGCTCAAATAAAATCGTTGGAGGTCCGGCGAGGGGTGGCGACGTTTGACGATGAGCAGAGAGACCAGGCGAGGCTGTATAAGTCTCGTCGGAGGTTGCAAATGCTAGATCAAGGTCGTCTGAGTTTGCTGGGGTTCTAACAAGGGTTGCCGAGATCTGGGTGACATTCGCTGGAGGTCACAGTGGTCGTCGATGGTCAAAGGTGAAGGTCGAGGGTTGTCTGTGGTCATATATGAGAGAGAAGGGGTCAAAGGGTTACTGACTGAGGATTTTGAAAGACAAAGGTCGACTGAGAAGAAAGACAGATTTCAACTCAGAGAACAGAAATAATCAACTGAGGTACGATCATGGGATGATCGAAACCCGCTCTGATACCATGTTAACATACGAAGAAGAACAGAACAGACTACTGTATTATTGAATGAAAATTGATACAATACTCAACACATATAAATAGAGAAAACCTAGACTAGAGAATCTACCCTTAAGAAAAATCTGTGCCTAAAATAGAAGATTACAGAAAGATATGATTACGAAATAATTGCATGCCTAAAATAAAAGATACAAGAGAAGATACATATACATTCACAATCTTCATTGTCAAAGAGCGAGTCCAGATTACAGTCCAGATCCATAAAAGACTGTTGGACTTTCGTCGGAAATTTGCCAAGAGACCAGGTGAGAAACTGGCTTTGATCGTGTTCTTGGTTTTGTTTACTTTTACTTTCTGCATTTTTTTCTCACCGGGTACATAGTGGGAACTCAATGGAACTCGCGAAAATCTCCGGTATCACCTCGTACACGCCAAGAAGTCAGCCGGAACGGAATTAGACCTCTGCTGTACTCTTTTCCTTTGAAACAGTACGAACCTTCCGGCACGGAATAGGGTTCACACTTCACAACCTTGGTAGCTTGGAAATAGACTGATAGAAAATAGCTAAACTGGGTTATTAGGGATGGAAGAGTCTTGTGTCACTGTACAAAAAAAAAAAAGAGGGTGGATTTATCCAATTTCTGGAATTTGAGAAGCTTGTTAGTTCAACTTATAATAAGTGTTATATTACATCCTATTTATTTGTCCTGTGGTGTTCTGCCACGATGCCCCTTTTCTGGTGTCTTCACTTTTTTGAGTTCTGCTGCCAGAATATTGATGAATGTTGTCCAAATACAAGTTGACTGTACTTAAATAAGAGATCATATTTGATTTCAAATTGTACTTGAAACAGTGCTGCCTAAATTTAACTTTTTTTTGGTTAAGTTTAATTAATATCTCTAATTTTAAGGTCACAGTTACTTATTCTTAAACATAACTATGTTATCCTTTGAAAAGAACTCAGGTAATAATTCTTTCCCTTTTTTTCTTTTTTATTTATAGGAAGTGTGTTTCATGCTGCCTCCACTTTTGAGTTTGCTGTTAGATTGTGCCAAAAAAACAGACCAGACAGTGGCTTCAATATCTCTGGGTGCATTGGTGCATCTCATTGAAGTGGGAGGACACCAATTCAATGACGGGGACTGGGACACCTTGTTGAAAGGCATAAGGTGTGCATCTCCCTTTTGTCTAGTTGTTTCATGTAATGGTGATTTTAGTAATACTTCCAATTTTGAGCCAGGGATGCTTCTTACACAACACAACCCCTCGAGCTGCTCAATGCGTTGGGTTTTGAAAACTCTAAGAACCATAGTGTGTCAAGCAGAGATTTCGAGAGAAGTACAAGTGATGTGCCTTCACTCAAGACTGTTGAAAATGAGGCAATAGGTCATCATCAACGTGTTTTCAATGATGTTGGGGACACCTATGCTTTGGCATCCCCAGATGGTATGGATGGCACCGTAAAGAATCCTGATCCCAATCAAGAGACGGTGCAGGCAATAGATTTGGATGGTTTGGAAGGTTAGTTGTCATAATGTCATACATGGTTAATCATACATCTGAGATGGTGCAACAGTGCAAGTGTTTATCAAGGAACCCCTTGACTAGAAAAATCTTCCTTCATGTAGGTGCACCTTCACCTTCTGGAAGATATCAGAAACAATTTGAAGCTGGAGGCCTTCAGCGGAATCAAACAATTGGTCAAAGAATTATGGGTAACATGATGGACAACCTCTTTGTCAGAAGTTTTACCTCGAAATCTAAGGGTCGTCCTTCAGATGTTTCTGTACCATCTTCTCCAGCCAAGGTATTATGATAATGAATCTACTTGAACAGATTGCTCACTGTGTGGTACCAATTGGACCAGTTCTAATAATTTTTTTTTTACCTATGTGAAGGACAAATAGTTTCTCATTAACAGCTTATCATTAGTCAATCTTGTATGGTTTGTATTTCTGCCACTTGTTGGTTTTGAATCATTTTTTGTTATTATACAAAATTCACCAATGAGATGGTATATTTAGGGAAACAAGAACACTGTTCTAGTTTTTCATCTGCATTTTCCCTTTCTGGGAGTATTTCATTGAATGATGAGCTTTCTTTCTTTTTCACTTCCTTGGGAGATTTCACTTTGTCTCTTGGACTTGTGTTGAGTTCTAGCAAATTGTTTGGGATGAATATTTGATGTAACTTGTACATTGCAACTTGTAGTATTTCTTTCATTGCTTGATTTGAGAAGTACCATGCCTTGTGCCTTTTGAAAGGGATACACAAGTCACATGGTGTTACTCCTTTCTTATTTCTCGATCTAATGCCACTTTAGTTTGCTGATGCTGTGGAGCCTGATTGTAAAGATGATGAGGAGAGCCCGCCACTGACAACAATCAGGAGTAAATGCATCACTCAATTGCTGCTTCTAAGTGCTATTGATAGTATTCAGGTATTTTCTAGTTCTTCGCCTATTTTGTCTATTTTGTCATTGCTTCCATGAATCTAATTTTCTATATTATTCCATTTTTCATCACCCAAATCCTGATGTAAGTCACTTCTCTACTTCAGAACTGATGGATATCTAATTTTGATTACTCAAAGTCTGTCTCTGAGGGCAACTGTGGTCTGTGGATATTAGTATGGCAAGTGTACCTGACGTGGCCTTCTTGAATAATGGAAGGCACTGCAATAGTTCAATTCCGCCCAAGGTGGAGGAGACTGGAGAGAACTCAGGGCAACCTTAGAGAGAGGGATGGCAATAGAGAGTGGTCAACCAGAGAGGGATATAGTGTAGAATAAAGGATAGTTCTCTTTGTAGGATCAGACCTCCCTTTATCTAGGAGATTTGGAGGAGGGGTCCAGCTCACGTGAAGATAGGTGGTCCCTCCTTATTGGATCAATGGGTTGGAGGCGATAGAACATCCTCTGCAAGTCCTAGTGCCAGACTTGAGCTTGCAAATCTCATTGGCACCAGTTTCATGGAGCTGTCAAGCTGTAGGTATAATACGTGTCCTGAATGTTAGATGACTTCGTCTGATGCAAACCAAAATAAACCATTAGATATTCTAGAGAGAGAAACTCCCAAATGGGATACAAAGAGTGAAAACTCTTGATAATATTTCTTAAATTGATAAAAACTGTCCAAAATGAAAGACTCATACACTACTTATACTACCCCCCTTACATTAAAGACACAAAATAACACTTAGACCTTTACACTACTCCATTATGACAATTAGACCCTTAAAACTACTGCATCAGGACTCCCCCTCTAAAGAAAAACAACTTGTCCTCAAGTTGGACAACACGACTCAAACAACTAAATAAAGAAAACATGGAACTATAGAAGTATTTATTATGCAGCTCCGAAGTAGGCATGTGGCTGCATTTCCTTGATCTGCGTCATCCTCATGCAATAACCCATCTTCAATATAAGCTTCATTTTATGAACATTCACCGCATCCATACTCGTGTGCGAATAGGTCACCCATTTAGCTTGCCCCTTATGAACCACAATATCCTCGAAGTAGCACTCGACACATACTCCAAGAGCATCCCTCAAACAATTCCTTGTAGAATGTAAAGAAGGCATCTCCACATTATATTCAAAGCTTGCTTGATTGAAGACCATGCCTAAAGGATCAATAAATTGCCTCAAGTACTCTTTACCCTTCTTTGGCAACTCTTGAACTAGATTGGGTACCAAGGCAATACAAACTTGAACATCTAGGGCAAACTCGGGAGGCAACACTTTCAAACCCTCTTCAACCAACAATTCATCAAGTTGTGGAGTGTCTAAAGCATTCTCATAAGGTTGTGCGTCGTCTTCAATTTTGAAGTCACACTCATCAATCTTCATGTCATAACTCTCGTCTAAGACTTGCTCACTATCTTCCCAAAAATTGCAAGGCTCATGCATCGAAAGGCTAGGCATTTCTTGTTCTTCATGACTACCACTGAGGTCTTCAAGTCGTCCTTCTTCATTGTTTCCATCAATGTCCTCATTTGAACACTTATCATAAACGGGAATGTCTTCATAATCACCTCCAAAGATAGAAAAATCTTCAAATCCATCTTCAAACTCCTCTAAATCTTCAAATCCATCTTCAAACTCCTCTAACTCTTCTCTTGGAAACTCATCAAAGATCGGAACACTATCATACCCATACTATTCATTGTAACATGGTTCTCTTTCTCTTGGAAACTCATCAAAGATCGGAACTCTATCATACCCATACTCTTCATTGTAACATGATTCTCTCATCTCTTCAACAAAGAGGGAATTAAGAACATGCTCACAAGCTTTTTCACCAACTTGCAACTCAAGAATTGGTTATCCATACTTTAAGCGTTCGAATAAGGTGATGGGTTTCTAGCCTCCAAAGTGCCAATTAAAGGTCGCTTTTCAGTTGAGCCAACCCTTAAGGACTTTCTCTTACCAAAACTAGTCAGAGGAATTGGCATTTGGATGATAATGGAAAGGGAAGAATTCCTCCTTGAGCTTTTTCTTCATCTTATCCCAATCTCTAATCCTTTCTTTGCCTCTCCCCTGTCGACTAACTTTGAGTTGTGTCCACCAATCCAAAGCTCTCCCTTTAAGGCAACTAGATACCAGTTTCACATTCTTTTCTTCGGTAACATGATAATACTCGAAAATACTCTCAATGGAGAACGAATTCCGGTGGACTTCCACAAAATGTGGGAAGTTCATTATCATCCAACTTTACTCTACGCCAATGCGGAGCTAATAAAGAATCAAATTTTATTCTTAATATAGTCACTACCTTTGGTTGGAGGTTGCAAGTGTTGCATTTTTTCAATCAAAGTAGTAACTTGCTTACTCAACTCATCAATCTCATGGTATTGGTTGCTAAACACATTCTCTTCACCATTGTTCACCAAAATTTTTCTACCTCTACCTCCTCTAGTACCTCTCCCACCTCTATGAGTCATCACAATACCCACAATCAACTTCCACAATCAATTCAACCCCAATCAAACAAAACCTAATCAATTGGGACCCCAAACTTCAACATATCACCAACAATCAACACAAATAATCCCAAATAACAACAAACCCGTAGCAAACAGCAACAAATCACACTAAAACTGAAAGAAATCGAACCTGAAATCGCAGTACAGTGGCTGAACTCACTGGGTCAACTTGAAATCACTGATTCGAGTAGCAAAATTGGAGTTTCAAGTGCCAAAACCTAGATTCGAGTCCTGAACAGCAACTAATCAACTGATTCAAACCCAAATGAAGGCTAATCGAGCCTTATTCTAGAGATTCGAACTCTGTAGCAGTACTCCGCAGGTCTGGGCTGCTGTTTCGAGCCCTGCAACCTCTGAGTCGAGTTCGAAATGGTTGTGTACTGCAAGATCGAAGGTCGAAAAGCCCTTTAATCAACAGATCGAAGTTCGACAAGAAATTTCGAGTGCTTAAATCATGATGTCGAGTTCGTGAATGGCTGATAAAGCTTCGAACAGCCCTTGAAAACCTTCAACAGCCTTCGAAAACAGCAGAAAAGAGCTCGATAAGGGTCTACTAGTGCTGGGTCACTTGCGAACGTGGTTTTGATCGACAAAAATCACAAAAACAGCAGCGAAAATGGTCGATTGGTGAATTTTGAGTTCGATTTAGGGCTGGAAATGTCTAAAAGTGGGTAGATCTAAAGTTTTGGAGTGGAATAGGTTGATTTGGGTTTTCCGGCGAAGCTCCGGCGAGGTTTCCGGCGCCGTTTTCCGGCGAGGTCTAGGTTTCAGGCGATGTTCCAGCAAGATGAATGGTCAGGATCTGAGCTCAGTGCTCTGATACCAAATGATGCAAACCAAAATAAACCATTAGATATTCTAGAGAGAGAAACTCCCAAATGGATACAAAGAGTGAAAACTCTTGATAATATTTCTTAAATTGATAAAAACTGCCCAAAATGAAAGACTCATACACTACTTATACTACCCCCCTTACATTAAAGACACAAAATAACACCTAGACCTTTACACTACTACATTATGACAATTAGACCCTTAAAACTCCTGCATCATGGTCAGTGCCCTCTGACCGATCAAGGTGGAGCTCCTCTCTTAGAGGATGAGCCTTGAATATCAAGTTGCTCTATTTCCAAACCACATACCTCTTTTGGTCCTGAGCAAGGTACCTAGGCCCCTGCTCCCGACCTAGGGTGTTGTGGATTCGCCATTCTCAATGGAGTCTTATTTGAGTGTGTGGATAGTTAAGACTCTTAAGAGATGCTTTTGGGATCTCTTTAAGTATTCGAAGTGGCATACTTGAAGGCTCCATGTCTCTTGGCATAGACCCTTCCAAATCCCCCCAAACAACCAAAAGGTACTTTTAAGAGTAGAAATCCATGTGTATGTTGTGTCAGAAGGGAGGGAGGCCCCTAGGAGAGAGAAGGACGTGGAGACCAGAGAATTTACTTGTTTGTATTGATGTGGTGAGGAAGGACCGAGCTCCCTTGTCTGCTCTACACTGGTGGGTCATTCGCTCGCTGGTAGGTGCCTCTTGGCATAGACCCTTCTAGATATCCACAACCACCCAAAAAGTACTGCAAGAGTAGAAATCCATGTGTGTGTTTTGTAATATATGCATGTTTATATATTGTGTGGGAGGGAGGGAGGGAGGCTTTCTTTTGTTTTTAATGAGAACTGATTGACATTGATGTCTTTTAAGTAACATGCACTAGAAATACTGGAACAGTTAAAGGCATCACATGAGATCACCATAATGGACATTTTGTTTTTCAAGGGAGTCCAAACCTCAAATTGCGGAGGGAGGCTTTCTTTTGTTTATTTTTAACGAGACTGAGTGACATTGATGTCTATTATCATGCAGAAGAAATACTGGAACAAGTTAAAGCCATCACATAAGATCGCCATAATGGACATTTTGTTCTCTGTGTTAGAGTTTGCTGCATCTTATAATTCGTATACAAATCTCAGATTGCGGATGCACCACATACCTGCTGAAAGGTTGGCTCTCCTTTTGTGACTTAAGAGTTTTTTTTTTGCTACTCCGTTTGTCAACGTCGTGAACCTTTTCTGATATCTTTATCGTTGGACAGGCCACCATTGAATCTTCTTCGTCAGGAATTAACTGGAACTGGCATTTATATGGAAATCTTACAGAAGACAACTTCAGAAATTGATTCTGGAAGAGGTGAACAGCTTGATACCAATATCGGCCGGGATGTGGGGAGAAGTTCAGTGGAAAATGGTTCAAGCGTCGACGGTGATTCTGGTGTGGGGGAGAAACTTGGAACAATAGCGGAAGAGAAACTAGTATCCTTTTGTGGACAGGTTCTCAAGGAAGCGTCTGATTTTCAGTCCATTATGGGAGAGACTACAAATATGGATATTCATCAAGTTCTAGAATTACGTTCTCCTGTCATTGTGAAGGTACAATCGCTGCTTTGTACCCTCAAAGAGTCAGTAATGGGAATCTACTGAAAAGGCTTCTCAATCTAGCATCTTTAAGGTTTTTAAATTATCTTTACAAAATCTCAATAGCGGGAACACCTATATCAACAATAAAGTGCTTCAAGTCTAGGAAATTTAGAAAAGTTCAAGGAATTGATTCTAATACCCGTCCCCAACAGAGACACTGCCGTTCTCATTTGACTGCAACTGTAGTCAAATGGGGTTTCTTGTTAGACGAAGTTGCGGAGGAGCCACATCTGAGAGTTTTTGTACTCATCTTTATGAACTCTTGTTTCTCAGCTGCATGATTTTCAACACGCAGCACAGCTGATCTTGTTGTTTTGTAGAATTTACTCTCAGCTATGTAAGGCTACCCTCAGACTACGGACGAGCAGATATCTCCTAAATTCATTTTCCGTTTATTCAAATTCGTCTATGATATCTATGTCCTCTGTAGAACCATACCAAAAAAGGCCAAAATTACCTAATAGATTAAGGTGGTTTCTACCTGTAATTGAAGATTAGTAAAGGGTAGCACTAAGGGGAGGCGTAGATCAAAATTGGCTTTAGCGGCGGTAGTTCAAGAGGATTTATGTTTGTTGGATATCCCAGAACATATGGGAACACAGATTTATGTAGCCGACCCCAAGCTTGGTTTGGATATTTGATGTTTAGGCTCTAGTATTTTTCCATTTTGGGTGCATTAGGCGACCCCCTTCTCTCCTTTTTGTCTAGGTTCTTTGCCTTTTCAGTTTATATTTGTTCCTTTCCTTTGTTTTGGCCCTAAATGTTGATTATAGTGAGCTGGAGATTTATGGAGCTCTTTTTTTGGGGTGTCATTTAGGTACTTAAAGGCATGTGCTTTATGAACAGCCAGATATTCCGTAAACACCTGCGGCAGTTCTATCCCTCCATTACCAAACTTGTATGCTGTGACCAGGTATCTCCCTCGTTTTGTTTTGTAGTTGTATATTGGTAATTGTAGTTCTTGGAAATCTCTCTTGTTACCAATATCGTGCCTATGCTGTTTATACAGTTTCCCTTCTATGACATTGTAGGGCTGTTATGATGTTGACATAGCTGTCCATAATTTTTTATTTCTTTCATATGATTACGTAGTGAAGAAGACCTTCCACAACCCTCAAGTAATTAGGCAGAGATAAACGATTACAGTAAATTGCTGGCTGTTATCGTTTTGCTTCTAAATGTAGCTGAACCTTGTGAAATTGAACAAAGATGAAATTATGAAATTCTGTAGGTCATTTTTGTTTCAAATGCGAGTGCACAACGCCATCTGTCCCAAACTGGTTCAGTTGTACTCATGTGAGACCAGATAAACCTGTAGTTAATTATTGATGGATACTGCAACACCCAATCAGGTGGCTGTGGCTTTTTGAAACATAAACAAGAAAATATGCTTACTTTGAGCTCCTCATTGGTTTAACCAATCATGCAACTTATATCCACTCGTCTCTGAATTCTGTTGAGAAACATTTACAATTGAAAGCGCCTGCTCAAATAAAACATGTTACTGATACAGACCACATCTGCTATTTCTGCAAAACTGATAAACCCCATATTGATGCAGATGGATGTTCGTGGGGCTCTTGGCGATCTTTTCAGCATGCAATTGAGTGCCCTGTTGCCACAGAAGATTTATGTTGAACCTTGATCAAGCTTCGCGGATGCGAAGGGTGCCAATGCTGCTTAGAAAGCTGACGTCGCTTCTTTTCCTCCGTATTGCATTTTTCCTATAACATTGAGTTATGTGTTCTTGTATAATTCTCGTTTGTAGAAATTCGTGTACCTTGTAGAAACCAAATTTTGAAGGGGCACGACTAGTTGCGGCTTTGACTTTCTGATGATGTTTTGTGTACTCCCCATCCAAATTGCTTACAATAACTAAACCAAGAATTGTTCTGTGGACTCGGGGAAGGGTTGTGAAAAAAATATTGGAGAACGGGTTGGAGGGGGTGTTACACCTACCGCGCCCAGTTTCCCTTCCTTCCCCGATCCAACTCAATCCCCGTTCTCCGTTGTTTAAGTTAATACCCTTTGTACAATTATGGCACTACTCTTGGCATTATAGACTTTATAGCCAACACAACTGCAGACCTACTTCAAAATGTAGCAAAAGAAGACAGCATTATATTGCATTATTATTTTTTTATTATTGCGCTATGCACTCAGAATTATTTATAGCTTGTTTATTTATTTATTTTGCGAAATGACTTTGTTTGATAGATCTCACTTTGTGAATCACAGTAGTGTGTCTTATGCCATGGTGTCATGGAATCCCATGGCCATTTGCTTTTGAATGCCTGTTTGCTACTCACGTAGGGAAGGGTGTTAGGCTCAAATGCGATGTCGGCCACCATGCTTGGGACCTGGCTTCTGAGATGAACTGGGGAACCACAAAGGAAGCTCTATGAGGAACTGAGTCTATAAATTGGGTCTCTAGCTGCCAATACGTACTGCTTATGAAACAAAGAAAAGGTCGGATTTTCCAGAAGATTAGCATCGATATTGCAACTCTAGTGCGGAGGATTCTGGAGCAATTAAAGGCCTGTGTGTGTTCTTAGAGAGATGTCCCTCCGACAGCATTATCACTGAGTTGTGCTTGGATTGGGGTATTCCATTGTCTGTTCAACATGCTTAGCTTAGATTTTTATGTGGGCAGGGGATCGTGTTTTGGTTCTGTTTCTTTTGTTTGGTCTTGTAGTCTGAACTTTTTACCGTTTCCCCTTGAGTGGGTGGGTTTTTTTTTTTTTTTTGATAACCAGTTGTCCGGGTTAGCTTTCGCGCACCTCGGCCAATCCTGGGAGACCAATCCCACCGTCCACTAGTAGGGGCCCCATTTAAAGCCAGAGGAAAACTTTGTATGGACTGACTCCAAATGAGTTGATAGCACCTACGAGGTTTTGAACGGACTTTGGTAAATAAATTGTACAATTATTTGGTGTTTAATCGTGAAAAAGTATGTGTCTTGTCATAAAAGGGTATATCCTATATGAAAGGACACTTGTGTGAAAGAGTATAGATGTTGGGGATTAATATACCAAGATACAACTATTCCTTGATGGTAGGAAATGTTTCATCTATAAATACTACATACAGAGGGTCCCTGACCTAGCCCGAATAAGAACAAGCCTGAACAAGCTTGTGTTTCCATCAACGGGGTTCATTACGTGAGTCTTAGGTTAGAAGATCTCTTTGGTTTGTTCTATAACTTGAACAATAATGGATGAAGGTAAGATTTCAAATCTCCACTGGGTTTACCGGTATTATCAATTCCAATTTCTTTCACCTTACACAATCCAGTTCATTTTGCACACTACACTATCCCCCAATCCGGATTGGAGATGGCCTAGATTTTGCTCCTTAACAGGCTCTTTGGATGGTGAGAGAAGAAAGGGGAGGGATTTCTTTTACTAGTGAGAAAAGAAAAGGAAGGGGAGAGGTTTCTCCTTTTTCATTCAAATAACCTTGGGAAATCGTTCTCTCTCTCTCCCATTCCGGTGATCTCTCTCATTTCTGGCGACCTCAAAACTCAATTTTGATTTCAAATCCGGCATCTCCACAATGAGACGAAGACAATGGTGCAAGTACAACGACAAGTGGATCGCACGTGCCACCGGCAATCGGTTTCTCTTCCTCCCCACTTTGGTTATCCAAACAAGGGAGATAATTTACTCTCTTTTCTTCACCTCTCTTTTCTGGCCGTTTCCCTTCATAAAAAAAGGAGCTGTAAATGAACAAAACAGTTTTAAAAAAAAAAAAGAAACAAAAATTTAAATTGTTCACCAAATTCTCATCTGTTTCATCCCCATCCTAGCTCTCATTCCAATTTTGCTCAAATTCTTCCTTGAGTTCGGGAGATCTCAACCTCGTAGTCATCCTCCTCCTCACCCTCATGGTCCCCTTCGTGTATTTTGATTTTTATCGTTGGTTAGGGCTGCATTCTCCCCCATTTTCATGGATCGCCTCTGAATGAAGCTGTTGAAATCAGGGACTACCATTGGAGAGAGAGGGAGAGGAAGATAGTTTGTTTGTGTTGGATGCGAATTAGAGAGAGAGAGAGCGAAAGGATCTCGTTATGATAAAGAGGCAAAGCCGCCTAGGTTCGTTGTTATCATTGTTTCGTCCGCGCCAACACCACCACCGATTGGGGAATAGTTGTTGTTGTTTAATGGCGGCTGCCGCCTCTTCGCTGTTGTTTCAAGGCGCAAACGATCCGTTGATGTTAGTTCGATCCACGACATTGCAGCACGCCGCCCTGCATCACCATCTCCTCCGCCACCACTATTATCGTGCTTCCCCAAACCTAATTCAGCGCTTTCGTTGTTACCCTCCTTTGCGAGGGATGTATAATAATAATACTGAGTCGAAACTAAACGGAAGAGGCCTTAATGGGCCAAGTCTCGACGATGGTTGCTCCTTTTACAGTCCGGATGATCTCTGTAAAAGGATTGACAACAGCAAAAACAATACCGACAACAACAAGAAGAAGAAGAACAGCAACTACCACCATCTTGATGCATTTGGGAATGCTAGGAGGACATTTGCTCCCAGCCCGCCACAGCTTGTACATGATTCTGAGATTAGACTAGAAGAAGATGACCGCTGTATCAATGGTGCTGCGGGTAGATTGGAAAACCGTTGCAACCACCACGGGAGCCCCCTTGGTTTCCGAGAACTGACAAAGACGGAAAAAGTAGTCGTTGCTGTTGACGTGGACGAGGGTATCTCTTTTACCTATTACTACTTGAATCATCTGTATCCTTCTATTCCACTCTCTTTAACCCATTGATCATCTTAAGAATTTCCTCCTCTCAGCTGTGCATTAATGTTTAAATATGATTGAAATAGTCACCCATTCGATGGGTTTTATTTCTTCGGCATTCCCTCGTCCATAGTGATGATTGACAGAGTCAATTCCTTGACTGGACCATAATCTGAGGCTTCCGCTCATCCTATCCATAGTTAAGAACTTTAGTGTTTTTTTACTCACACTCCCAAGGACTTTCTAATTCCCATGGTGTCCTGTTTTCTTTCATTGTTCAACCAATGGTTTAGATTTTATGAGGGTCACTTGTGGACGCTCGGTAATATTTACTATATTTGACAGAATGTGTATCAAGCTATCAACTGTTTGCAAATACCTTTTATTCTGGATTCAACCTTGGTACATGTTCATGCTGATAGACTTTGTTTTATGATTCATCGGCTTGCAGTTCTTGGAAACTTCGTATCAGCTCTGAATAGGTTTATTGCAGATCGTTACTCTTTCAACCACTCTGTGTCGGAGTACCATGTCTATGAGTTTTTCAAGGTATATCATAATACTGGCCTTCAAATGGTTCTTGTGGCATAGTGAACTAGGAAAATGTTACTAATTGTGCTAGTGGTTTTATGGTTTTCACATTCTTGAACTAGTAACGTATGTAAGCATCGCCTCAAGATCAGTATGGCTGGAGCTGGTTTATGTGTCTCACCTTTGCATGTTCCTGTATGATGCCAATTCTTTTCTTTGGTGCAATGTTCATGTGTTCTCTTTCTTAGTTTGTACTACTAGCTATTATAAGTTGTTGCTTACACTTCCAAATTAAAAGATTCCTCTATAACTACTATAAATATTTATTAACCAACGGGAACCTACTTGACTAGCTTGAGCAAAGTGAGTTTTTGAGATTTTTGCATTTATCTTTGGGCTACTATTTATTGTGATCGTTTTGATTTTGTCATCTTTCTGGGATAATTATTTTCCATCAAGAAACTTGCATGTAATAGTTAGGTTTAGACTGTGATTTAGGTGTGGAACTTGTGAGCAGAGCCATAAGTTAAATTGTATTCCCCTTGCTGTTTTGGCGGGGTTCGGATTATGTCAACTTTGTTTGTTCAAGGTCTGAAGCTTCTTTTATGTCCTTGCAGATATGGAACTGCTCTCGTGATGAAGGTATTACCGGTTTTCTTTTGTTTCACTAATTTGAATCACAGCCATTGTTCTTCCTCCCATTAGCTAACATATGATTGAACTCCAAAAAAGCTTCTTCTTTGGTACGAGAGACTTCTCTGGAAACAACACTGAAATTATCCACCCTTTACTACTAAATAACTTGGGCTTAACCATTTTGGTCGTGTTGTTAGGTTCCAACAAGTAATTTGGTCAATACAGGGTGGGTCATTACGAATCATTTCAGATTACTACCCTGGTCTATGTGGTAGGAGCTGAGTGCTACATCATGGCCACCGGGAAAAGGTGGTTGGATCATGTGTGGTCCAAGTGCAATGTCCTTGTTGTGCACTAAAGTGTGCAATTGCACCCAATCTCACTTTGATGGATTAGAAGAAGCGTGCTATCAAATAACTTGGGCTTAATCATTTTGTTTGGGTTATGATATTCGGGTCCAACAAATTGTCGGGTCAGTAAAAGGTGCGTTGTTATCCTGCTTACTTCTTCTAACTCACTAATGTAGGATTGGGGCGTCACGAGCACGCATTAACGCACTAATGTGGGATTGGGGTGTCACGAACGCGCATTTACTCTTTGGTAAATGGAACTTCTTCTTGGTAAAATGGTTGCCATGTGTGACCCTTGTGTTTAGTTGTGCTTATAAAAGCATTTTTTTCTTTTGTATCTGCTCTGTTACTTCGATCTTAAGATCAAGGCTGGTCAATCTTAAACAAGGTCTAAAATGAGGGGACTTTATCTATGATTTTTGCATTAGAATAAAATGGTGGTGTTATAAATTTCTTTGACATTTGAAATTACTTCTTTAAACAATTTTGCCATGTAAGAAACATTCCAGCCGCTGCATTGTTCCTTCTCCTCTTCCTTATATGAGTCAGTATAGTTTTTCAAACCCCCAATTCTAACCTGAAATTTTATTTATAATCTTTTGAAATTGAGAGAGAGGGGAAGAGAGATGAACGTAGGGATCAAGTGGGGAGGGGAAGAGAGAGTAATGTGTGCAAGTGGGGAAGCGGGTTGGGAGTATGTATAAAACCAAAAAAAAAGTGGGAAAAAAGAGTGAACTCCATGTTTGGCACACGCTCATATCTGCAATTATATTCTTCATCTCTCTTCATGGTTACAATCTATGACCTCTACAAATTTTTGAGTATCAAGTTTGGCTCCGTTCGTTATGAGGCTTTGTCCACGGAATTTTGAGTATCAAGTTCACCTCTGTTTATTACGAGAATATGTTTATGGTGCCTATTCGATGCATGCGGGAATTAGGGAAAAACAATGTGAACCCTATTTTTTTCTATTGTTCCAGCACCGAACAGGCACAACCCTAGTAGTACTTAAATGCATGTTTCATCAAAAACTGGTTTTGTTTACTGTTGCCTTGCTGGAGAAGAGGAGTATCTCCATGATTCAAGCAGAGAAGTATTTATTTTTTACTCTTTGTGGACGGATGCCTAGAAATTTATTAACGCTCATATATGGTGGACAAAATATTGAAAAAAATTTGCTGTGGCAGCTGATGTTCGTGTGCATGAATTCTTCAAGACTTCTTATTTCAAGACAGGGATCCATCCAATTCCAGGTGCACGACAGGCTCTTCAGAAGTTGTCAAGATTTTGTAACTTGTCAGTCGTGACGTACGTATACGCCCTGATATGTTTTAGCTAATGTAACTCTTAAACTGAGCACTGAATGATCGAATTAACTTCATAGGTCGCGGCAGAATGCAATTAGAGACCTCACGATCGAGTGGATTGAGAAGCATTACCCAGGACTGTTCCAAGAGATTCACTTTGGAAACCACTTTGCTTTGGAAGGGCAGTCTAGAACTAAATCAGATATTTGCAGGTATGCCTATGACTGTTTTTTGCTTTCCTTTTTCTGAAGCATGTCACGGTCTCAATTCTGTTTCGGGTTACTACGTTTTCCCCCTATATGATATATTCGAAGATGGTGATTTATAATTTGTTAGGATGTGGGAAGACTCCAAAAACTGGGGTTAGGTTTTGCCGTTATGTTGCCCTGTTTTTTTTTTTTTTTTTTGGTAACTTGGAGCTGATGGCTGCACCGCAAATGGGCCCCCATACCACAACCGTTTCGCACAAACTTTCATTTGCGTCCAAAGGGTTTCCGCTCGTAGTGGGAGTTGAACTAGAAATCCATGCTTGGAAGGCACTTACCCCGCGCTTCTTACCACTTAGATCTATCCGTTGAGTTTTATGTCACCCTGTTATTTGTTGGCCTCTTGAATATGTTAATGTATCAACTCATTAGCACACTCTTGATGGAATTTACATGGAATTATTAACAGCTTTGTTTTGGTGATCTTTCTCTGCAAGGTCATTGGGAGCAAAGGTTTTGATTGATGATAACCCTAGATACGCCTTAGAGTGTGCTGAAGTTGGAATTAAGGTTTTACTTTTTGATTATGAGAATTCATATCCTTGGTGCAAGATAGAGTCTGTTAATCAACATCCGCTGGTCACGAAGGTTCATAGTTGGGAAGAAGTGGAGCATCAATTATTTTCCTTGACTGTTTTATAAAAGTGGTTTGGGTTACTGGGTCAGATCACTACGGTTTATTGATAACTTCAGTGTTGAGCTGGTGGACCGGCTAATCCGGAGGCCAATTATTCTTTCTCTTGAACTCCGTTCTTATACAAACATACATCGGAGGAAATGCTGTACTGAACTTTCACGTATGGTCTTCAACGAAGCAGATCCAGAACAGCTGAATAGGGTTTTTGGATTGTGGCGATAGGTAGTGCTAATATGTAAAGAGGGAGGGGCTATTCATACAAGGCATGGCTTGTCGCCCGGTTTGGCACAACTTGTCCTTGTCAAGGGGAACATGCAATCTAAGTGGATTGCAAGTCGCTGTAAACGCTTGTGTCAACGACACGAATTGGACGTGTCATCGATATGATGTTTTCAATTTTTGTACTCTCCTATGTGATTTTATTTTTCATTCTGAAGTTCGTGGAAGGAAACAACACTATGAATTGCAAAGTTGTGATTGGAGCACCAATATGGTTTATTTAACTGAGTCACTTAAGAATACATGAGCCTCCAATGGTTTATGGACTTCAATAACTGCACTCCCAACAACTCACAATCTCAGTCTTTTGAGAATTTTAGTTTCACGAGTTTGGTCTATTTCGGTGATTTGAATATTTGTGGTGGTTCAATATTGGAGCACTGCTACATACCTAGAAACTACCCAGATTTTAAAATTGCACGGTCCAGATTCGATTCAATTCAATCTGGACTGTGCAATTTTGAATTCTGGGTAGAATCTGGGTACCTAGACTTTCTTATTTAGAGAGCAGCACTACTACATACACAGAAATGGTACCTATAAAGTAGAACGAGTGGCTCAGATTCACTTGATGAGTGGTTCAGATTCACTCCAGTGAATCTGTGCCACTCATTCCCGCTTTATGGGTACTTTCCGGGTACCGTTTTTGGGTACTTAGTATTTCTGTTTGGAGAGAGAGAGAGAGAGAGAGAGAGAGAGAGAGAGATTCCCTGATTAGGATAATGTACAAATATATGTGTTGATTTGAATCAGTAACACCCCTAAATCTTTTGGTATTCTTAATTCGAAAATTAACTCTGGCAATGACAGAACATATACAAGAACACCTACAAATCATAACCATTTCAGCAAAGACGAACGCTTGAATAAGAGACATGCATGCATGCATGCAGGGTAGCTTTGTGAATAGTTACTAAGGTTAGGGATGGAGTCTTTTCAAAAGTTCAGAATTCCTAATCAGAATCTAAAAGAGCTACTTTTGAGATTGTTGCTCCTAACATTTTAAAAATGCAGAATCGGAAGAATTCAGTATCCCAATCGGCTTGTGAATTGAAATCATAATCTGAACCGTTTAGTTTGTAGAGTACGATAAATAGATCATTTAGGAAGAAAGTTGAATGGATCGGAGATCATTAGACGCTTGGTTAGACATCAAATCTGTCTTCATTATGTAGATATCAATGTCCAATTAACTTGATTTTTGGTACACATGGAGTGCTCAACCGAAATTTCTTCATCATCATTTGGCATGTTCAGTTGTTTGGTTGGTAGTTTTGAGATGAGTTTTGGAGATAATATAATTTTCAATAGAGTTGTGTAATTTTTTCGTCTTTAGTCAAATTTTTAACATTTTAATAAGGTTTTCTGTTTTTTAAATAGAGATATGCAATATACATCCAAAAAGTAAAAAATAAATAAAAATTTGATTAAAAAAATAATTAAAAGGAAAAAAAAAAAACACGAATGACAAAACAGTAAAAGCTTTTAGAGATAAATTTTCTAAACTACAAACCAAACCTCAGATAAATAAAAAACAAAAACACCTAATTTCAGACAATAAAATAAAATGAAACAGTAACACCCAAGAATAAACAAATATACGAGAAAATATATTTTGCACTCCACGTTTTTTATAACTGCCTTTACAAATTGGCTTTTAATGCATATATATGACTTTTAAGCACTCGACAATAAAATTTATACTGCCTTATAAAAAGAGCACGCTTAGGGTGAACCCCCTTAACAAATCACAAAAGTTCATAACAAGTACCACAAAAATTTGTAACTTAAAAATTCATAATAACACCAAAAAAAATTTGTAAGCACAAAAATTCATAAAAAGAGCCACAAAGATTTGTAAAATGAGTCACAACATTTTTTTTAATGGGGTGTGTACCCTAAATTTTCCCCTCTTGTGGAGAACAAAAATCATTGTGGAAAAATATACTATGAATATCAACACCGTTAATATAAATGAGAGAGTTGGCCTCAATTGAAGGATTGCCACATTTTGGTCTAATTTTTCCGATTTTGTTCCTGTCAATTTTGGCATGATTTTTCTGCTGGTACTTTTTGCTCCTCTTTCTTTCGTATGGTATAAATGATTGTGCAGAGTTCACTTCAAGTTCTCACCCAAATAATTCGAGTCGTTTAATTTTAAAATAATTATTTTGGTGGTCATATAAAAAAATCATCTGAATTAAATAATTGTAAACAGTTGATTTAATCTTCAAGTTTTTCGTTCAGAATTTATGATTCTTTGCAATTTCATTTTTCTTTTTCCCTGTCATTTTTGGTGAAGATTTTTGTCCTTTAGACCCGGCTCATTAACCGTTTTGCATTTTTTTAAACTTTATTAATTAAAAGGTGTCTTTTTCAACTTATTCCAAACCTACGTGAAAACGTGTAGAAACCGTGCTTTCTTTAAAATGTGCTTGAGAAACACGTTTTCTGTTTTGGTCAAGACGGAGTAGCTAAACAATTAAGTTAATCCGTCTAAATACGTTTCTAAAAGGCGTTGTTGAAAAACACGCTTTTGTAGTGTTAAAATTCCCAGGTCCAAAGGAGATGGGAGCTGCTTCAATGGCGCCTCTTCAGAAGTCTGATTAGATGCAATCTTGGACTTCAACGCCATAACCCCCACCGTCTCTCTCAATGTCTCTCACACTACAAACTCAGTTCCCACCATCCCTCCCCCACCGTTTCTTCTTAAATTGAATCGACACAACTCATCCGATTTCAAGGACCATTTTAATCGATCGCAGTCATTGTGCGTACTGGGTTCGGACCAGAGAGATAGAGAGGGTGAGACAAACAGAGAGAATAGCTGGAGAGAGAATTGATCAGCATTAATTCTGGGTTTTGGAGTATTGGACCTTAGCAAACTAGTTCGTCATCTGCTCCTTACACGGCGAAGTCGACGATCCTTTTTTCAGTTTTGGCCCGAAAACGGGTTTCCAAAGCACGAGGAGGAAGAAGAAGTGGTTGGAGTTTGAGTTGCAGACAAGGAGGAAGAAGAAGTGGAAAAGAGGGAAGTCTGTACGTTAAAACTAGTCGGTGGCTGGAGTCGTGTTAACCACGCTTTTAGAAGTCGTGCTTAGCAAACACGCTTTCAGGCCTAATCCATCTTAACCCACTGTAAAAACGTGTAAACTAACATTTTCTGGAAAATGTGTTCGCTGAACACGTTTTCACTTAGTATGGGAATAAAGGTTGAAAACACGCGTTTTATTTAATAAATTTTTTTAAAAAAAAACACAAATTGGTTAACGAGCCTTTAGATCCTTTGGACATCATTAGTTGGCTTCTCCCTTCTGGCCATATGCATGTTTCAATCATAATCATTAAATGATGTACTTGAGCAAAGATCCCGTTTTTGTTGTGCTACAACGCAATGTAGCTATATTTACAGGTACATGTATGGCGGGGGATGAGGATCAGTTCCTACAAGGTACTGCCTTTACTTCCTCCCAATTGTTGTTTACTCTTTAGCATTTCTGGGTATTGTTCTTTTCCCCCCTTTTGCCAGTAATGTCTGTTAATTGCACGCCTGTGGTTCTAGGGTCAGTGGCGGACGCAGGATTGCAATTTTCGCCTAATTTGCGGAGACCATTCTTCAGTAATTTTACCAAAAAATCTATAAGTCTACTAAAAATATGAAGAAAATTGGGTGGAGTGTAGGGGCCAAACACCCCCTAGCACCCCCCTTGTCCACCCGTGTCTAGGGTTTATAATCTGTCTCTCTATCAACCCACTTGTTATTCTATTTTATGGCAATTGCTTTGTTTGTTTTTCACTGTGTTTTGATGGTAACTGGAAGTGATGGAAAGGACAATAATTTAAAACTCTGAATCTTTAACTTTCTGATTTACATATGTTCATGAATTTAGTAGTTGTGGATAGTGGACAGTGTGTGGGATGGTTGTGGAGTATTACTATTAGAAGTTATGTCATGGTGTTAGAATGTGAACTGAAGTGAGATGGATTTGGGTACGAGTATTGGGTGTGGCCGTGTGGGTGGATATCTATCTGTCAGACCTTCCTAAACTTTTAAGTTTAGTTTATAAGAATGAACTCAAAGTTAGACATGGGTGAGATCTGATATAATATATGTCGTCTTGAAGTCTGATGTCATGACTGACAATTCGATGAATCCGTTGATAGTGAATGGTAGATTTCTGAAAAGGTTCGAGGTTTCTTTTCAAATTTGAGCATCTTCTTAAAATATTGTTCAACATCAGACGATCTGAGTGGCTAATTTGGGTACATGGTGGGACATGTCGCATGTATTCGTGCTGTAGTCCATAATCCATATCATAACCGGTGGTGCATTGGGGGAATGGAAGAGTCCAAAGTGAAGTAGTTACGAGTCTGACAATTACTTTATCAGCGTGCACGCAGCCCTACCTCCCAATGTGGAATGACTGCTTTCAACCAGTGACCTTGGTTTCGAAATGAAGGAACCTTAGCTCTGCAGGAACCCCAGCCCTTTTAATGTATTCCGCAAATATCTTCACTGATTGACTTTCACTTTTAGTTTGACCAATGGAAGTGTGGTGTAGCACTCCATCCATTCACATTGATATGAGAAACGTAGCAGCCTGCTGTTTAAACGATCCTTCTATTATATTGGCCTTGTTCGGTTGAGTTCTCTAAAACTTGGTTTTCACTTTATACTGTGGGCCCCTCTTGTCAAGTACTCCATCTCAAGTACCACGGCATTTATGGTAGTATGTCAGTATGTACACCTCTCTCACATCTCACCCTTGGATTCCCAAGAAGTATTTCATCCAATGGTTCAAGATCACTTGCCTTTATTCTTGTTTACCCATGATTAGTATTTTACCAGAGGGTCCCACAGCACTAAAAGTGAACACCGGTCTCCGAGAACTCAACCGAACATAACGATTGTGTGTTCCATCATTCCATGGCGTATGGTTTAGCATCTTTTATTTCATATTATAGCTGGCATTCATTGATTCTGTACTGCTGATGAAGGATTATTCTTGTTTGCATGTTTATTTGTCCTCCATTTGGGATTTCTCGTTGTTATTGCGCTGAAAACTTTTCCCAACTATTCAAACGAGGAATTAGGAAAACGAAAAGGAAGCAATGGTTCGACTGTTTGTGCACAGGTAGTACATACTGTCAACTGGCAGACCTCCTACACATCCCATTTACATAGATTGCGGCTTGTGAGGTGAACGTGACTGGAAATTTCAGTGTGAAGATATATGATCTGGTTGTGTGCTGGTGAAACTTCATACGTTATTTGGTTTGATTAAATATTTAACTGGTAATCATTGTGCCGTTGTGTTTGACAAGTGTGACTTAGTCTAATGTGATGTTTATATAAGACGTCTTAGTTCCTTTTTCTTTCCTCAACAACCTGCTCTCTTCCCAACAAGACATTGAGACTATTTCTCACATCTTCTTCACCTGCAACTACTCTGGGAACTATGGAAGCAAGTGTGCTACCTAAGTGGTCTTTTAGGGATTTCCGTAGCTGGATTCTGAGGTCTCTTTGCATATTGGGCAATCAGCAACACAACTAGGAAGCTTGGTTGGGCTACAATGGTTTATTATATATGGTAAACGGTTATTATTATTATTATTATTTTTGTTATTCGTCATTCCTAATCTATTACATGAGGGAGGGGGGAATGAGACTGGATCCCGGGATGCAGTGTGGGGCATCCAAAAGCTCTACTGCGTGAGCAAGCCACCACTTGCATATATGGTAAATGGTTATTGGTGTTGTGTCCTCGCGAAGATATATTTTAAGGCATTCAAAGAACCCTTGCTCTCCCCTAGAGAAGATATATTTTGACGTTCGTACCAGAAGTTCTCAATTCTCTTCTGTGAAACAAACCCGCTCTGGATTATTGTTTCTGCATCTTAGCTGATTTATTTATTTGCACAACTAAAAGCACGAAAAATGCGTTCTTATTAATGCAATTAACAGCGCCGAGGGATGGGAAGGGTTGCTCAGTACTTGATGATAACCTTGATGCAGTCTGGCTGCTTCATTAGCTTCAATGCTTTGTTTATTTCGTCCAGTGAAACTTCGTGAGTCAAAAGCTCCTCGAGATGGAGTTCCTGTTGTAAACACCTTGTTAGGTCCTTTTATCACCTGCTCTATTATTAACACATACCTTGAGATGCAATATTGCTTTACTGCGAAATGTTTGTGCCAAATTAGTTCTGCTAGGTGTATATACTATGTAGCACCGACACAAACATGCGACACAGACACAGACACAGACACTCCAACTCTCAAATTTCAAAAAAAATGGAGTTCACGACTTATTCTCTCTCCTTCTATGTAGCTAGAATCAACCCGGAATCGCTTAAGGTTAGGTAAATCATGGTACTTTTTCTAGTGATGTGTCTAGGTTTAGAACACAACTTACAATGACAGAAATAGGAACATACCTTATTTAAGCATTTGTCAAATATAATGGGAAGGTCTGATTTGGTTCTAATCCCACAAAAGATGGAACCCTTGACAGTCCTACCACAAAAAAGGGGGATGAAGTTGATATGGCCGCTTGTCTCATTTCCTCCACCAATCATTACCGTCGACCCAATACCCTGAAGTTCATACCAACACCCGTTAAGCAGTAACAAGAATTCTCTAATAGTAGAAGCCCAACCACATGGTGTAGGATATGCTTTAATTGTGAAACAATTTAGACCATCGATTGAATTTTCTTATTAGTCCCGTATACTGCGCTATTTATTTGAAAAAGGTCATATTTGGAAATTGGAATGTGAAACCGTTGCTTGCTTACCACTTTTGTAGATTCGATGGCCTCGTTGAGGAAGGATGCGACTCCCATGCACTGGAAGCAGTAGTCGACGACAAGACCGCCTGTCAGCTCGTTGATCAATTCAGAAATACGTTTATTGGAATCCTTGCTGGGGTTTATAAAGTCAGTCATGCCAAACACCTCCCCTTTTGTGCGTTTCTTCTCATTTATGTCCACCCCTATTATCCTGGCTGCCCCTTGTGTCCGAGCTCCCTCTATCACCTGCACTCAATTCATTCATGCTCATTACATTTTACCCTTTTTTCTTTTTTGATCAATATTTTACCCAAATTTGTTTCTTCCTTTCTTTCCTGTCCTTTTATTGTCCGTAAGGGGAGAAAGATAAGAGTTCTATATCTATATTGGACTTTCTATTTTTCGTTGTTTTTTCATGAGGAATAAAAACCAATGTTCAGTGAGTTCCTACTGACTGAATTGCCTGAATTAGTTGAAGGAAACGGGGCTTCTGGCCCGGCTGGTTGTCACTCTGCTTCTCCGCTCCCAGTGCCAGATCTTGTTCTTTCACCTGGGTAGTTGCTACGGTTTATGTTAGCTATATATAGGTTGTGTATTTAACACATATGGGTAACAAATCATTAAGTTACCATCTCTTTTAGGATAGTAGTGGTGAAAGCTTCTTCCCATTAGGAATTCAGGTGTTGTTCGTGAGGAGACGTACCCGTTGGAAACAGACACTAGAAAAAATGAACATTGTTCGCTCATAGAGAACACACATTACATATACATGCAGATTTGGGGGGCATGGTTCTGCAACAAAACGTCCCTGTAACTCCTTGGTTCTTGAAGGTTTAGGGGACCTCTCTTTCAGTGGTATTCTGAGAGCAGCCACTTTGTGTATATTGCCAAAGGTTAGGTCTGTCTCCAATCATCTCTCGCCCATACCCCTAATGATTTAGGACTAGATGGGTTCTGTTATTGTTGTTGCTGTAAAGTATGTCTTAACCTAGATTTTGAAAATACAAAACCATGTGTTACATTGATGGGGTCCTAACATAGATTTAGTTAGTTTATATTTTGTAGGGTAGATGTAACACAATCTCATACATATAGGTAGGGTTGTAGCCAGTGTTTATACCGCAAGTCCAACAGCGCCGAGGCCGATAATAGCGACGGTGGATCCCTTATGAACTTGGACTTCCCTCCATGTGGAGTCAAAGCCGGTGGAATAGCCGCAGGACATGAAGCTGGCATGGGGGAGAGGGATCCTAGGATCGAACTTGACAACGTAGTTGGCATCGATGACAGTGTACTCAGACCAGGTGGAGCATGTGAAGAGGTGGTAGATTCTTGTCCCGTCGCTAGTTGACATCCTCGATGTTCCATCGGGCATTAGCCCGTTGAAAGGGAATGGGTACGTGTGACATAGATTTGATTTTCCTGAAACACAGTTGTTGCACTTGCCGCACTCCCCTATGTAGGTTGGCATCACTATGTCTCCTTCTTTCACCTCCGTCACTCCTTCCCCAACACTCTCCACCATCCTGCAACCACGCCCATTCCAAGTTATGTCAAATCTATGTCAGTAATACAAAATCGATGGAGAGAGAGAGAGAGAGATGGGAAAAAAATTTAGGTGCCGAGGGGCACCAGGTGGCACTGTCACGTGGTGCGTGTCGACCCATCCATATTTTGGATGGCCCAGTTGGGGTTGTCAAGTGGCATTCTTGTAAATATTGGGGGTGAATTTAACCCAACAAATCTGGGCCATCCAAAATACGAATGGACTGCTCGGATGGGCCGACGGGCACCACCTGGCAGTGCATGCCCAGTCGACACCGAAAATTCGTTTGAGAGAGAGAGAGAGTACCCAACACCTTCATGACCAGGAATTCGAGGGAAAAGGGGCTGAAAACAGGAAATAAACAAAAAGGGTTATGTTAAGGTAGAGAGACATATCTGCAGCTAAAACTATAAGCAATCGTCGGGTGTGTAGAAAAGCAAGATGAAGAAGGAGAGAGGTACTGACGAAGGGAAGGCCATTGCAGCAAAGTACGTCGGTGTGGCAGAGGCTTGCACACATCATCTTAATCCTAACTTCTGTAGCTCTTGGGGGATCCACTTGTATCTCTTCCACCTTCAGTAGTTCCCCGATTCCCCGCGAAATCGCCGCTGTTACACAGATAACATAGACTTAGAATACAAATACAAAGACCACGTTTACTTCTTGGATCAACCCTTTCCCTCAAATCCTTTCTATCCAGTAATCTTTGCACTGGCACACCGTCGCATTTTTGGCCATTGGATCCAAGTGAGAATCCCGAGAGTGATGAATATTTTCACATGATCCAATGACAGGAAATGAACCAACATACCGGCTCTTTAGGGAAAGAAATTAACAAGACCTATACCAAAAAAAAAAACTTACCTTTGCATGTTATGGTCTTTGAGGTGGTATCACACATGGTGTGGGGAAAGATGGTTTTTGGAGTTTGACGGAGTGGTAGTGAAGCCAGGATTCGGCAGTACTCGGTTGCTTTCGGTTGTAATGGTGCATAATATAAAACAGGAAGAATTATTGAGTTGGGGGAGAAGGCAAGTTTTTCCTTGTTTTTGAAAGGCTTGCAGACAAGTTTTAAATTGACCTTTCTCTGCCGTAAAGTAGACGTCGTAATGGGTAAATTTCATTAACAACCACCCCCAGTGGTGGAGCTATATAGGAGCCTACCGACACCTATTGTCAGAAATATTCTTTAAACTCCGTTTACGGCCATGGCGGACAGTGGCGGAGCTATATAAGAGCAGGGGTGGCGCCCCGATCCATCTGGTAAATCCATCAAAACCCGTTGTGCTAACAAAAGGGATGAACAAATCATTCCCCCTGTGAATTAGCTACGCCACAACAATGGTTCAGCACTTGTTCATATGCTGATGGGGTTTGGGTAAGAACCTAAGGCCTTGTTCGTTTTGGGTTTTAAGACCCAGTTTTCTCAATTATTATCCAATCATTACTCTTATTTTCAAATATTATTCTTATTTTTCTCTCTATTTCTCTTTAAACATTAACCCTATTTTTAATTATTATCCCTATTTCTCCCTCCAATTGTTACCAAAAACCAAAACCCCAACCAAACACAACCTAAAATCAAGCCTATCGAATCTGTGATAGCCGATATCTTCAACAATAACAAAAAAAAGTTTTTTAAATTTGCAGAGTGCATATTATTTTGCTCAATATGTTAGTTATATTCGATCAAAAGATTGTGGGGGGTTTTTCCCATTGAAATCAGAATTTTTATGGTGAGATAAAGAGAGATGTTAATTCCATAATTCATAAACAAAAATTAGAGTAGATTTTTAAGAAAGACAAATGTAAAACTGACTTGAAAACATTAAATTATCCAAGAGTAATACTAAAAATAAGTCAGTTAAATTGTTAGCAAATAGGCACACCCCAGTAACCTTATTTCAAAGAACCTGAATTTTCTTGGAAGTTCGTACATTTGTCTCTTTTGCTAATCTCACCAACCATCTCTAGAAGCAAAGAAAGAAAAACAATATATAAACAAAAAAGTATTGATGACAAATGCATATAAAGTCTCAAAGTCCTAAACAATTTCTCACCAAATTCTGGGCAGGACAAGCTAGTGATCAAGACTTCTAGCTAGCACAGTTTTGCATGTGACTTGAGAAACAGGTTGTACAGTGCTTTTGTTTAATTTGTATTATAATAGGGGTTTGATCAATGTGATAGGATGCATGGAGGCTACAAAGAGGTTGGGATGTGCCGTCACATGAGAGGTGGCGCTTGCATTAATTCCTTATTAAGGAATAGGCAAGTGTCATCCTCCTGTAACAGCAAATCCCAGAACTTCTTCATTTATTCTTCCGAACCCTAAAAGATTTCGGAAAACATATGGGTACGGACCCCTATGTCCAGAAAATATACCGAGCATGTTCGGGGACTCACTTTTGGGTCTCACACGAGTGATCCGAACCGTTCATTATTCTTATTAAAAAAAATTTCCTAGGGACCCCACAAAATTTTCGCTCAATCGGACCGTTACAAGTGCTTGAACCAAAGTCCCACCGTTTTAATAAAAGTTTTTTGATTGAAACGGTGGGACTTTGGTTCAAACACTTCTAACCGTCCGATTGAGTTGAAATTTTGTGGGGCCCCTCAAAATTTTTTTTTAAAGAGAATAATAAATGGTTCGGATCACTTGTGTGGGTCCCCGAGCATGCTCGGTACATTTTCTGGACATTTCTGTCTATACATGTAGTCGGGTCGAAAAGATCCTGTCTCCATATTCATTGTCATTACACCTCTTGTTATAGCATACCCTGCAACTTTTTTACTCATTATTTCTTCCAATTACTAAAATATAGTTCCCCTACGTTCATTCTCAATATACTAGGAGTCCTGCTAGGTACCCAATCCATTACTCCCGAAATTACACAACCCACACACACAATGGGTTGGGTAATTTCGGGAGTAATGGGTTGGATACCTATCATTTCTCATATACTAGAGGGCCATAGAGAGACCAACTTAAAGAGATTAGGAAATGCTGCTACAATAGAGATGACACTTGCACTAATGACTTGTCAAGGAGCCAGTGTCATCCTACTATGACGACACATCCTGCAACTTTTTATTTTTTCATTTTTTTTATTTCTCTCTTCCGGCTTTACTTCACCTATATATATTCGTGCTCAATCCATTATATAAATATACATAGACCAATTAAAGAGATCAGGAGATTACCATAGTCTATGATGTGGTACTTCTATTTAACGCCTTGTAAAGAACGTTTGCTTTGGCAAAAAAGAGAAAAACTGGTTTTTTAGTTTTTCCGTTTTGTCTTTATTTATTTTTTTTTTGTATTTGTTAGTTTTGCGTCAAAGTTTTTATGGTTTACGAATTCGTCGACGAGACGAATCCAACGAGTATAAAATTATGGTCAAAAGTAATTTTTTTTTAATAAAGCCGAAAATAAACCAGTTTATCGGTTTAATTTTGGCTTTATTAAAAAAAAAATTAACTTCGACCATACTTTTATACACTTCGGTTGAGACGAATCCTTAAACCACAAAAATTTGACGCAAAACTAACAAATACAAAAAAAAAAAATTGAATAAAGACAAAACGAAAAAATCAAAAAATTAGTTTTTTCTTTTTTGCCAAAGCACTAAGAGACTGAGAGATGATACATGTTACGCACGGTGTGAGTGCGAGAACCTCAATATTTAGAAGAATTGTAAGTCAGAACGTCTGAAAGCGTTTCAACTATATGTTAGTGTGATTTTTTTGTTTTAGATAACTTTTTTAAGGTATTATACTTTCATATTTTGCACACGTATGTTTACCTACGACCGCAAGCAAATTAGAGGTGTTTTGGCAAAATAATTAATCCAGTTTGCTTTTTGTCCTTATTTAATTTTTTTCGTATTTATTAGTTTTGCTTCAATTTTTTTTTTATTATTGATTCGTTTCGATGAGAGGAATCTAAAAAGTAGAGAATTATGTTTCAAATAGAATTTTTTAATAAAGACAAAAATAGTGGATTATTGGACATTTTTTTGTCTTTATTTGAAAAAAAATTAATTATGAGCATATATTTTTTTTTACTTTTTATATTTCTCCCGTCGAGACAAACCAATAATAAAAAAATTAACGCAAAAATAACTAGTACTCAAAAAATTGAATAAAGACAAAAAAATTATCCAAACAAATTATTTATTCAAAAATAATCTAAACAAAAATTCTGAGGAATCTAATCCGATTCGGACTGTGAGCAGCCCCAACCAAGGTTAGTGATGATGGGCATAAGCGCAATCAACAAAATTCACCTGTACTAAACTACCAACAGCTAGTTACTCATAGCCAGTTCACTTTTTGGTGTCAAAATAGCATTAGCATTGTCAAACTATTTTTAACTTCAGATTAAAAAAAAAAGAAGGTATTTTTAATTTGTTACAAAGTCGAAAAGTTGAAATAAAATGGCTGGAATAGTCGGGTTCTATTTTGGCTCAATCTCATATTCAGAACATTAGATTAAACTTATCAAACTTATCTCATATTATTTCCATGTAAATTAATTAACTTGGATGAACTGCGATAAATGGCAATGTAATCTTTGGTGCTAAATTATATTTTTTTGGTATCAACAAATGGTAATGGGGTGGACTTAAATTTTGACAAACTATGACAATGACAAAAAAAAATGACCATGGAATGGACTTTGTACTTGTAGGTAGGGACGGATCTAGGAATTCTCCACAGCGGAGACACCAATGCTAAAGTCAAGAGCAAGTAAACTAAATGATACTCCAAAATTTAGGAAGCTGGTTTTGGGACTCCGTTTTTCTATGCAAACACTCCAAAATTTAGCAGTCCTCAACAAGTCACCGGCGATGTCTTCAACAGTTCAATTTTTGACGAAATCGATCCCCATTACTGGTAAATTGATTTGTAACAGTTGTCGATATGAAAAAAATCGTACCAGTTCGATTCTTGAGGAAATCTCTCCCTCTCACGCACATTTTTGCTCGTTCTTGACCAAGATGAGATTTCCGAAACAAGGTTCAACACTGTAGGTGGCCTCCCCGCGTGAGTGGCATGGTAATGACCTCCCGGGCCACACCAATACCACGACCAAGCCTCTAAATGGCCTCCCCTCGGACCCTGCCAAGTCAGCCGAGGGCGGACTCATCGTCCGGTCAGATCATCTTCAAAGGGCCGACGTCTATCTTCGTCGTCTTCTAATATCTTGGGGAATCATAATCGATTCCTTCATCATCGTCTCTCATTCAAGACTCAAATGGTATTAGTTGTGTCACCATCGGGTCGCCTCTTGATCGAGGCACCCTTGTCTGTCACTCGAAAATCTGGCTAAGTATGGAAAAGTATATTTTTTCGGAAAGTTTCGATTTGGCCGATAAAAAGTCCCGGTATTTGTTCCTTGGATTTTTCTAAGCATAATGGTAAAATCAAATGATCTTTCCAAGTACGGGAAGGTTGTCTTTTGCCCCTTTTCTTCGGAGAAAAACGTGTCGTTTTTCGCTTTTGTACTAAAAGTGGTGGGAGGAGATTTTGATAAGATTGGAATACAAAAATTCTAGAAATGCCATTGTTTTCGAAAGTGGGGTACTTCCTTATTTTCATAAATAAATTAAAGTAAAGAAAATCTTTACTTAACTTTGGTTTATGAAAATAAGTGTTCCGAAAGGGGTACTTCCTTATTTGTTTTCCTTTATTTGTAAAAAAAAAAAAAAAAATCCTGAAATTGAGGGGGGCACGTGATCCCCCATGCCCCTGTGTGTGTCCGTCCCTGCTTGTAGGATGAGTATTTGGCATTATTATTCTATCTCTCTCTCTCTCTAATCTAATACATAAAGGGAGAACACAAGTTTAGTGTCTTCCTTTTCGTGTTACATTGTCATTGTGTCAACTTTTCATCTTCCTATATTGTCCTGTAACAATTTTTCCAATTACAAGTTAGATGTCTGGTTCAAAAAAATAAAATAAAAATTAGATGTCCTAACTATAAGGAGAAATATGTCCACGTACACCCCAACAATCCACTCTGCAAACATCCTCCATGGTTTTTTCACATATATATAGTATTTAATATTTAAAAAAGGAAAAATAATATTTAATAGTAGATAATAGATGGTATTGTTGAAGTTTTGAAAGTGACGTTGGTAGGTAAAGGGAAAAATGTATACTATTTATTAATTTTTTTAGCTCAAAATTTGCTAAAACTATGGGGATGCTTTTATACGTTTTTGTTGATCTTGGCGGTGAATAGCTGTAATTTATGTTTGAATGGGAAAATTCTTGGGGTAACTTGCTCAGGCTAGCTTTTTGTGTGGGGTGGGCCTTCTCATGCGATTTGTGTCGGGCCCTCTTATGGGCCCCATAGGCTTTCGGGCCTTGATCGTGTTGACTTGGACTCCCACATTGGAGAGTTTGTGTGCGTGTAGTATTTAACGGGCCACAAATTTCACCTAGTCAATAATTGTTCAGTGTGAGTGTCTGAATGTTTTTACAAAAAAACAGAGTTAAAAAATAATAATGAGAAGGAGAATATAATTTAAAAAGTTGAGCGTATAAATAATTTTTTAATTATATTCACCGAATTCCAATTAGTTAGATTTCTTTTTGAACCGAGAAAGATCATTCCATTACTAAACAAAAAGATTACAATGGACTCAAAGGTCCTCGGCGTTGTTTTTTTCGGTTTTTTTTTTTAGTTAGATTTCTGAAAGAAAAAAACCGTGCACCGCAAGTGGAGTATTCTCCATCCGCACCCGCTCGTAAAGCGAGGTACGGTTGGGTCGGTTCAGTGTGGTTGTGGATTGGGCGGATCGGACATATAATGTGAGTGGAGGAGGGCTATTGGATGGATCAAATTGAACCAAACCAAATCCATCGAAGTAGAATATTAGAATCCGCATTTATCTGTAACATATTTTGGGTAGATTAGCGGACGGTTCAAACTGGGCGGATGGATTAACTCACCAGTCACCCACGGAAAATGATACATACCCAAACACAAATTACCCAAAAAATACCCAAACACACACACACAAGTGTGGCTCCCACACACACACTGCACCTCCAGTGTGTGTGGGGGCCACACTTGTGTGTGTGTTTGGGTATTTTTTGGGTAACTTTTTTGGGTATGTAGTGTTGCTCGTCACCCACCGGGGATCATAGACCGATAGACGGTAAACGGTAACAAAATGCAGAACACATCAACGTACCGAAATGAAAAAATGAGAGAGAGAGAGAGAGAGAGTAAAAAAGAAAAGGGAGGGCTCCAAGTGATTTTGTTGAAATGAATTCGGGATCTTATTTCTTTCGGATCAGAAAAGAAAAAAAGAATTCGGGATCCAACACAGTCGTGGATTTTTCCACCCCTTAAAAATTCCAAAAACCCTCCACCCGTTACAAATCCAACACAACACATACAAAATCTCCAATTGATTTTCCCATTCATTCATTTCAATTGCACTTTCTTTTTCCCTGTTGTTCTTGGTGAAGATTTTATCAAACGGATCCTCTGGACACCATTCATTTGTTTCTTTTCTCTGCATGTTTCAATCATCAATTAGATGAAGTACCGTGCAAAGAATCCGTTTCTGTTGTACTACAGCGCAGTGTAGCTATATATGTAGTTAGATGTATGGAAGGTAATGAGGAGACCAGTTCCTACAAGGTACTGTCTTTACTTCCAAGCAATTGTTCTGTACTCTTTAGCATTTCTGGGTATTGTTATTTTTCCCTTTTTTGCGACTTATTGTTGGTTAATTGCCCGTCTGTGGTTCTAGGGTTTATAATCTCTCAACCTACTTGTTATTCTGCTTTAAATCAATTGCTTAGTTTGTTTTCCCTTGTGTTTGATGGTAAGTTGTTGGTAACTGGAAGTGATGGACAGAACAGAAATTTGTGTTCTTTAATTTTCTGATTTATGACCCAACAAGGAAGAGTAAGTTCATAAGTTTGGTCATTGTGGATGGCGGACAGTGAGGGATGGTTGCGGAGTATTGGGAGAAGTTATGATATGGTGTTAGATAGAATTTTTACTGATGTGACATGGATTTGAGTATGAGTTTTGAGTGTGGGTGGATGCTTAGGTGTCAGACCTTCCTACACTTCAAAGTTTAGTACATGGGGATGTATCCAAAGTTAGATATAGCTGAGATCTAATATAATGTACGTCGTCTTGTAGTTTATCATTATTGACGAATGCAGGACGGTGAGTTTAGGAGAAAAGGAGGGAGCCTGTCTTCTGTCCATTAAAAAGGCTTGAGGTTTTCTTTGTTATCAAATTTGAGCATCTTCTAGAAATATTGTTGAACATCAGTATATCTGAGTGTCTCATTTGAGTACATGGTGGGATTCGTGGGACATATCTCGTGTACACATGCTGTAGTTCATAACCGGTGGTGCGTTGGGGGAAAGGAGAGTCCAGGTGTAGTAATTATGAGTCTATGACAATTAGTTTATCAGCCTGTATGCAGCCTTACCTCCCGCATGTGGAAAGACTGTTTTAAACCGGTGACCTTGGTTTCGAAATGAAGGAAACTTAGTGTTGCAGGAACCCCAGCCTTTTTCGTTTATTTTGCAAACATCTACACTGGTTGATACTTTCACTATTAGTTTGTCTCACATTGATATGAGAGATGCGGAAGCCTGCTGTTTGTATGATCTTTCCATTTTATTTTGTGTTCCATTTTCCATGGCGTAACTTACACTCCATAAACTTAGTTTTACTCCTATTTATCCTAAAGCCTTTTGATTCTAATGCTTCTTTCCAAATTTCTAATTTAGTATTAAAACCTCTAACAGTTTCATCTACGAGGACAATATTATTTGCAAAAAATATACACCATGGGGTCTCCTCTGTGTGGTCAATTCATCCATAACTAAGGCAAATAGGTACGAACTCAAGAGTCAAGGCTGATCCTTGGCTATTACATGGATACAAGTGTGAGTGTCGGGTGTGGGTGTATATCTAGATGTCGGATACCTAAAGTTAAAGAATTAGGGATACGTGGATATGGATCTAGATTTAGACACGGGTGCGGAGATACGTTTTAAAAAATATTTATATTTATAATTTATTTTTTATATTTCTATAATTTTATTTGTAAAAAAATAGATAATTGTAAAAAAATAGATAATTGATGTATGAAAAATACATTTATTCTTTATTTTGTCATCAAAGGATAACTCAGCCCATTTTGATTCCCAAAATTTGTAACTTAGCCCAGTCCAATATAATATGTTGCCCAATGTTAAAGCTTAAATGGGTAAACAGGCTCAATGAGGCAATAACATATGTTGGCCCAATATATTAGTGAATAGGCCTAATTGAAACATCAAGATCCCTAGCATAGAAAAAAGAAAAAAACAAAGACGAAATTATAACCAGTCATCGTCTTCCTCTCTGTGTCGGCGACTACAAGTTAGCCGATCTCCAATCTCTGATTGGCTTCTTCAATTTTGCCTCTATTCTTCATCAAAGGTACGTTCGAATCTTCTCCTCCTCCTCCTCTCTTCTTCTTTTGTAAAATCAGATCTGTGAAACTAGGAGTGTTTGATTTAAAGTAGCCGCACTCGACACATATCCCGCACCTGTGTCGTGTCGTGTAGTGTCGACATGGGTACTCTGGCAAAAATCACGGATCCGTTTATCATAGATCCTTGGTGCAAGCCTACTGTGATTGAAAATTCACTCGTTTCACCTGCTGGTAATCTGATGGTAGGGATGTTTTTTTCATATATGTATCTAATCACCTCAACATACCCTTTTGCCCTCCCTCCCTCTCCAAAACCCACGATATAATATCCTTTTGTACCCTATCATAAACCTTTTCTAAGTCTATGAAAACTACAATGGAGGTCCCTTTTTTTTTTTTTCCCTTATTTTGCTACCAATCTCCTCAATAGGTAGATTGCTTCCATGGTCGATCTCCCAAGCATAAATCCAAACAGTTTCTTCGACACCTTAGTCACCATCCCTAAGTGATTCTCAATAACTCTTTCCCCCAACTTCATCGCGTGGCTCATCAACTTAATGCCTCTATTGTTGTTGCAACTTGGAATATCCCCTTTATTCTTATATTGGTACTAAAGTGCTCCTTCTTTACTCATTGACCATCTTTCGAGTCATAATATTCTTGTTGAACAACTTTGTTAACCAAGATACCCCCACTTCACCTAGACTCTTCTACAGTTCAATACGAATGCCATCTGGTACTAAGGCCTTACCCAGTCTCATCCTCTTCAAAGCCTTGGCCACCTTGGACTTGTGTATTCTATGATAGAAATCGTATTCTTTGTTCTCGCTAGATCCGCCAACTTCCTCCTCGCCAAAGCCTTCCACATGTTTCTCGTTTAACAATTAACAACTCCTTAAAATACGTCTTTCATCTATCCTTGATCTCCTCATATTTCACTAGCACCACAGAATCAATACCTTTTATGCACTTAATTTGAGCAGTGTTCTAAAACTCGCTTAACTCGGCCGACTAGTCAGCGACTACTCGCTGGGAGGTACCTCACCGAGGCGACTATGGCCTGGTCGGTGGAAGAAGTCGCTAGAAGGACTACTCGGAAACTAGTCGGCATTAGTCGCCGACTAGTCGGCAAGGCTGCGAGTCAAGATTCTACGGCGACTCGGTTAGTCGGGGAGAAGTCGGGCCAGGAGGGAAAAGTCGGACAAAAAGTCGGGTAAAAAATAGAAAATTCATCCAAGTTGAGGGGGTTTGGTGTAATTTGAGGTCATATTTATACATACCTAGGTTGTTCTTTTTCTTCCGAGACAATCGCCTCTTCTCCTCCAGTCCTCCTTAACCCAAATCATATTCTACTCACACAGTCACACCCATCATCTTCATACTCCGATCGTCGACCTTCAGGCACCAGTCATCGTCGGCGTCATCGTCAACGTCATCGTCTTCTGTCAATCGTAAATCGTAATCTCTCTCTCTCTCTCTCTCTCTCTCTCTCTCTCTCTCTCTCTCTCTCTCTCTCTCTCTCTCTCTCTCTCTCTCTCTCTGTTTGTATTCGTATAATGTATGGAAGTATGTTGTCTGTATCTACAGACTAAAGGAGGAGAACAAGTGGCTAACTTATCACTTAGTGTAATTTACTTTTTTTTATTTTTTATTGATACATGTATTATATGTATAGTGACCAGTGGCAGTGGCCATGGCCACATATATGATGTGTAATGTGTTCAACACTTAAACTGTTAATGTTTATATTCTTCTTCTTTTTCTACAATGTATAGACTAATTTATTATAGTTCATTTATATTATATAGTTAACTAATTACAATCAGTTTATATGTTTTTTTTTTTAAATTACAATCAGTTTATTTATTTATTTTTTTTACAAAGTATAGTCAATGTTTATATGTTTTTTTACATGTCTCTTTTTAGTTTTTACAACGTATAGTCAATGTTTATATGTTTTTTTACATGTCTCTACAATGTCTATATATTATAAAAAAAATTTAAAAAATACAAAAACCGAGTAATTTCTCGAAGGCCGGGTTGGAAGCTTGAAGGTCCCCGGCTGCCCTGGGAGCGCCTAGCGAGTTTTAGAACCTTGAATTTGAGAGAAGTGTCTAACTTTCCTTTCCCTTACCTTGGCGAGTTTATAAATATTCTTTTTTCTATCTTTGCTATCTATTCTAGCCTAAAAATCCTCATAGACTCTCAAGTTAGCATCCTTAACGGCTCTCTTCTTCCTTGCTAGCCTGTTTGTAGCTCCTAAAATTGTCCTCATTCCGATCCTTTTGCCACTTTTTAAAGCATTCCTTCTTGGCTTCTACGGCAGTTTGAACCTTGTCATTCCACCACCATGTTTCCTTAGAAATAGGACCTTTCCCCTTAGCCTCTCCAGGAACTTCAGTCGATATTCTTCTAATACTGCCAACCATTGTATTTCACATACTATCATTATATCGCCTTCCATTCCCCACCTTGCTTATCGAAACATATTGGCCGTGAACATCTCTAGTTTCTCCTCTCTTAGGAACCACCATCGAGTCCGCGAACTTTTTGTTTCCGTTCTGATTCTATGTTTCCCCTTGAGACAAATATCTAACACCATAAATCTATGTTGTGCCACTAGGCACTCTCCGAGAATAACCTTACAATCTTTGCATATCAAGTGATCTACACTTCTAACAAGAAAGTAGTCGATTTTACTTCTACTGGCCCTTCTCTTAAAAGTAATTAATTGTTCCTCTCTCTTCCTATAGAGAATATTCGTAGCTATAAGATCAAAGGCTACTGCGAAATCCAAAATCTTCCTGCCAACTTCATTTAGGTCACCAAATCCGAAGTCACCATGAACCTTCTCATACCCTTACCTATTACCTCCCACATGACCATTGAAATCGCCTCCTATAAATAGCTTCTCCCCAAAAGGAATCCCCTGAACCACATCATCCATTTGCTCCCAAAATTGCTCTTTACTGAGATCATTCAAGCCTACTTGGGTGCGTAGGCACTAATGATATTAATTATGTTCTCTCAAATCACAAGCTTAACTAATATAATTCGATCTCCTTTCCTCATGGCTGCAATTAACGAATCCTTTAAATGCTTATTTGCTATAATCCCTGCCCCATTTCTATGTCTGTTCTTTCCCGTATAATAGACCGTGTCCTCTATCTCTCTAGCTTTCTCCCCTACCCACTTAGTCTCCTGAAGGCAAGTTATACTAATCTTCCTCCTAAACATAGTATCAACTAGCTCCCTAGTCTTACCCGATAATGTTCCTATAGTAAAAGTTGCTAACCGAACCCTATAGTCCTGGGCTAACTTCTTTACCCGCACTAGTCAAGGTAAATCCAAGAACCCTTGCTTACTCATCAGCACACCGGGGCGCCAATGTGGTGCCCCTTGCCCATTTTTCGAGACACCCGAAAGCAGGTGCAACGCGTTGCTTAAAGGGAATCCCCTAGCATTTCTCGTAATCGTATTGGGATTCATGTCATAAAGATCTAATGGGGTTATTTTACTTGCTGGCTGTCAGCTACCTAACGTACAACCCTTCTCCTTTATCCGGGCTTGGACCGGCTGGGAAAAAGATAAGGCTTTAGGCACATCCCAAGCAGAGTTAGACTGGACATTACAAGGTAAAATGTGTGTGTGTGTGTGTCTGTGTGGTTGAGTGCTTGTGAAACTTCATATTTCATTTGATTGGATTTGGGGGCCCTTAGTGAGGTAACTCACTACGGGGTTGTAGTGAGGCCAATCTGGCCGTCCATTTCGACGACGACGGCTCGAAGTTAATCCAAACTCCAAATGATCTGAGCCGTTCATTGTTTGGATTAAAATCCGTGCATTCATTGCCGAGATGGACGGCCGGATGGCATCACTACAACCCTGTAGGGCAGCCCTCACTACAGGGACCTTGGACCCCATTTGATTTGATGGCATATTTACATCTTTGTGTCCTGAACCCTGGGATTTGGCTATCGATTATTATTTGGGTTAGTGGGTTGTGATTCATTTGATTGTTAGGTCTTCTCAGATGGATATGTTTTTGTCATTTGAAGGATTATTACAAAGTTTTGGAGGTAGACTATGATGCAACTGATGAGAAGATCAGATTAAATTACAGGAAACTTGCACTGGTTAGTATCTGTTGCAATATGGATAATTAAAGATGTCTTTATGTATTTTTCATTCAACTTATTAGGGTGTTACATCGAATTCCATTCTATTGATATGTAACAGATGTGGCATCCTGACAAACACAAAGGTGACAATGCTGTTACCGCAAAGTTTCAACAGATCAATGAGGCTTACTCTGGTAATCATTGTGCAGTTGTACTTGACAAGCATGTCTTACACCATGCATGCGATGTTTACATAAGACATCTTAGTTCTTACCCTATGTTCCTTTTGGTGGGTAGAGTATGGGTTATATGCACCTTAGAGTTCAACATTTCAAGTACTCAAATAGATCTTATAAGATTTTAAGATTGGTTGATATACCCACATTTAACAGTCCTTGCTCTCTTGATGCGATGATTTCTAATTTTTTTGGGTCAATACGTTGAGTTACTTCAGCGTGTGTTACACCATGCATGCGATGTTTATATAAGATGTCTTAGCTCTTACCATAGAGAATGGTGGGTAGAGTATGGTTTATATGCACCTTAGAGTTCAACATTTATAATACTTAAATAGATCTTACGATTTTAAGATTGGTTGATAGACCCACATTTAACAGTCCTTGCTCTCTTGATGCTATGATGTCTAGTTTTTTTGGATCAGTATGTTGAGTTACTTCAGCGCACTGCTGTTTTATGAATTTATGCTCGTTATATATGTAGGCGAAGCATATTTGGGTCACTGTGGAAGCTACTAGTTTCTTGAAGTAGACTATCCTTCCTGATAATCTATGCTAATCAGTAATCACCATTGTGAAATGGTTGAAACTTTTTACAATCATCTTTTCTTGTTGGCCTTGAACTTTGTAGCATTTTGAACGTGTATGGTTCTTTTGCAGTGTTAAGTGATCCTGCCAAGCGACTTGACTATGATTTTACTGGAAACTATGAGATTGATAAGTACACTTTGCCTGTGAGTACTTCTATTCTAGCATCACTCATCAGGCTAGATTTGTCCTTCATAGCTTCTGTTTTATCCCGATTTGGTGGCGTGTATTATTTTGTGATGCATGTTGCATTGTTGCTTATTGGGGAAATCTCGTCACTGCATCACAGGAGTATCTAACCAGGTTTAAAGGGATGATTCTTACCTGCAACGGGCTTGGTATAGGTCACACATCAATCTGGTAAAATTCTCTGACTGCTGAAGTTTATCAAAAAATTCTTGCAAATTCTAGACAGTGATGTGGATATTCTGATATTAATTAGTTGGCTTTGTTAACTCGAGTGACTAAAAAGTGTACCTCAATTTTTGTGCTTGTTTGAAAAGAAAGAACGAGACTGTTCTGGGACTTTGATTGTGCAGCACGACTCAATATCTTAGCAATTTTTCCATTTTTGTTACCAGGCTATTTTTGCTTCAGTGTGATCATTGCCACAGTGATATATTTTTCTTGTTTGCTAGTAAATAGTAGTATACTGGGAAGACGATATAATGCCTTTGGTTAGACCGTTAGAGCAAGGCTCAAAATCCATGCGAGGATTGATCATTGGGGCTTTCGAGAGAAGCCTGCTCTAGAAAGTTTCTGCAAATTAGCTTGTTTCTTGAATTATCCTCCTTTCTTGTTATGTGCCTTCCAACCCCATCCAAATGCACCTATATAAAGGCTAGACTCTTGCACGATTTTCGTGCTACCAATGCAGGGTATAAGCTCTTACATTGCACTTACATGTTATCACTCCCGAGCGGGTATATACAGAAGAATCATGACAAGTTTTTCATAGTTCACATTATATCATTTCTGTTGCCACTTACAGTCGATTTATACCATTGCAGGTCACGACAACTGATGGAATACAAGGAGGGCCCTGATAAATAAGATGTGGGTATCTTATCCCATTTTTGTTTACTAGTCATATTCCCATTCATTTGCCTAGTTACATGCACTTGGGCAACGGATGATGCAAGCTGCGTGGAATGGTAGCGAGTGTGTTGTTGTATCATCATAAACCTGCATGGAATGTATTTGAATACAGGCAAAAGTATTGCCCAGAAGAACTGTCCAAATCTAAGCGTAGGCATTTCCAGTTGTTGCCTAGATTTTTTTGGAGCTAGTGCACAACATGGTGCCTCTGCAATATTCCATATCTGGCGCGTGAACATAACATCTTTGAGATGTCTTGAGATTACAGGCACCTTTCCTCGTATGAAAAGTGCCTGTCGGTATCAATAAAACCATACATAATATTAAGGCTCTAGACAAGCTGAAATTTCCACATTCAAGGCCTTGGTTTGGGCTTGAGACGTTTCTCATTAAATTCCAATCCGGAGGTGCAAGAGTTGATAAGCTACTTGTATTTGGGGCTGGGCGTTTTAGTGCATTCATGGATTTAATTAGTTAGTCTTAGACATTCACTCAGGTTCTGTTTAACCAGAAACAGAGTCGGCTCCCCGTAGCCCTAGTTGGTTGGTGAGTTTGTTTTTCACACAATTGATCAGGATTAGATTCTTTCACAAGAGAGTAATTTCTTACAAATCCCCAGTCTCTGCATGGTTATGGTCTTTCTTTGCCCGGCCCAGGGATTAGTCGAGGTGCACGTGAGCTGGCCGGGACGCACCGACTGTCAAACCCAAAAAAAAGTCAGCTCTCGTAACCTACCTTAATAGATTAATAATATGAGGATACATGATATGGAATCTTTGTAGTGTCGAAGTTGGACACCATCACATTTGACTTTTGTACTAGGAGTATGATTCAAATTTCAAACTTCTGTACAATGAATTAGAACATGGCTTCAAATTTCAACTTCCAAAGTTCAAACCATTTCATACTAGCTAGGAACAATATAACCATTATCCGACCGGATTGATTTCCAGTTCGGACAATTTTCTCCACTACTTCTATAAAATAAACGATTTCGATTAACTTTCTTAGGTTCAGAAAGGATTCACGAAAGCTGAAAACTAGGAAGAATTACCGAACCAGAAGTCCCTTTTTTCGAATCCAGTTATTATAACCAAAACCACAGAAATCGAACGATACAGATGCTACCTAACAACAGTTATTTGAATCCGAGGCGTTGGCAGCCGAGAAGGAGGAGGAAGAAGAAGAGGGAGAACATATGAAGAGTCGAATTTGCTCTAAAAAAGATATATGCTGAGGCCTATCTTTACGCTTCACATACCCTTTCAACTCTTTCTCCGAGTAATTCCCGAAAAAAACTCCTCCTCCACTTACCTCCTTTCCTCCGCCACCTCTCCTCCACATCTCCTCCGCGTAACTCCTATCCGCATAATACGCCTCCGCCCACATTACCACCCTCTCCTCCTCCCTTCCTCCGCCACCAGACTCCACCTTCACAGGGAGCCGCTCGTAGTGGCCTTTACTCGTCCCTTCCAATTCGTCCATACGTTGGAGTGCTGCGGGTGAGACAGCGTAGAGCTCACCGGAGACTCGGTGGCCGGAGCCGGGGAAGTTGAGGAGGAAAGGGACCCTGAAGGGCCCGCATAGGAGGGGGTACTCGTCGACGGTGGTGTATGGGCCGAGGTAGGAGGCGTCCCCTGTGGCCATCATTTCTTCCAGGAGGCCGTGGTTTGAGAATCCCTTTTTCAAAGTCCCGTACGTGAATATCAGCGCCTGGTTTTCGTCTGCTTTCCCCGCCGCCGCCGCACCCATCTTTCCTCCACTCACCGGTTTTCTAGTTAGAGAGAGAGAGAGAGATGATGGATTTGGATACTAGAGAGAGAGAGAGAGAAAGATGCGAGGAGGAAGGGTGGGGAGAGAGATTCTCTGGGTACGGTTTTCATTACGTGGGGGTATCTGCTTTGTGGACCTGGCTTGTCTGCATTTTGGATTTGGACCCGGGAAATTATAAATAGGATAGTGATTTAGTATCTTTTTTTTCCCTCTCACTTTCAATCTCCAAGCCCAACAATAAAAGATAATAATTGGAGAATGAAATAGAAAGAATATAATAATAGAGGATGTGTAAAATAGAGAGTATTTGTGGGGAATGCTTCTCCGGGATAAATCTATTTGGACCTTCTATAATGGGATGGAGTGTTGAAAATGTGGCTGAACCTCACTTGAGCCCTCGTGTGTTTGCTTGAGAAGGTGACCTGCACATTGAGCACCCGCGTCAGCAGCGTTAGCGCCTACCCCGGGCGATGGTGGTCTGTAAAGGCACACCGACGGTCTTGTAAGTGACCAGAAGTGGAAAAAACACTCGAAAAACTAGAGAGAGAAGGTGTGAGTGTAGAAAGAGAGAGATCTCCAATGTGGTTAGTGAGCTGCCCTTTTATAGGCGGGGGATACTTGATTACTAAGTCATCCGTGTACCGCACGCATGTCGTCCGTACCTGACATAGCACGCAGGTTAGTCATGAGTGCCTCGGGCAGCTCTGCCGCTTCGGTTGACGTCACGTCCTGACACATCCGATAAATCAACAAATCTTGGGATATTCCCCTGACCATCACATGGTCTTGCAGGCACCACATGTACTTCGTTAGACGCCGCCCAGTGTCACATCAATCGCGTCAGTCAAAGACCTCCTCGGCTAAAAGTTACTGAAGCCCAATGGTTCAGCGGGAACCATGATGTCGTAAACCCACCAATTTGGCATCCTACGGGGTGTTGCTGACACCCATCGGCTCAGTGGGTACACCCGTGCTGTAGCCGTCATCGGAGTTGAGCTAAGAGTGCTAGCTGCCTTTCCTTCAGTGAAACCACAGCCGGAGAACTTGATTCGGACGGAGCTACCGTTTCTGCCTGGGTGAATAAAGTCACCTCTTCGGCAAGAGTCCCTTCGGCAGGGGACTAACAGAATTGACCGGCGCAACCGCCGAAGCGAGACGTTGGTCTGAGCCGTCGTCTTGTCTTTAACCCTCGGTGGCTTGGGTAGGGGATGGCCCATGCGACTAGACCCTTTGTAATGACCGGTCAACTCACTCGTCGAGCGCTTGGCATAAGCCGATAGATGGACCCTTTGACCCTAAGTATCTCCGGACCACTACAGTATTGTTGGAGTTTTGATAGAAAAAGTGTCTAGTTATATTAAATATATGCATTGTACACTACTTAATTTACTAGTTATTGTTGGGTTTGCTCTAAAATACTAGTTTCACTCGTAATATACTTTATGATAGGAAAATTTTGTCAACAAATTTGGACCACTAAAATATTTTTGGGCGGCTATGATTCTATGATGGGCTGCACTCTCTGGTCTGCAAATTGATTGCAGAGAATCTAGATTCATTTTCAATATGGTAAGCTGAAATTTTTTGGATACTTTTGGAGGCGTCATGTTGCCTCTCAACCCGTCCATCACCACACATTAATGCGGGCTTATTACTAATAAATCAATCTATGCTTATATACAAATGTAGTTAGTGACTCAAAAGCTTCCAAATCCTTAATTCTAAATTCCTATTTTTTTTTCTTTTTAAATTTTTAAAAATTAAGAGGGAGGGAGCAAGGTGGGGGGAGCCAATAGCTCAGACCACCCTGACCCCCACTATCAACACTAGGTAGCACCACTATTCCAAGCAACCTTACCTTTGGCAATTCCCTCAAATTCTTGAAATTGTCCTCACTTTTTGCATTTACTAATTTCATTCTCCGAAATTGCTTGGCTTTAAGAAATATAATTAATCAAGTGCTTTCTTTATTTTTTAATTTTATGCTTTTAAGTTGTATATGTTAGTTTTTTTCTATCAATTGCAACCATGGGTGGCGGTAGATTTTCTATGAAACTTCTCCTTTTCACATTTCCACTACATCACATGAAATTGTCGATCAACTCTTGAATTCTACACAAAATCTGATGAAGAGAAAGCTCTGCAACTCTTGAATTCTACACAAAATCTGATGAAGAGAAAGCTCTGATGGGAAATGAGTTAAGAACAGAGACATTTACGTGAAGCGGAAGCAAATCGAAATGAACTCACCCAACATAAGATGATTTTATGTTGGGTTTGTGTAAATCCCTTTACCCCTCTCTCTTACTGTTATGTGTTTGATTTTAACAAAGGTATTCAAAGGCATATGATCACAGAGACTGCATGTTGTATAAGTGGTGAAGAATTTAAAGGATAAGTCACTTGAGGAACAAATTAATGCGTATGTAATTTTTTCCCTTCTTATTAAACTTTTTTTTTCCATTTCTAATTGATGAGTATTCTTATGATTTCCTTCTTCGTAAATTAACTTGTTTCATTTCAAAAGTGGTTAAGTAATACAAGTGAGTATTGACATAAGATTTAAAACTAGCGTTCTCCCTGTCCGATGCATAGAAATGAAAGAATACATCGTGGACCTTCTTTTGTGTTGCCTTGTGCATTGAACGAGAACAATGCTAGTGTGTGGTTGCAAGAATTAAGGCTTCATGTGGCGGTGGCTCAAGACTACCAAATAAGTACTTGCGGTAGTTTTCTTGAACATCGTAGGCTCATTTTTGTTCGAGTATACGCAAGAAACCTAATCTCATCTATGTTAGGAATTAGGTAATAAGATCTCACGATGAGAATCGTACCCAAGAAATATTGATAGTAAGGACTCGTTTGGCAATTTTGTTTATTTTCTCATTTCTTATCTTAAGACAATAAAATAATCCAAACATGATAAGGTTCCTTTTAGCTCATTTGTTTGTCACAGGTAGTGTTATAGGATGGATAGCGAAACTTGACTTTACTCCTCAGAGGCAATATTGGATTTACCCTTTTGCATCACGAGAAGTCGAGAATCGTTCTACATAATATCAGGATGGGACAGATTCCCTGTATCACTTCTCTCTCTCTCATTTCTTTTTTTCTTCGTTTTGACGGTCAGACTGTCGGAGCTAATTTATGCACGCCTCGACAATTCTCACTCGAGTCTAATCAAAAGCAGACTTATTCACATCGAGATTAGGGAATCCACTAAAAATTACTATGTTCCATCAAGAATCGATCACAAATAAATTGTTTTACGGAGTAACCCACTAATTAACTGGAGTAAGCCTTTGGCATCGTGTAATCACTTCTCGAGATTCACACGGACGTACTGGTGGTATATTTTATTGTATTGCACATCTCATGCTTATAAGATTTTTATTTTTTATTTTTGACCTGGATGCTTATAAGATTATTAATTGTTTTTTTGTGCTTCAAAAATAAATTATTAATTGTTCGACAAGTACGTAATTCATTTACCAAAAATTGCGGTCGAATATATGATATTCAAATCCAATAAAATATTTGATCCTGCCAAACAAACAAACATTTAGAGCACACAAAAAAATAGAGCATTATTATAGTACTATTTTTCTCAAAAAAAAAAAAAGAAACTCTTGATCACAAGATCTGAAAATTTTCATTGCGAGATCTTTCCACAAGCGAAGCAAATATCCTCTCCAAGCCAAAATCACTCAATTTTTTCAATTCAAACACGAGAGAGAAATCAGTGGTTTTGATTTCTCCCCACTGGTGTACGCCGTTAGGGAAAAAAAAAAAAAAATACTTCCACACACTTAGTTCCAAAATGAACAAAGATAACCATCTAGACGACTAGAACTTCTGTTTGATTATTGCACTATTTTGTTGTGAAAGATAACCATTTTTTTTTTTAATGTGTTGGGTTGATTGTTATCAATAAAATTTCTAGCATTTTGGCCAAAAAAAAAAATAATAATAACAAAACTGTTAATAGAACTTGTATTTGATTAACACACCTCTGAATAATGACTAAATCATATACTTCTGGTACTAATACAGTCCCATGTTGCTTGAGGTGGGTAATATGTTGGCACTTCTGTACTCATTGTCAATTAGTTTTAGGGCTGGATATAAAATTTTCACATAATATCACAGGAGGACTCATTCCATCCCACATTTTATAAAGGTTGCAGCTAACCTCTACCCAAATAGGTGGATGATAATAGGTACATAAAGAAAAACGAGTTTGAATTTCAATACACATCTCACGGATATTAATGTACATTTCTTGAATGTCGATACACCTTTTACACATTATCCTTCCCCTTTTGGACTGAGGTCAGCATTTTTCGAAACTGAGGGCTCTGTAGTGAGGGGGCTCACTGCACGCATGTAGTGAGCTCCCTCGATCGTCCGATCGGCGATCAACGATCCGGATAAATTGGAATTAAAGTAAATGTAAAAATGTTTTTTTAAGTGTAAGATGATCTGGACCGTTGAACACCGATCGGACAGCCGAGGGAGCTTACTACATGCATGTAATGAGCCCCCTCACCACAGGCCCCCCGGATCCGCATTTTTCTTTTATAAAATCACAATCCACACCCCCACGATAATAGATCAACAGAAAGGCTGCACGATGAAAAACAAAAAAAAGAGGTTACACGTGAGGGTGGAAGTTAAATAATATAAATATATAATCTCACATTGCATAAGGATAGAATGAGTGATCATTTAATATAATGTCGAAATATTGCTAATTGATTTTGGGTTAAATATAAAATTTCCATGATACAATCTGCAATATGCCTAGAGATTGTATTAATCATCTTCTCATTACTATTTCAGCCGATCGGATTCCACCAATCCGTTCCATTAAGCTTGACTTTTTGAGTTTTTAAAATTAAATTATGTGAAGAGATTGATATGTCTCGTAAAAAATGAAAAGCTAAAAAATGATCATACATCTCCTGAGATTTTAACTTAACTACAAAAGGCCCAAAAAGACAAAAAAAAAATTAGTGGAAGACTAGTTAACAAGTGTCAGCAGCATTATTTTGAAGTCCAATTATCATATTTTCGTGTCTTTTTCTCTCATAATAGTAGTCCATTACTTTAAGCTAAGGGAAAAAACTAGGATGTCACAGTTCCTTGAAATTAACGAGAAATAAACTAGTCTTCTCTTAGCAATTATCCAGTGTTCTTGCAACACTATCATGTATGCTCAACACCTCCCAATACTATATATTTACGCGGAGTCCATACCCTTAGCAGTTGATTTCACGAAAATTATTGAATGCTCCGGGAGTAAACCCATGTGACGCTCCAAATGTCATGTGATTAATGTATCTCGTGATGTCCATGCACTTAGTATTGGTGCGTCAAGCGACAATGACGCCTGGCACGCCGTGAACGGTGCGGGACAATGCTCCAGGACTACCGAATAACCTACGGGTTTGGCTTCGGTGTATTAAGAGCTTGTTTGGTTAACCTAGATTCTTAACCTTTTTTGCTTTTCCTGTTTTGCAAAATAAACAATCGTAACCCAAACGATCCTCAAGGAAAATTAGTGTAGACTTAAGTAACTTTTTTGACAAAGTAGATAAGCACCACCCCTCACAAATGGCCTTTTCCCATTCCTTTTCATTCCACCACAACCCCACCCACTACCTACATAAATTGAAAAGAAAACCTCCCTCCCCCACTCTTCCCTTTTTTCTCATCTTCTCTCTCTAAAAATTTGATCAAGAAACCCATCATCAAAATCAAAATTGGCTGCTAGTGGTGCACATGATCATCAAAAACCCACTTCCAGTGGAATCATATCAGAAACCCAGGCAATAATGGTGAGTCCATTAGTACCGGTAGCAATTTTTCTTTTTCTTTTTTGCCTTTTTTCCTTTTTATGTATATCTATCTTTGATTCTTGATTGAATCTGTTTATGCCGGAATTGAAATCAGGGGCTGGAAGGCGGCGGCGGCGGCGGCGATGACAGGGAAGATGAGGAGAAGAACACTTGGCCGCCGTGGCTCCTCCGTCTTCTGCAAACAAGCTTCTTCGGCCAATGTAAACACCACCCCAATTCACACAAGAGCGAATGCAACATGTACTGCTTAGACTGCAATATCTGTACCACAACAGCTTCCACTATTGGTGGTGGCGATGGCGCCCTCTGTTCTGTCTGCCTCACCACCTCCCACAAACACCACCGTGCCATTCAGGTCCGAATCTGATCCGATCAAAATCATATCAATCCATTTTAATTCATGGGTTTTCGCAGTGTTCTAAAAGTCAGCCGCCTAGGCCGATTAGTCCCTGCCTAGGCGCTAGACGCCCCTTTTCCACCCCAAGCAATTTTTAGAACATTGGGCTCGGTCGCCTAGGCCGATTAGTCCTTGTCCTAGGCACCCCTTATCCACTTGACTAGTGCCAAGCGATTTTTAGAACATCGGGGTTGTGGAATTTGAGGTGAATTGATACTAATTGTTGGTGAATTTTTTTGGGTGTAGATAAGGAGGTCATCATACCATGACGTGATAAGGGTATCTGAGATACAGAAATTTGTGGACATAACAGGAGGGGTTCAGACGTACGTTATCAACAGTGCTAAAATTGTGTTTCTGAATGAGAGGCCTCAGCCCAGCAGCAGTAGGCATACTGGGAAAGTGGTTACCAATACCAATTGCTGCATCGTCTGTCACCGCGCTCTTCTTGATTCCTTCGCTTTCTGCTCTCTTTCCTGCAAGGTACATATATAGGAGTACATATGTATGATTGATTGTAGATGCTTTATTTTTGGTTTGATACTCGGGTGTTCGGACCAGTTTATGCGCAACTCGATTAATCCCATCTCGGGTCTGGTCAAAGAGAGGTCATTCAATGTCAGGACCAGGGAATTCACGAGAAATTGCTTTCTTTTCTTGTAGTCTAAACCCTAAGAATCGATCAGTTGTGTGGGGAGTGAATTCACCGATCAACCGGACTAACCTTGGGCTATTGATTGTAGATACAGTGGCTGTGATTGTGGATACAAAGTGGCTGTATTATTACTCAATAAGATTTAGGGTGAATTTCCAATCTGATAAAATCTATTAAAATCAATATTTGCTAAATTCATAAATTTAATTGTTGATTTTAGCAAATGATTTTTTCATTGATTTTAGGTCATTGATTTTAGCTCTCACGAGAATCGTTGATTTTATTAAAGATTCTTTCTCATTTGCTAAAATCAACTGCTGATTTTAGGTGACATTGATTTTAGCACGTTCTAACATATTGGAAACTCGCCTAATATTTCGAATTGATTTTACATTTTAATTATTAGGGTAGTGGAAAGACCATAGTATTGCACCAAATCTCACTTTTATCGTAAACTAGTTTGGACACCTGAATTGTCGAAAAAACCTCACTTTTGATCTTTTATTTTCCGATGACATCATTTTGTTACGATTGATTTCAGCTTGTCGGGACGTCCAAGAATTTCCGGAAGAAGAAAATGGAAATGGATATCATGGGGAGCTCAGACTCTGAAAAATCAATCAAGGGCATCGGACACGGTGGTCGCCGCCTCAAGAACAAGAAAATCGAGAGGTTTTCGCCGTCGACGCCGCCTCAAACGGCGGCAGTCAACTACAGAGCTGCCAAGAGGAGGAAGGGGATTCCCCACAGATCCCCCATGGGAGGTGTACTCCTACTACAATATTGATCCACATAATTTACTGGTAAACATATGCTCAAAGTAGACTTTTGTGGCTTGTTAGGAACACAATGGTCCAACACTACGAGCTTTTGTTCATAGAGGCCGGTGTTGAATCTCGTAAGCCTATTTTTATCTATGTGAATGCATATCTATAGGACGTAAGCACGTGTATAAATAATACGCGTAAGTTGGCCCAGACACCTAAATTATACAAGAAAAACGGGTTATCGTAGACATAGAATGGGGTTGGTTTGGGTAAAGAAAAGTTGTACGTGTTACAAGTAAATCTGCTGAAGAAATGCAAGTATGTGCTGATATTTATTATTAGGAGATAAAAATGTGAGTGGAAGTCTGTAATTGTAAGATAATGAAATAAATGAGAAATATACCATATCACATTTCTGCAAGAGCACTGCTAATCTGGACCGTTGAAATTCAAATTCTGGACACTTTTTGGGTTCCCATTCTGGGTGCCTAGACTTTCTGTTTATGCAATCCTTTGTTTATACTTTATACTGTTGTCTATCGGCAGCTTCAAATAACATGTGTGGCTTTTAAAGTAATTTATTGTTGGAATAGGAGAATGAAAGACATCAAAATAATATATTGACTGAAATTATTTTAATTATCCCTAAATTTTACTTCGTATTTTTACTTTTTTTTTTTTCAGTCATATAATAGAAAAATCTATATTTACCCTACATGAATATTGAGCGGAGTCCCTGTAGTAATGGGCAGGGATGGAGCCAGAGGGGATAGTAGGGGTGGTCACCCCTGGAAGGAAAAAAAGAACCTCTAGTAATATATAGAAAAAAATTAAATTTTCCTATGAATAAAATAGTCTTGCCCCTGTAAAGTATTTTGAAAAAAAAAATTGCCCCTACATAATGAAATTTCTGGTTCCGTCCCTGGTGAGGAGCTCACTATAGGGTTGTAGTGAGCCCATCCGGCTGTCCATCTCGATAATGAACGCTCGGATTTTAATCCAAACAATAAATGGCTTGGATCATTTGAAATTCGAATTAAATCTGAGCTGTCAATGCCAAGATGGACGGCCGGATAGAACTCACTACAGTCCAGTAGTGAGTACAAGGGATCCGCAAAAGTCATGCGAAAACGATAATGCAAACAATTTGTAACGCGACCTTAATTTCCGAAAATGCGAAAATGGTGGAATGAAAGTTGCTTTTTAGGTCCACAAATTTTGCTACGTGTAAATCTGCTTTTTGGGGTTGCTAAAGATAAGGTAAGATTTACCCGGCGCACATCTCGGTCTTCTAAAAGTGTTTTGGAATGGTTCGAATTTTAAAGAGAGAAAGAGAAGAGAGAGAGAAATATGAACAGTCTAAAACACTTTTGAACAACCAAGATGCGCGCTCAAGTATCATGTGCACGGTACCTTTTTGCACCCAAAATTTTCTCCGGCTTGATTAAGATAATAATTGCACCATTCACCTAACTCTTGACTTTTTTGAAGAGGATTGCATTACGTGATGCAAAATTAGTATCTTTAATTAAATGATGTACAAGTCTGACTTTGTTAATGACGGATAGAAAATACTAAATGATCATCATCAATATAGATTTGCGGGGGACTGCTTAAACTTTTGTAAGTAATTAATGGAACTGGGGGAGGTGCTGCGCAGCCCCGTGCTGCGCAGCGTGCTGTGCGGGCCATTTCGGCGCCGTTCCGGCACTGTTTCGATGATCGGAGACGTCCACCGTGTAGAACTCGTTGAGTACTACGAATGTACCAAAAATCAAGTCGATCGGATATCGTTAAGTGCCTCATCGGAACACAAATAAGTTGAAAAAAATTGGAACACACATGTCTTGAAACATTAAATGAAAACCATTGAAACCATTTTTTTCAACATATTTGTGGCCCGATGAGGCACTTAACGATATCGGATTGAGTTAATTTTTTGTACACTTATAGTACTCGACGAGCTCTACGTGGTGGACGTCTCCGATCGTCGGAACGGTACCGGCGCGGCCCCGAAATAAGCCCGCACAGCACGCTGCGCAGCACGGGGCTGCGCAGCACCCCCCCTGTTTCCGTAATTAATCATCTTCCAAAACTTGATTAAGCAGAATTTGCATTCGAAATACTATACCGATTAATTCCCCGTGGGTGGCTTGATGGTTAAAACCCGGAACTTGGAGTCCGTTTGTTAACCTGACTTATTTTGAGAGATCAAATACGAAGGGTAAATAAGAAGAGAATATGGTAAAATGAGAGATTAATTAAAAAAGGGAGAGGTTATATATATATATATATATATATATATATATATATATATTTGGTTTGGTTTGTTGTTTGTATAGATTGATAAAATTGGGTGAATGATAAAAAGATGACATATTACTTGTTTGTCCTCGAAAATTCCTTTTAATATTCATGTTTGATGGTGGGGAGGGCTAATTAGGTAATCACGGAAGGCCAAAAGTGAACTAATTATAGACAGTTTGAGGGAATTTGGAATTCTCGTAGTGACCCAAGACATTACATCCCTGTTGTGACTATAATTGTGGGTTCTCTATAATTTATATTTGTTATCAAAATCGTTCAATTTATCGAAAATGTTGTGTTGACCACTCATGCAAAAAAGAAAATAATAATAAATAAATAATTGGATATTGGTAGCCATATGATCGGATACCATTTATTTGATGAAAATGGGTGGTCAATATCATTTTGAGAATGACCTGTAAGACAATTTTGTCTCAATTATGTTTCTACCATGATTATAATTCTTTGTACCATAATGTTATCAACATTCATGAAAAAAAAATGAACGATTTAGAGGTCCAAAATAAAAATTTCAGAACTCTCAATTGAGGTCACTATAGGAACCCTAGTCCAATTTGAGGTGTCATAAATAGTCGTGCTGCAAATGGATTATTTAATCACCGAAATTTAATAGTCTAGGTGTGTATCTGCCAAACACTAGATGAACAGTTTTGGATTAGCTAGTCTGGGGGACATAAAGTATTCAAACAAATAATCGAGCTAACAAACATGCACATGCACTTAGGGATTTTCAATCTTCTAAGAGCATCCTTGCGTGGCTCTATACTTTAGCTTTTGAGTTAAAGTAGAGAGCCAAACTCCCAAAATAAGCAAAAATTAGGCTCACCAAATGGTTGATCAAATTGGTTAAGCATCTAACTTTGCTACAGTACCGCACCAAATTTGGTGCGACACTGTTCACTCACCATGTCACTATTCACACACTGTTTGTGCACTATTCACGCACTGTTCATTTTTTAAATATTACTTTTGGAGAGTAGGAGTAAAAAGAAAGAATAGTTTAATGCAGTAAAGTTAGAATAGATAGCTTGATTCTGTGAACTTTTGTAAAAGTGGCTGGCTAAATTGTAAAATGTGTTTTTAAAGTTAAATTTGGTTTAAAATTTGGTACTACTGATAAGGATGCTCTAAGGCCTCATAATCGAAACATCCAAGTTTACATCAACTCTCATATCACAGGTTATTTTGTATGGGGGCTTTGCTCCAATTTTAATTAAATCCTTCCTAGTAAACAGTGAAATTGGTTATTGGAATTAGTCAATGTGCACGCATGTTGTCCCGAATAAATGAGTCATCAAAAAGACTACTACAATAGTTTACGTAGGGTGGTATTGTTTACCCCTATTAATCACAAAATTTAGTGCATTCCTCCTTTCCCACTTTTGTGTGATTCTTGGAATTGGAAACTATTAAAGCAATGAATCTAGGACACATATGACTACATACCAAATTAGATAGAAACGGACACTGATGTAGAACTCTGCTTCAAAAGGCAAAAGACAAGGTGGGCAAGAAAAGAGAGGGGTGGGTATGAGTCAAGTCTTTGAAGATAGCTTTCTTTCCTAACTTAGCCAGTGGCCGACGCAAGATTACTAATTTGGTATGGTTTGCACAGACTACTTTTCAATAATTTTATAAAAAAATTTAAAAATATACTACAAATAGAAAGAAAATTGGGAGGAGTGCAGGGGGCCAGGGGCCAAACACCCCCTGGGTCCGCCCATTTTTCTAACTCTCAAGGAAACGACTTGTGTGCCGTTGAGTGAGGACTGCAAACTCTGAGCCCATTTCAATTCGTTTCAAAGATCGGTTTCGCTCACATTGCAGAGCTCGTTGAGCACTACAGTCATGTAAACAAATTGGTGAATCAAACACCAAATGATATCTAATCGGTACACATTTATGTAGTAGTATAAAACTAATATGCTCTTCAAGTTTTAAACCAGTGAGCCCAACTCATTTTGTATATATATAAATGTGTCCCGATTAGTTATTATTCCGCATCCATTTGACGTGCTTTTTAATGTGACTGTAGTGCTCAACGAGATCTGCAATGTGAGCGAAACCAATTTTTGCAGGACTACACAGGGGTGAAGTCCCCGCCCAAACGGCAGACAAGCCATGTCCAATGCCTAATTATTAGGCCTAACTAAAATGAAATAATGCTTAGCAAATAGTTATTCAATGTTCCCGGACTTCCATTTTTCTTCTCATCTGCCATAAAATCCTTTAGGGCCAACTCATACGAGGCTTTGTCCCGGTTTTATTTGGCCCACCCTCTACTAGACGACTGGATTATTTCCCGAGTATTATTCGAGGTGAGCGTGAGTAAACCCTAAAGAGAACACCGTGTTAGTTTTTACATTTCTACAGAATGATGTAACGGTAACAAAAATGATACAGACACACTCTCTCTACCACACCCCCTCTCACATGTGGGGTGAGTTCCCCCACATGTGAGAGGAGGTGTGGTAGAGAGGATGTGTATGTATCATTGTTTGGACGGTAAGGTGGGATACAAGAAGTGACCCATATAAGAACTGGCATTGCACTTAATTTCCATTGACCAACAAAGAGGAAGGAAATGTACACTATGTTCGGATGGTTTCCAAGTCCCAAGTCTCCAATTCAAAATCAGTGGGCCCCTTTGACACAGATAAATTTTCTCTTTCCTTTCAATTTCGGGAAAAACTCTTCTAGTGCACAAATTGTGCACAAATGAGTCGGTGGGGTCCACTTCAAAATCTCATACAAATGATCCAAGCCGTTCATCAACTTTAAAATAATTTTTGGAGTCTTACCCATCCTCATTCCATATAATTTGGTTTAGTTTTGCACTATCCCGAAAACAATGATCAAAATCATTCATTTATTGGTCACGCAGAGAAAATCATCGAACCAAAAAATCAGTTTGATTGAACATCAAAAACACCAAGAACTATATATGACCAATAGCATTTGGAAAACCAAATTCTGGCAAAATCATCTTTACCGTCTATTTTCATTATGTAACTATCGATACTTGTTCAATCGAATTTGTCAGTGTAAATAACATTGTTTGCGGCATCTACAAGTTCAACCACTAAATTGACGTCGCGCACACGGCATGAGGGCATAACGTACAATGCTACATTGAGGTTATGTGGAAATGGGTTGATTTTAGCAAATGAGAAATTAACCCACTTGATTTTAGGAAATTTCCATTTTAGCAAATAAAAAACAAGGCCTAAATCGACAATGACCAGATAACTAAAACTAAAAAATGACATGGGTACACCACCAAGGATGGAGCCAGGGGCTCAAGTGGTGGCGGCCGCCACCACAAGGTTTTCAAAAAATGCAATTATTACATAGAAAATAGATTTTTATCCCAAAATTATAGACTCGCCGCCACTAGATTTTTATGTTATTATAATTTTTCATAGAGTGGATGAATATTCGTAATGCAGTTTGTTATTTTATTTATTAAGTACATATTTTCGCCACCACAAAAGTAAAATCCTGGCTCCGTCCCTGTACACCACATTCGTGTACCCCAGATGCACATCAACGCATCTCAACCGTCCAAAATAAACTATTCATGCGAAGAGTTTAAACTCTTCGTGCGAATAGTTTATTTAAAATCTTGAACATTGATTTCTGAGATTGACGGTTGGGATGCGTTGGTGTGCATTTGAGGTACGCGTGTGTGGTATACCTGTGGACGCGTTGATTAAAACTGGACGGGATCCTTCTCGAACAATGTTATGAGTACACCACTTATGCACCTCAAATGCACACCACCCTGATGTGTCAAATGAGGAGAAATTCAATGTGGGGCTCTCCAAAAAAGTGGACTTCTCCTTATTTGCCACATCAGGGTGGTGTGTATTTGGGGTGTACAAATGGTGTATCCATATAATTTTCCAGCCTTCTCTGGCTTCTTTTTTCTCCTAGCTTGATGTGGACAAGTTTTGAGGTCCTTGGACCTTTGTGATCTCGTCGTTTCACCGGTATTACAGGTAACATGAAGTCATCTGGATCATTTTTCCTCTCATAGCTTCTTTTTTCTCCTAGCTTGATGTGGACAAGCTTTGATGTCGTTGGACCTTTCTGTAGGGGTGTACAAGAAAACCAAAAAAATCGTGAAACCGGACCGATCGGACCAAACCGGCTTATTTGGATTGGTTCTATGGTTAAATGGATTGGTTCCGGTTTTAAAAAAATGAGAACTGGCTATTTTGGTTTGGTTCATGGCTTCATAATTAGGAACCGTGATTTGAACCAAACCGATCCATATATATAAGTAAAATATAATATAATATAATATATACACTCATATATACCCACACACACTTGATAATTTTGCTAGTTTTAGCATTGCATCTGCCATTTATATCAATAATGATATACGAGAGTACTCAAATAGTTGTTTCAGTTATTGTTAGAATTCTTAATTTATTTGTGGGTTGGTTTAGTGGTAGTAGTTTTACGAAGAAATTACAATAATTTTGTCGACTGTTTTTTTTTTTTGGCAATTTTTTAATGCTAACATGGTTTAGAACTGGAAACCGAACCAAACCAGACCGATCTAATGGTTTGGTGTGGTTTGGTTCTATATGTATAACGGTCTGGTTATGGTTCTCAATTTTTTGGAACCGTTAAATATAATTTGGTCCCCGGATTTCTATAAAACCGGTCCAAATCGGATCATGTACACCCCTACTTTCTGAACTCGTCGTTTTACCGGTATTACAGGTAACATGAAGTCACGATGACTCACGAAAGCAATTTCCAAACACAGAAAAAGTGCAACTTGTATCAATACACACCTTCCATTGTCGTTCGTTGACAGCGACCCAGCCCACGCTACCCCCAGAAATACGCTACGGCCACCGAGGGTGTACCAATTCCATATGATTCGAGACGTTCATTCATTCGATTAAAAATGATTCTTCAAGATGTTTTGTGCAAAATCAATCAAATCAAATGTTGTTATGTGTTTGATCAATACGTTCAATTTTTAATTAGAAATACATTTTGCGTCTGTACCTTAGCCATCAGTGCCCCGTAGTCGGACTGAATGGAGCCCAGATCCCCTGTGCCGAAAAATCCCTGTGCCGAGAGGTTTATCTGCCGTTGGATCACCCAAAAACATTAAAACATAAAAACAAAAATCACAATCCAACGGCCCAAGACCCCTCAGCACATGGATATTGGGCACAGACGATCTGGGACGGACTGAATGGTTGTCTAATAGTCACTGGCCGACTTTTTCTGCTTCAAGATCACAATAATTTAAGACTTTTATTTAATTGGCACCAGTCAACAAGTCTAGAATAAAGAATCTGAAACTTTAAGCCACGCGGAAAAAGGCTATGTTGGCCGGTAGTGAGCTTGCTCACCACATGGGTGTAACGAGTAATCACAGCGGTTTGTTTGACAATCAATGGTTTACATTAAATGAAATTATCCTACATGTAAACTACTTATATATTTTATGTCAAATAATTTGAACTGTTAATTGCCGAACAGGCAGTTGTGATTGATCAATACAGGCCCCCGAATTCGGGAGGGTCCTTTGAGATGCTAGTTATACAGATTGTAAATATTTCCACCTTGCTAATTACCCACGAATCTCAAATCCATATTCTCTGAGGAAAAGTACAGAGAGAGAGCTTCAGAAATCTTACACTGGTGCAAAGAAGTTCCTTGGCCAAAAACTGGGTCTGGCAAAATGACAATATCAGAACAGAACAGAACAAAGTACCAAAGAAAATTGTACAGAGAACAATGCATCAGATCAGAAGTTCAAAAACCTTTGCTGCTATGCATTTCGACCAATTTCCCAATATTATTAGACAAAATAGACACTTAACTTTAAATGACTAGCGTCCTTTTCGAAACGATATGGCAACGGAATACTTGTGCAACTGCAATGAATCTTCCTCCAAGGATTATGTACAATCAGCAATCTATAGAAAGACTCCGATCATAATGCACGACGGGTAACAGTCAGTTATGGACTTATGGGGCTGATGCTGCCCACCTACAGAAGTCCTCTGCAAAATTTCTAATTTAGCATGACAATGCCAATTTCTCGCGACACCAGACAACAAATAAGCTTCTATGATTCTATTGCCTTTTTAGGAACATTTTCAGCATAAACGTAGAATGAATGAAATGTACAGTTACACAACAATGAAGCAGAGGGACTAAATCTAATACAACAAATGCCAGCATGCTACAAGCTGGAAATTTGATCTGAACCGACATCCGACCGAATGTTGGAATTCTTGAACTGGAATGAAAATGATTCTGCCAACTCAGCAGCGGCTTGGACCCTAAGCCTGGTGCCCTGTTGTCCAACGACGACGGATGCAACCCTAGCCGCTAATGCACCCATACCTTTCACATTTGACACACCTCGTAATATACCGTATAGAATGCCAGACGCGTAAGCATCTCCAGCACCGCAAGTGTCAACTGGAGCACACGGCGAAGGAGGGATATACACGGCTTCCCCTTTAACTCCAATGTAAGAACCTCTTGGCCCATCTGTAACTGAGACCAAGGGAACAAAATGGCTCATGTACCTGGTAGCTGAAAGGAGGCTGTCCTTAGAGGAGAAGTGACAGAAGGCTCTCGCCTCATCACCGTTAGCAAACACTATGTCCGCGTAGTTTCCCATAATTTCCCTGAAATGAGTCCAGAACAAAGGAAACCACTCAAATTCATATACCAGAGGCTCTTGTTGCAATTTAAATCAAACTACTATGAGGAACATACTGTAAGAGGGTGGGAAAAAAATTAAAAGAACTGCTTTTAACACCCGAAAGGGGAGTTGTTTGGAGCCTTTAAGAGTTTGAGACAAAACAATACTCTATGTTGTGCTTCTAGGTCTTTAGTTAGACATTCCCTACATAAACCTTCCCGAAAGTACAGTTCAACCATAATGAGAGCAATTATTTTTTCCCGAGAGAGTGGTTAGCCGATACCCCACTGATCAAAGTTGAAACAGCAAAGATAGTAGCACTAGAACCTGAGGAGTAAAAGCACATATAAATTCAAGGAGAAATGAACATCAACCCAGCACCGTGATTTTTCTTGTCAGAAAAAAAAACAGCACTGTAATTGAGAGCAGAGAGAACCAAAATTCTCTTAAACCCACTTTAAGGGCCTAGAGCTCAATACCGCACGGCTGCCAGCTGAATTTGACTAGGAAGGGGCTGAGCAATCAGCATGCAAACCCATCTCTCATTGGAAAAAGTCCCTTGGTATGCCCATTGTCTCTTACGATGGAGACATTACTTTAAAAATTGGAGGATGTGCTGCAGGGTCGACCAGTGTGCTTCACCTCTAGATGTAGCACATGGCCGATATGCCAACCTATAGTCCTCATTATTCCATGTCAACGATGTTTGACTTGTGCAAATTCATTACAATATTTTTTACCCAAAAATTTTCTTAATCTAAAATTTGACTAGTCAGGTCTATAAGAAAGAGTATGTACCGAAAATACAGGTATCCTCAAATTTCCTAAAATTTGACTAGTCGTCCCTTAGTCCTTACCAGAAATCGTCATAGTGTCTCTCGATGCAGGAGACATCCGACCCTGTAATAGCAACCAAAGCACCACTCCTATGAGCATCCTCGCATGCTTTTGTAATTGTCCTGATCGTATCAGGAAGCTCGAATAAGTACCCTTCAACAACTAATATATTGGTCTTCGAAACTAAGCTAGCCAAGCAAGGATCGTAGTTAACAGTAGAAGATGTGCCCTGCATCACAAGGATAGAGCATATTAGGGTCTCATAGGACTACAGAGCAATAAAAACCAACTCAAAACATGATGCATTTACTGGTGAAGACTTTGAAAAACTTCAGGACTTTCTATGGGAACAAATGAAATAACACCTGCTTAAAAATCGGAGTTATGCCTACAATTATCATATGGCTTGAAAGCAGTTGTATATTGTAAAGAGATAGTGAAAATCATACGGAGTGACATGGTAAACATAGATAGTGACAATCATATACCTTGGAAGTAGTAAATATAATATTATAAGAAACATGGATAGTGAAAATGCAGTGCTATCCTGATAAGACCTATCAGGGTAGTTAAGCTATGTTGTTGAGATACCTCGGAATCAAAATAGTTCTTCCAAAGCAAACATTTAAGTTTTTAAGCATGTTGACTTGATAAAGCCCCTGGGAAAAATATGCACCAATTATCTGTCAGTCTTCCACATTTGACGAATTCCAAATATTGTGCCACGGGTGTTCCAAATGGATTCAACTTAGCCGGGATTGATAACCTTAATGAAAAAGGTCATCCCAGGGCCTTTTAGGATACATGGAAATAATCTGAGCCTCGTAAAAGATTTAATATTGAGCCAGGGGTGTTCCAAATGGGTTCAACTTAGCCGGGATTGATCTTAATGAAAAAGGTCTTCCCAGGGCCTTTTAGAGTACATGGAAATAATCTGAGCCTTGTAAAAGATTTACATATTGGGAAAAAAAAGGGAAGCGGATAGGGCTGAACAAAGGAACCGGGAGAACCGAACCGAACCGGAGAACCGGACCGAACCGGTTTTTATTTTCAGTTTTAAACTTATCCGGTTCGGTTCGGTTTTGAAAATTCTTAAAATTTTGGAACCGGTTCGGTTCCCGGTTCATGAAATTATTGTTCCGGTTCGAACCGAACCGAACCGGTTTTATATAACATATATATTTCACTCAAAAAATAGTAGTGGCTGGGGGTCGAACCCCGCCCTTCCACGTAGAAGTAACTCCACTTACCAACTTAGATGGCCAAGCTTTTGTTAAAAAGGTAGGAACAAACTGTATTTATTAGAATTGTTTATTCCCTTATTTATATATCTATAAAGCCCACGAGAAAACTAGAAGCCCTCACTCTCTTTCACTTTTCCCAAGTTTCAGTCTCTTCATCTCGTGCGGCGCCCCCCCCTCTCTCTCTCTCTCCGTCCGTCCATCAGACGATGATAATGATGATGGATGATGGCTCTCTCTCTCAGACGAAGATGGATGAAGTCGTAGATGGCAGATCTGGTGGCGTAGACGACGGTACTTCTGGTTTCGCCTCTCTCTGTCGATCTGTATGTCATATGTATATGTGGTGTATATAAATGTGTATATACATCTGTAAATCTGAGTTTATGTATAAATCTGTCTATAAACTGTAAATCTGAGTTTATATCTGTATATAAACTGTAAATCTGAGTTTATATCTAGTTGTATAATTGTTCTCCTCTCCTTGATCTGTATCTGGTGGAATTTCTGGGTTACATTTCTGTAGATTTCTATGCCTCTCCCTCCTGAACCGGGACGAACCGAACCGGGACGAACCGGGACGAACCGAACCGGAACCGATCTCTATAAAGTCGGTTTCGGTTCTGTGGTTCCTCCGAACCGGTTTTGCTCGGTTCAGTCAAAAACCCCTCTGAACCGGACCGAACCGAACCGGTTACACCCCTAGAAGCGGACGAAAACCAGGAGAGCAAATGTTTATATGCGGCTAGTTTTATTCAGAAGAAAAAATAAGCAGATTGCATATCAACTCTGTTCACCGTTGCATCACAGAAGGGTTGGTCATTACAGATTGAGATTCACAGCAAGTGCTAATGCCTTAAGTATACATGACTCCAAGTACACGGATAGTATGAGTCAGCAGAATTTACTATGGCAAATTTTCAATCATCTTTTGCAAATTTTCTCTTAATGAACAACAAGGGAGGTCCACAAATATCTGCATTTGGCAACATTAAGAACGCATTTCGGTCACAAAATTAAACCTGGTATGCAAGCATGGTACGCTGGGCATCTGGTGTGGTGAGAACTATAACGGTCCCTGTTGTCCCATTCTTTACCGGAGGAGAAAGAAAATTCACATTTGCCCGACGCAGTTTAGACCTGCATAAAAGTTGAAGAGCTAAGATATCAGAGATGTAGGCCCCATAAAGGTAAGATAAGACTTACTAAATATCAATAAAGGTCACACATTGAGAAGATAAGTCATTAGGCCCCATAATTCCATTGCAAACACGCAAGAATACAGACATGAAGTATTTGATTAAAGAACATAGGCCTACCTGTAAAAGCTACCAAGTGGATCACTACCAACACTACCAGCCATAGCTACATTCAAAGGAGGGCACCCAACGGGATGAGCACCAAGCCTAGCCAAGGCCACAAGGCTGTTAGAAAGAGATCCACCAGCAGCAGCCTTATAGCTGCAACCATCCATTGCCCGCAATACTCTACCCCTCTCCTCATGATTCACTAGCTTTCTTGTACCCTTCTCTAACCCCAAACTGTCCAAAAATCTCTCATCAACCATCCCAGAGAAATCTACCTACAATTGTCAAAACAATGAAAAGAAATTTATCGTGCTTGAATGTGAATAGAGACATTAAATCACGAACAGAATAAAAGGGGTCCAGCTATGGTACACAAAAAATCTCAGGAAATTGTCCATAACGTAAGAAATCACAGTAAATTCCACCACAAAATTCAAAACTTTTCTCATCACAAACACAAGAACACAATGTTCATCACATAACCACAAACTCTCATTCTTCTCACGGTACACCCCATAGTAGCAACATCACAAACCAACATTCACAACAATATCTATACTCTATAGCATTCTAACTGTAAGTATGGATGCGTACCGTAGATTGCTCTTATTAACCATGGGAAGAGGGGTGGACACAGGGGGGTTCCGGGACCGCTGCACAACTTAAATACTCTCATTAATGGTACTAGTTTTTCAGGTTAGTATGAAAATGTTCTGTGAGGTTGGTCATTGCACGTCCTATGCGAAAAAATTCTCCTAAAATCAAATACTACGTACCCACACAAACAATGTCGTCTCTTCTTGGGAACTAGCATATAGCAACATATACTTACGTAACTTTTTGTTATCATCGAAAAATAAAATTCGGGTCCGGTAAGTACAAATCATGAAAACAAATGTTTTTCGATTATACTGAATCATGTGAATGCACCCTTGAAACCATAAACTTATCAGCTTTAGTTTCAAATCGTTCTTTCGATTCGGTAAGCCGCCAAAAAGTAGGCTAGTACATTTAAAGGGGGAGAAGAAAGGAGGAGTTACCATAGCTTGGCCAAGACCCAAAACATCCCATCTCTCGGGTAAACCAGAAGAGCTAATTTCACCCTCCATATCAACCATCTTACTACCATCTTCGTGGTGTTCTAATGCGGCGATATCGGCATCCCCGTCGCCGTCCTCTTCTTCGCTGTCGCTCCCAGATTGTTCACCAACATGTTCGTCATCGTTTCGGCTATTGAAGCTAGAATAAGAAGAAGATGAGGACCCATAAAAGCGAGCAACACGACCAATAGGCATGGAGGGTAAGAAAATCTTTGAATTGTATGTAGTAGTGAGATGGTTGTGGTTCTTAAAAGGGGATGATAAGGGGAGCGAGAAAAGTGGGGTCGAGAAGAGCGAAGAGGGAGAGGGAGTTGTGGTGTGTGGAGAAGAGAGGGTGGAGGAGAGAGAGTCAGGGGAGAGGAGAGAGAAAGCCATGGTTGGGTGGGTTTGCCCCTTCCCCCCTCCTGCGGCCTCTGCTTGAATGGATTTTATTGTCCTCTTTCCTTATCTTTCCAGGAAGTGTGTAGCTATATCTGTGAATTACTGCGGTGAACCCCCCAGAGATGTCTAGTTATAGATTTTTCCCTCATGTTTTGAAAATCATAGTAATGACCCTTTGTCAAAGTTTAGCTTTTAACACGGTCGGTACAGTATGTGAAATAAATTTCTTGCCATGTGGAGAGATTATTCAGCGTCCTTGGGCACAGCCAAGTTGTGGCGCCGGATGTTTATTCTTTTATCATGTCGCTCTGTTTTTTTTTTTTTTTTTGATCCGCTATCATGTCGCTCTGTTTGTTAAAGGAATATATATATATATAAGCATGTCTCTCTCCAGCTCTCTTTTTATCTCAAGAAAAATGGGTAATAAAGACGAGTGGGGGCCATAAAGGATCGGTTGGTAATAATGGGCAAGATATATTTTAGACAGAAGGAGGGTCTGTCTAAGTTTTATCTCCTTGCAAGAGGATATACTTATCCCAGTCATATTATATACGGGTAGTAAAAAATAAACAAACACCGGATATAACTGCCACGCCCCGCCCCGCAAACGGAACCCGTGGTGGGCCCGAGTCGGTGCGGCCACGTGGCATTCCGACTCGGGCCCACCACGGGTGCCGTTTGCGGGGCGGGGCGTGACAATAACACTCCCAGAATTTCTATATCTAGCCAATTCCTATATCCGCCTTCTACACTTGGCGGCTCCACCCTATGGGGTGGATGGTCACATGAATCACCCTAACAAAAATTTTGTACTAATAATACATGTAAAATTTGTACAAATTTTAGGTTAGTTCATGTTTTGATCACCCTAGTCGAAATATAAATGAACACCTAGTGCAAAATTAATGAACACCCACCAACAAATCAGTCTACTTTGAACAATCTAAATTACATCCCGTTATAGCCCAATCACAGGTGGCACAACATATAAGAAAATGTGGTCAATTGAACACGCTTTTTTTTATTTTGTTGTTATATTGCATCTAGTAATTTTATCTAATATTTTGTTTGAACACTTAGTCCTATACTATAAACAACACACACTTGCAATTCAAGTGATTTACAATTGAATACTTAATATATCATCTAAAAAAAAGATAGACATCTTAATGACAAAAAAATGGAGAGGAAAAAATATCCTATTGGTATCGTTATGATGTAGCTTTTCTTAGAGCAGACAATTCAAAAATAAAAACATATTTTTATAAAGATCGGTGCAAACGTATTCACTACATAATTTCCTAAAAAAAATAAGCATATTTATGCTCCTGTTTGATTTTGCTTTGGTAAAAATATAATAAAAAAACTTGAAAACAACTACAACTGTTTTATATGTTTTTGTATTTTTTAGGATCGCATTATACACACTAGTATATGAAATTTTGTGAAGATACGACTGATTGGTTAAGCTAATAGAGTTAAACGTAATTTCTGAACACCCTGTTAAAAATTCCTGGAGCCGCCACTGGCCTTCTATGTACCTCTAACAAAAAATAGGGGCGTATGAGTATAAGTTTAGGTCTCCCTTAAACTTAACTAAAATGACATCATTAACCATTCAATTTAACTTTGAGGATTCAGTAACCATCACCAACATAAAGTTAATCCATTCGTACATTAAGTCACTTTCTCCCACACATAATACAAGATTGAAGTTTTTTCAATCCATTTGGATGTTCGTGCAAGCAAATGAAAAGGTGTGATGACGACTTTGTGAAAGTGGCAATCATTAGGCTGAATCATGTTCGTTTCTTGTGATTCTTATGGGTTTAACCATGATTGACAGTGCGCTATTCCCCTCAATTAGTAACTCAATGCACAATCAATGTCATTTAATTTGACACATAAGAGGTTACTAAATGACAGATAAAAAATGTGTGCAAAATATTTTTTTTATAAGATAGACTAACTAGTTCAATTTAGTAGGATATCTCACGTATTTAGTTAAGATTGTAAATTATAGTGACTAGAAACTTTGAATTTCATTGTTTTTATTACAGGTGTTTGTACCTATTCAAGATTTACCATATAAGTGATAATTCCAAAAGCAATCATATCTTTGAGAAAATCCTCAAACCCCCAACTCCCTTGCAAAAATTAAAATATACAACCAAACTAGTTGACTAAAAATCTTGTTCAACATCTGAAAAATAATTCACCATATCAGTCCCACTCTGTATCGAAAGTTTATCAAACTCAATCGTTCAAAGTATAATTTCGACATAACTAAGGGTACTAAAGTGAACCATTTCTATGTAAGAGGGGCAAAGTGGAACTTGCACGAAGTTACTGGCGCCATGGATGGCTGTCATCAGAGCTGAAACAAAAAGCGAGGCAAAAAAAACGAAACCACAGCAGCGGAGGAAATGGGAGAAGACGAAGGAATCGAAACGATGAAGGAGAAAGAGAGGCAGAGAGATCAGGAATTTATTTGCAAGAGGTGTAAACAAACGTACACTCCGTCGTCTAACAACCCTAGCTCCTGCCGCTTCCATCCCTCTTTCTTCGTCTGTCGCCGTCACGACGATCAGAAGAGGTAAAAATTACTGACAGACACTCTTTTTTTGCTCGAATTTTATTTTCAATTGTTCGGTTGTTTGATGCTTATCAAAGTTAGGTTCCATTTGCGACCCTAGTCGTTATTGATTATCGTGTTTTAGGTCTCTGGGGTTTTTCTTCTTCTTCTTCTTCTTCTTGTTGTTGTTGTTGATGTTTTGATCTCCCTTTATGTTTGTAAAAAATGTAATAGAACTCTGGAAATTTAAAGTCTGGTTCTTTAACTACATGTGATTGAATTTGTGTCTGGAATTTTACCCGCTTGTGATGAGATTGGGAGGGTGGAGGCAGGTTCAGTGTTAAAAGTTACTATAACGGCAAAATAAGGTGCAAAGCTTCTCAGTAGTTGATGAATTGAGCTCATCCACTCATCAATGTGCTCTAATTGAGCTTCTGGCTGCTTGATTCCAGTTTTTTTAGATTGAACATTTGTAGATAGATTTTGTTCTTGGCTGGTGTTGTAGCTAGGGTGCTTTATAAGCCTTTTGTTGCTTTTCTTGTTCAGGGGGATGGCCCATATATTGTTTAGATCTTGTGTTTTTTGGTGAAATGAATTTACTTGCCTCCAAAAAAAAGTGCTATAATTTAGGCTATGCAGTGATAACGAAGGGTGTACTAGAGGAGATTTTGTTTGGATTAGTATGTAGGAAATTGGGGCAGCCATTTTTGGTCATGTGGATTTGAACTAGTTGCTATTGTTTCATTTCAATCCGCATTGTGTACGGATTCTGCTCTGAATTCCCTTCTGCCACCTCCCCTTGGGGTGCTTCCCCATGATATGCGTAATTTAATTTGCACGAATGCTCCCTGGAATGTGAAGATCCCATTTCCAATAATAATAATAATAATAATAATAATAAAACAACCATATAGCGTACTTTTACAATTTGTGGTACAAAAATACATTTCCTCAAAATATGTTGTTGTAGGAAAAATACCAATGTCCTTCCTCCCCCAAAAATTTGAAAGCATAACCTTAACTCCTCCAGTGTAATGGTAGCCTCCAAGGTCAGTTCATTACTTTTAGCCATTAACTTTGCAAAGCTTCTCTTCCACGGGTCCCTTCTTTTGCTCCATCAATGTTGCATGAACCAAAAGCACAGCCTCAACCACCTGTCGTTCGTCCTCTCTTATTCTTGCTGAACCCATGCCAGTGCCACAACCACCATCAACGCGTGGCATTTGTTCAATGTGGCTGCGAGATGTTGAGTTGGTGTCTGCTTTCTTTTAATACGTGCTCTACTTGTAGGCAGTTTTGGTGGTTACAGAGGGGCTGCATCGCCCATCTTTTTGTACATGTAGGAACTGTTGTGGAAATTTCTAACCATTGTTAAATTGGCATCCACTTTCCTTAATACACTTGCAACTTGCAGACCGTTTTGTGGTGGTTAGGCAGAGGGGCTAGACCCTCTTTCGTGTTGTACGTGTAAAAACCATTGTGAAAAATCAAGACTATTTATGTCTAACCAGAAGATTCAGAACTGTGCATGCTCTTCTGGAAAAGGTTATGAAAAGAAAAATTAAACTTGTTTGAAGTCCTTTGTTATTCTTCTGACACTGCAATGGTGCAACCTGCTTTTCAATCCTAGATATTCAGGGGCTGTTCCAATGACAAAAAACAGTTTTTTCCATAAACCAAGACATGTTGTTCTCTCACAATACATCACATAAAAAACCGTGAAAAGCCAGTTTATTCTAAAAACACCTTGCTCAAACCCAGTTGATCAAACGCTCTCTCACTCCCAGTCAAAGCTTGCTCAACCTAACATGCATGTGATAAATGATATCGTTCAAAATTTGCTCATTACCAGCATATATGTAACTAGCAGTATTGGTCTCACCGAATGTGGTGGTGTTGGGTTGAATTTTAGTGTTTAGGAATGTAAACGTATCTCATATTATTCCTGCTCTGCTGAGTACTTGCCTTCACAGTGGTTTTTTATTTGCAGTTTTCAACTTGTATAGTATTTGTTGACCCTCTCATGTGCCTCATAAAGCTAAGGTTTACAAATTACTAAAGTACATTCCGTAAAACGCAGCCGAAGTTTATCCTGTACTTTAATTGGTAAGCCAGCCACTTCATTATTGTAGCTTTCATGACAATTAGAGCAACCTATAGACGGAAGCCACGGTAGCAGTGTAGAATTTCTCATTTCAACACAATCTAACACAAATCTAAATGTTAAGAAGAAGAAGAAGAAGAAGAAGAAGAAGAAGAAGAAGAAGAAGAAGAAGAGAGAGAGGGAAATCATTCTTGTTCTAGTTTCTTGACTGAATCAGAAATGTACATCGAGAAGCCCCTTTAACTCTTCTTGACTGAATCAGAAATGTACATCGAGAAGCCCCTTTAACTCTAGAGGCTAAGTTGGTTTTGAACATGACAGAAGATTAACAGAATGGTTAACTTGTAACTGCAGAAAAGGAAAGACCCTACTGAACCACAACTTTCTAGAAGAGGAAAACCCAACAACTAAGCAGCAGCTGAACACCAGCTAATGACTTTTGCTAATAGGAATTCACCTGTTTTCCTTATCTATTGCTTTTCAAGAGAAGAAGTTTCAAGACAGAAGCTAGAATCCCATACAGACAGTAGAAGGCTAAGAAGCACAGACACGGATACAGGATACGGACGCGATGCGATATGGACATACAGACTAGTTATTTCTTCAAAAATTAGGACACGGACACGACGGGGATACGTCGAATATAAAATTTATTTGTATTATAGAGGTATGTGATGAATTCTTATAAATGACGAAATCTTTATTTCTATCTAATTTAAGAACAATACAACGAAGATAAATTAGCTGTCTGCATATAAGTATACATGAGCTAAACATCGGTTGAAATTTTCTTCTATGGCCGAGTTTTAAAAATTAGATTTTAACCTTTTATGTGTCCTTAGCACATTCTAAGAGTCTTGCCAACATGTCCTAGAGCATCTACCATGTGTTTGAATGAAAGAAATACAAGAAAAAAATTAGACAAGCATTTAAGCATGTCCTACACGTTTCCGGAGAGTGTCGTGTTGTGTCTGTCCCCGACACGTGTCGGACACGGATATGCGAGGCCTATAGACATGTTCGTGCTCCTTAGGTAGAAGCTGTTGAAATTTAAAAATTTAAGTAGAAGTTTCCACAGGAACTAGTTTGATTATCACTTTTTAAATGAGTCCGAGTCCGACATATTATAATGAACTTCGGTTTTTACTCTCTTTTTTTCGTGTATATTTACTTGTACATGAGCCTCTAGCAATCCCAATTTCAGCGCGTTTTTTCGCATCCAGAGTCATTTTGGATAGAGGACATGGTGGGTTTTGGTTCTCTTTGGAGCCAAAATACCGAAGAAATCAAGTTGGAATTTCCTTGTGCACTTCTGATTCTCTTTTGTTTTGCAAGTCGGTTTGAAAACTGAGGTATGAGGAAAACAAATAAGTAGAAAAGAAGCTTTTAACTCCATCACTTCGTTTGATTCTAAGCTCTTTTTATACATCTTACTTCGTGATTAATCATCACTATCACCTCCTCCCTTGAAGGCATACTGTTCGTCAAGGCAGAGGAGGCTGCTGATTTACCAGAGGGCAGGCAGCAGCAGCAGCTGTTTTCTGCTTCAAAAATCATTAGCACAGTTAGCTTTGTGTGCCTGAGTGAAGTAATTTGTAGTTTGAGTGCCAGAAACACCGTCTGTATGGAAAGAAACGATTCGTGGCAGCACTGGCATATTCATATCGAGACGACAGAGATAATAGCTCTACTACTCGTAAGGAAGAAGATAAAACTATGTTCCAGTGGTTATGATGGGTATTTTATTATCTCTAAGCAGTGTAATCTTTTAATTGGGGAAACAATTGGGTTGTGGAGATGTCATCTCAGATTATCAATGCTTTTAGTTTTGTTTCATTTCTAAATGGACATATCATCACTGGACACCTGATTTCTGAGGTTTTGTTATTTCGCTAATTTGAAAATCCAAGTTTTGTAATTCGATGATTTCTGATTTCTTAATTTTTCCGAAGGTACTACGAATTGAAACCTGAAGATCCTCCCTACGCAGCCAAGTTCTACGATTGTTGCGGAGCAGAGGACCCGAAGGCGTCTGGCTGCACTACCGGTTTCCATGTTTCATACGACGATGATTAATGAAGTTAGTACTCTTTGTCATCACTCAGTATTGCTTGTAAATGAAGTATGCTAGAAACTACAATCTTCATTGTTCAGTATAAATAATTTTCTCGTTGTGGTTGGTGTCATTTCAATTTTTCTTGTTCTGGGCCCCAACGTGCGTTTGGGTATCTCTTTCCTGTCATTCTCTGCCAGTCTGGTCTAATTTCCATGGGCATCCCAGATGTTCTTTTTTCTTTCTTTCTTCGTACTGTTTTTCTAATTATTGATGCATTGCATGATGTTTCCTTCATTGAAAGTGGAAATTTTGGCTTCTCTAGTCATTGTGGTGTGTAAGTGGTGGCTAGCTCATTTTGGATGTCCCACACTGTATCTCGGGATCGAGTCTCATTCTTCCGTCCCCTATGTAATAGATTAGGAATGACAAAAAAAAAAAAGAAAAAAGGGTCATTGTAATTCTATTTTTTTATCTCAATTTTTAAGAACGGACTGTCATTTCTTTTCTTGTTTGCTTCATGCATTTGCACTATATGCATCACCATGGTTTGGCATTTCATATAGCAACAATGGTTAAATTTATTTCTACTAATCTCTCTCTCTCTCTCTCTCTCTCTCTCTCTCTCTCTCTATATATATATATATATATATATATATATATATCAAAAATGAAAACAAAAAGGAAAAACGAAACCTTACGAACCTGATACAAGGTTCCAAATATTGTACCAGTACCAGTAGCAGTACAGTATTTCTTATTACTACGGTATGTATCGTAATTTCTGGTACCATTTGGGATTTTGTGCTATAAATATTTTTTAATAAAATGTATAAGTATTTATATGCTTAAAAATTCAACATGAAAATGTATGGTAATAAAGAAAGAAAATTACGTTTTTTAGTACTACACAAGTCATAATTGTGGATTTACCTCCTAAAAATGCCATAGAAAATAAATTAAAAAGCACCATTTGGTATTTTCCGGTACGACCGGTAACAGCCGGTAATTGAACCGGAACGAAATTAGAAGGATTAGGTATCAGTTTAAGACAAATCCGGTATCGTATGAGATCCAAAACCTTGACCTTATAGCCTCACAGTAGTACTTTTATTATTGTTATTATTATTTGTATGTATATATATCCATCATTGTCTAAAGGTTCTTGTGTAACTGAAAGGATATCAATTATATTTTGGTTGTTAGCAAACACGCCATGTGAGGGAACATGTTGGTTTTCATTAGAAAGGGGAAATTATTGCCGAAAAACTTGGAAAACTCCAGATGATTCCGATGTGGGACAAAGCTTCGAGTAGTTATGTAACGCTCCACATTTTTGGTAACGTTATTTATTATTACAACCGAAATACTTTAACCAGTAATAATAATAATAATAATAAAAAGTTTAATACAAATAATCTGTCTTCTACAAATTACAGAAAGGTGGACCAGGTAAACTCTATAGCTTCTCAAATTCCTTTGTCTGGTCAATCCCTATATCGGCAGCTCAGATGCATTCGAAACAATTAGACGCATGTAATTATAAAAAAAAAAATGGAAAACTTGTATGCATCGAACGATTGTGAATACGTATTTGTTTGGATTTGTGCACATAAATCTATGTGCCCAAAGCCTAGAGGCCGAAAGGATCTGATTGCTTGGCCGGACCAAGCCAACTCGACTTGTACCGTCCGAAACGGTTCGTCTTGGACCACATTTCCGGTGCAACAGCTTGCCAGCTAAATCCGAGACAATCTGACCGAGTCACATGAACTAGCAGATCCGAAATGACTCGCGCAGCTTATGGAAGGTAGTTTGGACATATAACCATCTTATCAAGTGCGTCACGACTGACATCGCCCGGAGCGGTTACCGTGCTGAGCTCAGGACAACTTGGAGAAAGAGTCAGAAAGGTTATGTGAGAATAGTGATAAACCCAAAGAGATATACACAAATCCACTCTCAAGTACTATACACTTTCTTCGCTCAAGTGAACTCTCACTTAACCGTCAGAGTGTTTTCCCGTCACTTTTTCGGTCGAGTTAGGCGCTAACAATGCTACTTGTGCAGGATATTCATAGAGTTCAAGCGAGTTTATCCTTCCACCAGGAGGTTCAGTAAGGCAATGCATCTGGGATGACGCTCACCACGTATTATGTATACAACCTCTCTTTTACTTAAAAAAAAATTAAAAAAAATTCTATTTATCCCTATTTAGCCGTTTGACTGGATTGTCAGAACCGTAGAAGTGAAGAAATTTTCAGGAAAAAATAGAAACACTTATCTATGTATGGCAATAACAAAAGAGCTGGGTGGGGTCTTTTATGGCATTGTGGTTGAATTTCCATGGAATTTATAATTCCTCACAAAGTCATGCTGTCGATCATGTGATGTAGGAAGAGTAAAGAACCTTGATGTAGACCAGCAAAATAAAGAGCAATTGAATACTGATGTACAAGTAGTAACTAATATAAACTACAAATTGATTGACCAACTTAAAATTTGTTTTGCAAATTGACCCCTATCTAATAAACGACGAGATTGGTGTCCGGAAAATTAATCGATATGTGTAAATTAATCCAGATATCTTGAGTTATCAAAAACTATGGAAGTCGCACTAGTTATTATGTGATCTAAAATAAAACGGGTTGCTTGCTCTTGAATCAAGTCAATTTGGGCGACGGTTTCCTGAGATTCTCCCACGGCGATAGTGAAGGCGTCAAAAGACAGATCCAATGGTGATAATGCGGCGGCAGCAAGATCCAGAGGCGATCCTCCATCCACCCACCTCCACGAGCAGAGCACTGGGTCCAACTTTGGAGTTGAGCGGATTTTTTTGTATTTTGTTGTTTTTTGTGTTTTCAGACCGGTACTGGCCTTTGCACGTGAGTGCTTATACTTGGCCTTATTCAATATTTATGATATTCTTAAAATAAATTAAAAAAAAACAGGGGTGGTTGAATATTGTAATTGGGTTTCAATTGGGAAGTATGAATCAGGCCAACTGTATGTTTAATTTAATAATTAGCAGTAAGGATTAATCCAGTTAGCAGTTGCAGAGCTTTATTGGAGGTTGGGGTGGGGTTGAAAAGATATTCGGTGTAACAAACACGCCAAGTTAAAAAGCCTCACCTAATATATACTTAAATATTACATTTTTAAAAGATAATATCCAAATTAAAATTTAAGTCCAATGTCACATAGGTACGTGATCTTTGAGGAAAATTTATTCAAACACCTGAACTTTTAAACTATCACCAATTAGGTACTCAACATTTACTTCCATTAAAAATTGTACTCGGAATCCTTGTTGGCGACCGCTGGCAGTGACATGGCTGCCAACTCACCCGTCGGGGAAAAAATACCGTCAAAAATTTTATTATATCCTTAAAATAGATTAATGCAAGAAAATCATGACCGGCGAATGAAGTTATGGTCTGAAATCCCAAAACAATTATTGGGTTTTTGCACCTTGATGATTGTATCGACCATGGTTTGGCGTATCGAGACAATGATGGACGTTGTCATCGATAAAATTTGTTTACCACCCCATTATGCAATTTTAATAAGATGTGTATAATAATGAACTATCTTAAAGTAAACGTCCCCCGTGTTCTTCTTAGGCTCCATTCTCCTTACGTCTTTTTGTCCTTTTGATTTTTCATCTTTAGCAATTAAGCTATGGAAATAAAGTAGACTGAAACTAAGAAACAAATCAAAATTGAAATGGAGAAACTCCTCGTCGACACTACACACGCCCTACGCCCGGTCACCAATAGCCATAAACTCCAAATCTCGCAGACGTAGCTCAACTAGAAGGCACATAGCGGCAGAGGCAAAGATTTGTAGCTCCTAACTCCGGCAAGCCGAGCACGGACCGCTCCACCTTCGAAAACCATAGTCTCAACTTCTCCAACAGCCAAACCAAACCTAAACCTCATCTCAGACCCTGAACCAAATCCCGGTCGTCGAAGAGCGTTCACGCCGAGGACACACGAGAGCTTTTGATACAAGAGTTTGCAGAAAGACTCCAGATCTGGTTTCGCAAATGAACTTATACCAAAGTTATTGATCACCCTTTTAAGCTTAGAGGTATGAATGAACTTCTACCAAAGGTAGTTGCCCACGTGAAATTGGGTTCGTAGTTAGGATCTACTAATTGATTGATAACTCCAACGATTTCAACTTGCGCAGGAAGGAAAGATAGGAACATAAGATTGCTTTGTTTTGCTGATTGCAAAGTTAGCATCCCACCTACCCAAGTGTTGGTCGTGCGCGTATGCCAATAATTGAGAGATTTATTTTTAAGTTTAGGGGTTCAATACCTGAGGTCAATTAAAAATTTTTAAAGTCGCTGGAGATTTGTTCGATCGTAAACTTAAATTTTTTGAAATCAATCGAGGGAGAATGGGTACACTACACATTCATGAAAGGTGTGTACTATATGCACCTGTATGGATCATATTGTGTTGCATCTTCGGCAATCGTAATATTTTTTTGTGTTTCGTAACTTTTCAATGATATGATTCGTAATATTTTCAATCACTTACAACATTTTGGTATATCTCGTAATTTTTATAGGGGTGTGCATGATACACACCCGAATAGGGGGTCTGTATTTTAGCCTTTCCCCAATTGAGATGTGTGTAAATTGACCCTGAAAATTCTGTTGGAAGAAAAATAAAATAAAAATGAGTGACCCACCCGATCAGATTTACAATGTGAATTTAGGACTTACTAAAGAAAGCAAACGATAGTGGAGACATGCTTGGTAATAGTTGGTGTTGGTATTATGGGCAAGTTGGGTTTTGCTTTGTACCTTTTTCATTTTAGCCAAAAGAGTGGAAACCAATGTGTTATTTCGAGATTTTCAGTAAAACTTAAAAAGTATTAATTTCGGGGTTAATGTGCGATAGATAAAGCAAAAAAAATCCATTATTGCAAAGCTCAAATTGGAAATTAATTTGCAATCTTCAACGGCAGAGATCTTTAACATAGGAAGTTAAGATAATTGAGTACTTTAATAGAAGTGATTGCATCTTGCGGAAAATCTAAGGGTACAGATTTTGCACAGATTTGTTCGGGGATCCACGGACCCACGGGCAATCCGAGTTGTTGATTCATCTCAAAATTTTTAAATAAAATTAATGAGTTTTGGATCATCCACTTACACACGTCGGGTTGAGGTGATTCCTTGAGGGGCCCGTTGGAAAATTATTCTGAGATGAATCAACAGGTTCGGATTGCCAGTGTAGGACCCACAAGTGGGTCCCCGAAGAGATTTATACAAAATTTGTACCCTTATGTTATGTACCCTATTCCTGGAGTCCTTCTACTTAGTGTTTTATATACATGTGGGATCCACACACAATTATGAGTGTAGGCTCCACGTGTATATAAGAGAGTTATAAATGGTTGAAGCTAAAATAATTGTACGAGTAACATTTTTATTTTACATAAGTCTTATTCAGTACTAATGTAATCCGCGCATATCTTCTAAGATGTTATGTAACGGTGCTCTGGGAGCAAATACAATAAATACTCACTCGTTTGGAAGAGGTAAAATTACAAAAGTATTTTACCAAAAAAATATACAAAAGTGGGTCGGGTCGATAGCCCTACTTTAACTTTATCTTTGTTTGAAAAAGCTGGGTCCATTTGACCGATGTCTCCTTCACGGCAGACAAAAGTTACCAAATAGGACCTTCAACAAAAACAACGGGTATTTCCCCTATACTTATGAACTTATACATTAGAACCCTTAAACTTCTTGAAACTAGATTTCCCTCCTTAAGTCCATAAGAGTATCCTCATCAGGTTACCTAAACTAGCTTTTAATCTAATATAGGGAGCCAACCCCCAAAAATCTCAAAAAAGCAGGCTACCTATTCTCCCTCCCCAAATTATTTTTGCTACAGTATTTACTCAAATTTGAATAGGCACTGTTTACTATTGTCTTTTGCCATGGGTCTTTCGAGTTTCATGGGGAACCGAAGAGAGAGAGAGAGAGAGAGAAAGAGAGGGAGGATAGTAGTTTAAGAGGAAAATGGGTACTTTACTGACAAACAACAACTCCCAAGGAGTGGAGATTAATATTTTAGGGGAATTTTTTTTTTTTTTTATAGACTTGAGGAGAATAGTTTAATATAGTAAAGTTGGGATAGAGAGTCTAATTTTATGAGTTTTTGATAAAGTGGCTTGCTAAATTGTAAAATATGTTTTTGTTGTTAAATTTGGAGTTTTTTTTTTGTGAGGCTGATAAGGGTGCTCTAATTCCTTTACATGTGCCCCTCTGTTAGTTCACCGTTAGTTTCCCTAAGAGCATCTTCAGTCCATTTTCCTCCATTCCTTCATTTTAGAGTATCCAAATAATATATACTTAGATGAAAAAGTAATTTTGGAGGATTAACTACTCCAATCCAATATTCTATTTCCTCCTCTATTTTCTAAAAAAAAACTCACCCCAAACATCAAATTTGTCCACTTTCCCTTCAAAATTCAAAATTCTCATTCGTTAACTTTTATAAGAAAAAAAAAATTCAATATGGGTCTTCTTTTAAAGATATTATAACATATAAATGTATCAAAAACAATTTCATGAATAAAATGAGATTTGAAAAGGGTGAATAGTGAAATGGAGGAAATCCTCCAATTTTTCTCCGATCCTCCAAATTTGATCCTCTCAAATGGAGGAAGAAATGGAGAATGGGTTAGAGTTGTATATCCTTAAAAAAAAATGGTCTTCTCAAATAGAGAAATGGAGGAACAGAGTATGGGTTGGAGATGCTCTACCAACTTATGATGACGTCAACAATTTATTGTTTAAGCATATACAAACTTTAACCTTAGATTCACCTTCATACCATCGCACCCTCAAAATTTTATTTTTATTCTAGTGAAAGTTGAAGTTGATTAAAAAAGACTGTGTTACATCAAGGAAAAAGAAGACATGTCTTTTGATGGCACCAAGCTAAATAAGATTAACAAAATCCGAGGAATCTATCATAATATATTTAATTAAAAAAGTTGACTATATAGAAATTAAATAGATGAACTATATAGAAATACTTTAAAGATTGTAAAAAATGCATCGCGAAATGAATTAATATGTAATTTTTTGTCTAAAGAGAGCAACTAGCGAGTCTCTTTTTGTTAACAATATCAAGAAATAAATGAGACAGGGCTGGATGCCTAAGTGTAATTTTTAGAATGCAAAGGAAAGTTTTTACTAATCAATGCACAAGTACCAAATTTTGTTTGGGAGAAATTGATAATGAGGTGAGATTATGATTGTAACTGTCGATAAGTTAAAAAATGTCCAAAGACAACATGTGAAGAAGGCAAGGGGCAGTTTAGTACTCTCACCTACCCATGCTAGAGTATGTTATTAGAGAGAGAAGTTATGGACTGTTCGTGTGAGAGAGAGAGAGAGACGGAGAGAGAGAGCATAACTCGTCTGTGTGTGGCCACTCTGGAGACAGTGAAGAAGAACACCTACCCAAGTAGTTATTTTCCTGCAAAATTATTCTCTTCTACGTGCGTACTTCTTCTATACTACTAGCACCAGTAGTTTTTCGGTTGACAATCTCTCTCTTTCTCACAAACAAACACATTCTCTTACAAATGTCAGCATTTTCCTAGCAAATCCCCCTTTGCACCCTTTTCCAGCCATTCCAACTCCTCCTCCTCTCTGCAACCGCATCCAGCACCCTTCATCATGTCTACCAAGTCCAAGTAAGTTCTATCTCTCTCTCTCTGAACTTCATTTCTGTAGATCTGACGCGGGTTTTTCCTATTTTTTTCCTTTCGTTAATTTGGATTCTTTGTTGATCTGTGCTATCTGATTTATGTTGTGGGTTGTGTATCTTTTGTGGGTTTTGCTTGAATTTCTTCTTTCTCAGTCTTGATCCTACTTTGTTGAGGAAAAAAAGAGGTCTTGATCCTATTCCATCAGGGTTTTCATACTCATTTCTTAATTGTCTGGATCTGACTTTTGAACTCATTTTTTGGGCTAATTTTCCGATGCAATTTGGATATGGTCCCCTCTCCCTACTAAGTATTTTGTTAAAGGAAAAAAAATACTAATTTGTGGACCGATCCGTTTCTTTATTGCCCTTTTTGCCTTATTCATAGGGACTACATTTGTTTGTATATCATTATCAAATTTTATCAGATGGGGTTTCATAGTTATGGTGTTTTCTGAACTTGGAACAGATCTTCTTTATCTGACCATTCCAACCACAAAGCATCACCAGCAACTCCCAAAGTTAGTAAATTGAACAAGGGAGTGCCTAAATCTGATGCTGATTCACCCTCTCCCCTTCAAAACCCGCGGGTTTCTGTTGACCGATCCCCAAAATCTGTCACTTCAAAGCCTACGGTTGATCGGCGGGCTCCAAAGGTTGCTACTCCTCCGGCTCCAAAGGCTGCTACTCCTCCGGATGTAAGTTCTCGTAATTAGGGCATATGAGCTTTCGTAATGCTGGCTCCAAATTTGTTTCTGTTGCTTGGCTGCTTTAGAGCATCTCCAATGTGCTTAGCCACTTTCTTGATGGCAGAGTTGTTTTTTGGCTTGCTGCAATGTTATCTTGTCATTTTTTTCAATAATGTTGGTCCATTGGTGACAAGCCATGTTGGTGACAACACGATTTCATTAGATCAAACCATGTGATCGCAATCCTATCACAATTCACAACCATTTTTAATTTTTTGGTTATGGCATTGGAGTTGGCTCTGCATTGCAGATGTTAAAGCCAAATCCAATGTAAAAGAGGATTTGGCAAGGACATTGGCTTAGCCATAGCCATTGGAGATGATATTGATCTTTATATTTAGGGTTCGATTGTGTACTTCACATTCAAAGAAAGGGTTGTCAAACCAAAATTTGCTTGTTAGCAGGCACGGCTAATTTGTGAAACTAATTAAATGATTGATTTCTGTTGCAACTTGATTTTGTTTTTCAGAAACTACCCTGCACGTTTATCAAAAGGAACAGAAACACAGGCTCAAATAGGTCTTGTTCAGGAAGATCTTAAGAAAGCCAAGGAGAAACTGGTTTTGGTTGAGGAAGAGAAAGCTCAAGCGATCGAGGAATTAAAAGAGGCCCAGAGATTGGCCGAGGAAGCGAATGAGAAACTCAGGGAGGCTTTGGTGGCTCAAAAGCGAGCAGAAGAAAATTCGGAGATCGAGAAGTTCCGAGCGGTTGAGATGGAACAAGCCAGCATTGAGGTGGCCCAGAAGAAGGAAGAGGATTGGCAGAAAGAGCTTGAAGCTGTAAGGAACCAACATGCTTTGGATGTAGCCACTCTTCTTTCCACCACTCAGGAGCTCCAAAGGGTTAAGCAAGAACTAGCCATGACTTGTGATGCAAAGAACCAGGCCCTTAGCCATGCTGATGATGCAACCAAGATTGCAGAGATTCATGTTGAAAAAGTGGAGATTCTCTCTGCTGAATTGGTCCGGGTGAAGTCAATGCTCGATTCCAAGGTCAAATCGGTGGCTAACGAGAACTCGAATTTGGTGTCTGATTTGAATTTGGAGATAGAGACTCTGAAACAAGAACTTGAGAAGTTTAGAAGTTATGAGGAGAAGTTGTTGGAAAAAGAGGCTGCCATTGAACAACTTAATGTTGAGCTTGAGGCTGCAAAAATGACAGAATCGTATGCGCGTAATTTGATGGAGGAGTGGCAGGGGAAGGTTGAAGATTTGGAGATACAGGCAAAGGAGGCAAAGCGGATGGAGAGATCTGCTTCAGAATCACTTGAGTCAGTGATGAAACAACTTGAGGGAAGCAATGATCTATTGCACGATGCGAAATCTGAAATTGCTTCTCTTAAAGAGAAGGCGGGGTTATTAGAAATCTCCATTGGTCGACAGAGAGGGGATCTTGAGGAATCTAAACGTCTACTTGTAATTGCCAAGGACTGAAGCTGCCGAGATGGCGGAAAAGGTCAATTCTTTGAAGTTGGAGCTTGAAACTTTGAAGGAAGAGAAAGCCCAGGCCTTGGCCAATGAGAAGCTTGCAGCTGACAGCGTCCAAACCTTGTTGGAAGAAAAAAACCAACTTCATAAATGAGTTGGAAAGTTCAAGGGATGAAGAAGAGAAGAGTAAGAAGGCAATGGAGAGTTTAACTGCAGCTTTGCACGAAGTTTCTTTAGAATCAAGAGAAGCCAAAGAAAAGCTATTGTCTAGTCAAGCGGACAACAAAAAGTATGTAGCGGAAATTGAAGATCTGAGATTAGATTTGAAAGCGGGTGACGAAAAGTATGAAATGATGCTTGATGGGGCCAAGCATGAAATTGATTCTCTCACTGATTTAATTGAGCAGTCAAAGCATGAGTACCAGAATTCCAAGGCTGCGTGGGATGAAAAGGAGCTTCATCTGATGAACTGTGTGAAGCAATTAGAGGATGAGAACTCTGCATTGGAAAAAGAAATAAGCCAGTTGGAAAATTTGCTAAAAGAGGCTCAGGGAGATGCTCACTCAACAGAGGAGGAAAGAGCTCAGCTGAAGAATGATCTAAAAGAAGCAGAGTCTGAGGTGGTTTATTTACAGGAAGTTCTTGGGGAAGCAAAGGCCGAGAGCATGAAGTTGAAGGAAAGTTTGATAGATAAAGAAAGTGAATTGCACAGTGTTGTCACAGAGAATGAGGAGCTTCGAACAAGAGAAGCTGCTTCTCTGAAGCAAATTGACGAGTTATCCAAATTGCTTGAAGAAGCTTCACACCAAAAGCAAGCAGAGGAAAATGGTGAGATTTCAGACAGTGAAAAAGATTACGACATGCTCCCAAAGGTGGTAGAGTTCTCTGAGCATAATGGAGATGGGAGAGAATATGCGCTGGAAGTGGATCTTCCGTCCCATGAAGAAGCTGTAATAGAAAATCATCAAATTGAGAAGAATGACTCGTCTGATGTGGAAGTTCAAACCGATACTGCTAAAGTTGAGAATGCCAATGGAAACCCAAAAGACAGCGACAACAAAGAGAAAGAAGACGAAGATGCGGTGGAGGTAGATTCAAAAATGTGGGACAGTTATAAGATTGGAGAGAAAGACTTGTCACCTGACAGAGAGCAAGAGCAGCAATCTGTTGATGAAGATCTTGATTCGAAGGTGGAGGGTGTTGAGACCAATGACCAGGAAAACGGAGTATCCTTCTGCAGAAAATATGGGTAATGGTGGAAGCTCACCTCCAAAAGAAGAACCGCATCAAAAGAAAAAGAAGCCTTTGCTTCGCAAGTTTGGAAGCTTACTGAAGAGAAAGAGCAGTAGCAAACCAGAAAATTAACTGAGTGGCCTGCTTGTGTTCAGCCAGTAGTCAGGTACAACGGGAAAGCACCTGATGTGTTTGCTCTATATATGCTTTTTTTGCTTCCAGTTGCCAGAATAGGGCAAGAAATGTGAAAAAGAGTCTTGTGTTTAGATTTTTCTTTCATTTTGCTAAATACTATTCTCCAGTTTGGGGAACGCCTTGTACGTGATTGATATCTCTTCTCTTCCCCCTCCCATACATCTTCTTACTTAAATTTCTTTCAAAGGAGTGGTCTTTCAAATTGTATCTTTTTTTGTGATTTATTGTGTTTTAAATGGATTTATTGTTGCTGATTGTTTTAACTTCTTTTGCGCCGAAGAAGTACAGAAATCAAGTGATGACCGATGATGACTAACAATGTTTCTTTTTTTTTGGTCTACTTAGTGTACAATGATGATTTCTCTCCTATGAACTAAAATAACGATCTCCTCTTCCTCGATTGATTGAGCCTGGAAATCTATGATGTACTGAGATCGCATTTCATTTGAATTTAAAAAAAAAATTCTGAAACAACACAAAACTTCACACAAACTCACATTCACTTCCGGGCATACACACACTGCACTTTTGAATGATAGAGTAAGTTGTGTGTGGCACTGACATAGTTGTCAAGTGGAATGTGTATTGACTATGAATAGATGGATTTTGTTTCGCGGTGACCGCCAGTTGATTTTCATGCCAAAGGTGAGGATAAACCTGTGGAATAAGCACAAATACCTTTCGATTTGTCGTCGTGTTGGGGCAAATGGATGTTGTCAAGTCGTGGTATCTCTTATGTTGAGAAATACCTTGAAGTTGCATTCAGCACTGTGTGGAGATGTCTCATGGTCATTGAACAGTTTAAACAAAAATACAAAATTGAAGGGTTTCTGTTATTCTAGTTGCTAATGTATTGTGCTGTTCTAATAAGCCTCTGCTGTTTTTTCTTTTGGTGAACAATAAGCTTATAAGCATCTGCTATATTTACATAGGTATGTATTTCTTCCAGTTTCTACGCTCATGGCAAAGAAAGTTTTAGGAGCTGGTCATTTTGACAGTTGGATGGGCCAGGTGAAAGCTCATTCAAGTTCTTTTGTTCAGTTTTGAATTGACCCAATTCGTTTTGTAGATTGGCTTCCTAGTTTGCTTGGAGTATCTCCAGCAGTCAGTGAGCAAAATGTCTTAACCAAAACCCCAAATTCTAGTTTAGCTATAGCCACAAAAAAATTTAAACATCTCCAACAGCCTAATCAAAATGACTATACAACACCCATCACACACAATTCATCTCAAAACTAATTTTTTTTTTTAATTCAAACAACAAATTGAGTTGCAACAAATTGATTAGAGAGAGAGAGAGCGCGCTGCAATGACTTTTGAGTGTGACGAGTCACTGAAGCAAAGGGGAAATGGCGAGCACTTGCGTGAATCTAGTGGAGCTGCCAGAAATGGTTTTGGCTCAGCAACTCCTCCAAACGGAGCATGGGGCGAGGCCGTTAGAGATGCTCTTAGTCACCTTTTGCTGAAATGCTCCGACACTACTAGCCATTTTGCCTAGTTGAAGTACAAAAAAAAGGTAAATCAACACATATTTGGTGAGATGGTTGATGAAGTGGCACTTTTTGATCGGTTAATTTAATGTGCCTAGCCTCATATGATTGTAATAAGTAAAATGCCTAGCCAAATAGTTACCATGTTGGAGATGTAAAATTGTACTTTTGCTAGTTAAAATAACCAACCGGACTAATTTGGCTATGTTGTTGGAGATGCTCTAAAGGGACTTGAAATTGTCCCTTGGTTGAGTCGCCATTACAGTTTTTTTTGGGTCAAAAGGTGGAGAATACAAATATCTAAGAAAGGCTCCAGAGACTTTTAGAGAGAGAGAGAGAGAGAGAGAGAGAGAGAGCGCGCTCTCCCTTATCTCTCTTCCCTCAATCCCCCATCTGCTCGGCTCTCTAGCCTCTCTTCTCCTCTCGGTTCCTTCCCTCCCTCATGGTTGTGAGTGGTTGAACCTCTCCTCTTTTGAGAGATGAGTTCCCCTCACCCCATCATTTCTGGAACACGGGGGGCCTGGTCTTGGGCACTTAGGCTCCTAGATCCGATTGGTTTTGCCAACGGATTTTTGGGAGCCCTCTCTGAGTGGCGATGGCGGCGTCTGCAGTGGACCCGGTGGTGGTCCTTCAACCTGTGGCGGGAACGAGCTTCAGAAATGGTAAATTCACCCTCCTTCACAAGTGTGTCTGATGGGTCCGTCCTCGACGTTGATTCTTGCGGCTTCTTGGTTTGTTTTGTTTTTGTTGTTTTTTCTTTGTTTTTTGTTGTAATCTCTTCTTTCTTTAGACCTATGGGCCGTGTAACTTGTACTTGATTTCTTATCAATATAAGTTGCATTTTTCCCGTTCAAAAAAAAAAAAAAAACAAATCTAAGAAGAGCGAGAAGTTATCTTTGGCTAGGTTTGGCTTTGATTATTCTTGTGGATTACTTGGGTTTTTTTTTCTTTACCATTTGTTAATTTTGCGTCAATTTTTGGTGGATCATTGGTCGTCTCGATGAGAAAAATCTAAAAAGTAAAAGTTATGTTCAAAGCTAATTGTTTTGCATTAAAGACAAAAATAACCCAAAAATAACCTAAGAGCAAGATCAGCAGGTAGTGTATAATTTTGGGTAAAATTGCTGATGAACAGTAACTTTAGCTTACCCCATCTCAATCAGTCCTCCAGCAGCCACTCTATCATCTTCTCTACTTATATTAAAATATTGTTTTTTCGTTTATATATATATATATATATACACACACACAGAAACCGGTCGCCGTCTACCTTTACCTCGGTCGCCGTCGCTCTCGGTGGCCCTCGGTTCACCCAGATCATCATCGTCTCGTTCTCGCCGTCGTCCATACCCATCGCCGTCGTTCATCGCCAATCGATCTCGTTCTCGTTCGATCTCGTTCTCCGACGTCGATCGTCGCCGTTGCCCTCGTCGCCGTCGGTCGTTGTTGTGCCCTCGTCGCCGTCGCCCTCGTCGCCGTCGATCGTGGTCCAGCAGTCGGCTAGGGGAAGAGGGGGAAGAGCGAGAGAGAGAGAGAGAGAGAGAGAGAGAGAGAAAATAATAAAATATTGGGAAGCTGATGAACAGTTCTAAGGTATTTTTAGACTACTACTGTTCACATATGGATGGTGCAAGGTAAAATACCCAAGCTGCTGCAGCTGGGTTTTGCTCCTTTAGCTAAGCTAAAATAGCCAAATGTCTATTTTAGACTACCTGCTGGTGTTGCTCTAAGAGGTCCTCTTCTCCAGAGGAGTCTAAAAAGTTAAAAAAAATATGTTCAAAACTAAATTTTTTAGTAAGACAAAATAATCCGACACATACAGATCGAATAAACTATTGAATGCGAAAAATTGACGCAAAACTAGAGAGTGTGAAAAAAATTGAATAATAATAATAATAATAAAAACTATGCTTGGTTTATTTGAACTGAATGCTGTCTCCAATCAGTACGGCACTACTTCCTTTCACGTGACCCATTCTTTGAGAGGTTTGTTTGGATTTTGATGTACGATGGCAGTTAATTGGCCCATGCCATTTCACTTTTTCACTAGTAGCATCTGAAGGAAAGAATAATTTTTTTTCCCAACTACAAGTTTTTAAAAATTGCCTCCCCATCCCGTTCAGGGACGGATTCAGGAATTCACACCAGTAGGGGTACCTTATTAATTATAATCGTGAAATTTTTTTTCCGTAAATGATCATTATGGACTATAGTTTATAATGCATGCTTTTTATAAAATAAAAAAAAATCAAAAAATGAACACACGATCTTAGACAAAACTTTTAAAGTATGGTTTACTTTGACATTAACAAGTCTTTAAAATGATCGAGATGGTTTATTGATAATTTAAAAAAAAAAAAATCCCCACGACAGTTAAAAAAATAAAATAAAATCAAAAGATATCTTTAAATAAACAAATAATTATAATTGAACCAGCCAACAAAAGTTGAAGCATAAAATTAACTCTACATTTTTAATTTTGAGATATATATGAATGTGTTGCTAAACATAGCATTATATTACATAATTAAGTTAAATATATATAATAATTTTTTAAAAAAAATTTGAGCTGAATCAGCAAGGGGACCAGGGTTAACGGGGTCACCCCCAGGCCCCCCTTGTATCCGTCTCTCATCCCATCCCAAACTGTCACGTAGATGTACACGTAGAAGAGTATTTGACTTTTCAAATTTGTTTTGGAATCAAAAAAATAAAAATCTAAATTATTCAAAATACTGTTTGTTTTATTTATTTTTTGTAATATTTTAAAATTTTATTTTACTTGTGATTGGTCTGAATGATCGCCTTCCTCGTCAATCAATGTTAGAGTTTAATAACATGTGTTCAGACTCTCGGATACAATATTTATGTGATTCAAGTAGATCAAACGATCCCGATGACATTATCCTAATGTATTTGCATATGTATGTGTTCTGAAACACCATTGTTGACTTTAATGTTCACCACAAACTTAATGCCTAAGATAGTTTGCCGAAAAAAAAAAAAGAAAAATGAAAATCCACTTGCAATTTACAAGGACTTCACTGAGTCGAATAAAAAGAAGAAAAAAAGAAAAATATCCTTCACCGAGTCACAGACCGAGTTGGAAAAGGTTTTCCAACAAACTTTACCGTACTTTTCCTACATTTTCCGGGAAAATCCGACGATTTTCACACACAAACAGCAGAAGCAGGATGTGGGTGGAGATAATCATCGGTCTCGTAATCTACAAATTATTCCGCCGATTCTTTTACGACGATGATGTTATCGATATCGAAACCACCGACTCCAATTCCCTCTTCTCCGTCGCCACTAGGTACCCCCCCTTATCACTCCTCGAATCCTTTTCTTTTTCCCTCTTTTGTTTTGATCTTCTCTTTTATTGCTGAGAAATCGCTGGAGAAATTAAAACCTTTTTTTTTTTTTATAAAACTGGGTTGTGCTTAGTTCTTTCTACTTGTGACGAGATCAGATTTATCGGCCCATTCAGTTGCAGGATAGGAAGGAATGTTTAATTTTCCTACATTTTCAAGGTGTGTAGTTAGTTAGTAAGAAAGTTGTGGGATCTCGTCTGAATCACTGTTCGAATGGAAAGGTCTGGGCAGCCGAATACTCTAGGCGGCTAGAAGGCCCCTCGCCGACTAGCCCAACTATTCACTGACTAGGCGCCGAGTACTCGGCCTGGAAGCTAGAAGGTGCCCAGCCACCCTGGGAGCGCCTAGCGAGTTTTAGAACCTTGCCCGTCTCTAAATTGCCTACTAGGATTCACTTTCTTTCTAAACTTATACTAAGATTTTGTAGGAATTTTGTTTCGGCAATGGTTTCTACACAGCTAAACTACTACTTTTTAAGCTTTCTTTTAAATTTCTGATCAATCATTATCCTTTGCTTCACTTCACTCTAATTTTTTTGTGGGAATAGTTTTCCTTAACTATAATTTCTTAAGGAGTGAATGGAGCCTCCTGTGTTGTTTTTCTGTGGTTATTGTTGGGTTACTTGCAAACTGGAACAGGTGGTCTTGACTCTTGCGCCTTCCTCTTTTGTTGATCTGATTTTCCTCATCTTGTAATCTAGACTAGAGAAACTCTATGGTGGAAAAGCATATGTTGGGCTTCGAATTCCGGATGCTGACACTGGTTCGCGACAGACCATCGATATGGTCCTTATCACCAAAGGGTAGGTCTAATGATATTGGATATTAAGTATTAAAATCCTTTTCCAAGTTTTGTTTTGGTGATAAATGAGTACATGCTCGATTCCTTTCAACAGGGAAGCAGTGGTGATTTCTGTTCAGAATATTTCAGGGTTTGTATCTGTTGATGGTGATGGAAGTTGGGTTTCGACTGGGGGACATAGCCACAAAAAAGATCGTCTTCCAGATCCCGTAAGTCCAAGTTCAGTTGCCTTTCTTATGCAGTAATTACATTTTGCATTCCTAGCACGTTTTTCACCAAAGCGGTGTGTTTTGTGCATGCTTTTTATCTGGGCTCAATGATAGTAAATAGTTAACTTTCCATTGCCTTTGGGCTAAGCAAACAAAGGCCAGTTATAGGATCATTTGGAAAAATAGACTAATGGTGCAAAAGTTTGAAAAAAGAACAGTTAAAATAATTATGGTCCCAGCAGAACTAGTTCAATGAATTGATGACAGAGTTTCAACCCACTGCTTGACTAATGCATTGGAGAAAGATGAGTGGATGTAATGACTCGGGCTTTTATGAGTCCTTTTCTGTCTTCTGAGTTTCACGTCACCCTGTCGGTTGTCTTTCATGTATGTCAGGGTGATCTAATGCCTAGGGGGTTACATTTCCTTGTACATCGCCCTAGCCATTTTGGAGCAAATTTCATTTTCTCAAGCAATGGTGTTACTTCGGTTTTATCTTTTTGATATAAACTTTAACTATTATATGGAGATATCTGTAATTGTAAGCTCATGGAAGGTACTATTCAGTAAACTGGAAGAAGTCATGAGCAGACACTGGACACAAAACTTTTGTTGTATGAGTTCTTGGGGCTGGAAGAATCTTGCGTCCTTGCCCCCAACTTTGCATCTGTAGGCCCTAGAAGAGAAGGTAGGGATGATATGCAAATCTAATTCTGGAATAGTTGTGTTTGGTCTTACTTTCTTGGGATGGGGAGTGCCTGTTGGGTATACTCCTCATCATAGATGAATCTGAACGAGTATTAATGGTTGATGAGTTCTTAGTGATCTCAAAAGATTTCTCTCAGCTCTGTTGTCTGAAAGTTGAGGATAATGAACATGTGAACAAACTTGTGAGTTGGGAGGAGGAGAAAGCTCAAGATTCCCTGGTCCTTTCTATGGCCTTTACTGACCTATCATGTTCCCAATGGTTTCAATAGTTTCTGTTTCATGTCTTTAATACCAAAAGTTGAATATTAGGATGATGTATTTTGTCTGTTCTCAGAGCTTTTTATGTCACATTGGGGTGTTTCTGTATCCCAGGTAGCAGAAGTTAAACGACAAGTTGCTATCCTCGAGTCGTATCTAGAACAAAGGGGGGCCCCTCTTCCGGAAGGATATCTGTCTTACAAAGTCGTATGTCCCAACCCTAATTTCCGGTGTGCATCAAGCTCTTCCCTTGGTATCCTGAATTATGTTGTTTATTCTACTCAAAATAAGGGGCTCCAGTTTTCTTCATTTTTCTTGATGACTTGATGGAACTTTTACTTGCTAATTCTGAAATTGTATCTGTGCTTTTATGCTGGATACTTGTCCGAAGAATTAGAAATTTTATTGCGTGAAAATTATATCAAATCCAATTACCCGTCTATCTGATGACATAGGGCTGAATTGTCAAGAGTTGGTTAAGAGAACACAGCAAAGATCTGGCATTTGGTAGTGACAGCTGTTTTTCTATTTACTTTATGCATCTTCCCTCACTAGCAATTCCCTGAGCAATGGTATGGACAAATGAAGAAGATATTGTCCCTAATACCCCACTATAAATGTTTAAAATAATGTCATGATATTAATTATCTGATAGTGTTTCTAAATGCTGATCTGTTTTGAAATCATGGAACCAAACAAAAGTTATCAGTCAAATTGGTCACAAGGTGCAAATTTGAAGTGGCACTAGTAGCTGAGATACGTGTCCTCCACAGCAGTTTAAAAAGTCTGATTGGATGCTAATCATATCACACTATAGAGATGATGAAAAGTATATTGGGCAATGATGACTCTCTGTAAACGTTCAACCATAACTGTGATTGAAGCCATTAAAATGTATTTGGTCATAGTTTTTAGTAGCATGACAACTGCAGTTTGTCGGAGTACATATTTAAGAACTTTTCAAGAGATGGCACATTCACACGGGATGGAATATAAGACATGTTTATGGCTTTTAAGTATTGAAGTTTTCTATGCACATTTAACAGTGCAATTGTACTATTCTTGGTTTTCCGACTTCACAGTGTGGAATGAACTCTCAGCTTTTGTTACAGTAATTACATTTTGAACATGAATGTTGTTGCTTGCTCCATGGCATTGTCATACTTCATGGCATTGTCATACTCCATGGAGCTACATATTGGAACTTTGGAATATACCAAACAAAACTAATCCAAGGTATCTTTGGGATAAAAAAAAAAAAAAAAAACTAATCTAAGGTAAGCCTTGGGCCTCTATCATTGGGTTTGTCTACATGAATTTTTTCGCCACTCCACTCCGGCAAGGGTTACATGCTCAGTTAAGTTAAATAGATTCATGTACTTTGAAATCCCATGCCAATTTAGACCTTCCATTTTCCCTATCACTTCCCTTTAAGGTAATCCATTTGTATCACTTCCCTTTATGGTAATCCATTTGCATCTTCTGGTAACTTATCTATGTTGAAGTGGACATCGACGTGTAAACATTGCATCAAAGCCGGTGGAATGAACAAATATATGACATGATCATTCTCTATGCACCAAATAAATCTTATAGTGGGTCTATTATTATCCAGTGTTTTAAAGGCCCGAGGCGCATCGAAGCCCCAAAGGCCCGTGGAGCCTAAGCGACGAAGTGCGAAGCGCATGCCTTAGTGAAATGAAGTGCACTTTGAAAAAGGATAGTAGAATGGACCTTACCAAGTGAGAAAAAGACTCTATATCATCAAGTATGACATCTATTATTGAAAGCAACATATACAATAAGCCAATTACCATACTTTCAAGTCCAAAAGGTAGAATGTCAATAATCATGTATGACATTCAATTTACCATATAGGAAATGGTAACAAAAGAACATACTACGCATCCATCAAAAAACTAATCTTTGAATGTCTAGCTTTACAAATTAGAAACATGATGTGGTAATAGTAGGTTAAGTAGCGTCGTCGTCTTGTAGAAGAAGTGCAAGTAGAAAACGTGTTAGGATTTAGGGCTTTTTATAAGAGCTATAATCTGGTGCTTTGAATCTCATTAAAAGCTCTAATATGGTGCGTTGCATCTTACTGAGTGTTGATTGACTCCAAAAAATGGACTGGTCTGATTAAAGACAGATTTTTTATTTTATTTTATAGTTAATGGTAAAGCTCGTGCTTCATGCGCCTTGGGTTTATTCCCGAAGGGCACGCTTTATGCGCTTCACGCGTGCTTCACCACCCATGCCTCACTTCAACAGATTGAAGCCCCATACCCGCGCATCACTTAGAAAAGCGCTTTTAAAGCACTGTTATTAGCTTTCCCTTCCATGGTATTTTACACCAAGGCGGATACCCATCTTCATGTTTTCCCTAGCTTCCTTGATCAAATTTGAATTCCTCTCACGAAAGACACTACTAACCTCCTCATGGATAGAATGAGTGGGATCATTGAGACTTCCATCGAAACTTTCAATCTTAGAAACCTTCCTAATACTGTCCCGGCTAACCGACCTAGACAACAACTCTGCTTTCAAAGGATTCTTGCTCCAAAAAGTTATTATCAATAGGCATATGAGAACTCGAGAAGAAATGTTCATATTGTTTGATTTAGATGGGTGTGGGTCATGAAGGAGATTGAATGAAATTTGACTTTAATGCATTATGCTCTCAAAAGGTATTAGTTTTCGGATAATTTACTAGTTAGATGTAATATTCATATGTGCACTTTGTTTCTATGGTATAATTTTTGGGTAATTGCCATCCTTAATGCTATTTTGAGTGTTTTCATTTTTTACTCTAATTTTAGTTCCCTCCCTGCAGTACCCTTCACCCAGACCATTTTCCACCTGAGGTGCTCACATACGAACAATGGCAGCAACTGAAACCAGAGCCTAAGGGCTTGTTTTCTGGTTGGATTAAAGGGGCCTTCCGTAGTGGAAAGAAAGAAATGCAGGAATCAATGCATCAGAATCTTGATTTTATCATTGCCACTGCGCCTACATGGGATAGGTTTGTTTCAGTCCATTCCACCAAAGTTCTGTTGTTTAGACCTGTTCCACTGCATTAAATGTTCCATATCTGGTGGAGGATGCCATTTGCCTTCCCACTATGTAGACTTTTATGCAGTATGAAATTGAAACATACCATTGACTAGCGTGATACTGAATTTTATAGTTTGGGATGTGTACAATACGCTTAATGATAGGGATGAAAAGTTCTATGAGAGTACTTGTAAAGACAAAGCTGGAATGAAAGGAAATTCGAGAATGCTTCATCCAAAAAGGAATAACATGAAAACATGGAATGATTTGGATTTAGAGTGAGGAGAAGACAAAGCTATGGCAGTTGTTGGAGCATTGGACAGAACTAGCTGAATATATGTTTTACTGAACGTGTCTTGTAATTGCAAAGATAACCAGAAAGCATGTTTTTAGGACGTTTTGATGATACTGATCCGGGAATAACTGTTCTGTTTTTATTGCAAATTTCACGAGTTTTCTGCCTCTTTCCTGTTCCTATGTTACATATTTGTCATCTGGTTGCTCACGCCATGCAGGTTGGAGCTAAAAGGAGATAAATACGTCCTTGGAGAATTTCTGGAATTTAAAGGGAAGCATGATGATATCCAGTCCTTGAAAAATATCCGGAGATCCAAAATTAGTCGTCTGATCATCCAAAAGACAAGCATGTTTGGTCTAGGTAACATTCGTACACACCTTTCGCTTCCTCCTGCATGATATCTATAGTCGTATCTCGTTAGTTGTAATTCATCAAGCCTTAAAGGTTCCAGTTTGATGTTATGCTCAATCTGAATTGTTGGATCTACAAAATGCTTTTCATTGTAGTCTGTTAATATTCAGTCGGTTGAGCATCTATTTGATTTGGAGGAAGTGTTTGCATCTATTTGATTTGGTCTTTCGCTGCATACAGCCCATTCTAAGCTCCAAGTTCTGTATTCTCCTCGAGACTACCGAATTGAAGGGGCTTCGGCATCTGAGTGGAAGGAAGCAACTGTTAGATCAAGTACAGAAGGTAGTGTTTCAGCCCCAGAATTCGACTAAAGTGCGAAAGTTCAAGCTATCATCGGTTGTTTCCATGTCTCTGAGTGCCTGAAGATAACCTCTATTGTTGATAGGTGGAGACACTTTTCCTGTTACCTTCAAAGACCCATAATTGTTTTGATCTCACTCACACTTTCAAATATAGTGTCCTGTTTGCTGTATATTTCCGTGGGCAACTTTTATAGACGGATTAGTTTGTCACGTCGTAAGGATTTTTATTTTATGTTCTTGAGCTTGGTATTATCATCCTCCATTGTGGCGCTTTTGTTTCGCCTTTAGTATACTCTATTTATTTGATTTCTGAAATATTTTTACTTTCAAAAGGGGAAAAAACCCTGAGTTTGCTTAGTGTCATGCTTCCGTTCAGGATTGAGCACTTGGAAGTTCTTGGCCTCATCTCTTCTCCTCTCTCTCTCTCTCTCTCTCGTCATGGATTTGGGTTGAGATAATCTCTTATTCGAGTGAGAGTTTAGATCTCCCCTCTCCCTCTATTTTTGGGTTGATCGCCACCAATCTGAGGTGGATCTGGGGCTCCGGTGTCCAATGGGTTCCTGCAGGCGACGGTGGTGGAGTTCCGGCAGTAGCAGACTAGCGGTAGAGGCGTCGGCAGCAACGGGTGACGGGTGTGGTGCTTTCGCATGATGCATATATTTTTCCAAAACCCAGTCTTGAGTGGACCTCTGGGTTTTCCATTACTGCCACTGTTTTTTTGTATTTTTTTGTTGTTGTTTTCTTGTTTTTTTTTACTGGTAGTACTTGTATGAATGCATTATTACGTTTCTGGTTTAAAAAGAAAAAAAGAGTAAATTATAGTTGGGTCCTTTCGTCGGCCTGAGTCGACAATTAGCCTAGAAAAAAAAATAAAAAAACACACATTTCGGTGTATCTTTTTCACACATTTTAAAATTTAAGAACATCCAATGAGACTGATTTTAGAATTTTCCATTATAGTTTATCACATTACGCTAAAACAGAAAAGGACAAGATGTGACTAGTGAAAATTGACATAACATTCTAAACATCTCATAAAATAAAAATAATAGAAAACTAATTGGAACAAAGTTCCTGCTGATCCAAAATAGTACTATTGGATACTAGTCCATATTTTGCGTTACAATTTGATTTTGTTCAACCCAAATAAAATCACTTGCCAAACCTTCTTGGCTTAGCTCTTTCATTCAGATTCCTACATGAATTCAAAGACGTTCAATTTTCGGATAAAAAATTAGGTACTTGCGTTCATAATTTTTTGAATTTTTCCGCACTAAATGAAAGAACTAATCGAGATCTTTTATTCAGTGCGAAGAAATTCGAAAAATTATGTCCGGAAATACTTTGCCTTTTGATCCGAAAACTGTATGTCTTTTCGCAGTTGTCCAACTTTTTAGGACAATGCTATTGGGTGCTCATAAAATGCATATACAATTGCATATATCATTTTGTATTTACATACAAAACTATATACTTGTCGTCTGCATATGGCTATAGGGTGCTGATTAGCTTGGTCGCAGTTCACTCTGGAAATTCACCATCAGTTTGCTGAGTTTCTTGTTTCTAATCCTCTGTTGGTACACTCTTTGGTCCTCAAAACTGCAAGTGAAACAAAAATGACCAAAATGTTAACACAACAGAGTTATCATCAAATGTTGAAAATACTTTTGGACGGATGAAATGCTGCACTGCAGGGTCCCCGGATCCTGAGAAAAGGAAGGATAAATGAGAGCTGACCTTTGAGGTGGCGGAGAAGACGGGGAAGAGGGGAAAAGCATGCGGGCAAGCTTAAGGGCTGCGATTTCGGAGTTGATGACCTGGTTGTAGCATAGGTATCTTCCGTAGGAGGAGACATCTTCGTAGACGCATATGTGGGCGTCCACCAGAAACTCGAGATCGACCGTCACAAACACACCATCCTCGTACATCTCAGCCGCTCCTTTTAGATACGGGTTGTCGAACGGTCATCAAGTGATGACCGTCAGGAGGGCTGTTACTTATCAACAGCCCTCCGTTCACAGACACCATATTCAGATCTCTGTCCATGGCTAGTGCCCACGCGGCCTTCTCTGCCAATGTCTTCGACAGACCATGCCACAACTGTCCGGGATATAAACGCAGCAAACATAAAATCAGATGGAATTATCGTGTAACCGCACATGACCTAAACCGCAGAGGTATAAGTGAAGTTTGCCCGAGAATGTACGTACCTTGTATTTCCTACACAAATTGACATGTCACTCCAGTGTCTTTCATCAAAATCCTGGCATTGTGTTGCGGCCGTCTCTCCAGATGACGGCCGTAGCAGACGACGTGAAGACCACCTTGTCAATGGTGTTCGTCTGTGCACAGGCTTCCAATACGTTGTGTGCCGCTCTTACCTCCATTTCTACCATTAATTCCTGCATAACAGACGGGCAATTGTAACGAACTACCAAAATGAGTGCAAAGAACCAACAGCAATTTTATTATTGATAAAGGAAGCCTGCACGCAGTTCAGCTTCTGAACTGATTTCGGACCGGACGAACATTTATACAATAAATCTAAAGCAAAATCGCTAGGAAAGGAAAGCTATGTAGCCAAAAATCAATTTGCTCGGTATATATGGTGGGCTTAATATCGGCAGCTATGTAGCGGTTTTTTGGTCCTCCGATTACTGCTATACCCTGCTATACCGGTGCTACCAAAGATTCAAATGCCCTCTGCTGTTCCATGGGTCGGCACTCGGCAGGCCCTGAGAATCCCAATCCGGACAGTCTAAAAGTGTTTTGGATTGTTTAGATTCAAAATAAAACACTTCCTGGGCCAGAAGAGTTCTATTTTAAATCTAAACCATTGATTGCTGAAACGGACGGTTCCTGATGCGGTTGGCAGGGCTTGCCGACCCATGGGGACAGCAGAGCCCCCGTGTCCCAAAGATTCACACCCATAGCAACCGATTCCCGATACATATCAATATGCATCTAATTTTTTGACCCCTACAACTGATACGTGACCGCTACGGTAGTTTCAGGTGCTCTGTTCTCCAAAGTAATTTTAAAAGTTCACGATTGCTATTCCCGAATCGTACTAAATTTGATTTGATACTCCCGCTACTACTATTTAAACCTTGAATCCGACCCAATAGAAATGGATCTAGCTACACGTACAGGTACAAATGCACAGAAAATGCTCGGTCACCCACTTTTGGGTCCCACAGAGTGATCCGAACCGTTCATTCTTCTTAGAACATTTTTCTCAAAAATTCAGCTTAAGTCGAACGGTTAGAAGTGGTCGAACCAAAGTTCCACCTTTTCAATAAAAAAATCACTTGGAAAAATGTTCTAAGAAGAATGAACGGTTCAGATCACTCGTGTGGAACCCAAAAATGGGTCTCCGAGCACTGCTCTGTGCATTCTCTATACCTATGGGTCGGTACCCGTAGGTTTTCCGATAGTAAATATAAGCATAATAGACGTAGAATCAAAGAGTTTTCATAACAAATAGAATGTGAAAGTAAGTGAAATTAAGAGTAGGGGTAGAAGAATGATGGTACATCGTAGGTAGGGTGGTCTGAAGGAGGCTCAAAGCAGTAAAACAATCCACAACAGCCCTTCAATGCCTCCAAGATGCTGTGGTAATCCAATGGGTCTGTTTCGAACACTTTCAACCTCTCATTCTCTGAACAGTACTCCACTTCACCTGAATCAAATAATCAACCAACACAAGCTCATTATATCAAAAACCCACTTAGAAAATTTTAACATATATATGCTTTGCAATTTTTCAAAGAAAGAAAAGAATGAAGTGGAGGTATAGGCATGGTCAAACTGCTCGAGTTTGAGCTCGTGTTTCGCTTGTTAAAAGCTTCGTTTCAGATTCGGTTTATATCGTAAACAATCCAAGCTCGTTAAGTTTTCGTACCAAGCTTGAATGAATAGTTAAGATAATATAGATGTGGGTTTGTTTACCGTGGACATGGGTGTTGGGGGGATAGTGGCGGAGGGCGGCGGCGTGAACGGTGTAGCCTCTTTGCAAGAGGCGGTGGACGAGAGAGGAGCCCAACGGCCCTGATGAGTCCATGACGCAGACCCTCTTCGACGACGACCACGATTCATTCGTCACCGAAGCAGCTGCTGCTGGAGCCATGGAGCTAGCCACAGCAGTGCTTTTTCCAGAGGTCGCTGATCAGATGGATGCCTGTTAGTAGTATATATTAATGAGAAAAAGAGAGTGGGGTAAGTAGAAGATGGTTGGGAAGGTGGTAGTTACGAGAAGAGTTTGGGTATGGGCCGTCCAATATTGCAACTGACGGACCGAATTAAAAATGTCAGTCCGAATTTAAGAAAAAAAGGAAAAAAGAAAACAAAAGGTGCATTTCAATCCGGACCATCAAATGCATTTTTGGACTGACCGGATACACTGAGAGAATACCACGTCACCCATACCCTTATTTGCACCCAAGGTTTTTCTCGGTAGTTACCAAAAGGGATGAAAGGGACGATGCATTTTAGTGTGAGTTCCACTGTGCCGAAAAACCCATGCCTTTGTGCCGACAGATTTTGAGCCGTTGGATTGCGAGGGATTTTTTTATTTTTTATTTTTTAAATTTTTATGTGATCCAACGACTAGAAAATCCCTCAACACAGAAACACACTGAATTTTTCGGTACGGAACGATCTGATTCCCCTAGAATTGGAGGGGGAAAGGGTGTGTAGAGGTTCCATGTGCTATGACAATGTGTACGCTCACCTACCCCAAGTTACGTATAATTTCCCGTCGCAAGACCGGCAATGTCTCAAGTTCATTTTCCACCACATATTGATGTTGAAATGATGTATACAGTACAATTTAATTATGTATATAAAATTCTATTAGCTTAGATATAGTGGTGACTTTTCTCACATATTGGAGGTGAGGTGATGCCCGCACATTTTTTATTATGTATAATTTAATGTAAGTATTAGCCGAGAGGCTGTGGTGCCTAGGATTATTTTCCACTGCACATTGGGATTTGGGAGACAGTGCAATATTTAATTTTTGTGGGTTTGTCTATCTCGACCACAAAATAAAATCTTTTTGAACAAACAAAACATCTGTGTGTTTTACGCTAACTTTGTCTTTAATTATTATTTTCAGTTTTTTTTTTTTTTTAAAAACTTCTCTTGAGAATTGAAAAAGGAAAAAACAATATCACACTCAACTTTAGTACTACTGTCCCTTCGGGGACATCCTTCGGGGACATCCGATAAAACTTCAGCACTACTCTTACATATGTTTGTGGAGCCCAGGTGTGTTGAGTACTTTAATTATCGGGCCATTCCCGAGCTCATTTGATGATCGAAAATGTTCATCTTTATAGAATTCGACGAGAACAGAGTCCGGCTTAAAAATACCCATAAATATATGTTGCATAAATATTTTTCTTGGTAAAAGTGGATTTAATTCAGTGTATCAAAGAATTATTTTCAAGCTAAAATTCATTTCGTAATCATATTATTAATTTAGTATCTAGTCGACGTGATTTCTTGTGAGGTTGATGATCTTGATAAGGTTTAAAACGAACGGTTTCGATCATTGAAGTGAGCTCAGGGGAGAACCCACAAATGGACAAACCGGACCGTCCAAGGACCAGAGAGGATCTGCCTAAAACTAATATCTTATCTTTTCGCGAGGAAAACCTCACAAAGCCACTTGCATTTCTGACTCAGAGAAAGGAGAGACCAACTCATTCACTGAGAATTAGGCCGTCCAAATCTCATAGTTAGGGCATTTAAAGAATACAGCAAGTTTACAGCAACATCTCCCTCCACCACCACCACAAAATACAGCTCTGCATATTGGCCCCCCATTGCCCCAAAACAAAAAATCAACAACCCATCACTATTCCCTATTCTCTCATCCGAATTAGTGGCGGACGCAGGATTACCAATTTGACTTGGTTTTTAGGGACCAACTCTTCAGTAATTTAAAAAAAAAATCCGAAAGTGTACCACAAATAGGAAGAAAATTTGGGGGAGTGCAAGGGCCAAACACTGTCCGCTCCTTATCCGAATTGTCACAAAAGTCGCAAAATTTGGCTTTGACATGTCCCCATTTTGTCATAGCCACCCCAAACATGACAGGATTTTGTTTCGGCTCGGACGCATCTCAGCTGAATCCAAGGATTTGGCAGTTAAGTTGGCCACATGAACAAACTCTTGAGAAGTTGAATGGTGGAAAACTCATGCTCAGTTCTTTGGCCAATTTCAATTGCTATCACGATTAAGCAAACAATTCCAAAATTTAAGCTTCATTGCTTTCAGCTATTGATTGATTTGCGTTCCTGCCCTGCTATTCAGAAGAAACATTCGTAAACAATAAAGCTGCTGGTGATCCATGTTCAATACATAACTCCGGAATTGGTTGTCTATCGGGTTTACAAAATTTATAGATACGAAATCAAAATTGTACTTTACGGATTCTAGACATGAAACTGAGATTCGGAAAATCATGATTGGATTCGGAAGCCTCTATTAAAATTGTCTTTGATGCCCCTGTCAGCAAAGATTATCACTTAGTATCTTCATCCATTTGTTTCATCAGATATAAGCGCAAAATCAGAAAACAGATCCAAGTTGACCAATATATCTGGTGTCCGTAGGGTTTTCTTTGTCCGGATTTAAATATGCATCGGATATAGAATCCCATAACGTGTAGAATATACAACACTATAAATCCGACCACTGTAAATCCCATGGGATAATATGCCTTAAAATTATATATCCCTTCAATAGTAGTTTTGGTCCACGAAAGGATCTATAATTTACGACATGACACTCTGAGATCCTTCAAAAATCATCATTGAGGTCACTACCGGAAAAAATTCTAACTCAATACGTATGGAAAATTTTCCTGCTATGAATATCTCATGTTACTAGCCTTATTAATCTTTGTCCTAAACTACCCTGACTATGATATCAATTACCTAACCCTCCTAGATAATGTCAATTTAACCCAATCCACTAATTTCAAGTCCATTACTAGTATTTATCTAATGTTTCAAAATGATACTAGAATTTGAATGTGCAAGATTTATTATCCGTAGGACAAGTAATAGAAGCCAACACACACGAAAATGAATAACTTTTTGTACCTCCACAAGAAAAACAAGGATGATGATCAGAGATTTTAGAATGCAAATTCCTTTGGTAGTTGTTGAAATCTGCCGGATAAGAAGCTCTTGTACTTTGCTTTGAGATATCCACCTGCAAAAGAAGTTTAGAAACTCAGTCTGTGATCTTCATAGCCCAAAAAAAGGGGCAAGGGGTGCTGACATTGACAAAACCAACCTTCGAGTTTGAATGGTGGAATATTTTCCGATAAGCATGACTGTACCAACTTAATGAGATCTTCGTCTACAAAATCATGAAGCAAATTTCAGGAAGCAATGTTAACTTCTTTGAAGCAGATATAAAAAACATAGAATAATACAGCTAGGTTTCAGCTTCCATTTGACGGTCCAATGCATGGTGTCCAAACAAGTTTGCACATGTAGCTATTTTCCCCTCACCGGTTATTTGCTTTTCTCCTTCACTGGTATTTATAAGAAAGCATGAGATTTGGTTGTCTTTTATCTGCAAAACGTAGCGAATCTCATCGATAACGATAATAAGCAGCCAAAGGAATGCAGGTTTTCTAACTTTGTTCTCCTTTTCTAAAAAGTATGCAGGTCTCAGAATTTACCTTGGACAGAAACGCCTTGGCAAGATCCAATGGGTCTACAGCTGAGGGAGCTTTGTTGTATCCAAGCAGAAATTTCCCATTCTGATAGCCTGCCAGAAATTGATACGCTGCTTGACCGGGAGAGAGTTTTGACGCAGAAGGAATAGTTCTAGAACTGCTTCAACAGACACAAATTGGATCTATTATTTTAGTGCTTCGGAAACAAGAAATTGCATCTATTTTACCACAAAAAAGAAGATAGATAACATGAAATAAAGCAACTAAATACAGTTGGTAAGAGCAAAATAGAAGAAAAAACAATAGCACCAAAAACCCAGCAAATCTGCATTAATGGTAAATTTAGTCAATGGCAGTAATTTAGCCACTAACGGAAAAGGCCAGTGACATAGCCAAGTTTGTAACCTGCTGGGGTGGGTGTGGGAGGATTTGTATGTGTTTCTTTTTTCTTTTCTTTTCCTTTGGTTTGGTTCAACTTGAAAAAGACACGGTAAAGTTGTCTTGGCTGACTGCCCCTAAAGTTGTACAAAACCAAACTTCATTAGATTTTCCCCTTCAGCTCAAAGTGCCCAAAATGCCGCCTTTAAGATGCAATATGAGGGAGTCCCTTAAGGGCAGGAGGTTGATAGTCTAAAATTAAGTAGCCAAATATTTAGCTTAAAAACTATTACTAAAACTACACGGCGACAAAATCAGAATGTATATTTCGAATAAAAACTGGATCATGGAAGATCATGATAGGTGCATTTCATGGCTAAAAGAAGGCCACACTAAAATAATCTTCTTACCTGTCAGAAGATACAAACATAACTGCAGCAGGCCGTTTTGATGAAAACAATCCTTCAGAGTTTCCGCTTTGGAATAAAGGTGAAACGCCTTCTGAAGAAAGAACAACTCCAATATCTGTTGAGACCAACTGATCTGAGCAGCTTTGAATAGTATCCTCTGGAGCGAAAAAAAGAATCACAGAATTGCCAGCAAGAAGAAGCCTGAAATTGACAACCGCCTGCTGTAAGCACATACATATGATAGTTGTAATGAAGTTAGAACAGAATAGGGTTTTACCGAGCAGATAGGAGAAGACCTCCCCGTGAACATATGATAGGCCCAGACAATGCAGCCAATGCTTCTTTCGTTCCCTTTGCATCATTGAAGGCTTTTCCGCACAAAATCAGTGATGAACGCTCAACATCGGCAGAAATAAAACTACTGTTTCCTTTAGCACCAAGACCAAGAATATCTGCAGCACTTGCACTGTAAAGTAAATATGCAACAACGATCCGGTAATGTAATATAACAATAAGGTACAAGATAAGGGGATTCTGCGAAGTGGCAAATGGCAATACCTGATGGAAGTAGCAACATAAATTGTAAGAGGGCAGGAATCGTGGGAAACTGCACGAGTAGCATTTCGCCAAAGAATACTGGAGAGTGACAATATAGCAGAAGGATCATCACTTATTATACGAACATTAGCACCGCATTTTGGAGATGGGCCAATAGCACCATCATGAACAAAAATGTCAGAGATCGACGATATGTGAGTCGTGACCTGCTAGAAAGATGCATGCTGTAAAAATACATTTGTTTAGAAATTGTTATTGATTAACTATAGCAAAGAGAGCATATTACCATTTTCCTTCTTCATGTGGGGAAGGCAGAGAGAGAAAGAGAGCATATTAAACCCACAAGTTAAGACATACCTGCTTTAAAAGTTTACTAAAATGTGCCTTGGAAATGTCTGAAGATCCTCCAAGAACATTTCCTCTGACATAAAGTGGAAGTCCAGATACTGACTCTACGATATACAAATATAATAACAGAGAAATCAGTAAAACAGCATGGGAGAGAAACAAAGTCAGAAAAAATGTGACAGAGCAACTACCTCCAACAGTTGCGCCTTTCCATTTAAGCTCAGGAGAGTTCAAGTTTTGAAAAGCTCTATCCTGCACAATTACACCTCTTCCAGCCAAAGCCAAATTAAGACCATAAGAAATTTGAGGGCCCTCCCTGCATAATGTATGAGGACTTAAAATGTCTATTAAATATGAAATTTTCCTGCATTAAATCATCACTTTGTGTCAAAAAAAGCTTATATTTGGAAAAAGAAGCCAACAATTTACATGAAGCTATGCGTTTCCATCCTGCAAGTTAAGAGACAGATTGACATAAACAAAATTCACGAACTAAAAAAGAGTGCACTGTGATGGAGATAACATGGTGACAAGAAACCCAGGACCTCTGAGAACTATGGTATTGTTGAACAAGGTGCACAAACCCAGAAGAATGTGCAGAATCTGCAGATAACTGGCATGAAAGACAGAGACCTGAGGCCTCCTAGAATTTTAATGACTCTGATGGTGTACCATCCTTACATAAGAAAATGTTGTGGAAATGAATTTCCGACGAACAAAATTTGGAAAATGGAATTATCAACATCGGGAAGGACCGTGTAACTAAAATTAAAAGCACGATCTTCCAAAATCATACTAGTGATTGAGTTTCCCGTTTTTAGTGACGTTGCTAAAAGCAATTTTTTAGCAAATAGGTAAGAGTCATAATTTTTTTAGCAAAATTTATCCCAAATTTTTTTTTAGCAAATAAAAGTGCTAAAAGTTGATCCTTTCCCAAAAATAGGTAAGAGTCATAATTTTTTATTTTTTCAATTCCTCTTGTTGGGACGAACCAATAATCACCAAAAGTTCAACGCAAAATTAACAAACGCAAAATTTTTTTTAATAAGGACAAAATCGAATAATGGCTTTTAGCACCGTCACGAAAAATGGGAAACTCACAATCCCAGAATAAAAAAGATGATAAGAACGGAGGTGTTAACACACCAATAGCGCAAGTGGGGTGGTAGCTAAGTTGGTAGGCACCATATAACCCAATGCACAAGACCAAGGGTCAAATCTCACTAACAACAACTAACAACTAATTAGCAACTGTGACAACAAAAAAAAGCAGCAGTAATAGCTAGAGTATCAGGCAAACAAAGTAATATTACAGGTCATCTGTAATTGAGCCCTGATTGTGATTCACGTTCTAAATTGTTGCTCATGATGATTACAGATCAAATGAGTGCAAGATGTATCATCGCATCAAAGTATTTCATAAGAAACCAAAGGTAACTTGCTAGTCTGTACATGAAGACCCTTCTTCAAAGACAAACAGAGCAGTACAATCTAAGAGCATACCCTCCCACTATAACAAAAGAGCAGTATAAAAGCGAAACAAATCAAAAGAAATGACGAAGACACATATATTTCCGGATAACTTGGATCACCTAGGAACTTCATCAATAGGTGCTGAACCTGTATTCTGCAAAAAGCCAAAAACACAACAAAAGAATCTTGTTACAACAAGCACTTCAAAACAAGCTTTTCGATAGGGTCAAAGAAGTTACCAACAATGAAATTTCATTTGCAAGGTCCGGAGTAATCCCTCTAGGTCTAGGATACTTTCAAACAACAAAGACAAACGAAAACCTCATGTGTGCCTTCAATCAATTTTTCTTTTCCAAGTTCTGTGACACTGCACTAAATCTCAGAAGTTAAAACCCCTTTCCCAACATCTGGTGGATACTAATGCATGTTAGTATATGCATATATACTCTCTCTGTTCCTATTTTGTTTGCTTCCTATAGGAAACCATGTCATTTTGACCTCCAAAACTAACTACTTCCCGAAATAGCATCAACCAACGTATAGGAACAAGAACCGCGCGATTTCAATTCACATGTTAGAATTTATGGCAAAGTTCAACCCGTTTTCCCTCTTGAAGTTGCGATTGCACGAAATAGCCCTATACTTTCTTCTGTTGGAGCTTTTTGCAAGTTTTCAAGTCTGTGAGCTTGGAATAGCATCAAACTACTTATAGGTACAAAACCCGCACGATTTCAATTCACACGTTAGAATTTATGGCAAAGTTCGACCGGTTCTTGTTCTTATACATAGGTTGATGCTATTCCAAGCTCTAGACTTGGAAACTCCCGAAAAGGTCTAACAGGGAAAAGTGTAGGTCTATTTTCGCGCAATCATAGCTACAAGAGACGGAAGGAGTATATGCATACATTCGTGTGTACGCAACTTATTGTTTTTGACGTAACATAAAAACAATTCAGCAGTGCATGCCAATTATGCGATTTTTTCCCGATAGAATTATTGCATTACGAGTTTATATTTGTCGAAGAGATCCATATCGCGACATGGAGGTATAAGTAGGGATGATGAATGAAGCGAATTATTTTTCTGGAGCAGCTGGTTACTTGGATAAAAGCTCCGAGTTTTTTTGATGCAATGCGAGTTAACAGCGCAGTGATTAAAAGTAAGCCATCTGGTAATCAGTAACTATTAGTTCACCCAAATAAATTCAACGATTATCTACATAGCTATAATAACTGAACAAAGGAGGAAAAACTTTTTAAAAGCTTAACAGCGCTGTGATTAAAAGAACGAACGGTGGGCATATCGTTGAATTGGACTGCAAAATACTAGCAAATAGACAGTATAAAAGCACGCAATTTCTCAAAAAACGGAAGCAAAGGAAACAATAGGAGAGGAATTTGAGGAGGGAAAGAAAGACTTAACGCGTTGAGAAGAGAAAGAGAGAGCCGATGCAGCAGAAGAAATGGGGGTCGAGCTGTTGATGAATCGCTTTAGAGGACGGAGGTTCCTCCTCATTATTCGTTGATCGATGCCTCTCTATCTCTCACTCTCTCTCTCTCTAGCTCGCTCGCTCGCTCGCTTGCTTTTGGATGTCGGAGAAGAAGACAAACACTCAGAAACTTCTGGCAAGGGAAAAGCGTGGTTGACAACCACGTCTTATAAAAGCGTATTTGGTAACCACGCTTTTAATATATATTTATTTATTTTTTCCGTTTATAACGCACATAAAGCGTGCTTACAAACTGCGTTTTTAGGAAGTGTGTTTGGTAAACATGTTTTCAAGACAAATTAGGATTAACTTCTTTTCTTTTTGGGTTATTCCGTCTTAATCCACAGCGAAAACGTGAAACGAAACCACATTTTCCATAAACATGTTTGCCAAAAACGTTTTCACGTACTATGGGAACAAAGTTTAAAAATATGTTTTTTAATTAATAAAGTTATAAAAAAAACCACAAATCAGTTAATGAGCCGACAAGAAGAAAGACGAGAGTCGACATGGAGATATTACAGGTGAACCCTAATTTTTGACAGAATTATGAATAAATGCACTACTTTTTTCAATAAACACACTACTTTTAAAGTTCTTTCAACACTGAACCTCCGTCCATCGAGAAAAATTTGGGTGCAAATAGGGTACGGCTAACGTGGTGCCGAGCGAGCATCTCAGCCGTTTAAAAGTGTTTTCGACGGTTCAGATTTCTTCCTCTCTCTCTCTCCCCTATTTCTTTTCCTAAAATCCGAACCGTCTAAAACACTTTGGACGGTTGAGATGCGTGCTGGGTATTGCCACGTGGTACCCTAGTTGACACCCAAGTTTTTCTCGATAGTATCAAAGAGTGAGAAAGTACAACCATACATCCATACACATGCCAAACCAACATTAAAAAAAAAAAAAAAAAAAACCCAAGGAAGAAAAGAAGAAAGACCCAACAAAACGACTGAATGGAGACCGATCCGCTACCCTATCCTGGATAAAACTAGCCTTTTAACGATGAAATAACAGAAACACCTAACAAAACAAAAGGTAAGGAACATGAGGCAAATGTAAGTCAATTGGAAGCACAGTGTTGCGGGATGCAGATATATATGAGGATCGCCACAGTTATCTTTTATGACCCGTTCACGTTTACGCTGTTCATCGTTGTTACGGTGCCTACGCTAGGGAGATAAACTGTGGCACGTGGATCTTCATTCTTCTGTGTACCGAGATGAGTGGGAAAATATTGAGCTACAGCCTTGCAGAAAAAAAAATTTCATACAACGGGTATATAAGTGGAAAAATCTTGCTATTGTTCCCTTGTCAAGTTTTCAACAAAGAAAAAGAAAGGAACTTCGAGATGTCAAATTCGGTAGGGTGAATAATTGAATATTCACTTTTTAGCCAAAAGTAACTTTCTACGAACATCAATTAACATAATTTCGGAATACATTTGTCTCGAAAGCTAAAAAGTTTATCTTGAAAGCCAAAAATGAGGCTGAGACCATCAAAGTGAACCCCAAAAAGAGAAAACCGGACCGAACCATCCGGCTCTATTCCTTTGGAAAACTAGAGATGATCACATCCCTTGATATCTGATGCAAAAAAAGGGTACATTTCCTTGGTAATATCCTATCTTGAGATAGAGGATGTGGAATAACTTAACAATTGTACACACTGTTTTCTACATAAACAATGAAATTGTGAGACAAGAAGAATCACTATTGGGGTCAAAATTGAACAGATACATGGTTTTGTACATCATCTCATCTGTCACGCCTGAGATGAAATGGCTGAAACTTTTGCCTGAGCTACACCCTTCACTTTCTTATACGCAACGTCTCTTGATTTCTTCGACTTCCGTTTCTTCGAAGAGGACCTCTCTTTTACCTCATCAATGGTCTGCTTTTGCTCTTTATCATCATCAGCTTCGGCCCATGAAGGCTCCTCGTCTGTACCTGTAGTATCCGCTTGCATTTCAGGCACCTCTTTCGCCTCTCTTTCCTTGATTTCAGGCTCGATCACAGACATCCCCATCAGAGTGTAATCCAACAGGAATGTGCTTCTCTCCAGCCGGTCTATCCGACTGAAATGCCTTTGACAATATGGGATAAGACCTTCAAGAAGTTCTCCAACGCCTCTGATCTGAAACACCATCAAAAAGCATATTTTCAAAAACATGAAATAATCCTAACCTAACCAAACTAAAGCAACTTCTAAACATTCATAAAGCAATTAACATTATCAACTTTATCTAGATTTGAAGTACTGTCACTTTTTTAACATATAAAAGCTAGAGCCAGAATTGAGAAAAAGGATAAAACCTCAAGAATCTCTGTTGGAGGAAGAATATTGAAAACTCGAAAAAGCACAAACTGTGCGATATGACAAAGCTTTGGCTTTGTATTCCATTCTCGAACATACTCAAGAAGTAGACGAAATTCTTCCTTGCCAAGCTCATGAAGCGCTTTATCTACCTGAACATCAGCCTCTCTCTTCCTGCAGGGAGCTCAAATCAAATTAATTGTACTGGCATATAGACTAGACAAAACAAAGAGATTACCACTAACCTGCAGAGTTCAGCAAATAACTCAAAAAGTTTATGAGGTCTGCGGAGCTCAAAAGCAAGTTGGATTGCTTTAGCGTAGTCAGCATCTGATACAGCATTTTCTAGTTCTTGACCTCTTAAAACCCCTTCCTCCTGCATGTCCAACAAATGAACTTGATTGTAAAAACGAGTAAGGACATGGTAACCTATGCAGGTATGCAATGGACTCGAATAAATTTTACCAATGTCTCTAAATATAGTGTAAAACCACAAAACACAATTCTCCTGTCGCGAGGCATTTCATAAAAATAAGATATTGGGGGGAACAAGTCAGATGCCTCACTTCTTTAAGGAAAGCTTCCTCTTTCTCAGCAGCAGTAGAGTCATGCCACAAATTGATAACTGCATCACTGCCACCAGTTGCAAGAATTTCTGTCTTCTTCCCGACAGCCAAGGCCCAAACCTGCAGATAACACAATGAGGAAAAGAAGACTACCTAAAGGCAACCACTAGGCAAGGGAATGCCACTGTGGTTGTAATCCTTGACAAAATAATGCTTTCAAAAAATCAAGTACTAGAACAGGATGGTTTGAAAACTGGCAAGTAAATGCAATAACTTTAAAATCTAACTGGGAAAATAAGCATGGGGTCAAAACTATTAAGATAGGGAAAGAAGTTGGATGTTCGAAAAATGAAATAAAACTTATCAGGGATAGGGTGCTTATTCTGGATAGGTGAATACATGGCTTCAAAATATTTGGGTACTCATGGAACTAATCATGCATCAAGCGTTGGACCACTTGTGTTTGGCTAAAACTTATCAGGGATAGGGTGCTTATTCTGAATAGGTGAATACACGGTTCAATATTTGGGTAGTCATGGAACTAATCATGCATCATGAGTTGGACCATTTGTGTTTGGCTACAGTTGTTGCACTACTTGCCAATTTGGAAATCACTAAATCCTTCAATTACCATGAGAAGTAATTAACTTTACCACAATGTTGCTGTTTATTACTATAATCCAAAACCGACAGTACAGTGCTATTAAACAAGAAGACGAAATACAGATGACATATCAGTACCCAACTACCCATGCTGTGATGAAATGCAGATGAAAAATCATGTAACTGACTAAGCATTGTTTCAAGTCGATTTAGCTCCTACTATCAACAAGAGATAAACACAAATGGAAACTCAAAGGTCAAGAAAATCTCAACCTCCAGTTTTGGACCTTTGGTATATGTAGAAGGAGATAAGGGAAGAATATTAGAAGCTAGGTCATAACCTTGTCCTCGTGTTGATCATAAGTAGCTATACACTCATTGGTCTTAACAGTCCACAGCTTCACCAAACCATCAGCACCTAAAAATGACATGCAATTTTTTCCCCGGGCATAGTAGATCAGGAAAAAAGAAGCATTAAAATAATGACACTAACAGATAAAGTAAAAGCCACATTACCACATGAAACAAACTGCGTCCCACGAGTAAGAAATGATGCTCTAAATACACTTGATGTATGCCCCTCAAATGTTTTTAAACATGAACCATCAGATATAGCCCATATCTTTATCGTCTTATCTCCTGACGCTGTTATAACACATTGATCAACTGGAGAAAACTCTACTGACCAAATCCCTCTTTTGTGACCTCTTAAAACCACCACAGATGCTAGGTCTGGAAGCCTCCATACACAAGCAGTTCGGTCCTGATCATTCAGAGAGGGAGAGAATTAGATCAACCTTGAGAAAGTGGCCTGAAGTAACCTATGCCCTTCTACTGACCAAATCCCTCTTTTGTGCCTCGTGATTTACTAACCTGGGAACCACTGCAAACAAAACTATCATTCGGTGCAATTGCCAGAGAGTTTATATCCTTATCATGTGCTGCTACAACCGCTTTTGCTTTCAAATTGGTACACTGTTCCATGTCATCTGAGAGACCATCCAAACTCCAGACCTTCAGTGTGCGATCACTAGATATGATTACAAAAGGAATTCAACTCAGAGAAAATAAAATAATGTTTAATCAAATATAGCTGAAGGGAGGAGAAAGTCTAATATTCAACCCACTCAGAACCATAATAGAATTATAACACGTATAAACTGAGCTGCACAGGAGGTAATTACTAGTCCAAATCAAAATTTTCTCTAAACACCCATTGGTCAACATAATTCAGTGGTTCTGACATCTTTTCTGAGGACAAGCTGTAACTCTGTTTGCCCATACCACAATCCACGAAGTCACATGCACAAACCTGAAGCATAAACCTTTAGTACAGGTTACCCTAATAACTTGTTGGCTTCTATTTAAGCGGCTAAGCGCTTGCTCACCTACTGCCGCTAACAACAAAGTTCCGTCGTTTCTTCGAGAAAGCAACAGCTCCAACAGCTTCCATGTGACCTACAGCAACTGCAAGGCAACGCGTGGTTTCAGCTTCCCACAACCTAACCTATGAGAAAACGGAATTAGAGAAGTAGACATGAACTCCACATATGCTGAACAAAAGAGAAGTTGGAGCAGATATGTACCAAAGGAAATATTGGATGACCCAAGAAAATAGCAGTTGTAACAACTAATATTCTAATACTACCTCCGTCCCATTTTGTTGGACCCTCGTAGGGAAACCTACATTTTAAGGGAACATAATTACTACTTGAGTCCACTTTCCAATTTTTGGCCTTGATGGGGTGTTTCTTGAATATTAACGTGAGAGAAAAGGAGGGGAAAAATGGACATACCACTTGAGTCAATTTTCTAATTTTTTCCCTTGATGGGATGTTTCTTGAAACCTAAGTTGTTAACGTGAGAGAAAAGGAGGGGCAAAATGGGAATGGTACATTATTTTTTTGAAAAATTTTCAAAATCTTGGAATCCCCAAACACTCGCACTCGCCAAACATGATCATTTAGATAGTAATGCCATGCTCCTAGCTTGCGCCCATGGGAATCCAGCTCTGTGCACCTGATTCTATTAGTCATTTTTGGCTGCTCTGGTCCCTTGGTCTCGAAGGGTCGAAGTGGCTGATGCTAGCCTTCTATCCGCCATTTCCTTGTATTAGTTAAAAAGATGGACAATCTTTATTGTGACATCCCAACATGGAATAATTGACCATCTTTGCGGGATGGAGGGAGTATCAATTTAGAGTCCTATGATGAACCATTATTGCGCCAGGTACTTAAGTCCTTCAAATAGATTGTCGGAAGTCAAACATGGATAAAACTCTTGAATGTGAGCGCAAGCAATCAAAATGCTGCTGAAATTATCATAACTATGAAGCAAAGTAGAAAACAGAATCCAAAAATAAAAAAGAAGAAATCCACCCCATGCCAGAAGCAGGAAAGGAAACTTACACTGTTGTCCTTGCTTCCCGTAACAACCAGTGTTCTTCCAGAACTTGATACACAGGTATCAAGGCATAGAACAATGTCAGTATGACCTGACAATACGTAGGAACATGACATGGATGCAAGATCATACACTCGAACCTGCATAAGCCATAATTATGTTACAACTCAGGACTGCACGTCACAAACAAGTGCACATTTCTCACAAGCAAACAGTCACTGCACATATAAGTCATGAAAATATAGTCCCCATGATGGCCACACATTTGAAGCTACCTATGACCATCTAATACGTAGAGGGTCACACCACATTTTCAAGCTTATTTGTTCACTTTTGTACTTAATACAACATCTCAAATTAGATCATAATACATGAGAGTTTGTTTATAGCTGGTTAAGATAGGTATTAGGTGTGCTTCTCTTCTCTGTTTCATGGTTCTAACATAGAAGAGCGACCCTGGAACCAAGCTGTAAATCAACCTTCAACTCGAAACTAGAATTTGATATCAAAGCACAGTATCTCAGTTAACATTTCATGTGATACACAGTGTTTTGTTTAAGTATGACAAGGTACCACCTAAAGGTCTTGCGTTCATCCCACATAGCAAGACACATAGAAAACTCGGTCCTATGGTTGGAAGAAGCAAAAAAGGCCAAATGTGTGAGACAAGGCAAAACACTGGAAAATATCTACCTCTACCAAAGGAAACAACATAGAAAGACAATGACTGAATCTGTGGGTATAGGAACATTAATCCATCAACTTGCATGAATTGCTTTCGTAGTCCCACATATTTATTACTCAAACTTCATTTTCTATCGTTCAGTTGTTTCTAGTTTGTACCGGCGGACTTTTCTCATTGAAGGTACTTCTTACCTTCTACATTCAATCATTTTAGTAGGCTATAGTAGGAGGCCTTAAGCTGTCGTTTAAACTTTAACTTGGAGGCGGGGGGGGGGGGGGGGGGGGGGGGGGGGGGCGAAATCAATGCAGAACTGCCATCCTGATAACTCACCTATTGCCCTATTTGAAAAAGGGAACAAGAGAAAAGTGATCAAAACTCAGTTTTTCACCCCAATTGGCACTTGAAACCAAAAGTTTGTTACTACGTCCGTCCTATTTTGTTTGTCCATAATTCCTGTTGTCTCTTTTGTTTCAATTGCCTATATTTTTCAATCTCTAAAGTTTTTCATGATTTCAAAAACTTTGTATCATCGAACAAATTGAAGTCTATCAAATAAGATCCATATTGCATATGTCGAAATTTAAAGTTTTTCATGATTTCAAAAACTTTGTATCATAGAACAAATTGAAGTCTATCAAATAAGATCCATATTGCATATGTCGAAATTTATGAAAAAGATCCATATTGCATATTTATTGAAGATGCATATTGCAAGATATAGGCAATTGAAACAAAAGAGACAAGAGGACTAATGGAGACAAGAGGACTAATGGACAAACAAAATTTAACGGATGGAGAACTAAACTTCAGCCATATGCTTTAACACTTCCAGTAAACAGACCTCTGCAAAGCACTCACATAACAGATAAATCAACCTCTTTTCTTTACTTTCCTTTCTTTTTTATCTATGCTAAGGTTCAAGATCAAGTATCATACAGCTCAGACGGAAAAGGGAGAAACCAATCTTGACATAGTCCACCTGCAACGAAAGCTTTTTCAGCAAAAGGAAATGTTGAGGAACTTGCCTGTTCAACACTCGTAGCTACAGCAAGAAATTGTTCATCTTCACCCAGAAATTTCATATCCACAATCTCTTCATTGTATCCAACAAGCCTTTTGTTTATTGTTATCTTCAAACAACCTTCAAGATCGGTTAGGGAATAGAAAAGAAATTGCTGGTCAGCCGTCACACACAGCAGTCCTTGATCTAAGGGTAACATAACAGCAGCAGTGAAGCCTCTTTTCACATCTTCATCATCAGATTTGACAGTGACATCTGAAGCCTTCTGCTCCAAAATGCAAACTGCACTGTTGCAGAATGAAGACAAGCACAATAATCAACACAAAATGATAGGCTCAATGGAACTGAACAGCTGCAAGAGAAGGGATCCAACAACCAACTGAAGAGATATTGTTGAGGCAACATACCCTTCGGAGTTCCATAGACGTACAATCCCACGTTCACCAACTGTGATAAAATAGATTGTAGGTGAACTACTTTTCATCCTATGTTGATGTTTGTCCAGACAAGAAGCGAGAGAAGATGAGGAAGGGATTGCGCAAACAGCTTCAAGACCCTCATATGTTGGTACAGTGACTTTGCATCCATAGTCATGAAGATCCCACAAGTTTACAACCTGAAATAAGAGAACACATCATCAGGCAACTAACACATAATAAGAGGAAAAAGATAACAAGTGAATAAAGTGAAAACTATTACCCATGTAACCATAATAAAAAATGACAAAGCATAAACCATAATGAAAAAGCTCAGAAAAAGAACGAAAATGCAGAATTTCCAGAAGTGTTAGTCAACAAAACCAAATAAGCCTTTCATAACGATATGCCTGGCTACATCTTAAGTCTTAACTTTGGTTGCTTGATCAGATTGAAGGAGTTTATAAAGTATACAAACAAGAAGACGACCGAAGTGCTCCAGCATAAAATTTATCAACAAAGAAATTGTACAAGAATTTGAACACGCTATGTCTTCTTCTAACAAGCAACAAAAAGTGTATAAGAACTTTAAGGAGCTTTTATCAACATATAAATCATACCATTTATTAAAAGGGAAAAAATACCGAAACCCGTCCAGACACAACAGAGCCCAAAACTACCAGCCTATGTAACTAATATTTTCGCAATTTTTTGTTCTAACATTTAGTAAGGAAGCGAAAACAGGAATAGATTTGAGAGGCTTTTCAAGTTCACTTGAACTAACGAGGCAAAGGAAGTTATTTCAAGTACACTACAGGGAGCTAAACAACAGTAACAAAACATGCATCTCTCAGTACAAGTAGTCCAACTCTTCCACTTTGATCCCCCATTAGACATAATTCCTCTTTGGTCCCTTGAATTTGGAAATTTAATCTCAATTCTCTACTCCCTCCGTCCCCTATTGTTGGGCCTCTTTACCTTTTTGAACATCTCAAAGAATTGTTTATACCTCATAATCTATAATGTTTCTCGTCATTCCAACAACATTGTTTAATAAAACTAATTGAACTGATGAAATCTATCAAACAAGATCCATATTGAATATAAGAAAACTTACTAAATTAAAAATTATAGACAATTCTTTGAGACGTCCAAAAAAGGAAAGAGGCCCAACAATATGGGACGAAGGGAGTACATTCTAACATTCCCTAGAAAGCAACTTAAAACTCGTAACTAGAGTTCTAGTTGACCTAAAAGACTGAAAAATATACTCATAAAGCCAAAAAATAAACACCTATCTAACACAGAATTATCTGCATAAAGTAACTGAAAGCAAGACTAAAAAATCTGGGCCATGCCTTATCTCTTCCAGCACTAAGCAAGGTCCATCCATCTTCAGATACAGCCATGGAAGTCACCGTTGAGAAATGTTTATCTAGTGTCGCAATGCATTTCTTGGTTGCAAGATTCCAGACTTTAACAGTTGCATCATCACCTCCAGAGAAAAGCTACAAATACAATGTAAAATGGTCAGCCAAACCTTAACCAACAGAAGAAGTAATGACTTGTGGGAACAAAAAACTCGGGAAGGATTGAGCCCTTTCAGGAGAATATTTGCAATTTTCCCGAACAAAGCCACATAAAGGCGCATTAAGTAGCTCTCCACAAGCTCCTGGTTGACAAACGTAGGAAATCTGTTGATTGATATATTAAATTCCCAGGGGGCATTCAAGAAATCCGTGCACCATGCCCCACCAAGAACTGATGCTCTTCTCGGAGGATGAGGAGGGAATTGCATTGCAAAATACCTATACCTAATAATAGCAAGAAGCAATGTCTCTGGAAAGAATTTCCCCACGTCTACCAAACAAAAAAGAGAGTACTGTAGTTGATCTAATCATGGAAATTTAAGCAAGAATAAAACAAGAGTTCACAACATGATTTTGCCTTCATCAAGACGAAACTACAAAAATTCCAGGGGCAGATTCCAGCTACTGTGTGCATCATACATGTCACTTTGGCAAAACTCACATGTCAACTAAACTTTGACGGCTGTTGCAAGCAAGTACCGAACAACGTTCATGGCCTTATTTTAACTTTCTGATCATTAGGTTTTAACAAATGCTCCCTATTCCCTAAGTTTTCACCATACGATTTTGTCCAACGTAGTCACCACGGGCATTACACAATCCATCTAAAGCAATATAATGCTCGAAACATAATGACAATTCTTCCAAGCACAAAACAGAACTTACAATCAGTCGATTCGGGTCAGGATGAAACATTATACTAGTCACAACCCCTTTGTGACCTTTAAAGAAATGCGTGCAGAATCCGCCATCAACATCCCATACAAGTACTTTCCTATCAGCCCCTGCAGTTGCCAACAATCCACCCGACGCATCACAAGCCATGCCCATCACAGGACCTTCGTGTCCCTACACAACACCATTTACAAACTTTCTTCACCCAAAGAATTTCATCAAATGTGAACCAAAATATAGCTGAACTTACAGTAAAAACTGATAATTTAGAAGCAGAAGTCAAAATACATAAACAGTGTGCTTGTTTGTCGCAGCCATACTTATGGTAAACGCTGATAAGTGAAAACCCAAAACCATAAAGCATCAAAATTGAGCTTCTAAAAACACAGCTTTATAACTTGATTTTTATTCGTAAGCTAAAAGAAGCAATCCCAAAGGAAAGAAGAAGTCGCAAGTTGCACCTATTCAAGCAGATGAAACAAACCCTATATTTGCAATGGACATGATTTTTGACAATGAATCTTCTAGGCCTTGTTCGGTTGAGTAGTTTAGTTTAGTTTTGATGATGTAAGCAGGTGTAATAAGTGGAGAGAGATAGAGAGAAAAGTGATGATGTAATCAAAACTGGAATAGTGCAAAACTGGGGGAAAACCCCCAAACGAACACAGCCCTAAAAACTCAGGCTTTCACATTTTCAAGTTGTTTTTGACCCATAAGCCTAAGTTACAAACTGTATCTTCCAAGACGGAAACAGTCATACTGCAGCACTTAAGCTGCAGCAAGACTATTGAATACACTTGTATAGATACATCAGAGCATATCCAGCCCAGCCCAGCCCCTACCCCTTCTTTTTATTCGCACTCAAATTTTGATTAAAAACCCCCTTATATTTCCACTCCACTCATTACTCAGACCTATGCCAAACTGAGTTTTACTCAAATTAAGGGACACTCAAATTTTACTCAAAAATTTGCAAGTCTATCCCAAATTTACAATCATGCCATTGATGAAGCTTTTACTTAAATTTGTGCAAAGATTTGGGTTTGCCCCATTGGAGTGTTTCATCTCAAATTAAGCTTTTACTCAAATTTCAGTAAAAGTATGAGTATATATAGCATATTCCAGACGGGAATATAACAAAGGAATTGTTTCAGAGTACCTTCCAAGAGCGCAAACACTTGAGGGAGGATATATCCCAAACCCTAATTTGCCGACTGTGGCCCGCAGAGAAGATGAATTTATCATCGGGGCTCAGAGCGAGAGCTGTGACGGGCTCTGAATCTCCTTCGATGGTTGATTTAATCGCAGAGTTTGAGGAATCGACGATCTTGATCGTTTCATTGCAGGCGCAGACGAGGAAAGATCCGTCTGATGAGACGGCGAAGGGTCCACCGGTGTAAAACTGTTGCAGAGATTGAACACAGCGGTAGTTCTTCTTCAAAGTCACAGACGCCATGTTTCTCTCTCTCTCTTTCTCTAAATCCGAAGCTAATGCAATGGAGCTCAGGAGCTGGTTACAGCGCGAATACAGTGATGTTCAAAGAAGAAACAAAGGGACTAGGGTTTAGGGTTTTTGGTTTTCATTTTCAGGAAGAAAATAATAAACACATACTATTCACATGAAGAGCCCCTAAAGTTTTAAATTCCTTCATTTTCAACCCTGAACTTTTGAATTGTTGATCTTGAATTCTAATCTACTTTTACTTCTACCTCTCCTTGCCACCTCTCTCTCTCTCTCTCTCTCTCTCTCTCTCTCTCTCTCTCTCTCTCTCTCTTTCTCTCTCTCCTATTTTACGAATTTGAGGGGAAGAAATATAGGAAAAGAGTTACATGGTGGTTGGCTCAAATACAATCACCGGCACATAAGGGCGAGAGGAATCCACTAATCCCACTCAGTTAGAATTCTTCCCAGAGATATGTATAGATTTTTTGTTATTTTGGTCATTTTGTCCTGAGAATTGTACTCTCTTCTCAATATCTTGTCTCAAGTAATCATGGGAAATTACAACCTTGGCCAACTTATTTCACTCGCCTAATCTCTTTGTGTTTTGTGGTCCTAGTCTACTTGTGAATTAAGTTTTTGTCCTTATTGTTATCAAGTAATTACATGTTGCAGTAGTAAGAAACTCCCATTAACACTGCTTTAGGGAAACAAATTACGTGTTCCAAGTCATTGCGTTTCGTGTTTTGAATATGTGTTATTTACTTTTAATCTAGGACTTTGAATATTTGTTTAACTAAGTTGTGGTTGTTAATACAATTTATAGTAATAAAATTAGGATTTATCTAAGTGTATTTTATTTTCTCTTTCTATAGTTTGTGGATAGCTGAATGGGTGATCAATAGATGCATGGTAGGTTGATTGTATATATTGAGAAAGAGATTATTCATAGGATTGCAAATGAGGCAATCATTCATCGGTATCAAAATATAAAAATTTGTCATGATCGTAATGAAATGATTTGTTATGAATGGACACTCTTTTTGTTTATATATCATAAGTACATCTATTTTGTTTGGTATTTTAATGCAATTATTATTTTCTTGTTTATCAAGCTTGGATACAAAATTGTGAGCGCGATAGATATTTGCCTCCACTGTCATAAAATTCTAGATCCACCTCTGCATATGATGCGAACAGGAAATGGATGCACGATTCCAATTTTAAGATGGGGATTTAGGGTGGGTATAATTGCCCATTGCCTAGTTGTGTCTGGATTAATCCATCTACATTTATACAAGGACAGATATAATTCATTTTTGGAAGAGTTGGCAATATAAATCTTTGGGAAAATTCTAAAAAAAAACCCCTAAACTTTTAGCGAATTCTCAAAAACACCTGAACTCTTGCCATTAACAAAACGACACCTAAACTTACTTTCCATCAATAGGCCCCTGCCGTCCCATTCCATAAATTTTTTTTACTGATGGAAATAAACAGAGTTAACTCATTTGCTCTCTCTCTCTGACAGACTGTGCACAGACAACATGTGAGGCCCACTTTGGGGTCCCACGCAAATGATCTAAGCCGTTCATCATGGGTAGTACAGTTAAGAAAAATTAGCTCAATCCGACACCTCAAGGCTCCATAACTCTCGTGTACTTTCATATCCCCCCTATCTCATTCTCTTTTTCTCCCTTTCCAAGCACATTTTTTTTATCTCCCGAGGGTTAGTACAATACATGAAAAGTATCCCCGAAAGTGACGCTGAACCATTTATTCCCCTTTCCTAGACACTTGTGGGGATAATTTTACTCTTTTTACATCGCTCAATTATATGTTTTTCCAGTTAACAACTTGCTTTGCCAACGTGGTTGGAGCGCCAGAGCATGGGGCACTTCGCCGGTTCAAATCTCCTGCACTACTTATGCATGGCTTTTAATTATTTAGTTCTTTTAAAATTGAGGGTGTTGAGAGGAAACCCTTGTGATGATCAGTATTTTGGGATTTTGGAACTTTTGGGGATAGTTTTTATGTATCCTAACATTTTTGTTTATCTCTGTCCTCCTCCCTCCGACAAAATGATTATTTTTTCTAGTCATAATTTGAAGTAATTTCTCTATAGAACAACTGGAATTTGAATATGTGAATGACCCCGACGAGAACAATTTCTGGAGCCGCCACTAAGTTACAAAACTATTCTACAAGATGAATGAATTAAACATACAAAATAAAAAACAATTGGTTGTGTGCTAATTGCTATTATTAAGCCTAGCTAAAGCCTAGTTCTCCAATTTTTTTGTTAGATGTCACTCTCAAGAGTCGTATTTACAGATGTATATGATTGTTTCCAATTTAAATAGAAGTATAAAAGTGGGTGAGGATTCCTTGTGAATTGTGGTCTAAGTGGATGCAAATTAATTTGGAGTGGCTTGGTGTTCGGAAATCTGATTTTAAGTAGTTGGCCAATATTCAATTTCAGCCTCGAACTAAGCGTTTACAGCTATTTTTGACCGACATGAGATTGTAAAATAAAAAAAAGTTCTTGAAGTAACATCAGGCATGGTTAGTTCTCGTGAATCTCTAGTCCTCGCTTAGAATAGATGGCATGCCTTTTATTAAATCGGGAGGAGATCAGTTGAGGTGTGCGTAAATTGAGCCAGCTGACTCTCTTGACCGTCAGCCAAAAAAAATGAGAGAAGGTTTTTGGTGATGCAGTCATTAAATTACTTCATTAATTTATCTTTACCAATTACTACTGTGTACAAAATCGAAATAAATGACTGATTATGGTATTTTATACTCTTACATATGTGTGCGCCCGTGCCCACATATATATATACACATACGGACCGGTTCCGCTAACACAACCTTTAACGCAAACTTTGATACAATATTTCAGGCATTGAAATGAATGGTTGGGTTAAAAGCATAAAAGGTGCACTCTCTCATACCCCTCTCTTTTTTTTTTAAAGGAATACCCCTCTCTTCATCTCGCCCAAATCGAACACGTTCTATCTCTCTCTAGGATCGTCAAACCCAATTCGGTTCTCCCTACCCCATTACTACGATCGTGTTATGGATTTCGAGAATACTAGGATCGCCAGCGGACAGAGGGGGTTGCTGCGCAGCCTTGTGCTGCGCAGCGTGTTGTGCGGCAGTTTTAGGCCCCGTGCCGGCATCGTTCCGACGATCGGAAACGTCCACCGCGTAGAGCTCGTCGAGTACTACAACTCCACCAAAAATCAACTCGATCGGGTATCGTTAAGGGCATTATCGAAATGCATATAACTTGAAAAAAAAAAAGAACATATAAAACTGGAAACACTGGATAAAAACCATTAAAACCATATTTTTCAAGTTATTTTAGTTCCGATGAGAGACTTAACGATATTCGATCGGGTTGATTTTTGATAGAGTTGTAGTACTCGACGAGCTCTATGCGGTGGACGTTTCCGATCGTCGGAAAGATGCCGGCACGGCGCCTAAAGCCGACGCACAACACGCTGCGCAGCACAAGGCTACGCAGCACCCCCTCTGTCCATCGCGAGCTATGATTGGTGGTTGTTTTTGAAAGTGAACTATGTGAATTTTAGCTTTGAATTGAAGGTTTATTAGTTTGCTTTCACAATTCCAGTGGGTTGTGGCCATTTATGGTTGAGATCATGTCATCTTGGACAATTGAATGTATGCTCTGTTAATTTCATGTTTTTGATAGTTATATAATTGTTTGTTCATCTCATTTGCTTTGTTTTTTTCCCACCATTAATTGAAAATTTTAATGAGATTTATGTAATTTTTTTAACCCAACATTGTAGCACTGAATGTGAGAATTCTGTCAAAGAAATGAAATTTGTGTTAAAGCTCCGAACAGTTGATCATTTCAGTGGCTGAGATGTTGTATCAAAGTTTGTGTAAAAGGTTGTGTTAGCGGTATATATATATATACAGGGACGAAGGGTAAGAGTAGGGGTCTAAAAAAAAAACAATATTTGTATTACAAGAATAGTGGTAATATTAAAAAAAAACATTTATTATTTTTTGTATGAAGCATATTGATGAGTGATTAATCGATGACAATATATAATTTTTGGGCTTAGGTATGTTGATAGGTGATTAACATATGAAAATGTGTATTCCTTCGGCTACTAGAAATAATAAATCTTAGAATGATGTTTATACTTTTTTAAACTAATTACTCCCCCACCGGTAAAGATAATCTAGTATAAAAAAAACCCAATTTTCAGATCAAAAAATGAAGTATTTTCGATCATAATTTCTTATATATATTTCTTGACACAAAATTAAAGGACTAATTGAAATTTTTATCCAAAAATTGCACGTCGTTTTAGAATAGACTATCTTTGTGGGACGGAGAAAAGGAATATATTAATTTTAAGTACCACTCCGAATCGTAATCCTGACTTCGTCATATATATATATATATATATATATATATATATATATACACACACACTACATATTGTATGGTGCAGGAGCATCCCACTATACCCCATTAATTGCTGGCTGAGGAATGATTCTTGCAACTTGCAAGGACAAATATTAAAGCTGTTTGCCTATCATTTAGAAAACCTTTCTTTGCTGCTGTTCATTAAAGTACTTTAATTCGATCTCCTACGTGCATGCATGTAAAGAATCTCAACCTTTTCAGTTTGTATCCGCCCAAAAAACATCTGATTATTTTTCGAAGGAATACTAGGTTTATAGCCCAAGAAACAGTTGAAACGAAAAATATACTTATTTATAAGCAAAGAAAATCAATATCAATATAACCAAAAAACAGACGATCTAAAATTAATTCCTTGATGTCAAGTTAGTCACATGTCTTAGTTCCGGTAATCGCCTAACGCATGATGTTTTATCGGCTGATCACCTAGTATCAAGGTTTTAAATAACGGTATCAGGACACGTAACAGTAACGGTCGATGTGTAACGATGTCGAGAGGGTCAAACGATAATCAATTATAGCGGTTGTGAATTTTCAAATACTATTTTGTTAAAAAAAAAAATTTAAGTGCCGAAATTAATTTCCCTTAATGGTTGAATAATATCGGCAATGATTATCGGTCAGTGTAACGAAAATGGATTGATACATAATAGAAACCGACCAATAGGCATGTGATTATCTCTCTCGTCAGTATATCGATGGGGTGTAACAGTATCGGAAGGCCAAAAAATCGTTACGAAGACCGATTTTTAATACTATGGGAACCCCAATTAAGTCCACCTAGTATATTATGTTGAGCGAAGACTAAAGCCTTGAACAACCTATGAGCAAGATTCTTACATTACGAAAACTGCATGCTACTTTCACTTACAAATCATTAAATAAAAATTTCTTCGAATTGCGTATTTATTGTTTGAAAAGGCATAATATTTGTTCTCAGTGTATTTATTTTCTGTTTATACCCATGGCTAATTCATTGACACATGTTGAGGAATATATGACTGTGTATGGCATGACTTTGGAAGCTTCGTTAGGATGGCAACATATACAATTTGGCAAGGGTAGGTGGGGTTAGTTCTTCTTTAGTGGTTAATAGTATACCTACTTAATTTTTTCATCAAGTTCCTTGTTGCATAAGGTTAGCTTATAAACTTGGATTTCTAATTACAAAGCATCTATAGAGATGAGTTAAACATACTTCACCAAATTATTTACAAATTCCCTTGTTCTTTTTTAATGTAGATTGTGATGTATCTAAATGTGCGAGATAGAAAGAAACGTAGTATTTTGGTCCAAAAATAGTGACGGAGCTGGGTTTTGGATTCAAATGGGCTGAAGTTAGGAAGAAATTCGAATCACTATGTTTTCCTATTCCTCACTCTCTTTTTCTATTCGGGCTGATAAGGTCGATCATCCTTTAAAATAGTAGCAGGATATGATACATTGTTCTCGATTTCATGTGTTTTGACTATTTTAGCACAAAGGTTTGATAAAAATTAAAAGAGAGCGAGCGAGTGAATAACTTCATTTTGTTTTGGGATGCTTTTCCGGGTCTTTGGCGTTTTGCTCATGGTTGCTTTTTGGTCCATAGGCTGTGCTTTGAGGGTTGGTGTTTGTCGAGTTGTTGTTTTGTGGGGTGTCGTTTTGTCCTTTTCTCTCCCTTATCTAGCATTTCGCTGGATGGGGTTTCTTTGCCAGTCCCTTGCTTTGTGCTTGGTTATGGCTCTTCTCGATGTACCCTTTGTCGAGCTTTAATAAAATCTTGTTGCCGATCAAAAAAAAAAGAAAAAAGCTAAGGTCACATTTTGTACTCACAAAACATAGAATACACAAAAAATTTGTAAGTTGTAACTGTACTCTATCTACAAGTCAAAACTATTTTTTGGAGGGCGGTTGGACCCTTACCAGCCCCAATATGCCTTCGCCCATGACTAATAACAGTGGGATGTGTGACTTATGAGTAGCTTTCTTCTGTTAACAAGGCATTCATGAATTGATCATCTCTTGTGAGAGAGGATCACATATGAGGTCACAATATGAAATATATGGTATTGCCATCTCACTAAGCCTTCGCAAGAACAGATCTAGCCTAAAAATAAAACTAGCTAGGGAGCTCAAAATTATTGCTACAAAAAATACCAAATTTTTTTTCTGCAGCTTAGCAATTAAATGGATAATAGCATTGCCTATTCAGCAATGGGGTTCTATCACTAGAGAAACATAGTCCTACCTAATAAGTGACAAATGACAATAATCTTGACTTTTTTTAAAAAGGGCAGATAACCATCAATTAGTTAATCAGAAACTATTATTCAAAGTTTACTTAATTTCTCATTATCATATTTGTGCTGTATGTCCTTACATGGTGAGGTTTCTTGGCCCATACACATAAGAAATAGGGGGGGCTTGTTTGCTTGTCCTTGGTTTTGTGAAACTGTCCACATCAAGCGATGTTTGCAAGTTTGACATTTTTCTTGTCTCCAATTTAAAGTCAAATGGTGAGGTTTGCTACATAATAAATATTGTAAGTATAATCCTAATTTCCAATCATTGGAAATAGATGCACCAATGACTTGTTCAATTAATTGAAGAAGTTTGTTCTGATAGCTGGATGTTCAGGCCAGCTTGCGCAGACTTCAACTAGTTCCGAGGCCCTAAAGTTAATGACGAGACAAACTTTCCAGTGGCCCCAGAGTTTGGAATGTTTGGCCAAATCCCTTCGGATTATAAGACCATTGTCAAAGGAAAACCTTGTCTAACAAAATGCACTAATAACTAGGATTTCAATTACATAAAAACACATATATAATGGAAAGTTCTTCATTTTATTTGCACTGTATTTTGCACAATATTGGTCATATGATATACAAATGATATCAGTATAAAACAGAAAGTGAAAAAAGGTAAAAAAAAAAAAAAGGAGACTCAAGCATGCAATGTAAAAAACCATTGAAATGAATCTATCTGTTACAAAATCAACTCCCAACTAATGCATAGTTTATTTGTCTACAAATGCCTCCCACTATATGAACTGAAAGATCCTTCTTTCACGACATGGGCCATGAGGGAGAAGTTGCTTGGCTGCAAAAACAAAAAAGAAACATTAAAAATGAGATAAAAAATAGAAGGAGAAGGGGGAAAAAAATAACTTTGTAGTAGATGTATACATATATAGATTACTCACTCAATAATGTCTCTCCAATTATATGAGTCACCAACTGCTTCATCATCCATAAGATCTCCCCAAGCTTCAAAGGTGGTAGAAGTGGATGAAGGGTTGGTCGACATATCGATACTCGGGTTATATTTGTTTTCCATTTTCTTGACAGTGGAAAAATCAGGTAGATCGGATACCAGTGCAGGAAGCGAATGCTCCGTTTGAAAACCACTCACGAACTGATTATAATTCCCAACATTGTTATCATGAATATTTTCAACATGAGTTTTGGAGTTCCCATTAATATTTGGTTGGACAATGTGATCATGGAGGTCATTAGGTAGATGAAAATTATCCAGGTTTGGAAAAGTACTGGTTGGAATATTCTGAGACAAATTGACAGAATTGACCCCCCTGAGATACTCATAAATCTGTTGATTATTGGGAAAAGGCTGGGATCCTATGAGGTTGAGAGCTTCCATGGGTACTGCAGGTGGACTAGGATTGGTACCCAGGACTTGAAGTATGTTCTGAAGCAATTGGAATTTGGCCATTTGTGTGGCATCTGTTTGTAAGCTCAGGGGATTATTATCCCAGGGATTGTTGTTCATGGGGTTGCTTATGAAGTTGGTGGCTGCAAGCAATTGAGGCAGGTTTGCAAGGAGATTGAGGTGATCAGTTCTTGGCCTGTGGGTGACAGGATCAATACCCATTTGGAGAAGCTTTTTCCGGAGATGGGTGTTCCAGAAGTTCTTGATTTCGTTATCCGTCCGGCCTGGAAGATGCGTGGCGATCGCCGACCACCTGCCGGAAAAAATAATACCTTAGCTACGTACATATATAGTTTAGTTCATGTTACATCTTAGTGTTGTAAACTGATAGGACCTGGAGACATTTAGTCAAAAAAGTTTCAATAATGCTGCATTTATTTTGTTGAATCATGATCACTACTAGCAAGGTTTTAAACAGTGGGTAACGAGAGTATCGAATGATAGCTATTGTGAAATTTTTAAAATTGATTTTGCCAGCCGAGCACTTAAAGCAATCATACGGGTCAATTATGTATCGGCCATAGCGGGCGGAAAATTAACCAAGCACATAGAAGTATGTATTACAGGCCGATACGTAATCTTGGGAATTTTTGTTATCACCGGTATTGGAGAGTGTATATAGCAATATAACCAAGGCAAAAATAATCCATATGTAGTGACCGCTATTTAAAACCTTGATACCCGTTACTCCAGAGTCTAGACACTTCTAAAAAGGCAAAATTGAAGGGTGACATCCATATTTTCAAGATTTTTCTGGATGTTATGAAAATAGGGAAAAAAATGTTGAATTACTTGTTTCCAAGGACTTGGTGGAGGTTGATAATGATTTGCTCTTCTTCTTCAGAAAACTTCCCTCTCTTGATATCTGGCCTCAGATAATTAGTCCATCTCAGCCTGCAACTCTTTCCACACCTGTTCAACCCAGCAAGCTTCGGAAGAGCTCTCCAACTTCCATGCCCATTGCTATGTATGTAATCAGTGAGCTTTTGATCTTCTTCCGGTGTCCATGGACCCTTCTTCAACCCACTCTCGTCGCAGCACGGCGACCTCCCCATCTCCAATCCCTGCAACTAGAAAAATTGGACTAAGAATCACAAACATTCATGAAAAATGTTTTTTCAGTTAGATGATTTCTGATCAGCGCTGGAGGCAAGAACCCGGCCAATTAAGGCCAGGACGAGACAACAGGTGCACACCAGAGGTGGACCGATCGACCCAACCCAAAACCCATCTACCAAAACTGAGACAGAAGAAAAGAGAGAAAGACAAGGAGGAAATTCAAACCTTAATTTTTAGTTTCTGTTATGAAGAGGGAGAAGGTTGGATGATCTACCAGAAGAACAATGGTGGCACTGGTTTTATAGTGGGGGTGTTTGGAATAAAAAAAGGTGAAGTGTAAAATGGAAGCATTACCCTATTGAGATGTCGTTTTAATGTGCTTATTTTTATTTTACTTGTTTCTATTATTGTCGGAGATCCCGAGTTTTTTTTCCCTTATGTTTCGTGTGGTTTGGGTCAAGATGGAACAAGAAAAAAAAAAACTTCTTAAGTCCTTTTAGAGATTTTTATTCATATTTTCAAGTGACAAGTTTTGTATAGGAGAGAGTAGTTAGCGAACACAATTATACAATAGTTTAGTGGAGGAGGACTCCAAAAATTGTTAGGATACAGAAAGAATTTCTCTGAAGAGGCGAAAATGTCTTGAAAATTAAGAGAAATTAATGGTTCAAATTAAAGAATCTGAACTATTTCATTTCTTTTGAATCTGAACGGTTCATTTCTCTTTCTTGGGTGTTTTTAGGGAAACTCTTCGTATACCCTATCATTCCTCGGAGGATCCTCTCCTCATGGACCGGACCATCTAGGTTGCTCATTTCTGGGTATTTCTTGAGCCCTCTTTAATAATCAAAACCTTTCACAATAGAGCTTGTCGAGAACATTTCTCGCGTCAAAAATCAGATTGATTGGATACCGATGAATATAATTTCGGAAAAATACGTTTTGAAATCCTATCAATTGGTATCCGATCAACCTGATTTTTTGATGTTCTCGATGAGTTCTAAATGTGTGATCAGTTTAGATCATTCCCAGGTCCACAAACAAACTAAACAGTGCAGTCTATTTTCGTGGACCGGAGAGGATTCGAGCTCATCCCAAGTCTAGTACAAGAGAGATTGAGTATAGGAGAGACCAACAAAAAAGTGATTATTGTTTGGATTAAAAATAGAATAGTTATGCCCCCTAGCTTTTTGAATTTTCTTGCAACAAGTTAGATAATTAGTAGTAATTGATTTTAAAATATGTGTACTAGTGCACTATTTTGTTGTTGACAAGTGAATAGAAGAAAGAAAACATTTGGCTTTCTTCATCTAATTAAAATTGACTATGGTAGTACAAGGCAGATCAACACACGCAAAAGAAACTCTTGCGTCACTTTGTGGGGACCAAACTGGAAATCCAAAACTCCTTTCAAGTTCTAACGAATGATCAATTTTTGTGTTTTTAATATGTGAGCCATTTCTTATGCCTAATTAAAAATTTAGTATTTATTAGCCTTGTGCATGCATGTTAACTACGTTAAACCCTTCAACTTGTACTCTTGTCCTTTTTTTTGGTTGGATAACAATGCAAAGATTTCTCGATACCAAAATTCTTTTGCGGTATCGAGATACCGAGGACAGGGACGGAGTCGGAAATTTCACTATACAGGGGGGAATTGTTTTGTACTTTGCAAGAGCGAGTCCATATAATTTATAACAGGGGCGAATTGTCTATGATCAATTTTTTTGTAGGGGCCCTCTAATTAACTTCCCCTATAATTTATAGGGATTTTTTTTCTATATAATAGTAGTTTTTTTTTTCTTGCACCCCTACTGGCCCCCTCTGCCTCCATCAGTTCGAGGATGCTTTTGTGGAGGTATCAGGAAATTGCGATACGTATGCTCTTTTCGATTTTGATTTCAAGATCGTCTCCAAAAGGAAAAATTATGCATAGAAATACATAAAAATAGGGCGTAAAAAGAACCCTACGTTGTGATGAATATGGGAAAAACTACATTTTCCGGATACTGTTATTTTGATGAGATACATGATAGGTATATGTGCTTATTTACCAAGTTTGGGGATGCTAAATTCAGACTTTAGAGATGACAAATTACGCTACAAAAATGAATAAGGTTTGACATTTCTAAATTTGAAACATAAGTAGGGAGATGTTCATGGTATCAGAATTCTGTCTCCTGGTGTTCTAATATGTAAATGCGCGCACATAACCAAAATATCAATATGTACTGCTTTAGTACCTTACTAGTGCATGCCCGTGCCTGAATGCACGGTTTGAGCAATCGACTCAAGTGCCCGTATCCATTCTTTATGGTCCTTTGAATTTTAGAGGAGATAATGAGAGAGAGTGCTTTGAATTTCGAAAAGAGGAGAATGTGTTTCGAAATTTTAGATGTGATGGGCCAGTAGTAAAAAAGGGTAGAGAGAGAGAGAGGGGGTGAGTTGGCAGAAAGAGATAAAATGTATTATGATGACTAGACAAAAAATATGACTGGGACAAAAACCGTTCTCCGTTATAATATAGATTTGGACACTACAATTACATATCTATTTTTTAACGGCAGAAATGGTAGAAATGGGCGATCATCGTAGCAACTCTCCTTGGGTGTGACTATAGGGGTTCCTGACCTGCTATGGAATATCCGGTTTGAGCCATAGTTATTGCTCAAAAAGGCAAGCCCATCATCACAGCACTACCGGCCAGGTACTAAATAGACAAAAGGCTCTCAACGCTAGTCCTGCAATATTTGGTGGGACTTCAACTCACCCTTGTCATCTAGGCTACCACCTTCGAAAGTACATTTACGTATCGTTTGATATGATACATTAGTGAGGTGGTGCTCCAATCCCATGTGATAATTCTCAACACGAAGAGCTATTATTTACGCTCGGGGATTGGACAGATCAGCGACGAAGGTGAACCAAATATGCTGGGTAGCTTCCAGTGTTCCACACTTGGCAGGCATCTAAAACATCAAAAAAATAGCTAATTTCTAACTGCTAGAGGAAATATAGACAAACGTTTGCCTTCATCTCTTCTAGTATGTAATTGGGGTATTGGAGTCAATTATCACACAAAAAGTTTTCCCGAAAAAATCTAGAAAAGAAAAATTAATGGTTCATTTTTATAAATATGAACTATTGATTTTTCTTTCCTAGACCTTTTCGGGAAAAAATTTCCAGCCCGTATCCTAATATTTTCGTCATTATGTAGACTTTGAAAAGTAAATTCTATATTTTTGAGTTATAATAAGAATTATACATGTCTTTGATAATATGATAAAATATTTTCTGTACAAAAGTAGTGTATGAAAATATATTGAGAATTCAAAAAAGTTTCGTGATTTTTGGACTGTATTATCCAGTCCATGAGAATTCCTCATATGGTACACAGTTGTGCAATTTTGCGGAACACAACAATTCGATATATAACACGAATAATAAAGATGAACGTAAACAAGGCAAACAATAAACAATCACAAGAGCAAAATAGATTTACATGGTTCGGCCTATAGGCTATGTATTTACTCCAATGAATAGAAGGAATGAATCAATGCACTATAATTCATAAGGATTACAACTTTCAATCCTCTCTCCAATGTGTCAATCTTTTTTTCTGGGTTTTCATCACCCAAAATATGCTTAACAAGCCCTAAAACAAAACAAAACGAATGTAAATAGTTATGTTTCGCGTCGTGTCTATTGGAACAGACTTGTCCACCATTTGTATGAGATTTTCAATTTTCGCTTGCAGCATCAGTGGTCTGGACGGCCCTGAGACCTGTCCGGACGAACCGGGGTGGTACCCTCCCCCGATGAAGCCACACACAACACACTTCATTCTAGAAAATGCTTCCGAATACCTAAATTACGTAAGTCTGCATAGATAGAAATACAAATAGGAGTATGTGTCTCCCAAACAACCCCTATCTAATTGAATTTGACTGTAAAGCAAAATAAACTTATGAGTCATTTCGTGGGACCAACAGGAAATCCAAATCGCCTTCCAACTTCTAACAACTGATCGGTTTAATAGTGTCAATGTGGTGAGTCACTCTTGACGCGTCCAGACATATTTTGGACAGCCTCATATTTTGGACAACCCAGAATTGTTAAAGTGAATTATATTGCCCCCAAATATAAAAATGCCATACTTAAAATTTAGGCATCCAAAACATGTTTGGATGACTCGGATGCACCGACAGGTACCAAGTGGCGGTACCTGTCCGGCACACAAAAATTTCTCTTTTTCTTCTTCTCAAATTTCACTTTTGATAACCAATTGGGACTAGCTCAGATGGCCAGAACATCTCATGAGGAGGTCACAAGTTCAAATCTCTCTACGTGCGTGTGAGTGTTATTTTCCTTTTATTTGCTGGGTTGTTTGATCTTCCTTAATGGGGCTATTAGTTGGCCTAGTGTTGTAGTAATTGTGGACTTTTTTTTTTTTTTAATCTTCTCACTTGTGTGTGGGTACTTTCAGTTTGATGCAATATATATTTGTATTTTCGCATCGTTTGAAATATATATATATATATATATATATATATATATATATATATATATATATATATATATATATATATATTCTACTGTCAGCTCACGGGGCGGACAATAAGATTACTTTTTGACCGGTAAGAGGACTAAAAAAAATTCATGTTTTCACTCTTTAACGGATAAGACTACTCTTTTGATGCTTCTTTATTAGTACGAGCTTTATATATGCACTAGAGGCCGAGGCACACATTCGTATGTGCAAGTGTAAATCAATGGAGAGGAGAGGGAAAATGGGTAGTTTTTTTTGGTATGGGTGGGTAGTTTATTTTTGGTGGGTGGTTGAGTTCAAGTGCTTTTATTATTTTGTCTCAACGGTTAATTAATGTTGTAATGAAAATAGTTGTGAAATATATTTTTTTATAAGGACAATATTGAAAATCACTTTTGTGACGAGGTTTCGAAAATTTGTTCACACCAATTGGTGTTCTCCCTTTCTATATTAGAATAGAAGCATCACTAACTACGCTATCATTCTCTTGTCTAACCTGACATTTTCAGTTTTGTTTTGAAGAGGGGTCTCAAAGAAAAAATGGAAAAAAAAGCAAGAACTTTTGCATAGCAATAGGTGGTCTGCCACCGATACATTGATCACACATGAAATGGTACGAAAAATAATTATGATAATGTCATTACTCGCAGTTTTGATGTTTTAATGCATGACAAAATTTAACAACGTTATAATGATCACATTCTAGTTTTATATTTGAGTACTTTCTGAAATGACACCGTATGTATTATATATACAGAACCATACACATTATACAAAACCATACACATGGACGGTGGGCTATCAAGCAATGAGATTGATGCCACTTAAGCGCTACAAAAACTACTACCTTGACGTACTATCTAAATATGAACAAAATAGCATGACGAAATATCCGTACCTTATTATGTCGAGTGGTTATTTAGTATTCTTGCAGCATTGCTCCACGTGAATTGCACTATATGTCATATTATCTCTTAACATATAAACACAAAAGTCCCCGAAATATTTACGAATCACGACATGCTTGGAACGCTACACACGACATCGCTCCAAATAACATTGTGTAATTTTCCCTAAACACAGAGCCCTCAAATTAAATATCCAGGATGAGTAACGTAATCCAGATTTCATTAGATTTGGAGTCACTTTTTATTTTCTTTTTTTTCCTGTGATTTGAATAATTTAAATTCTGAAAAACAAATGGATATATAAAAGAGAGAGAGCTGTCTGTCCCCAACTGCTCTCCAAGTGTCAACATTGCACAGTTCATCTCCCTCGTACCAAACACCCCTTTTACTAATAGTAATACTTTTGGTCTAATTTTTATTTTTTAATTTCCTCTCTCACTGTACTTTATTGGCTCATCAATTAATTTATAGAAACCATAACCACCAATCTTTTTAACTCCAACCCCCAAATCACGAAAAAGAAATTTATTTATTTATTTATTATTCAATCACATTAATCAAGGCTTTGATATTGTCAAGGATAAATAAAATAATCAGATTAATATCATGAAACGCACGGATATACGCACGCACACAAAAGAGAAATATATCCAATGTAACATCATTGATTTTGTCACTTCCTACAACAGCATCCTGTATTTCTGTAACCATTGTCGTTCGCTGTGTAAATGGGGAAATGCATATTGAGGAAAAAAAATACTTAATTTTTGAATTAAAGAAAAAAAAAGGAAATAAAATGAGGTAAATTGTGGGTTACTTTAATTCTCTTTTTAGAAAATGACTTAATTTGTTGTTAGTTATTTTTTATTTCGTTTTATCGAGAGGAGGATCAGAGTAAAGAAAAATATAAAGGCCGTGCTTAGAAAAGTTCAAAAAGATAAAAACTGATCAGTGTGTTTGCTATTTTTAAAGAATATTTCAAATTTATAATTATGATTTTTACTTCTCTATATTCTTCTCGTCAAGATATATTGGAAAGTAAAAAACATTGGAAAAAAACAAGCTAAACAGTATAATCCAAATAACAATTTCATTGACAATACAAATTGAATTACAGATTACATGCAGTACAGAAATTAATTAAATAACACAGTAGAAACCGAGTCACGTGAATCACAATTTCTTTAAAAACAAATTCGCCATCTATGGAGAGTGTTGGAGGTTACACCAGCATTTGTGTCCCAATGTAAAACAGCTAGAACCACAGCTAATGGAATACCACTCAAACTGTCTTGGCAAATCGAACTTGCTTTTGTCTCTATCTCACACAAAGAACAAATGAACAGAGTATTTGCAGTGTAGAATCAGAAGAATGGGGTATGTCTGATGGAAACGAGAACGCAACACTATATAACCACAAAGAGACCTTTGATATTCAGCCAGGAATAAAATCAGAAACTGTCAAAATGATAATCCTGCAAATCAATCTTCACATCATGGTGTGATTACCAGAAGCGGGGGTGCTTGTGAGCACCCCTGGTGAGCACATCCGAGCCGTGTAAAACTGTCTTGGACGGTCTAAATTTTTTCCATAGAAGAGTTAACTTTCTCACGGAAGAGTTTATTTAAATCTGGACCATCGTTGCCGAGATGGATGGCTCGGATGTGCTCACCAGGGGCGCTCACCGGCCAGCACCCCCGGGTATTGCACCATTTACTGCGGGAATATCTAGATATGATCCACCGAAGGATGGTCTGTTCGGTTTCCTCAAGAGATCCTCGGAAATTTTCCAATTTCATTCACCCAAATTCTAGAATAATTTCAATAAAAACAAATTAACACGTACTAGCAAAAAGTTCAAAAAAAAAAAACCCAAAAAAGATTTTATCCAAACGTGTGATCAATTTGCTTGCATTAGCTTTTGGTCGGGTCTCAACTTCTTCTTCTGGATTCCTTTCGAATTAGTGGCTCTAATTTTTATGTTAAGACTTTAAAAAACTACGAGAAACGCCAATTTGATGCTTTTATTCAAAAAATAAATTTTAAAAAAAATCTTTATCTCTTGGAATCTGCATTCAATAATCTTATTTCTTTGGTCAAACTCAAGAGTTTGAAAGTCCAAATTCAAATATTGCCCGTGGAAATTTTATTTATTTAAAAACAAAGATTCTACCAAAGATATAATTAATTTACGTTTAAATATTTTTATTTTATCCATGTCAAACGTACCCATGCATGCAAAAATTGGTCTGACGAAAATTTTAAAATGGGGGGTGCTTGCGTAATACACAAGTATTCAAATGGAATCAAATGAAGTAGGAGCAAAATTATGGGTAAGCAGCCAAACAATTGAAAAAACATATTTTCGTGAACTTTGAATTGACAGTCAATGGGTCCCCGGAGTTTAATTAATTACACTCAAGTTGTTGCGTGGACGACGTCAACAACAATCTGTTAAAAGGTCGTTGCCTTGTTTCTTGTCCTTTCTCCCACCTCGTTTGCTAATTAAAAATGCCCAGATTACAATAATCTGTTTTCTGGTTTTAAGGTGACGAGAAGTCTAAGAAAACACTTTCCGGCCGGACACAGCTTTGGATACAACTGTATCCGGGATTGGTGGATGTATGTGGACCCACATGTATTGAACGGTTCTAGACGCAATTGTGTCTGGAATTATATTTTAAGCCATGATCCTGTTCTTGCGTTATTAAAAGAAAAAGAGGTAAGTATTATCGATATGCTCAAATAGAATGGATTGAAAACTTCGTGGCGATTGGATTTGTATGCGCAAATGGGACGGATTGAAAACCTTAGACGACTAGATTCATAATGTGGATCGAGACATCATGATCTCAAATTATCCCCTCACTATTCAATCCAATCGAATATGGTTATATCAATTTCTATTTCTAATTAATCAGGTTACCAACTTACCTATGTTCGGCATCGAATGAAGGCCCCAAGACACATTTCTTGAAGTCACCACAAGCTTGGACGAAGCATTACACGAAATCTAGTGAGACAAATCTTGCAACAAAAAGGATAGACGAAAAGCAACATGCCTAGGGCATTTTGTCTAAAAAATTGCTAATATAACGAAATATGGAAGAGAAATTGAAAATTAAAACATATCCAATTTTAAAGACAAAAACACGGCCACACCTCCGATGAAAGTCCGTTGCAAGAAATTCGTGTTTTTTAATACGATGATGAAATGAAATGTATGAAAATACTCGTGTTTAAAAATGTGCATTACCTTTCTTTTTCTCTCTTATCTCTTCTTGCTCTACCTGTCACGGCCTATCCCTATCGTGTGATTATTAAATTCATTTGAAACACCGTCACATGGTGCTCTCAAAATGCTCTGCCTCCCCTCTTCTCACTCTGTCAGGGCATAAGTGATCACGATAACAGGAAGAAACAAAACGTGACCAAAACACAAACTTTTGACAAAATTATGGATATAATTGTGTCCAGAGCCGTTTGATGCATACGCCCTCGTATGCAATGAACGGTCAAAACTATGTCCGGAGTTGTGTTGTAAATATTTTTTCTTTGGTCATACACTAGAAGAATCTAAACAAACCTTGTCCTAACCACAATGGACAACAAACTTATTTTATAAAGTTTACGTTAAACCCACAACCTCATAGTACTTAGCTATAAAATTTTATTTCTATATAATTATCTCCTGACAAAAAAGAAAAAGAAAAATCTCACATCGCTTAGCCAAGATGCCTTAATTTGACCAAACGGCATCAGGAGCGCACTTAGTTGCCAGGAGAAAGGAGTTCGGGAATTCAACTCCTCTTCTAATGTGTCAATCTAACTATTCTAATAATACCGACTCTGCCGATAAAAAAACCCGAAAAACTCTCACATCACTTATTGGTTAGCGTTCGAAAGTTATGTTACAAGTCTACAAGACTATTTTGTATAACGAGATTAGCAACAAATACAAGTAAACCCACCCAATATAGTACTAATTCTACTACTTACCCAATCAAATTTTACTTGCAATAATTTGTGCCTTTCTTTTAATTTCGTAAGCAAACAAACAAAAAGATTCTCCATTTTTATTTAATGAATTTAATTCCTACCGTGGTAGAGATTGAATGACATCATTGCTTCAGTAGTCAATGTGGGGGTTAAGGAAATAGGGGATATTTGCCGGGATAGTCCTCCCTGCCTTACCTCATTGTCCCACATTTACAAGTCACTTCAAAATCTTCCATTCAATGTGTCATTTGTTTTCTTTAAGGACAGTTAGTATAGAGTACTATAGTAATTACTTTAAAGAAAGTTGATGAATATTTGAGACCTTTTTTTTTTTTTTTTGCATTTGGTACTTTTGCGTTAAATTTTTGGTGATTATAGGTTTGTCTCGACGAGAGGAATCGGAATTCGGAAAAATTATGACTTTTACCCAAATATTTTGGGAATTATCTTAGAAAAATATGAAAAGACAGTTTAAGCCGGCTTAAGCTGTGTCTTTTCTTGAATATTTTTCAAAATATTTGGGTAAAAGTCATAATTTTACCCAATTCCGATTGTTCTCGAGACGAACCTATGAACATCGAAAGTTTGACGTAGAACTAAGAAACGCAAAAAAAAAAAAAAAAAAAGAATTAAGCCAAGACCCAAAAATTCTTAAGCCGGTGACATTGAACTATAAAATTAAAGGAAGAAGAAGAACAACAAGACGAAGAAGCAGCAGCAACTAAGATTGTAGGAACAATATCTTTTGACGTTTTTCATATTTTTGGTACTTTTCGTTTTAATGTTCAATTAAAAGTAAGCTGATCAATTAAACCGAAGTGCCCATAATTATTCACCGAGGACCAGTTCACGCTCAAAATATTGGCTTTGGTATATTTTTTTTTACTAAAACTTATATTTCGTAATTTTTATTTAGTTTTTCATCATAATTTTTGGGATTAATCATTCCTCTCGTAACAAGAAAAATACCAAATTTTACAAAGTTCATGAAGACGGCACAATTGACAAAAAAATACTAGTTGCTTGGTATTTGTTCGTCTTTGATGAACTTTCTTTTGCTTTTCATCATAATTTTTTTGTTTTTAGACTCATCTTGTCAAAATGGATGAATAATCCACAAAATAAAACATGAAAAAATAATAGCGTGAACTCGCCTTAGTTGTTTGGTATTTGTTCATCTTCGATGAACTTTCTTTTGCTTTTCATCATTTTTTTTTTGTTTTTAGACTCATCTCGTCAAAACGGATGAATAATCCACAAAATAAAACTCAAATTCCTCAAAAATTCAAAAAAGACGACAAACACCAAAACAAAAATTTCCAAAAAAACAATAGCATGAACTCACCTTAACTTCACGGGCCTGACATGAATTTGTAGTCGTGGAGACTAGAGAGAGTTCAAGCACCATGCGACGATACTTCAGGACCATCCAGGATTGACTCATAGCATAAGCCAATGAAACCACCGCTTCAGGCCTCCTATAAAAATGTAAAAAAATAGAGGCTCCAAATATGTAAGCCTCTTATATATTGTAATAGTTGTTTATTTTTGGATGACAATATATTTAAATGAGTTCAATGATAATTATTTTGGAATGGTTTTTTATAAAGATATGTGTTCAAAAACTTATTATGCAAAATACATGAAAAACCTCATCTAATGAGTTTGTTTCAGACCTCCAAAACTAATGAGCCGGCGGTGGGACCATCCAATAATTTTCCGCCCTATTGCCTCCCTACGTTATCAGCCTAGAACTCTAGATGCTTTTCTTGTACTGTAAAACTTCTTCTTGTCCTCGGACGTTTACCTTGGACTGGTACGTAGAAACTGTCGTTTTTTCTTTACCCACTGCAAGTATTTACCAAATTTTGTTGAAGCAAAGGATTGCAAGAAGAGGTGAAAGTCAAAAAAACATAATTAACGTCTTGACAAGTACTCTATATGGTCTTCCACGTGAAGATTATTTTAGAAGAACGAATATTTTACTAGGGAGAAGAGTTGCTGGATTTATAGGGGGCGGTTTTGGTAACGGGCATCCTCTTGGTCTTTCTCCGTCGACGTACCTTATTGTTTTGTGTTTGAAGGGAATCCCATAAATCTTGTGTTTCGTGTTCGTTTTGTTGATTTTTTTGTATTCTGAACTTTGGGTGTTTCGGCACAACAGTTTCACGTTTTCTGGATGCCTCCAATAAACAACAAATGGCAAGTGTTTTTCATTGTTGGGATCTTATTTCAATGGGAATCTACATCTTAAACTTATCCTTATCTCAATCATTTACACAAAAAAGGTGATTTGCCTTGTTTTTAAATAGGGTCGTTTAAAAACAAAAAACAGAAATTTTATTACTAAACACGTTTTTTTTTTTAATATAAACAATAAACATAATTCTACTTTGATTTTTTTAGAAACAAAAAACAGAAAACAAAAATGTTATCAAATGGCCCCATAGTTACAAATAATGAAAGATCGATGCTTGTAGAACTGAGGTGTAAAAATCACATCCTTTTATTTTTAACATTGTCGAAAAATATTTTTTGCGCTCCATTTTTCTATAGATATGCACTATATTGGAGTATTTATTTTTACTTTTTAGTTTGGTATAAAAAACTTTTTATGCGGAATTTGAAGCATTAAAAGACAAGTTCTGGAATGCTTGCATTTACAAAAATGGAATGCAAAAATCAGTTCTCAACATTGAAAACTACTCCCTCCGTCCATTTTTATTTGCGTTGCTTCGTAAATCCAACTCATTAAAAAAAAATCATCATCACTCTTTCCACATTAACTTTTACACATTTCACATCAATTTTTGCCTCAAATTTTCAAAATTATCCTCCACTTTTACCCATTAAATTTCCAAAAGGGCAAAACAATAATTGTATTATAAACTTACCCATTAATTTTTCAAGACACACACTTATTAAAGGACAACAAAAAACGGAATACTCTACAATTAAAAAGGGACGGAGGGAGGATATGTTATTTTCATTAAATATATTCTCCAAAGGATTACAGATGAAATCAATGGGGAATTTTCAACCGGTGAATCGGTGACGGATCTAGAAGTTCTACATAGGAGGGGCACCAAAAACATCAAAATTTCAAAATATATTTTTCTATAATCAAACATAATATGATAATAGTTACCTTGCATGATAGTGACTAAATACAAAAAGTTTGCATTTGTAATAGACTATTTTGATTCCTTCCAATCTATGGCTCACAAAAGAAAATAATCACAAGTCAGCATAAAAAAAAGGAACAAGTTTGTTGTACTATAAATGAAAAGAAATTAAGAGTCATGGCTTTTCCTTAATCAAACTTGAAGAGAGTGAGTGTGAGAATGAGGTAGGGAGTCAGAGGATTTAAAGTTTGGGGCTGTTGTCTATAATTTAGAATACCATGGAGCCTTGATTAATACTTTAGGATTGAAGCATTAAACAGTTTCTTAGGCAATTAAATGATAAATATTGCTAATGCAGGGGTACAAGTGCAAGTATAGAAAACATAGACTAATGAAGGAATAAATTTAGTGAAAATTAGAGGAATTTACTAGATTTATAATATAAGGTCATTTTGTTTTAGGGACCGGCTCCTCTCCAATTTTAATTCTCTTCAGTCCTGTCCAGTTTAGGTTTTTGTGGGCCCATTCTTGGCCTATAGCAATGATTGGAACCGTTTGCGTTGTAGATCTCATTGACAACTATAACCACACCAAAAATCATGCTGATTGGAGACCGGTCAATTTTTAACCGGCACCCAATTATATTGAGAAAAAAACACACAAATGGGTTCAAATCCAGTGTGCATGATATATTTTTTTTCCAATATAGATGTGTGCCGATCAGGAATTGGCCGGTATCCGATCAGCATAATTTTTGGTGTGGTTGAAGTTCTCGAAGAGATCTACAACGTGAATAATTCCGATCATCCCAGGCACTCAAAACCGAAGCTGGTGAGGAGCCAGTTGCTTACTTTTATTTCCGGATAGGAGTGAAGTTGGAGTTGTGAGATCAAGAAATGAAAAAAGGAAAAAAACAAATTACTTATATTGATGTCTCTGCTGAATGTTTTTGGAGGAGGAGAGCAAGTACCTACGTAAAGGTTGGTGTTTTGGCGGATGTGCCCTAATGTAAAGCAAATACAAAAGGTTGGGCCTGATTTGTGGTGGAGGGAACGACATTGCTTGGGCCTAATTAAAGTGGACAGGAACTCGTATTTCTTCGAAATTGGGCCTGTTTGGGATTTTGACAAAGGCCCAAACATATATCTTAAAAGTATAACAATTTTCATTGGTCCTTAAATTAATATGTGGTCTAATATCAATAAATTGACACATGATTTCGCCAATAAATACGATACGATTGTATCAGGTGAGCAACAACCACTTCGTCGCAGTACTTACAAAAACAAAAATGATAGGTACACACCCTTTGTGCCACTCCCCACCACACCCTCACTCACATGAGGTGTGGTCCCCACATGTGGACCCCTTGTGAGCCCCACACCTTATGTGAGTGAGGGTGTGGTGGGGAGTGGCACAAAGGGTGTGTACCTATCATTGTTCTTACAAAAATTAGATTTGTATGCACGTCAGGCGTACTAAATATGCACGGACGGTTCATCTTGACCGTCTCTGTGTTTTTTCGACGGTCTAGATTTTAAAAGAAGTCTCTTACATGATGAAGAGTTCTTTTAAAATCCGGACCGTCGATTCCTAAAATAGACGGTCCGGATGTGTTCGTGCGCGTACGTTTTTTTTTTTTTTTTTTTGGTTTTGCTTTCCAACTATAGTAGATAAAGATATGCCGATCTTTATATGTTTTGGCCATGTCCATTTCTGCTCCAAAGAGGAAGGTATGAATCTTACTGCAGAGCTGTAATTGCGCCATAACTGTTCATGGATTTATCTAGATGCTGGAAGATCGATTCTCTCGCAAGATCTCTTTAGAAGTCTTATCAACAAGAACATGAACGCGATTTTTATTTTATGCCGAATCTTGCTTCAATAATACTAGAGCAACACATTTTTATAAATGCTTGGACGCACATTCACATGCACTAGAGGCTGGGCACACGCAATGCGTGTGCAAGTCGAAATTTCCTTGAAATATACGCATATTTGATAAAAATTCGATGTTCACATGTACCTGACCCAGTTCCTAGTTACCAAATTATCCCTCTCACAAAGCTTACCTGACCCAGTCCCTAGTTACCAAATTATCCCTCTCACGAAGCTTTGAATATTGGAGTTTTCAAGAAGCAATTCAAAAGAAAAGTGCAAAACCCAAGATAAGTATAATCATAGAAATTTGACCAAAATCTTAAGAAGTTAAGAAAGGGGGAAAAAAAAAACCAACTGTCTATATATCCACCGAAACAATAATATTAAAGCTTTGAAGGGAACATACAAATTTTTTTCTTTTAATTATAGGAGTACACAAATGTATTACGAATAATGACGCAATTAAGTTATTGCAACCAATGTACCTTAAAATTGTGCCCGACCACACGCAAGTCATATTTGTAGGATGTGTCTGCGTAAACAAATGACGTGCTCAATGCAGTAAACCACAATTGTTAAACATTGGCCACTGAAAGTTTGCCCGATTATTTACTGATCTGGGCTCCGAAAAAAATCGAGGTACGTGCAAGTTAGCTTATAAAAAAAACCATAAATTTCCATCTATATTCTTACCCCGCGGGCATAGAAACCAAATCAATTGGAATTGCACTTATTACTTTCGCAAATAAAAGAAAATGCAGTCAGACTTGTAAAAGATTGGACAATTAATAAAGCAGCATAAACCAATTATTGGCACTGAAATGAAGACCATCTCTAAAAGCAAGGAATACAAACCGATTGTCTTTGTCGTTGTCATCGCTATATAAACGCCCAACATCAAATCTCCATTCCTCTTCACATGCTAATAATTCAGATATGTATTCCTCTCCGTTTTGTCTATGTGGTCGTGAATATTGGTCAAATATGAGAAACCGCAGCAGTTTACAAATTTGAATGTATGGAGAGGAGGTGGTAATTGTGTTGTCTTTTTCTGCCCCTTGCAATTATTTTACTTCTCCCGTTCAGTTATTCCATGGGGTTATTTTTGGAATTTAAAATGTATACACAATCTCTCAATAAGAGGACACCAAAGTGATGCTCCCCCTTTATACATTAGAATAGATGTGAGTATGTGTGCCATTGTGTGTAAAATACTGTATATATATATATTAGTGGACTTCCAGTCCAGGCGACCGGAAGAAGTAAAAAATCCGGACCAACGTTTTAGGCCGTTGGATCTCATCCAACGGTTGTGGGGAAAAAAAGACCTCGCGGGTCTAAAGTCGGGTAAAATAACTCACACGGGTTGAAACCCGGGTCCTATTGCAGTCCGGGTCACTCCTCCCCTCTCATTTTTTGTCTTCGACAGAGAGAAGAGAGAGAATGGCGATTTTGGATCTCAGACGAAGAAGACGATTGAAGCTCGATTCTGCTCCTCGATTCAACTCTCTCTCTCTCTCTCTCTCTCTCTCTCTCTCTCTCTCTCTCTCTCTCTTTTTCGTTTAATCTGAAGAAACCCGATTGTTTCTTGTTTCAGGTCGAAACCCTCCGAACCATCAGGCGACGATTCGATCTCCACCTCGAACATCCAGGTCTCTCTCTCCCTCCCTCTATCTCTGTCTCGATTTCTGAAACCCTAGTTTTTATTTTTAGTTCGAACCACCAGTATATGACCTGTAGGGATTTCAAATTCGTCAAACTAGGGTTTCTGTTTCGATGTGGATGAATCTTCTTTACACGTACAATCTAAAGGCTGTATATTTGTGATTTTCGTTTATGTTTGAGTTATGGAAACTGCAGTAGTACACCCGAGGTATTCGCAATGGTACACCTTGTCTGTTGTTGGAAGGTAAACTGGCCTTCGTAACTTCTCCTTTCTCCAATTATATAACCTGTTGACATCAGAAGAATGAAGACAATGAAGATTGAATGTTGGCAATCTAAATGCAAAATGTTATTTTGACTTTGTACTATGCTCAATGAATCTGTATTTCTATTTTGTGAAAGCACTTGATTGGTTGATCTTGTAGAGCTGAATGCTTTCTTTACTGGGTATATCAAAGGAAAAAAAGAAAGAACAAAAACAAAAAAACAAAGGATTGCCTGGCTATACCCAAACCCAAATATGTGGAAAGTTGCTATGGTATAACCTTCTTTGACACGAACTTGGTTGAGTTTTTTTTCTATTACTCTCACATCTAGGACCCTTTTCCTATGTTCGTGTTATTTCTTTCACTCTCAGGCATATACATTTACAGAATTTTCCAAACATATTTGTTCTAAACTCTTCTTAATAGCTTGCAGCAACCCTTCTTAATAGCTTGCTGCTGGATTTTTGGTAGTTAATTCACTGTTACTTCTGCTGCATTTTTGGTAGCTAATTCACTTTTCTGCTGCATTTTTGGTAGTTAATTCACTGTTACTTCTTAATAGATTGAATCTGTTTTTTTATGCTTGCTGCTGCATTTTTTTAATCTGTCATTGATTCTGTCGGTGATGAAGATTGAATCTGTTGCGTCTGCGGCATTTTGCAGAAGTTGCTGGACATGGTTGTGGCTGGAAAGAAAGATGCACTCCTCATCGGCAGCTACTGTTTCTGAACTGGATCTATGTTTTCAATTGTAATAGACCTTTAAGACCTTGGTTGAGTTTGAATGTTGGTAACTTTATGTAATAGACCTTTGGTAACTTTAAGTTTTCGTATTATTTATGTTGTGGTTTAGTGTAATATATTTTATATGGAGGAAACTACAACAATGGTTCAAGCCTTGGCTTGTTTCGCTGTGTTGATCTGGATTGAGTTTCAATTGTGCTGAGGTTAAGAAATGAATGATTTTTTTCATCTGTTCAAGCTTTATTTATTTATGAACAAATTTTCTTGAGTCGTTTAAGTTCAGCTTTGAAAGCATTGCCACTTGAGACGGGCCGCAGGTTGAGGGCTGCATCCATGGTTTTGGACAATCTTATGGTTCTAAAATGAAACAGTAACTACTATGGTTTATTATTAGCGTGGATGGTTATATTATTAGTAATGTGGTAGGCATAGCAGCTGCAGTACCTTATTTGTCAATCTTATGGTGCTTACTTTTGTTTTGGATAGAAGCAAAATATTGGTACGAATGATGGGGCAGCATGTTGGTTTGCAATGACATGTAAAGTGCCTAATTTTGTGCTAAACGGTATGCAATAGCATTAAAGATGTCTACTCGGTAGTGGGAATACAACTATATGTAATAAGAACAAGGAAGAGCCAAATTTGAAAGCAACTTTGTGTATGCCAAATCTGTCACATTTCAACAGAGACCAAAAATGGAACTCATCTGGAAAAACAGCACATGGTTGCCAAACCATGCAAGGAGTTCCTTTTCAAAATAGCTCATAACTACTTGGCTGGATCACAAGCAATCACTGGATCAAAGTGAACAAGATTCTTCTTTCATTTTCATTTTCCGGAGAAACCAAATATCCAAACACAGTACTAGAAAACAACCAACAACTATGTCAAAACTAATAACAACAAAGAGTCTTCCTAAGTGTCTAGTTGTCGTCATCCTCGTTGTCATCATTCACACCCTGGCTGCTCTACTCCGACACATTGTCCCGCACTCCTTATGACAGACTATTCTTGTCATGTCTCCAAATTCTGTCTGGATACTTCTCCCTGATATGAGAAGCTTCTGCCTCCTTTCTGAAATGTACAAAGAGCAAAAATTGAGACAAGTACTAAATTAGAGAGGCAAGTTCAAAACAAAAGACATCAATTAATTCTCAAGCTATACGTTAGCATACTACATCAATGCATTCAAGTTATACAGCTTGATTACTTTATCAAAGACATGGGGATCATGCAGAAATGTAGCAATTTCTTTTCTAAATCAACTACATCAATGTCAAGAATTCTTCCTTTGAGAAGGGAGGAAATATTTCAGCAACAAATATTTGACAAAACCTCACCATGAATCAGATCTTATATTCATTAACCAAAAGATGAAGAAACAAGTTTGAACATGATTTTTACTAGTTCAGACCATATATTTACATATTCACAGCAAACATGAATTTGTGAAAGCCTACAAGCACATTATATGTTGATACTTCTACAGCCAACAAAGAACTCATTTTGTTAGGAAGGGACAAGCTCAGTTCCAGTAAGTTGGAGTCCATGGTAACCACAACATGAGGCTGGAACAAAAGTGCAACATGTGCTGTTTCTTTTAGTTTAACCTGCCATTAGAAAAAACAGCCGTAAGGATCATGTCAAAGTGGAATGGTACATTAAGACTACAATAGAATTATAAGAATGTCCAAAACGAAAATTTAAGGAAGAGAGAAATTATTAAGTAATGGATCTGTAACAGACCATGCTTTTTGTGTCTTTTAACAACAAAAACTACTCATCACTAAGTAAGAAATTGGGGGTTTTCGTCAACGTTCAAGAGATACCCAGATTTCTAAACAAAAATCAAGTCCTCTTCATACAAAGATCAAGTCCTGCCTGCCCCCCAAACCTAAACCTTCATATAAAGATCACGTTTTCAAAAAACTAGGGTTTTCTAGCAAATCGAAACACAGCGCGAGAGAACTCAAACGACGAACACAGATAAATCGATTTACTTCGAACTTTTTTGGAAAACTAGGGTTTCATAAAACTTGAAAAATCGAAACACATAGCAATCGAACGAGAGAGAGAGAGAGAGAGAGAGAGAGAGAGAGAGAGAGAGAGAGAGCTGGTTGTTCGCAATGGAGATGGAGAAGATCGAACGAGTCACCTGGTTGCTTTGCTACAAAGAAAAACTAGGGTTTTTCAGATGGATGAAAACAGAGAGAGAAGAGAGAAGAGAAGAGATCTGGAGATGGAGACCGAGAGGTCGTCGAATCTGGGTCGTCTGGAATCGCCAATCGCCTGCTCTCACTCTCTCTCTAACCTCTCTAACCCTGTGTTTGAAACGAGAAGAAATGAAAATGGGTCTTGACCCGTGTAAGGTTATGACCCGCGAGAGTGTTTTAACCCGACTCCAAAACCCGCGAACTCCTTTTCTTGCTACAGCCGTTGGATTTGATCCAACGGCCTAAAACGTTGGCCCGGATTTTTCACTTCTTCCGGTCGCCTGGACTGGAAGTCCACTGTATATATATATATATATATATATATATATATATATATGTGAGCTCCCAATGCACGCGAACGTGTGTCCTAACTGCTAAGCGTGTGAAATATATTGTGCCTCTCTAAACTTTTCCGATTATGTACTATGTGTTGACCCCACAAGGCCACAATGCATGTGTGAGTATGTGTGTTAAATATATTGTGCGTTCGGTAACTTTTTCCAGCAACTTAATTGCTAACTTTCATGTGCGATTCGAGTCATGTCATGTTATTAAGCCGTGTCGTAAATTTTCATCCCCATCTCATGTTCTCATCATTTATAAAGCTAATTCACCACCATAACCACATCGATCTTTAAATTACAAAGAAAGCAAGCACATGCAACTTGTTACTGTATAAGAACCAGTAAATGTGAATGAAGCTTTTATTATTGAGTTGCTCTCCCAAAGATCCACAAACACCCATAAAATTACAATACGGTCCAGCAATCATCAGTTTTGGGATCCCACAGGGCAGGCAAGAGGAAAAAGGAAGGGCCCAACCCATGTGCATTGAATGCCCCACCAGTAAAAGGGTCGACCCGAACATTGCCGGGGAAAGTACCGGGTAATGCCCCGGTTGCGAATATTCCCATGCAAACCGTAGCAGCCTGAAATTGATCACCCCATTTGTTACTGAAGAACCCGTTGTTAAACGGGTTGGTCACTGTCTCGGCCAAGGCCGAGGCGAAGTGGATGACCATGGCGTCGGCGCCCAGATTTCCGCTAGGTGGTTCGAGGGTTACGGCCAATGGGGCTATTCTTGAGTGGTGGAAGGGTACGGCACATGATCCTGGGCAGTTGTCTGCTGGGTTTCCAACCACAATGTAAACTTGCTTACCTGCAATTTTATGTGAAGGGCAAAAGAGTCAACTTATTGATATTAGACCTTATGATAATTTAAGGAAGCTTTGGCAATAATGTTTAATGGAAAAATATATTTATATTGATCCTCATTGAACAATTGGTTAACTTTCAAGGATGAATTATTACCAAAATAAAGACATGACTGTTTTTTCCCTCATATATGAGTATTTCTTGAGCTGTAGTTCGTTTGGTTGGTCTAACTATTCAGCACGGTCACGTGGTGCTTTAGGACACTCCAACACTACATATTTTTGTGAGGTACACATGAATGTGCGGTGCTGAATCGATCCGAAACATCACGTGACTATGACCCGGGACTACTGAATGATTACTCGTTTGGTTGGTAGAGCCTATTCATATAGATGTGGACATAACTTTCTTAAAAAATGGTACAAGCCATACTTAGTAGAAGGATTTGGCAGAAATATGTAAACTTATCCCTCCTAAAAAGAAAGATTATTCCAGAGTAAATGTGCAACAGTTACGCAGGCAATGACAAAGAATGGCAATGCTTGCAATTTTGAAAATTTCCACACATGTAAAAGTCTTGGAGGGCAATCGAAAAATTACCAACGCAATAGCCATGGCATTTATAACACGACCCAGATAGCCCTCACTCACGGGATATCTGAGCAATTTTTCCTCTGAATGAAAAACAAAGATATTGGAGAAATTAAGGATGACAGAATTAATGTTACCATGTACTCCATGCAGGTAGCACGGCACAGTGCATGTTTCTGCCATCTTAACGTCTTTGGAAACAAAGATAACGGCGACCGTGTTCGCCAACCCAACGGTTGCCTTGTGGAGCAAAGCGGGGAGCGATTCGCTGCCCAAATCATACCCGAGAGACGCACTCTCATCATAGACTTGTCTCGCGATTTGCACAACACTCTTGGGGCTCTTCTTCTCGGCGACTTCTAGGTAACTACCAACCTTCTTCCACCAAGAGTGTACATCAGCCTGGAAGCTCTTGCTCGGGCGCATGCTCAACGACTCGATGAATGTCTGGACCACTATCTTCTCCACGGGCATGAATTCTCCATACCACAGTATGGCCAGGCTGACGTTTCCCGTCAGCAGAGGGCCATTGTGGTAGGAGATCAATGGCTCGTTGTGGGAAGCAGAGCCGGAAGGAAACAGGTGAAGGAGCAAGAAGACGGCGAGGGAGAGGGAGAGAAGGCCGTTCGGGAGAGAAGAAGAACCCATTTTCTCCATTGTCTGAATTCGAACTCGTGTTTGTTGATTGTTATTTTGATTTGGGGGTCTTCTCTTTCCTCCTATTCCCCCTCATGGAATGTTGGAATGAAGATTTCGAATGTACGCAGTGTCTCTCTCTCTCTCTCGCGATCCGAAGATTGGTCTCGTATGGATTGTTATGCAAGAATTGAGGAGATTTAAAGGAACAAAAACCACCAAATGGCTAAATTTATGGCTTGTCAATAGATAGGATAAAACTGTCATCCAACTCAGATCCTGCAGTACTTTCATTTTTACATGGGTGGCTGAGAGCCAACCGTGTCCTATAGTCATGGAATTTTCCTGATTAGGCATGTACAACATCTCATAGGATTGTCAAATTTTTTTGACAAGGATTGAATTTGATCAAAACAACTTTTAAATCACCTGGCTAGGTAGCGAAAATAGAATTATTTGTCGGAAAAATGAAAGAATTGTTCGAATATTACGTGTGCAAAAATAGCATTATCTGTTGGAAAAATGAAAGAATTGTTCGAATATTACAGTGAACATAAATACTTTTTAAGTTACCTTTTCTCCTTTCTGAGTAAAAGGCGCAGTTATGAACTATTCTGAAATGGCATGCTTTCTAATAGAACCCGTTGCTATAGTTCTGCTTTGCAGGTTGGTGATTCGCAGACTCGCAGTCGTCTTTCCCGGGTTAAGTACGAACTCCTCCTTCACTCCAAGAACCTACAACACTAAACAATCAGTTAGTGCCGTCCCGACCGCACTTTGACGCTCTAGTTAGAACTAGGAAGGAGCGGAGCAAGTGCACAAAGCATTTAAATCTCAGATTGCATATCTCTTTAGGATTTATCCCTTGGGTATTTATGGATCACAATGTACTTGCTCTCCAAGTTACGGGTGCTCAGCACGAGCGCGTGACAACACTTGTAACTGCTTTGACACGTGACGTCACCAATAATCGAGTGCCACATAGTGCTTCTAGAGAGTCCTGGAAGCCTTTGCCCAGCTGCCACATAGCCACGGCCATGTGCTCCCACAAACTTTCTAATGGCCTCTCGGGTTGGTTCATGGGTCAGGTCCCTTCAGCCTTAACTAAAACCAGCGAACTTAAGAGGATATACAACAGGGCTTTTGGGCTACAAGGAACAGTTTGGGCCAGAGACTATGGCCCGGTAACGTATGGCCCAAAGAGTCCGCAGGGGCTGGGTCATTCAGAATGAGTTGGTTCTTGGTCCTCGGCCCACAAATCGTTTGGCCCAATTAGACTTAACAGGCACTGGTCCACACTGAATGGGTTGGGCTTGTTCTTTGGCCCATTTGCCATAAGAAGGGCTTTGGGCTGCCTCCTGATATCCAGCCCAAAGCGTCAGGTCTTCAACCCTGTCGGATTAGGCCTACTACATGCTCCAAGCTGTATGACGAATACCATTTAAAATACATTTTATCTGTTTAATTGAGAAGGTCTAAGGTTCGAGCCCGTATAGCTCTCTAAAAAATTCAAATAAAAAATTTGAAATTCAGTCTACTAAAACCTTGTTACAAAAATATATATTTGCAAACACGACACTTAACCAGCATTGAGATTCAAGAACTTATCATGTTGGAAGAGGACTCCCAGGGGTATCGGTAAACCTGTCGAAACTCTCGCAGGGAAATCGCCAAACATGCATGGATAAAATGGATTCCTATTCCACAGAGGTCCATAAGTCATAACCGCATGCAAAGCTCACATCGACCTGATTCACTAAAAAAAAAAAAAGGTGCTCTTATGGCTCGTTACGAGCTGCTGCAACTACGTATACAGTTACAAAACTTGAAAACAATATCATGCATGAATCATGACCTTATTCTCAAAAACCCGATTACATCCGATACGTATAAATGTGTAGGTCATAGAATACTCTCTGAAGTCAGAATCCTATCAAATGGCATAAATCCATAGAGGCCAGGACAGAGGCAAGGGAGGTGCAGCAGGGGGCTGTGCCTGGAAATTGGGTACCGAGTTAGACGTGTTGATAAGTTTCTCAAACTTGCTGTGGTTTCCCAGGAAAAGAACAAGAAATAATTCTCTCTTGGGTTAGAGAAATAGAAACCAAGACAGACAGAGCCCAGCGGGCAGCACACCGAAGATCTTTCGAACTAGTAGGGTAATGGGCAAATCAAGTCAAACTGTGATGATTGCTAACAGACAATAGTAAAAAAGTAGTCACACTCGGAGGCAACTATGAAGCGAAGTTCCACATCGCCTGGGTACCCAAGTAATATGAAATATATAGGCGGGTGGGCAGCCTCACTTCATGAACTAGTTTTTGGGCTGGAATTCGACCCAAGATCGTGTAACAGCATCAGATACCATATTTGTTAAAATGTCACATCGAAACAGACAAATAAAAGGGACAAAATGGAGATTGTTGCACATTCATGTTATTTCGAAGCACTCAAGAATTCTAACCAAAAGAAAATCAATATCAGTACACTTACAAAGTTATTCAACTATGCATACTGAAATTTACAATCCTGAAGACACATCAAAGAACACTGCTAATATGACTATATGAGAATTCACAAAGTTACAATGACACATGTTTTATTACTCACTTGGACAGCTACAAACGAAGGTATGGGGAAGAAACGAGAGACTCGAAAAGAGGAGTGGTAAAGATAGCTCATGACAGTTCTCTTCTCCCCCAAAAAAAAAAAATCTATGTTTACACACACTGATACCCTGTACCTTCGGCCATGAGGGTTCTCTTGCTTTGTGTCGCTGTCCCAATAGAAGTTTCATTACTACTACTCCATCTAGAAGAGGTCTTCTTACCTTCCGTTTTCCACAGCTTTGCAGCCACCAGCTTCAACCCACTCCTCACATAAGTTGCCATTACCGTTGCCAGCTCTCTGCAGAACAAAGAAAAAAGAAGAAAACCCAATGAGATTTGGCTTGCATAGTGGGCACAACCTTAACATTGGAAAATAGTCTTGTGATGTTCTAAGCTCAATGGACTCGTGTCAAGGCTTCTGGTGTAGGTATGCGTCAAAGCGCCTGTTTTCATCAAAATTTCATCTCAAGGACTCGGAGATATGCCAAAAAATAGTCAAATTTCTCGATGTCTTTCTTAGTCTTTTATTTTTTCGGTAAATACTGTGTACAAAGTGCTTAAGTGCTTTTCATTCATCATACAGAGTTTCACGCTAGTACTCAGTAGATTAAAAATACAAAATACACTCGCTTGTTAGGTGTATGTCCAACTAAAAATGTGTCGGACACAGCTCCCATGTCCTTATCTGAGTGTCGAATGTCCGGTATGGCTATTCCATACGTTTAGGAGAACACAAAGTAACCTAAGGCTGTTTCAGTTTTAGCTATAGGAGACCTTAGAAAAGAGAGGATAATGCCTCTTCAATGTTCGTCAATCCCCTCCCTAGCACACCACCAATTCTTCCCACTATACTCTCAGCAGTCAGCGGTATTACCAACTGATGCAAACCTACTCCACAACCCACAGTACTCAAAAGCATGATTCGATATATCCAGTGCTTTTGGGGACAATGTACAAATGTTTTAATGCTAAAGATAGTAGCACAAACTCCCAGGTGCTTTCTTGCACTATATTCAAGAAAGGGAAAGAGTACTTACAATGGTGAGCAGGGAGACCGACCTCCATTGATGTAGTAGATGAACAAGAAGGAATCATAATGCTGGCCATTAATAAAATAAAAACCATGCAACCTTCGCACGCAATGAAAGTTCACTTTCTGGTATAAATAGATGGCGGGGTTATTGTAAGAAATCACATGGAGATAAACTGCTCGGCATGTTGGAATATTAGATGCATATTTGATAACCTCTCGAATAAGTGAAGATGCTGAAAAAAAAAAAAACAGCAGGCAATCAATTGGTAGAAGTGTAATAGAAGTTAAAGAAAATCGTGAAAAATAAAACAATAACCTACCTATGCCAAGATTTCTATAGGAGTCTACCACACCCAGTGTGAGAATGTAAACTAGCGTTTGATCTAACTTTCCCGGGTCAAATCTGAGCAAATCTTCAACCTGCAATGAATGTTGTTTGAGTTGAATAGGACCTCAAGAAAGATAAAACGTAAGTGCCACTTATCCATTGGAGATAAGCAAATTTGTAAATAATCAATTCACTTGCCGAAAAGTAAGCCCCCCTGAAGTTATTGTGGGGAATAATACCAGTGATAATAAGTCACTAAGACTTACCTCGCTATCTTTTGCCGGAACAATTCGTGCCGTAACGAATCCAACAAGTTCATCACTTCGACCGTCACGTCGACTGCGGTCAACAACTCCCCAAGACACAATGTCCCGGCCATTAACAACATTACTGAAGAACTCCGGCTCATACCTGCGAAAATCAAATACTGTTCTTGAAAAAGAGAACCTAACCACATGATATTCAAGCTGATCATCAGATAGCATAAGATGAGATCAGCTTACCTGATTGGGAACAGATCATAATGGATTTTCTCAAGCACCTCTAAGTCAGACGGTCGTATAGGCCTATAGGCTATCACTGGGCGGTGGCGGCCTCTCCAGTCTGCCATTGAAGAATGCTGCATCAATCCCCAACAAAAACTGGGAGTATTTCTTGAAGAATTTTTCCTTCCATTTATGCCACATCAGCTAGGAGGGCCATGCAGTAGATGCTGCACCCCCGTAAAGAGATTTTACTTTGCATTAATTCTGTGTGATTGTAAAATGCAAAGCACCTACCTGCCCCGAAATTAAAATTGGAACAATATTAGAATCCGATAATGCTCTCAGGTTTTCTTTGACCGGCTGATTGATCATATAAGACATTCTCTGACTACCAAGCTTTAGCAGTATGACAAAAACTGATACACAAACAATCATCAAAACTATCAATTAGGCCAAACTACCATTTAACTACCTATGTTCTAATGATGTCACGGGTTTTAGTAGGCACTCAGTCATTGAAGTCCATTATAAGCTTGAGTTCGATCACATAGGAGATAAACAGGCTACTAAAGTGACAATGCCTAACTGTTACGCCTTCTCAATTGCCCATCTTTATACCAAAATTGTGCCTATTGAGTTCCCAAATGAACAAATTTCACAGCAAGTTCAAATCCCCCACAAATCCTCAGCTCTAAATCCCATCCCCTCCCCCCCCCCCCAAAAAAAAAAAAAAAAGATTTAGGATTTTCTCTCTATTGATGTTTCCCCTTAAGTTTTAGTCCTGCATATGATGTTCATGTACTTCTCAAAACATAACAAGCACACAACAAAGACCTTTCTAGCCTTCTAAATACAAAATTCTATCGATCCCTAAATGGGGAGAGCGAGAAGGTTGACTACCCATCTCGATTCAGAGCAAAAAAGACAATAAAACCCCTATATCAAAACCCATCACCAACAAACAGTAGAATTTCAGAAACGATTAACGTATTTAGCCGGATCAAGCTCTAACTTAGATATCCAAATTCTTTACGGAAATTCCAGAACAAATTCCGACAACCAAATCAATTACCATATTCGATATAGTTAAGCGACAAAAGCCCAAATCCTGAAATGGAAAATTCAGCCAAAAAGCTTTTACGGTTTTACCTGTAAGCGTAGCGTGAGGATGAGGCTAGAGAGAGAGAGAGAGTGATCGGAGGCTGCAATTGCGGGAAAAAGAAGTATTGATTCTTATACCGTTATGAGGGATTTGGTGAGAATTGTGTGTTTGGATAGAATTCGGCAAAGATTGGAAAATGGAATCGTATGCTTTCTTGCCCCACAGTCTACCTTTTCTGTCGAGTGTCGACGACTCGGTTTCTCAGATTTCTACTTCCTGTCGTTGGGAGAAATGGCGAAAAGGACCCTCAGTTTTTCATTTCCCCTATCCAGGTCCCTGCGTTTTAGGGCCTGTTCGCAACCTAGGTTTTATATTTTCATTTTTACATTTTTGAGTTTTGACTGTTTAGTTGGAAAACGGAAAACTTATTCTATCATAATGGGTTTTGATTTTTGTGATTTGGAGAGCAGACGTGAAAAGTACGGTGGAATGAGCTTTTTGACTTCTTCTTTTCTACTTTTCCTATTTTTGTTAACAAAAAACCCTACGGAATGTATTCTGCTCATATCTTCTGAACACATTTCTTACAAAATGCATTATGCATATTTCCCCCAAACACTCTACTATATTTTAAATACATTCTAACCATAATCTAAAAAGTTACAAAAGTTGAAAATGAGCCTCTCAAACGTTTCTTAGTATTACACTTTCAAGGATGTGTTTCTCGCGAGATTTTTGTTTTTAAGTCGTCGATAAAAATAAGATGGTTGTTTACCTTATTGTGACTTTCTGAGCTTTTGAATGTTTTATGTAAGGAGAGACTTTTTGAGTAAAAAGCCAAAAAAATGGATAAGAGGAACGGAGCCCAGCTCCTATAACGTCCAAATTTTATTTAGGCCTCATTTGGGTTAACTCTTGAGGATCTTTTTGGCATGATTTTATTGGTCATTTTCTCTTAAATTTTATTAAATTTGGGTATAATTTTTATATCATATTGGTCATCGAAGAATCGGCAAGTATAAAATGTATATACTAAAATTTTAAAAAAAATTAATATGAGACGACAAAAAGATTAAAAAGTCGACGTTTTTAAACTATTAATTTGGTCAATTGGGTTAAGGATCCAGTTCCTAATTTTCAGTCTTTGTGGTCTAATGAACTAAGAAAAATACTCTAATTGAAACGTCTGCGTCGGTCTACAAATCCTAGGATAACACTTCATTTCTGTGTCTGGCTCTGCACCCTTCTTCCTAAACTTTTCAAAAGGTTAACAGCCATAAGAAAATGAAAAACACCATAGTGTTATTTCTGAAGTATATCAAAATCATTGCCCAAAGCAATTTATGGAAAATTAGACAGAACTTAAAAAAACTAAGGGTTACTTACACTACACCCCTAAAAGCCTGTCAACTAATTGTCCTCGCACTTCATTCATTTGCGAGCGCAAATGGTGGGAGGACGATAGGAGGGAAGGTAAGACTCTAACTCGAACATTTAGAGCCCGTTCCGCGACCCCTGACTTAAGCTTCGCAACCCTATAGTCTCGACAAACCGCACTCAGCCCCCCTTGCTATTCTAACCAAAGCCATGAACTAAAAGTAACTATAAATAAAAATCTAATTCATTTATACTCATCAATAGAATGTTTACAAGTTGTAGTAGAACCACACTGTCCCAGCAGACAAGTAAAAGGTGAAAAGATGATATCCTGTGTAGCCTTGTAAAGCAGCTGACAGTGAAATCACTTATTCTCTGTTGAGGTGTATAACCCATAGAACTCAAAGAACAGAGCCTGTCATGAATCGATGGTTCAATACAGCTTCTGCAATTGGTCGATTCCGGAAGTCGGGGTTCAGCATAGCCTGCACCAAGAGAAACAACGATTATCGGAAACCGAAATCCCTAGTGGCAAGTGGCAACATGAAAGCAAATTCTCAGTGTAAGTTACTTAAAAACTCAAATTGGAGAGGTAATAAAAAAATGGTAATTGACAACCCAATGGCTGCCAATAAGGCAAACACATTCCGATGCACCATTAACACTTTTTAAGGCACTTCAACACGTACAAATTTGTATTTTTGTCATTTTCCTGTCTAATTGGCAGCCTATTGAGCTGTCGTTAGCATTTTCCATATAAAAAACACTATAAGAAAAATAGCTTCCACAAGGGAGCAGATAGAGTACTGAAACCTGCAGCAACTCCCAACCTGCACCATTTCCAAGATCCAGAAAGTTCACAGCTTCTAACAAGCGGTCATCTGCTAAACAATACCTACCAAAAGATAAAGGCAAGTGAAACTGATGTCATGGAAGCACAAGGATACAAACACAGTAGAACTGTGATGCGCGGGGGGGGATTAAAAGAACCGGATTCTACAGGCATAAAACTAGTCTAACAGAGTATATAAACGTTTGGCGACCACTACCAACAACAAAACCGTTATCCATTAGTTATGGGTCAATCTTCAAGAAGAGGCAAATGACCTTTTGCTTCTTCTTTGTTACCCCACTCAGGCAGACAACAGAATGGAACGGCTGTAGATTATCAGAGTGGATCAGGCAAATCAGAAACAAGATCCCTGCACCAGAGGCTGAAAGAATTTGGGTATAGCTAAATTACCGACCATGCATTCCTAACAATGTTTGCCAACATTTTCAGCATAGAAGAGCAAGGAAAGACCCAAAAATAACAAACTAAAAATTTGATAAGAACAATATAGAGTTATTGTCATTCGGAGGACCCTGGTCTGGAGATTATTTAAGCAAACATCTTCGTAGAAGCCTGTTCAGCACAAACCAGTTTCAAGCCCTATACAATTACAATTGAGTAGCCTTCTTACACAGCCTTCTTAATCTATCTTTAGAACATTATGAGTTAAGTTCCTGGATCCAAGTGTTCATGGTTAAATCCGTACATATGTATAAAAATTGATATAGTTATATGATAAGATAGATAATGAGCAGCGTTCAAATCCTAGAGAATAACATAGTTATTATAATTCCTTACTCTCTAATAGCTTGAAGATCAAGTTTGAAAGTGCTTTCCAGAAGCCTCTGCAAGTTCATGGCAGAGAAAAATAAGCATGGGAAGAACAGCTGCTTCAATTACCTTATCCTAAGAAAACAAGCGAAAATCATGGGTGAAAGATTTAACTACAATCGTGCAGGACGGTTGTAGCTTACTTGCAATGAAAGGCTATCCATGATTCCTGCTTCACAAAACGGAATAAAGGCCAGGTATGCAAAAAGAAGACCTGCTTCGTATCTGTAAATAGAAACTAAAAATGACCACTAATAAAAGCTCATAGGTAAAATGAATCACAAGGGGATGAAAAAAAAGAGAAAGAAATACATGTCATCTGCTATCCCAAAGGCTCTTTTTTCCATAGGAGTGAATGCACCAGCTGCAGATGCCCGTCTCCAGAGTCCTTCTGATAATGATCCTGAACCTTCCTCTAGTTTTGAATACCTAAAAACATCTAATCCTATAAACCACAATTTGGGAGGTAATCATCTATCTCAATTACAATACTATAATTCACTAAAATAAGTTTTACTATGAGGGGATCATTATTGAGCACGCTAGAAATGGAACCGTGCATAAAATCTGTCAGGTCCAATACAACTTCAAGTTTCCACGAGCAAGGTCAATACCTTCAACAACTGATGGTATCAGGGTGGTAAAGGAAACCAACTGGAAGATGCCAAATGCAGTCCCCACTTTCTCTGAGTGTACCATGGAAGAATAGACTAAAGTGGCAGTCTTTATTTATCAGTCAAGTGCTCTAAAAGGTGTAACATTCTGAAGAAATGGATCTAACGTTTCCTCAAGCAGCGACTTGTGTCCCTAAGCATCATCAAGGGCAATGAAGGTTGTTGCGAGTTCACAAAAACCATGCACCTTGCAATCAAGGATTATATAAATTCTCTGTGATTCGTGATTTGCTTTGCAATGGCAATGTCACCTTCAAATTCAAAGAATTCATGAAGAGAGAATAATATTCAGAATCCAACGCTGCACTAATCAACAAGATCACCAGAACTTCAGAACATCATCAATAGTAGAGTTCTCCGAAGTTACTTTTGCTTTCCGCGTATGACCTTTCCTATTGGACTATACGCCAAAGTCGTATGGTTTCTTTCACTATTATATGTCTGGTATCAATAATCACAAACTGACAACCTGTCTCCAATTCCTTTGTAAAAATATTGACAAAAACGAAGAAACTGCATATGCAACATGACTAAAGATTATATCTTGTTTCTTCATCAACTTTAAGCCTGCCGAAAGGGTAAAACATGCCCCAAATATGGGTCAACATGAAATAAAACAAAATCTTCAATACTTTAGAAAGAAGGCCAATTTATGATCATAAGGTAATCAGATATGCAATAAACTGATATGTCCATTCTTAGCTGGCAATCTAATATCAGGTGTAATATGTTTGACTAGCTCTTCCAGTGGATTGTACAATATTTTTGCTTTATGCACAACTTATTTGTTATCATAAACAGATATTATCCGGCTGTTATGTAGTCTGTAGCGAATAAACAACTCCAATGAGTATACCGTATATCAACTGAAAAGGCAAGATCCCGGAGCCGTGGAACAAGGTAAGGAGCATCTTTCTCAACCACTGTGCTGCCATTAGAAAAGAGTTTTTTATGATGTTCAATGAAGTGGAAAGAGTAATAGATGAAATCACCAACTCCAGAGAGCATACTTGAGAACAACTGAAGAAGGGCCAAGACTTTGGTGCAGTCTTTCATGGTCATGCATGTAGGCTAGGCCACATAAAGCACCATGAAGCAACTTTATAACAAAATATCTTCTTCGCTTTATAATTTGCTCTTGTTCAAAAGGATTCCACAACTTATTTTCTCCTGGAGCACGGTCTTTTGACATTTTTTCACTCATAACTTTCGCATAGTCAGCAGCACTGTATTTCCCACCATTACGAAAAGCAAGCCACTGCAGTTCACAAATTTATGTAAGTTGGGTATAGAATTGACCCAGAAATATGGAGCGCATGATATGATGACACTCATAAGACAGACCTGCTCTCCAGTTTTTGTCTCAAACCCGCCAAGAAGTATTTGGAGGTTCTGAGAGAGAGTTTTTGAACTGCTCTGCAAAACACATACATTGTCAAGAAGAAGTAAGTTTAAAGTATTTTGGAGATCTTTTACTGCAAGTTTGATAACTTACTTGAAGAAAAGAATGAGCATTTAGCTCATTTGCAGCCATCATGTCAGCCTCAACACCACCAACTTGTTGTCCGGGATAAACCTTCATCAGGAACTCAACATTAGCGCAGCGCGAAAGATATGGCAATATTAAAGAACTCAGTTGAGCAAACCGAAGGTTAAAAAAAATGTTGCAGGAGCTACTAATACATCTAAGTATATAATTCATAGTCTCATAGGTTCAGAGTAAATAGATATGAAAGCCAGCTGTAAAAGTCACAAGCACATGCATTCTAAGGTGCACTCATAGATCCAAATTTCAGTTGGTTTTCAGTTTTCAGAAAAGCATGAAACCTAGAATTCCATAATTTTGAATAATAACCAGCTACAAAAATGTAATTTAGCAATTCATGGTAGTATAAAACATGAATACCAAAGTCATGGAGAATTTTATTAAACAAAAACATTTATTTCTTTAGCGGAAGAGGCTCTAGTAAGTGAGGGTGTCATCATTGATTCATTGCACTTGTCCCTTTCCTGGGGAAAGCCACCATCATGCATGACCTTGAAGTAAAAATCCGCTCACCATAGAAAAGAACCATAAGTGGTGCTCATAAAAGGTTGTGTAAAATAACGGCAAAGACAATAGGGAAAAGTATAACCACCTTAAAAATAACAGGGGTCCCTCTAAGTGGACCCTGAGTTATTCTTCCTTCATAAAGCCTGCAAATAAACTGCCATGGATAGTATCAACAGCAAGAGCAATGATGGACCAACAATAATCATTCAGTGGATTATTAAAAGCCTATTGTCATCTTGAAAACTTAGTTCCTTTGGCAAGTGTGCGTAAATATATGGTAATGGACATACAATGCACCTGATTTTCACACTGCCTTCTCCCACATCTTGAAATCTTAAGCGCCCCATATCTTGTGATGAATATTCAAGGTCCAATCCCAATTGGGGTCCTGAGTAACTGCAATACAACTTTTATCTATCAAGTATCAGATAAATCAACTTAAGACCAAACTCCCTAACAAATGATGAGCAAAAGATCAAACAAAGACTCACATTGTAACCACTTACCCGACTCAACAGACAAATGAACACCAACCTCCATAACTTCACAAAAATAAACTCTCGTAGAGACTTGACCAGGATCATTGCAAATAAATAAACATTTCAAATTCTGAAATGTTCATCTTCTCGTTGGAGATTTACCATGCCAACCTTGACACTCCTTTGAAAAAAATGATCCTAACTCCTCAACAAAATTGAAAAGAACAATCCTCAACAAATTTTATCAGCATGAGATGGTTCCTTTGCGAGGAATGGGAACTGTAATGGGAAAGTGATAAATGCCCTAGATTGTGGTACGTCTGGGCAAAGCTTTTATTGACTGCTGTAAAACAAATTTCTTTAGATTAATGCTACAAACATTTGTAGGAGCATTTTGTTATAACTCAGAGTATCCAGACCAGCTTATACGCACCTCGATTAATTCTTAGGGACTAATCCCACAGTCCGCTAGCCAAGCCTAATTAAAACCACGGCAAAATCCCAGTTAAACCATTTCATTTCTGAAATTTTGTCTTGCCAAAACACCATTACCCCTAGATTTTAAATGATAGTACTAAAATTTTTTAGTTTAAAAAACTACGAGGATCGCTTTTGATTGCTGATTTGAGTATCATATTTTCACAATGTTTATTCTGGAAAAAAAAAAAAAAAAAGCTTTCCAAATTCCAAGGTAAAAATTGAGGTGAAATTAAGACGACAAGAGTAGGCTGGAGCGAAATCGAACACCTGGTGATGTTCATGAAGCCGTAGCTACCAACAAGCCTTCCGACTTCAAAAGACTCCGGATTCGTAATCAGACTCGCTTTACAAAATCGAAACCTCCGACTCGTCCTCGTCGCCGCCGCCGCCTTCTCAATATTCAAATTGAAGCGTCCAAAGAAGTTCAAGGATTTGTCGCGTGAAGAGAGAGAAAGCGCGCCAGACGCAGCGAAGCACTCAGGTACAGTTACCATCATCGTCTCTCTCTCAGTAGATGCAATGGCGCGAAGGGAGGATAAAGTACGAAGGGATATAGTTTGTCGGGTAAGCAAGGTCTCATTCCCCCGTAAAATTATAGCTACAACATTTTTAGCATGCACTAAGTGGGTGTTCCACTAACTAGTTTTTTTCCAAAAATTAGTTTTTTTCAAAAATCAAGACAAGTCATCCTCTCACAATACATCACATAACACAAAAATCAAGGCAGTTTTAAAACAAAACTACCTTAGTGGAACACCCCCTAAATGTCATCCGCTTCCGGGTGATTCATTTCGCAGTTTTACATAAATGATCAAAGCTACTCAACATTTTTAAAACATTTTTATTAGGACAACTATGCAAAAATTAGCTCATTTTAACATCGGTAAGGACTCGATCGATTCTACGTCCAATTTACTCTTTTGTATGGAATTCCGAAATAAGTACCAGAGAAGTGGTATACATCAAATGCCCACGAAAATATTGTACCTCTAGCATGACTCGTCTGATCCCACGAGATTTGATTTCGTCCATACGCACAATTTCGAAAACATTTCTCAAAACCCACCACTTAGCGATACACATAATCTATTTTGTAGCTTTAAATGTGTAAATCATTCATCCAAAAAATCAAATTGATCACATATTGTTAAGTGGATGATTCGGGCCCTTTTATTAACAAGTAAAACTTCAACAATCCATTTCTCTCAAGAAAAAAATGTAAATTTTCAATACTGCTATCTATGTATACTGAATTTTATTTTTTGTATGAATGAGGTGTATGTCGAGACCTACAAAATAAACAATTTAGATTGTTAAAATATGTTATGAAACTCACTCTATTAAGTGGCATGTTTGAGGTGTGTAAGTAAAGTTACCCATTGAACACTCGCTAGATAAATTAATCAGATATTAACAATTTCCATAAATGGGGAAATTCCTTCATTGAGATAATTTAATGTATAATTTCGGCAACAATTAGATAAAAAAAATACATATATTTCGATCATTAAAGCTATTGATATCTATAAAGTTACTATTATTGTATACATTACACCAAATAAGGAGTTTTATTGTGGACAACACACTCTAGGGGCCCCATAAATGGGAAGTTCCACTGAATGCTACAAATCCTTTTCATGAAGCTTGGAGGTCATAAGGTCGCCTAAATTCGATTGATTACTAAAGGAGCCAAGCTTGTTAAGGCGCGACTCAGAGCTCGAGTTCAAACTTGCGAAAAGCTTTATATACGTACGCGAGCACTTCATAACTTTGCTCGGCCCATTAATATCGGGTTCTACAAATTTTGGTAAAACAGTAAGGACAGTTCTGAAATTTTTGAACAGGAGAAGGTTGCAAACAGCAAAAGTGAGAAGCAATACGCGTTGAAGTTCAATCAAACTGCTGCGACTCTTCTCGGGTGCTCCTATGGATATGGTTATACAACATTTGAAGGATTACCATGAAGCGTGAGATATCGATTTCTCAACACCCGATTCACCTCCTGCATTGCTCCCGCTAAGGGCCCGTTTGCCAACCATTGGCTTACCAGATTCTTCTACTTATTAGACAAATAAACAGAATTGTGATCAATAACCAAATAAGTAATGGTTACCAAACTTGCCCTAAGACACCCAAGATGAAAGAAGAGTAAAAAGAGTACAACGTTAACATGTATTCAAACCATTTTGCAATCAAGTAAAGAATTCCATATTCGTTGAATTCGCATCCATTGCGAATATGGCAAAGAGACGGTTTACATTATCTGCGGTAACAAAGCCTCGTAGTAAGAGGTGGTCTGTCCCACGGTTGAAAAAGACTGTACATTGTCGATCAACTTCACATGTATTTAGTAGGAGAGGAATAACCTCGGACGAGATGTGACCTACTCCAGTCAGGCGGCATTTTGGTAGTAGCCTCCCCAAACAAATTGATGGAGGGGAATTTTGGGATGGACTTTCAATTTTCGGACCAATATTCCTGGTCACGCCACCACAACTATGATCACGATAATGAGAATGATCCCAAAGATCAGTAACAGTAGACAGGTCTGCATGAAAAAAGGATCAAAATGCCAAAAAATGTCAGCAGTAGCAAGATCTGAATGACGAAGGCAGCAAATAGCATTGAAGTGAATCGGCTGATATGTCGAAATGATTAGCAATCGCAGAACCACAGTTAGTTGTACACGTAATTTCAAAGAATTTACGGAAGATCAAGGACAACATAGGCATATTGAATTTTTTTACCAAAGATGAATTAGATCGTTGGATCCGGGATGCTTTTGCCAATTGGGAAGTAGCTTGTGCAGTTCCAGAATGAGATCTCTCAATGTTCGAACTAATGTCATCTGAATGAAGAGAAGTTGGGGGTTATTGTATATAAATGGAGAAAACTCATCAAGATAAACAAGATGAGGAACTTTACAATACAAAAAGGAATGAACAAAACATTGAACTCTAACCAATCATAACTCCTTGCTCCTGAACCAGCACTGCCAGATCCTTAAAAATATCATTCACCTCACCAATCTGCTGCTGAATTTCTAATATCCCTTGATCTCTTTCTTCGATAACGGCTTCATTGAAAACAACCTCATTCTCCAACATGATAACCTCTTGTCTGCAGTAGACGATTGTTTCAGGGATGAATACATGCAAATTCGAAAAGCCCCATATTAAGTTACTTGAAATTAGGAGAACTAATAATATTGCTGTAAGGTAGTCTTCCTGTTTACAGTTAGAAGAACCGAACTGGCAGTACCATACTCTATTCCGGACAGGATTATGAAAATCCAAGGGAAAGAAAAAAAAAAATTAAGATAAATAGACTTCACCCGTAATACAAAATCCACAAAGGGTGGGGCCATGCTCCATATATGGTTTCTCATTCAGATAAATGCTGCAAGAGGTTAGGAACAAAGGAACGGACCTTATTTCAAGTGTAACCGATGGGCACACAGTATTATTCAGAATGAGCATTAGAAAAATGTTAAAATCTTTTCACGTAGCCACATAAGAAAGCATGTTTAATAAATACCATCAGAATTCACTCATAAAACCATACCAGGTTGCCTTGTTACACAATCAGGAACAAGGATCAAGAGTTCAAATCCAAACAAGATGCTTGCCTTTTAGATTCCATGAGAAGAGCGAATTGTTGGCTATTCGTTGAATCCATCTCCAGTTCAGTGACATTGCGGCTGCAGCAAAAATTTGATTAAGGACATTAGGGGACACATCCAAAGTTAAATCAACCAAAATATGTGAGACACCAACCAATTACTTCCAGAAATCCAATCCAGGTTTTACCCAGTACCACAATAAAACTAACTTCAAAGGTCCTTAAACCAAAGCTGGTCCTTTTTCCCCTTTCTATTTCCCACTAATGGTTCTACCAGGTGCAAGTATTTTATTCCCAGATAGAAAGTGGTGTTCTTACTGTGCCAGGTGAGAGGAGAGCTTTGGTAAATCCTCTGCACCTCCCAAGTCCCCCAATATGCTGTTTAATTATGAACTATTAATCCACGATTGTCATCCCGAACTTTCTGTTGCAAATATGCTGGCTATGATAGTTTTCTGGTTAATTGAAACCTTCCTCAATGCTTATTTTTACGATTTCATTGCAAGTCAGATCCCAGCCAGATGAATAAAGCAAAGTTCATTGCCAATCCATCATCAGTTTTGAGGATTTACAGTTTGGAGGCTGACTAAAAATTCATGAACGTTGGACAGTGTGGGTAAATCTTATTACCCCCAACCTGCCCAAACAATTCGCTGGACATCCCGTGTACTGGCCAATTCATCTCGCTGTATGGCTAGAAAGACTAGGATCGTCGTCACAAAGTAGGAGTGTTCTGACCAAATAAAATCAAAATAGAGTATCTAGTACAGCATATTGACCAATGGCAACAAGACCCAGATTGGTGAGTATATCTTTGGCCATTAATTTTTGCCAAAAAACAGTTGATGGGTGCAAGACTGCAAGTATCATGACACTATCATCAATGTGTAAGTACCACAGACGAAGATGTCTAAATTCCTCACTATCTATGGACCAGTATAGCTAATAAACAAACAAATCTACCCAGGTGATTAATCATTACTCCATTAAGGAGTCAAGCAAAGGTACCTAGACGAAACAACTTCCTTAGGAACGGAGGGAGCATATGCTGTCTCTCTCTCAGCTGCAAGCCGTTGAGCTTTCTGAAATTCTCTAAGAACTGACTGGAAATCTTTTGCCAGCTTAGCATCGGCAATCTTCTTGCTAGCCTGAAGTTGAAACACAAGATTTAAGACCAAAGCACATAAAAATTTCCCAATTACCAAGAAAAAATTGGACAACGGGTAGGGAAAAGTTCTCACGAAAAACGACAAGAAGCGTGGACAAATGAAGTGCATTTAGCAGACGTGAAGTGGGAAGATATTAACAATCTGCATAATGAGAATGACGAACTTAGAATGCCAATTGCATAGGAACTTACGCTGACTTCAGTGTGCTGATCTGTTTCACTGGCTTGCTTAAGCTTAGCTGAGGTCTCTTTCACCAGTTGTCCAATATGTTGCCTAGTCTTATGCCTGCAAATAGTTCAATGCAATGAAAGGACTATATAATCAATTAATAAACTACAAGAAGCCCAATGAGATTATTTGCATTCCACCAGCTGATTTTTATTTTTTTGCTTTTTACATTCCACAAAGCTGATTCAGGCTTGAAAAATGGGCAGTTGTGCTTAGAATGCTAGCGGAATAAAATGCACATCTAAGAGTATCCCATGGCGATTTCTAATAACTCCGCCAATTCCTTTGTTAACTCGTTGCATGTTCTCCCCTTTCTCTCAAACAGATTAAGCGACATGCATAAGGCAATTGCTTGATCGAAGCTAATGCGATCAGGGACAGCGATTCATCCAAAGCAAATGTAACCTCAGCACATAGACCACTCTTCTTCTATTCTTTAGAAAAAGAAACAGACTACATACTTAATTGATAACTTGATGACAATGACGCTCCACCTTCCATTTCAAACACATGGAGAACTTGAATTTCTATTCATGTATTGAAAAAATAGCAAGGTCCAAAATTATTTGATTCGCCGGTTGGCACAATATTGGACGCTTTAGATTGCGGAATTTACACATATATCAAAATTTTCACACGAAACATGCATTTCTGTACAACTCCATTAAAGCAATAGAACCGTTCTTCTGTAGGAAAATCACAGTAGACTAAAACCCATAACTCAATATCTTCTTAAGATCACAAGATTCCCAATTTCATCAGTTTCTACCTTCAACTTGAGTCCAATTATGCCTACCGAGACCACTCAACTCGGATGAACTTAATGCTAATTCATTTAATTGAAAAGAAAACAACAAAATATGAAAAGGGGAAAGAAAAAAAGAAAAAAAAAAGCAAGGGATACGTACAGCTTTTGACGGAGTTCAAAAGTGTCCTTAGGTGTACCGAGGGAATTAACGAGGCGTTGGAAAGAGTTAACGGCGGTGTTGATCTGAAACACGCCTGCGGCTACGGCCTGCGACGGGTCCAGTCGCTGTTGCCGTCCATGGAAAGTCAAAGGGCGACCCGATTCGAGATCTTCGAAACTCATGCCGTCGCCAACGCCCTTTCCTTCGAACGTAAGTAGAGTTTCACTCGATAATTCGACGAATAAATGAGTGAAAAAAAGGGAATTGGAGAAGAAGAAGAAGAGGAGGAGGAGGGGGTTTGGGGGGTTTTCTTTGAAGGGAAGGTTTGGCGGAGGAAATATAGGTGGGGAAGAGAGAGAAGACGGAGTCGTTGTGGTGACGAGTGACGACGTAACGTGTACGGTGTTAAGAAAAGGGGAGGAAGGTGCAGCGGGTATCCGACATTCCGACTCCCCCACTTTCCTTATGGATTTTCTTAGCCTCATTTGAGCTAAAAACCGGTTTTTGGTTTTTTGGTTTTTCTATTTCGTCCTTATTCAAAAAAAAATTGCATTCGTTAGTTTTGCATCAAGATTTTGTGATTTCTGAATTCCTCTCGACGAGACAAATCTAACAAGTATAAATTTATTGTCAAAACTCAAATTTTTTTTAATAAAACCAAAATAGGTGGATTATTGGCCAATAATCCGCCTACTTTGGCTTTATTCAAAAAAATATTTGGTTTGACCATAAATTTATACTTGCTATATTCGTCTCGTCGAGAGGAATCCAGAACCACAAAATCTTCATGCAAAACTAACGAATGCAAAAAAAATTTGAATAAGGACAAATGAAAAAACCAAAAAATTAAAAACCGGTTTTTTACCCAAAGTGAGCACTTCTCATCGTAATAGGCGTGTAGTAAGTAATCTGAATCGTTAAAGGTTCAAATTTTAAATAAAACCCATTCGGCCCTTCCAAAACAAATCAGATCGCTGCCGCTATTCACTACACGCTTGTAGTGAGCTGCTCACTACAGGCTCCCAGTTCTGAATAGTAACAAGTTATTTTCATATTCGCCTTCACTTGTCATTGGCATCCCTAGCAGATGAGTCCTCCTAGTGAATGAGTCCACTTGACGGATGAATCCGTCCAACCGAATTAAGTTGAATGAGAGCCCTTCTACCACCCGAAGCAAGTCTAAGATGTAACACCCGGATTATCTCAAATATTTTATGCGTTTTCACGTGATATTAGCGGACTCATTTGTGTACGCGAATTATGAGTGGTTTGGAATAATTATGTGTGGCTTGGGGTAATTATGAGATTTGGGCTTAAATCTAATAGCTATGTAAGTTGGAGGGGTGAAGTGTAATTTGGGCATAAGATATTTTTCTTTTTTTTTCTTATTGGGCTGATGATTAATCAGAGAAGAGGGAGAGAGAGAGAGAGAGAGGGATGTCGGCAGAAGAAGAAGAAGAAGAAGAAGAAGAAGAAGAAGAAGAAGAAGAAGAAGAGGAGGAGGAAGAGGAAGAACGAAGAAAAATTGGGGAAAACCCAAAATTAAGGTACGAATTGAAGTTTGATTTCCGAAATTCTTGATATATGTTGCTCATATACAAGTTAATCACTGATTTTGCATCTCATAAGAGTGATTTGGGGTTTGTTTTTATGAAATTCGTGAAAGGAAGGTGAAGGGTTCACTGACTGGTTTTCTGAAAATCACATCTGCCATGGGTTTTGACGAATTTTTAAGACATGGTTCTAGAAGTTGAAATTTTACGAGATTTTTACAGTGGATACCCATGGATGTTTTCTGCTTTGTGTGAAAATTTCAGAGTTTAATTCGAAGTACAGAAAATATGAAAATTCGTGAATCAATCTGCTGTCGGGTTCGTGTTTGTGCAGACAGCACTGACATGCCTTGGGAAAACAGTTATAACTTCTAGCGTGAGTATCCGATTGGCACACCGTCTTTTGATTCTGAAACTAGACTCATATAACTTAGATTTGATGTATGGTTTATGCTCTAATTCCTTCTGGAGAATAGCAGTTTTTAATTTGAAGTTGGAGGAAAATCTGTTTTGGGAAATTTTCAGCAGGTTCTGGGTTAGTTTGATGGTTGATTAAAAATAGTTACAGAGCTTGGAAAATTCTGAATTTTTGATATGATGATTGAGTATGAGTTTGGAGGTTGTGGTACAAATTTCGTTGGAAATGGATTATTAGATTAATTCTGGAAATTCGTAGAGTGCGGCACTATTGGGTCGTAGTATGCATTTTCATGCATTTAACTTGCATTTGGGCATGAATTTTTTGTAGGGAGCTTATGGGTGATATATAATTGTTATTATAGGTGATGTTATTATAAGGATGGTTGTGGTTACGCCTTCGGTGCACAGAGGTTGAGTGTTTGGCAGAGTTGGTCCTGTTGTGACAGGTGAGGATGTACAGCTTCTATAATAAATAAGAAATGTTTTGTTTTTTGAAATTTGTCGTGTGATTATTACTGTTTCCTGAAAGCTCCTTTGATGATTATTTTTGAGTATATGATGGCAACGTTTTTGGTTGGATGGATCAAATGATTTTTGGTGTGTGGAAGGAAAATGTTTTATGCCTCTTGTGCCAATGTTTGCAAGCTTGGTTGCTGCTTGCTTTATGTTGTGCAAGCTTGGTTGCTGCTTGCTTTATGTTGTGCAAGCTTGGTTGCTGCTTGCTATTTGTGGTTGTGCAAGCTTGGTTGCTGCTTGCGTTATGTGGGGCAAGCTTGGTTGCTGCTTGCCGGTAAGCTTTGCTTACCTTCTCGGTTGCACCTACCATTGGTGATAAAGAATGGCCCTCGCCACCGCCACTATATGTGAGCCTGTGAGCGAGGTAACGGTACCGTCATAACTCCCGGTCGTGAGGTTGGCGACTCGTTGGCACATTTGGTAAAATTAGTTGTTATTACTTATTGCTGTGAGAGAGAATGTTGCTAATTTTGAAATCCTTTAAAAATGTGTTTGAGATGGGCCGATGGGCCGTATTTTGAGATGGGCCGGTGGGCCATGTTTTAAGTTGGGCCGGAGGGCCGTGTTTTTTTTTGGATAAGCCGGTGGGCTATTTTTCGAAATAAATGTGATGGCTGTGTTTTGAGATAAATTGTGCAGGCTGAGAAAGTTTGTTGAGAATTTTGAGAAAAACTCTTATTGTTGGAGATTTATTGTTCTTATAAAATAAAAGGTGTTGGTGTGATATTTAAACTTTGATTCATTCAAGGAGCTTGGACATTTCTTTTTATTATGTTGCTAACGTACATTCTCCTGTAACCTTTTTGGTTGCAGATTCTTAGTTGAGCTAGACGTCGGTCCACTACAGTGCCAGGGTGCCAGTCAGGTGTTCATAGAGGTTGAGTTTTATAATTCTGTCAGTTAGAGGGTGTTGTAGAATGACTATATAATGTGAGGTTGGTGTGGTTCGGTACAAGTCTAATATGGTTGACTGTACAATTGATGTGGAGGTGTGAACACCTGTTTATTTTTATTGGTTCTGCTGCGAGCTGTAGTCTAATTTTGAGTATTATTTTTTGTGAGAAGCCGGAAAGGCGTACAGGTGGTGACAGGTGTCCTGTCACTTTGTGCAAGTTTTATTTTGCCAGAGTGGGGTGTGACATAAGATCTGCCTACCACTTTAGCAAAAATCCCAAAAATGTTGATTGATTCATCTCTTGCAAGCGGTGAAGTGCCTCTCGTACATTCTCTTCAATAAATGCAGCAGAAGTAAATACGCTCCTTGTGCAAATTGTGGGTTCCTGTGTCTTATACCTAATGTGACGGAATCTCTTCTATTCTCTTCACTCACACTTAACACTTACGATGAGTCTAACGAGGCTCAGGTGTGGAGCCTTCCATTGTGGACCGAGACTACGTAAAGGTAGAACACCATAGAAACTTCGCTGACTTTATCATAAACATTGATTTCGCTACCCAAAAAAAGAACCCGGAATAGCGGGAATCAGTGCGTGTTCCATTGATAACGGCGATATCATAGTTGTAATATCCATTTTTAATGGATTTTCTCTCTATTCCAACAATAATCCAAGTCGTTGATTAATCTTGAAATAAATTTAAAATTTCTTTTCAGAATTCAAGATCCTAAATTATGAATGAGAAATTGGAATATTGAATCAACCATTTTGCACATATCTACCTGAGTTGATTTTTCAAGGCTTTTAAAAAATTTCATTTTCAAATTAATGAACGATTTTGAATATTCGTGTGGGGATCAAAAGTGGGCCTCGCAAGCGGTTGTGCATTTTTTGTTCCCCAAACCGTCGGTACCCTTAGCATTATTGCTTTTTGCTTGCTTGTTATAAAAAATACCAAATAGATATACTATAGATGAAAAATACCATCTATAGTGATTTTATTTTTTGCTTTTGATCATAATTTTTTATTTTTAGGCTTCTATTGTCGAGAAAGATAATTAATCCAAAACACATAATGTGAATGTACCTAAAATTCAATATGGATGAACAAAAATATCGACAGCAAAGTACCACAAAATTTTAGTCGCGTGAATTTTTATTATAGAGAAACTATACAGTTTGTAAAAAAAAATTCAAATAATACAATAGAAATGCTTGTAAATTCAGATGAATAAAAATCTAGTATAAGAACATAAAAAGAAAAATATAAAGACCACTATGTTTACGGGAATAGGGGGATCATACTGCAGTCCCCAAAGGGACAGCATGCATGCAATCCTCATCCGAGTCATCCGTGCTCAGCGATTAACATCCCAAATTTGTTTGGACTCAAATAGATTCGCACCGTTGTTTGCCGAGCTGATCTGCGCTGTTAATCGCCGAACACGAACGGCTCGGATGGGGATTGCATGCATGGTGGGGACAGCATGACCCCCATGTTTACGTACCTTTGTATCGAAATACTAAAATGCCAACAATCTAAAAAAACCAGAAAACCATAATGTTGAAATTCATCAATGGCAGAATTTCGAGTAATTGGGATTGGAATATTGTCGGTTATGATTGTAATTAAAAACCATGCTCTTAGAATTACAAATTGTCTTCAAATATTTTAAGTGGGAAAATTTCAAGCATTCCTAATTTTATTACCCCATAAATCATAATCTTAATTTCTAAGGGGTAGTAGAAAGATTATATTAATTATTTTCTCCTTCAAATTTAACGCTAGCATTTAGGAATCTACTCGGTTTTTGACGTCACAATCACATTCCTTTAGATACATGACATCCAGACACATTCTCAGTTTTAGAAAATGTTAATTCAATTATGGTTTAATTATAGTCGACCTGATTACTTATTGTTTTACAAAAATAAAACATGTTCATGTACACAATGTGCACTATACACTAAAGTTGTGTCAATGATCGTTTGACGCACGTTAGTGGTTCAACATAAGAGAGCTCGAGTGTATTGACTATTATATATAGTCAAACTTGTTTCTAGATACATAGAAATAAATTCGTTTAGTCAACATTCTTAATGGGAAAAATGGGTATTGAAAATTGATTTAGTAATCCATAATCCAGATTATTGGATTATTCGTTTTGTCTTTATTCAATTTTTTTTTGTATTTGTTAGTTTTGCGTCAAGATTTTCTGGTTTCTGGATTTATCTCGACGAGACGAATCTAACAAGTATAAAATTATGGTCAAAACTCAAATTTTTTTGAATAAAGCCAAAATTAATCCAATAATCCAAGTATTTTCGGCTTTATTAAAAAAAAAATCACTTTTTGGTTTTTTTTTGGCTAAATCAGCCCTATTGAGTTGTTTTATTTGACAATGGCAAAATTGATACCGTATTAATAGCGCAAATAAAGAGTTACACAAAATACTAGGGTAGTCTAGTGTGATTTCAAAGAGTAGAGGGGCGGCAATGTGAACTTTACCCATTCAACAAAGTCCCACGTCAACATATACCGCGTGTCCCCTACTCCACGCGCGCTTTAAACCGCCCTCAATCTCCGTCGTCCTCCTCCGTCTCCCAAGCTTTGATATTTCCTCCCAGCCAAATCACACACTCTCTCTCTCTCTCTCTCTCTCTCAGTATCATCCTCGCCGCCGATACAATTGATCTCTGGTTCACTCGTAAACTGCTCCGATGTCGGTTAGTACTTCCAGTTCTGCTTATCTTGTAGTCTACTTGTCGATTTTAACTTCCTCCAATATTTTTCATCAAATCAAATCATAAGCATATTAGTACCTAATAGTTCTACTTGTGTAGTTAAATTAGTAGCGGTTAGTACTGAATTGCGCTCGATGTATGCAAACGCGATGGTTACATATTTCTTGTTAATCTTGCAGATCCGTTTGATTCCTCAATTTACAGCACAGTTTTGTTTGTCAATTCGAATATTGGAAAGTCTGATTGGTACCCCAGAGTATTCATTGTCTGCTTGTTGCTGTTTTTGTTGTGGTTTTGTCAAAAATCAAGGCAATTCTAAACGAAATGATTTAGTCTAGTTTATTATTTGCTTAAAGAAAAAGTAATTAGGTAATTTTCTCATCTGCTTGTTAGAGTTTTGAGTGGGTTTGTATTTTGGATTTCTAAATTGGCACACGTTTTTTAGTTTTTCCAAGTAACAAGAAAGTTGTTGATCAAATTTCACTCGCTATGTTTGGTTGAGAGTTTTGAGAAGAATATTTTGGAAAATATTTTTGAGATGGTGTTTGGATGAGTTTTTGAAAAAAGTAATAATTAGAGAGAAGTGTAATAATTGGAGAGAGATAGAGAGAGAAATGAAAATAATGATTGGATAGAGAGCTATAAGTAGAGAGAGAAATATGATTGTTGATTGGAAAGATGAGATATGGAGAAAGAATCTTTTTGAAAATTTTTTTGGAAATGTGAAGTGAACAAAGTGAATGTTTTTCTAGCAGATAAAGTCGTAATATTTCAGTGTAATACGTGTTAAAATACTTAGCTAGAAAGCTTAAAAAATTGTTGATAGGTGTGTATCTTTTGATAAATATGTGAAATCTCCCAGGCCCATGGTTGGGACATTTCTCTGCTGCAATTGAATTCCGCTTTGAGCCTGGGGACCTCCCCTCCCGTTTGATATTTATGCTGCGATGTTCTTACTTCATGCCAAAAGAAAATACTATTTAAGTAGTTTCAGTTGATACTAAAGCCAGCACAGTTTATTCATATCCATGCCTATCTATGTGGTTCTACTGGTTACTGGCAGATAGGTCATTTTCATATTAACCTCTTGCAAGTGTTAGGAACTTAGCACGACCGTTCCTTCAAACAGTTTAGGTGAAGTATTTTTGTGTGTTTTTGTCTATGGAAGTATTTTTTTGTTGCTTGTGTTTGTAAAATCTCGGTTTATGGTATGCAAACAGCGATTGATCAGTGCACCTTTTTTTTTTTTCTCTCTTACTACTTCCTGGATTGTCCTAAATTAGGCATTAGTCTTGTTTAACAGCCTTGGAATGTTTTTCGGCATTCCCAAAAGAATTCCGTGAATGCCCTTGCTTGTTTGCAGATTGTAGTTGGTGCTAGGCCCATGCATGTGACATAACAAGGGGGACTCTGTCTCCATGTACTTTACTCTCAAATATGAGCTTTTCTTCTGGTGCTACCTTTTCCAACCCTGCTAAAATAAAACAAAAAATAAGATTCTCCTTATGTTGCTTCCTCCATTATCATGTATCAGAGGATTCAAGTTCCAGTAGGTGTATTGGGATCTGGAAATACATCCACATCTTTTATCCAGGTTTACTAGATCAGTTGAACTCGATTATGACTTTCTTACTTGGCACAGGAGGGTTGGCGTTTAGTCCTGTGAAAACTCAAGTTTTTTGTTTGAGTGTTTCCTACTCACATTCATGGAATAAATGACTTGTGTAACGCAAACTTTTTGTTAGGAATAGACTAGCGTTGTGCCCGTTCGACGCACGGGAGAGTAGGAAAAAAATTCACGGTGAGGTTCTTTTTGGTTCCCCATGCATCGAGTGGGCACATTTCCAGTAAGGGAAGAAGTAAATGCGTAAGTAGTTTGGAGATGGAAACCAACCTTCATTGGTATGCTCTCCGTAAGCGAATTCTTATAACAATCGGAGGCGAACTTGGTACTCAAATCTGTGATCAAATTCTCGCCGAAATTGGTCTTTAAAAATCTGTGAACGAATTCTCGTAACTAACGGAGACTCCCTACTAAAATATTTGTAGAGGGATCCTGGAACCATCAATGGGAGAAGAATATAAGAATTGCAGTGGTATGTGAAATTAGTATTACATAGTGTGTGGGTAAACTTGGAGTTGACTGGGTCTTTTTTTCTCTTATTGCTCTCAAATGGGCAACGTGGGGGAGCTGGGGAGGGGGAGACGCAGGAGTGGTTTTCTTTATTTGCTTTCAGTGTAACGGATTCCGGCGTATGAGTGGGATACCTGTAGGTTTGGTGCAAAAATTTGAATAAAGAAAACCTTGAAATTCTAGAAATTAAGGGATGGAGTTTTGGAGGCTTTTTAGCTCTCACTACATTTGCATATAGTATAGATAGATGCTATCCCTACGCCTTTTATATTATGCTTATCTGCAGCATGTCGAAACTTCTATAAAAGTTCAGCGCAGCATGAGTTTTGTTGGGGTGATTGTTGAGTTCGAGTAATAATGTGAAACAAGAATTCATGAGGTCTTTAAAATTATCAATAGTCCGTTCTCGTAGGATTGTAGGTGCACCTTGTCAATATGGGAACTCTTATGTACCCTTTTTTGTGTTCAATTATTCATTTAGTTGTTCGTTCATATCGGTCTGGAATGATGTTTTACTTTGAGGAACTTTATCAAGTTTTTGGTGCCACAGCCGTTTTGCCATTGTGTCGGTCATTGACAGGAATGTAAGCATCAACGAGACTTTGCAGATTATTGTTGAATTAGGACCTTTGAGCTCTTATGTTCAATGTATTCAGTTTCTTTTAGTCGTATTCATGTCAAATACGAGATATGCTTGTCTCAGAACTACAAGGGACTCTGCAGTCACACATATAAAACTTGTTGAAATATTCGATTCTTTTATCATCCCACAATCTGGTTTTGTCATTACAGATCCGAACTGTGAAAGTCAGCAATCTCTCCTTAGGTGCAACTGAGCAGGATATAAAGGAGTTCTTTTCCTTTTCTGGTGAAATTGAATATGTCGAAATGCATAGGTTAGTTTTTTGAGTAATTTTAATTTTTGTTTGCCTTGTGAATTACCAAGTATTCAGACATCAAGGTTCTCACTTTTAATTAATTATCTGTTGTCATTTTTTCCAACTTGGAAACTTTTTTCAGTGAGAATGAGCGTTCTCAGACGGCACATGTTACCTTCAAGGATCCTCAGGGTGCAGAGACTGCGGTTCTTCTTTCGGTACATTCACTCAAGTTTTTTCCCCCTGGATTTTGGTGTTGGTTTACTGATATGACATTGTATAAAGACATATGGTCTATCTGTCAATGACATGACCAAAGTACTTATCAATGACTGTCTGGTTCATTCCATCGGTTATCCTTCGGGTAGCCAGTCTTTAGCTTGGTTTGCGCATGAAGACATTGTGAAACGACATTTACCTTGTTTCTCTACGAGTTTCAACTGCTGCGATGTACAGAACACAAGAATTCTTGATTCAAGTTCGAGTATGCCTTTGAGGAAACTAAAATCTTGACATTCTTTTCGGATTGTTTTTTGGACTTTATGCACTTCTATATTGGGAATACCTTTGGATATTCGTATCTTAACTCATATTCCAAATCTGAATCGGAAACTCAGCTCCTGTTGACCAAGTTATTACTTTTAAGTTCAGTTTTCATAGCCCACAGGCCTTCCTTGTATCATCTCGGAATTGATTGGGGCATTGCACACACAGAAATCTCACTTCTCTCATACCTCCAGATAATTCTGAGGTCAACACTTGCCTCCTAGGCTAGGAGTCCTAGCATTTGGGGAGGCCAACACTTTCTTCAACAGAGTCCTGTAATTATTTTGATTATTATGCACTTCTGAAAATGGCTAGAATTATTACACTGATCATGTTTTCTAGCTGTGCTTCAGAGGACGAAGCTGTCTCCTTGTTGCTTTGTTTTGAAGGACTTCTTTTTTACCCTTTGTATCTACCATCCTTATCCATTTCCTTTCTTGAATAGTTAACCCGTTTGTCTGTTATCCAGGGAGCGACAATAGTTGATCAGTCTGTTGGCATAACTCTTGAACCGGATTACAAGTTGCCACCTTCTGCTTCAGCAACACCTATTGTATGGTCTAATCCCATAAGGTTTTCAGTTTTACCTTCTAAAAATCACAAACTTTCTGAGCTGACCAAATTGTTCGATCTATCCAGGCAACAGAGAACATAAATCCTGGCACTTCTGGATCCGCTATTCAAAAGGCAGAGGATGTCGTCACCGGCATGTTGGCGAAGGGCTTCATATTAGGCAAAGACACACTCAACAAAGCCAAGACTTTCGACGAGAAACACCAGTTCACTTCCACCGCATCTGCCAAAGTCGCTTCTCTGGACCAGAAAATTGGTCTCAGTGAGAAGATCAGCATGGGGACCACATTGGTGAATGATAAGGTGAGGGAAGTGGACGAGAAGTTCCAGGTTTCCGAAAAGACCAAGTCTGCTTTAGCGGCTGCAGAGCAGACGGTTAGCACCGCTGGGTCTGCCATCATGAAGAACCGTTATGTATTGACCGGGGCTTCTTGGGTCACCGGGGCTTTCAGTAGGGTTGCCAAGGCGGCGGAGGAAGTGGGACAGAAGACGAAGGAGAAAGTGGCCGAGGAAGAACAGGGGAGATATTCGGCACAGGGTTATTCTCAGGTTCATGATTCGTGAATGATAAAGATTTGGCAATCTCGTGTGGATATACATGTGAAGGTAGTTTGGATCTTGGAGTTCTATGGATTTCCATTTATGCTTCCGTGAAGATATCAAGTAAAGATGAATAAGGTTGTGTCATGTATTGTTGGGGGATGTTTGCACAGATGGAACTTAATTCTTTGTTTGGATACTACATAATCTCTCTCTCTCTCTCTCTCTCTCTCTCTCTAACATGGTGAAGGGAAAAGGGTTCTTAAGGTCTTGTTTGGCTCATCGTTTTAAATCAAGCAACAAGAAAGCAGTGTAGCCAAATGAATTATGATTGTTGGTTATTTATAGGAGCAATGCTAATGCTATGAACACAAACTTAAAAAATACAAGAAATAATTGTCTCCGGAACCGTCAGATGCACTTTGGTCTACATGCATCGAACGGTTCTAGATACTATGGTATCCGGACTAGTATTCCAAAGTTGTTTGCGTAGACTTTTTGTATGTGTAAAATAAACCATGAAAGTAAGAGAGACTAGTCCCTTGATATACAACTGAATTGCCTACAAAATTGGACTCCTCTTTTTTCAATCCATCTGACCTTAAACAACTACCATAGAAATTACAAATGACAAGCAAATCAAGACCCCAACTAAAATCTATGACCAACAAATTCTAGTGTGATTTGGCCCAAAGAATTCTACAGAGAGAAGGAAAGATCTAGGGGTGTATTAACGGAAAAGAGCGAAGATCTGCTTGTTCCGAGGGTCACAGAATTAGTGATCGTAATCGATTCATTTAGTGATTGTAATTGATTTTCTGTAAATAGCTTACCTAAGAATAGGTGGGCTGTTGTTAGTATAAAAAGCCATCTTTCTCTTTTGTATACTAATATATCCTCATTATCAATAAAACAAAGTTTTGCCAATAGCATAAATCCAAAGTCCTTTAGCTATTTATGCTAGAGGCAATTAGAGCAATAACTTGAAAACTAGCAGTACAATGGGTCGCAGTTTGCTTCAGTTTCTCATCATAGTGTTTTTCTTTGTTTCTGGTACCTTGTCATTTGGTTTTTCCCCAAAATCTCAAGTGCGTATAATCAGCGGCGTCCCCAACAATCCACAACCATTACTGGTTCATTGCCAATCTGAAGATGATGATATAGGAACGTATGTGCTCCCAATTGGTGAGGAAATCGATTGGCATTTTAAACTCAATGTCTTCGGAACAACTCTTTTCCACTGCCGCTTCCATTGGGACTCCAAGGACAAAACTATTGATGTATTCCATCAGCCTAATATCTTCCGTTACTACAAGACAAACAATTGGTTAGTGAAACCTGATGGTTTCTATTTCAGTACCAACACAAACTGGGAGAAAAAATATGATTGGAACTAACTTCAGGGGCGGACTCTGGGAGTGCAAGGTGGGTGTTTGGTCCCTGCATTCCCCCCAATTTTCTTCCTATTACAAAAGAGTGGTCCCTGCAAATCAGGCCAAATTGGTAATTTTGCGTTCGCCACTGAGTCAACATCGATCTGGTTTTGTAACATTATCATAATCTGGTTGATGCTCCTGTAAATAAAGAAATTTGAATCAAATAACAAGAGACTTTTCTTGACCGTATATTGATCTCAATGTTACATTGTTTTTTATATCCATCTTACGTTGTTTTTTACCAATTTTCTAGGCAAACCATGTATCTGATTACACCTCGATAAATTATTTATTGCTGGTCGATGGTCATAAATAAGAATAGCAAACATGAATTTGCGCTAGCTTAAACATTGTTGCAATCTTATTGTGCATATCCAAAATTCCACAAACTGACTTATTGGCAATGGTTATAAATGTGCACTTAAACATTGTTGCAATGTTTTTTTACGCTAGAATGTGCACTTAACTTGAGAGTCTGAGGATTTTTACGCTAGAATAGATAGCAAAGATGGAAAAAAGAATATTTATAAACTCGCCAAGGTAAGGGAAAGGAAAGTTAGACACTTCTCTCAAATTGAGTGCATAAAAGGTATTGATTCTGTGGTGCTGGTGAAATATGAGGAGATCAAGGATAGATGAAAGACGTATTTTAAGGAGTTGTTAAACGAGAAACATGTAGAAGGCTTTGGCGAGGAGGAAGTTGGCGGATCTAGCGAGAACAAAGAATACGATTTCTATCATAGAATACAAAAGTCCAAGGTGACCAAGGCTTTGAAGAGGATGAGACTGGGTAAGGCCTTAGTACCAGATGGTATTCGTATTGAACTGTAGAAGAGTCTAGGTGAAGTGGGGGGTATCTTGGTTAACAAAGTTGTTCAACAAGAATATTATGACTCGAAAGATGGTCAACGAGTAAAGAAGGAGCACTTTAGTACCAATATAAGAATAAAGGGGATATCCCAAGTTGCAACAACAATAGAGGCATTAAGTTGATGAGCCATACGATGAAGTTGGGGGAAAGAGTTATTGAGAATCGCTTAGGGATGGTGACTAAGGTGTCAAAGAAACTGTTTGGATTTATGCTTGGGAGATCGACCATGGAAGCAACGTACCTATTGAGGAGATTGGTAGAAAAATAAGGGGAAAAAAAAGGGGACCTCCATTGTAGTTTTCATAGACTTAGAAAAGGTTTATGATAGGGTACAAAAGGATATTATATGGTGGGTTTTGGAGAGGAAGGGAGTGCAAAAGGGTATATCGAGGTGATTAGATACATATATGAAAAAACCATCCCTACCATCAGATTACCTGCAGGTAAAACGAGTGAATTTTCAATCACAGTAGGCTTGCACCAAGGATCTATGATAAACGGATCCGTGATTTTCGCCAGAGTACCCATGTCGACACTACATGACACGACACGGGTGCGGGATATGTGTCGAGTGCGGCTACTTTAAATCAAACACTCCTAGTTTCACAGATCTGATTTTACAAAAAAAGAAGAGAGGAGGAGGAGGAGAAGATTCGAATGTATCTTTCATGAAGAATAGAGGCAGAATTGAAGAAGTAGATCAGAGATTGGAGATTGGCTAACTTGTAGTCACCGACACAGAGAGGAAGACAATGACTGGTTATAATTTCGTCTTTGTTTTTTTCCTTTTTCTAAGCTAGGGATCTTGATGCTTCAATTAGGCCTATTCACTAATATATCGGGCCAACATATGTTATTGCCTCATTGGGCCTATTTACCCATTTAAGCTTTAACATTGGGCAACATATTATATTGGACTGGGCTAAGTTACAAATTTTGGGAATGAAAATGGGCTGAAGTTATCCTTTGATGACAAAATAAAGAATAAATGTATTTTTCATACATCAATTATCTATTTTTTTACAAATAAAATTATAGAAATATAAAAAATAAATTATAAATATAAATATTTTTTTAAACGTATCTCCGCACCCGTGTCTAAATCTAGATCCATATCCACGTATCCCTAATTCTTTAACTTTAGGTATCCGACACCCGATACTCACACTTGTATCCATGTAACAGCCAAGGATCAGCCTTGATTCTTGAGTTTGTACCTATTTGCCTTAGTTATGGATGAATTGACCACACAGAGGATACCCCATAGTGTATATTTTTTGCAAATAATATTGTCCTCGTAGATGAAACTGCTAGAGGTTTTAATACTAAATTAGAAATTTGGAGAGAAGCATTAGAATCAAAAGGCTTTAGGATAAGTAGGAGTAAAACTAAGTTTATGGAGTGTAAGTTACGCCATGGAAAATGGAACACAAAATAAAATGGAAAGATCATACAAACAGCAGGCTTCCGCATCTCTCATATCAATGTGAGACAAACTAATAGTGAAAGTATCAACCAGTGTAGATGTTTGCAAAATAAACGAAAAAGGCTGGGGTTCCTGCAACGCTAAGTTTCCTTCATTTCGAAACCAAGGTCACCGGTATCCACAATGACCAAACTTATGAACTTACTCTTCCTTGTTGGGTCATAAATCAGAAAATTAAAGAACACAAATTTCTGTTCTGTCCATCACTTCCAGTTACCAACAACTTACCATCAAACACAAGGGAAAACAAACTGAGCAATTGATTTAAAGCAGAATAACAAGTAGGTTGAGAGATTATAAACCCTAGAACCACAGACGGGCAATTAACCAACAATAAGTCGCAAAAAAGGGAAAAAGAACAATACCCAGAAATGCTAAAGAGTACAGAACAATTGCGAGGAAGTAAAGACAGTACTTCATCTAATTGATGATTGAAACATGCAGAGAAAAGAAACAAATGAATGGTGTCCAGAGGATCCGTTTGATAAAATCTTCACCAAGAACAACAGGGAAAAAGAAAGTGCAATTGAAATGAATGAATGGGAAAATCAATTGGAGATTTTGTATAATGTGTTGGATTTGTAACGGGTGGAGGGTTTTTGGAATTTTTAAGGGGTGGAAAAATCCACGACTGTGTTGGATCCCGAATTCTTTTTTTCTTTTCTGATCCGAAAGAAATAAGATCCGGAATTCATTTCAACAAAATCACTTTCCCCTCCCTTTTCTTTTTCTCTCTCTCTCTCTCTTTCATTTCGGTATGTTGATATGTTCTGCATTTTGGTACCGTTTACCGTCTATGATCCCCGGTGGGTGACTAGTGAGTTAATCCATCCCCCAATTCGAACCGTCCGCTAATCTACCCAATATATGTTACAAATGAATGCGAATTCTAATATTCTACTTTGATGGGTTCAGTTTGGTTCGATCCGATCCACCCACTCCGTCCAATAACCCTCCTCCACTCCTCTTATACATCTGATCTGCCCAATCTGCAACCGCACTGAACCGACCCAACCGTACCTTGCTTATGAATGGGTGCGGATGGAGAATATAACGATCCACTGGTCTTGGGAACTGACCTATTCTTTTTAAAAAAGAGATCTCCACTTGCGGTGCACTGTTTTTTTCTTTTAGAAATCTAACTAAAACAAAACAAACGGAAAAAACGTTGAGGACCTTTGAGTCCGTTGTAATCTTTTTGTTTAGTAATGGAATGATCTTTCTAGGTTCAAAAAGAAATCTAACTAATTGAAATTCTCTGAATATAATTAAAAAAATTATTTATACGCTCAACTTCTTCAATTATATACTCCTTTTGTCATTATCTTTTTTGAACTCTGTTTTTTTTTTTTAAAAAAAAGAAGACCCATAAAACACTCACACTGAACCATTATTGACTAGGTGAAATTTGTGGCCCGTTAAATACTACACGCACACAAACTCATAGCTGCCCCCTTTTTACTTGAAAAATATACCGGCGCGCACCTTGCTGCTTATTACTACTTATAAATCCAGCTCAATAAGCAAAGCAGTATAGCCAAATGAATTATGATTGTTGGTTATTTATAGGAGCAATGCTAACGCTATGAACACAACTTAAAAAATACAAGAAATATTTTCTCGGGAATCGTCAGATGCACTTTTGTCTACATGCATCGAACGGTTCTGGATACTATTGTATCCGGACTAGTATTCCAAAGTTGTGTGCGTAGACTTTCGGTAAGTGTAAAATAAACCATGAAAGTAAGAGAGACTAGTCCCTTGATATACAACTGAATTGCCTACAAAATTGGACTCCTCTTTTTCCAATCCATCTGACCTTAAACAACTACCATAGAAATTACAAATGACAAGCAAATCAAGACTCCAACTAAAATCTATGACCAACAAATTCTAGTGTGATTTGGCCCAAAGAATTCTAGAGAGAGAAGGAAAGATCTAGGGGTGTATTAACGGAAAAGAGCGAAGATCTGCTTGTTTCGAGGGTCACAGAATTAGTGATCGTAATCGATTCATTTAGCGATTGTAATTGATTTTCTGTAAATAGCTTACCTAAGAATAGGTGGGCTGTTGTTAGTATAAAAAGCCATCTTTCTCTTTTGTATCCTAATATATCCTCATTATCAATAAAACAAAGTTTTGCCAATAGCATAAATCCGAAGTCCTTTAGCTATTTATGCTAGAGGCAATTAGAGAGCAATAACTTGAAAACTAGCGGTACAATGGGTCGCATTTTGCTTCAGTTTCTCATCATTGTGGCTTTCTTTGTTTCTAGTACCATGTCATTTGGTTTTCCACATAAAGCTCAAGCTCAAGTGCATATAATCAGCGGCGTCCCCAACAATCCTCAACCATTACTGGTTCATTGCGAATCTGCAAATGATGATATAGGAACACATGCGCTCCAAACAGGAGAGGAATTGGATTGGCAATTTAAACTCGATGTCTTCGGAAGAACTCTTTTCCACTGCCACTTCAATTGGGACTCCAAGGACAAATCAATTGATGTATTCCATCAGCCTGATATCTTCCATTACTACAAGACAAACAATTGGTTAGTGAAACCTGATGGTTTCTATTTCAGTACCAGCACAAACTGGGAGAAACAATATGATTGGAACTAACTTCAGGGGCGGACTCTGGGAGTGCAAGGGCGGTGTTTGGACGTCCCAGCATTCCCCTCAATTTTCTTCCTATTTGTATTTGTAGTACACTTTTGATTATTTTATTTTATCTCTTTTTTTGTAAAATTACAAAAGAGTGGTCCCCGCAAATTAGGCCAAATTGGTAATTTTGCGTTCGCCACTGAGTCGACATCGATCTGGTTTGGTAACATCATCATAATCTGGTTGATGCTCCTGTAAATAAATAAATTTGGTTCAAATAACAAGAGACTTTTCTTGACCATATATTGATCTCTATATTACATTGTTTTTTATATCCAACTTACGTTGTTTTTTGGTCATTACCAATTTTCTAGGCAAACCATGTATCTGATTACACCTCGACAAATTATTTATTGCTGGTCGATGGTCATAAATAAGAATAGCAAACATGAATTTGCGCTAGCTTAAACATTGTTGCAATCTTATTATGGATATTCAAAATTTCACAAACTGACTTATTGGCAATGGTTATAAATGTGCACTTAAACATTGTTGCAATGTTTTTTTGTTTTTTGTTTTGGTAAAGAAGGATTTTATTACCAAAAAAGAACCAAGGAAGACAAGAAAACAAGGGCAAACCCACAGAAAACATCCAACAAACTGGAATAACCAGAAAACAACCTAAAAACAAATCACATCAAAGCCAAACTACAAACTAGCTACAAAATTTTCTCTGAAATACTCCAAGCCCTACAAAGAGCTAGATTTCCATAACTTTACCAAAATTCCTCCAAGACAACCCACGGTCCCTTACATCCTTGACAATAATATCAAAGATGGCATCCGTAGAGTACCGCTTGTTGCAAAAAACTAAGTCATTACAGCTTTCCAAATGTAATAAACAGTTCCAGCCATAGCTAACTTGTAAAGAGCAGAGGAGAACCCTTTTCTTCTTGACATGCTGGATAGCCCAAGTTATCTCTTGCCCCAACTTGGATGGTCTCAAAGAAATGCCAAACATTTGAAGTATTCTACCCTATATAAGCAGGCTGAGAAAGAGCAATAAAAAAAGAGGTGCAAATGGGACTCATGCCTACAGTTGCATAAAACACACAAGGGATCCACCTGCATCCCCTAAGAGAGGAGCCTATCCTTTGTAAAGAGACAACCCTAGCAAACAAGCCACATAACAAAAGCCCATCTAGGTATACCTTGTTTGAACTAGACGATAGGAGCCCATCTAAGTATTCTACATTTGCAATGTTGTTATGCATATTTAAAATTGAAGGTGTTCCAGAAACTGACTTATTGGCAATAAGCCAATGAAAACTCGCTCATTGAGTGAAATTGAGTTGATATATTATGAGAGAGTGAGCTGTCTCGTAAAGACGCATCTGCCAAAGTCGCTTCTCTGGACCAGGAAGTCGGTCTGGGTGAGAAGATCAGCATGGGGACGACATTGGTCATGAATGATAAGGTGAGGGAATTGTGGACCAGAAGTTTCAGGTTTCCGAAAAGACCAAGTTTGCTTTAGCAGCTGCAGAGCAGATGGTTAGCACCGCAGGGTCTATCATCATGAAGAACCGTTACGTATTTGACCGGGGCTTCTTGGGTCACCAGGGCTTTCGATAGGGTTGCCAGGCGGCGGGGGAAGTGGGACAGAAGACGAAGGAGAAAATGGAGGAGGAAGAACAGGGGAGATATATGTCAAGGTAGTTGGGATCTTGGAGTTTTATGGATTGCTATTTATGCTTCTGTTAAGATACCAATCAAGATGCGTAAAGTTGTGTTAGGTATGCTTGGGGAATGTTTGCACATATGGAACTTAATTCTTTGTGTGGATGCTGAAACAAAAATGCTACAAGTATAACAGAAGTGCAAAATACATCTCTCGCGTCCAAAAGTGTTTTTTAATGGTCCGGATTTGAAATACGCTTTGACCGGTACTCTTACCGGTCAAAGCGTATTTGAAATCCACTCCATTGGTTGCTGAAACGAACAATTGGGATCCGCGTTGTTCACTTTTGTTGTACCTGTAGCATCCTTCATGTTGAAAACATGTTGCAAATTGTCATGCATATCCAAATTGTGGCAAATAGAGTGACTCTCTCTCTCTCTCTCTCTCTCTCTCTCTCTCTCTCTAACGTTTTAAACACATTGAACGGTTCGGATTATGAAAATTTGATTGAGAAAGTGTGGTGTGGATGTTAGGTCCGCATTTTTAAGGTGTGGATAGGAAGCTCACTGTATATATATATATATATATATATATATATATATATATATATATATATATATATATATATATATATATATATAGAAACCATGGCCAAGTGTAGTTGCATTTAGGTGCAGTGAGGTTGTGGGTTCGATTTGATTGACGAGTTCAATCCACAAAATACCATTTTCGCTACAAGGGATCCGCCCCTACACCCCGGGCTTTTTGTTGAAAGTTGTCTACAACCCCCAACACATTCCTATAGGGATGAAGTTGATATCTTGTTGATGGGTTGGAACGTATGATGGGGGAAAAAAAATTACACCGATTTAAACATTAAAACTCTCAATAAGGACTAAGATTTTGGTAACAAATGAATTAGGACATGCCAACAAACCAATTTTTTTGGAAATCTCTATAGGATAAGATCAAATGTTAGCCTTTGGAAATCTTTATAGGATAAGATCAAATGGGAGCCTTTTAAGTACAGAGAAATCTTATCTAGATTGCCCCCATCTCATTTAGTATTATGAAAAGGTTACATTACACTTTTTTATTTGAGTATGTATCTTATGCATCCTTGGATCATCACCTTAAGTAACGGGCAGTCTAAGGGCAAAAATCGAGCACACGTTTTTTGTTTGTAATCATCCAATGAATGTTGACAATGTAATGAAGGGTCCACGTGCATTGAACGATTCGGGACATATTTATCTAGATTTGGGCACGCACACAAGTCTTTTCGCATAGTGTGTCTTTGTTAACTAATTGACATCTAAGTAGCTAGATAGATTCACAATCTTTGGCTTTGTTCGGTTTTGGTAGTATTGAGTAGAGAGAGAGAAAAAATTATTAGAGACCGTGCAGGGTGGGTCTTGAGACCCAAACCGAACAAGATGTTCATGGATTATCGAAATCAATTTTAATTACATTGGTCATTGCCTACATCCCAAGTCCTTTAGCTATGTATTTATGAAGGCAATTGTTGCAATAACTTGAAAACTTGTAAGTACAACATTGCATCCAGACCTTGAAGTGATACCTACAATGGGTCGCATTTTACTTCAGTTTCTCATCATAGTGGCTTTCTTTGTTTCTAGTACCATGTCATTTGGTTTTCCCCATAAAGCTCAAGCTCAAGTGCGTATAATCAGTGGCGTCCCCAACAATCCACAACCATTACTGGTTCATTGCGAATCTGCAAATGATGATATAGGAACACATGTGCTCCAAGCAGGTGAGGAATTGGATTGGCATTTTAAACTCGATGTCTTCGGAAGAACTCTTTTCCACTGCCACTTCAATTGGGACTCCAAGGACAAATCAATTGATGTATTCCATCAGCCTGATATCTTCCATTACTACAAGACAAACAATTGGTTAGTGAAACCCGATGGTTTCTATTTCAGTACCAGCACAAACTGGGAGAAAAAATATGGTTGGAACTAACTTCAGAGGCGGACTCTGGGAGTGCAGGTGTGGAAAAATCAAGAACAATGAAAAGGAATCAAATAGAAAGATGAAAGAAGAAATGCGACTGTAAATTTCATTCCTCTTGAAATGTTTTTCGTTGTTGGTTACAATCACCCTTTCGACGCCCTTATATATGTGAGGCCCTTATTGTTCAAAACAAACCACCGACTTAACTGATTCTTAACAAAACTAACAAACTCCTAATCAAATGCTTAATGACCTTAATGACCCTCACATTCCCCTGCAAACTCATGGGAGTAGAGACTACCATGAGTTTGGCTTTTAGATAATGAAACAGAGAGGGCTTTGGTGAAAATATCAGCCTGTTGTTCTAAAGTCCCAACATGCTGGACTGTAATCTTCTGATTAAGAACTTTTTCTCTAATAAAATGATAATCGACTTCTACGTGCTTCGTGCGAGCATGGAATACTGGATTAAACGCAAAAGTAATCGCAGACTTGTTGTCACACCACACAAGATAAGGCAAAGAGGGATAAACAAATAGGTCTGTCAAAACCTGATGAAGCCAAGTAACTTCTGAAGCTGTCTGGGCTAAGGCTCTGTATTCGGCTTCTATTGATGACCTGGCAAAGGTGTGTTGCTTTTTAGCACACCAAGATACCAAATTGGACCCCAAGTATACACAGTAACCAGTAGTTGATCTGCGATCAATGTGATCCCCTGCCCAGTTAGAGTCGGAGAAAGCTGTCAAAGTTAAAGTACTAGGCAGAAACTGTAATCCTTCGTGGATAGACCCCTTTATGTACCGTAGAATCCTCTTAACAGCGATAAAATGAGACTGTTTGGGAGCATGCATGTGCTGACATGCTACATTGACGGCGTAAGAGATTTCAGGCCTAGTAAGGGTCAGGTACTGTAAGGATCCCACAATAGTCCGATACCAATGCACATCTTCAAACTCAGAATCATGATCAAGAAGTGGTGGCTTGACAGAATAAAGTGATGCACTTGGTTTACAGTCTGACATGCCTGACTTTAGTAACAAATCACTAGCATACTTTGCTTGAGAAAGAATATACCCTTGATTATGAGGATGCACTTCAATTCCCAGAAAATAACTCAAGGATCCAAGATCCTTCATAGCAAACTTGGTACTAAGCACATCAATCAACTTAGTAATAGAAAGCTCAGAACTACCAGTAATAAGAATATCATCGACATAAACTAAGATGAAAATAGTGCCTTGATCATTGTGCCTAGTAAACAAAGAAGCATCTGCCTTACTATTAGTAAATCCCTGTTGAACAAGAAAGCCAGAAAACATGGAAAACCAAGCCTGGGGAGCTTGTCTCAAACCATAAAGAGCCTTATTGAGTTTACAAACAAAATGAGGATGAGAGACACTTTTATAACCCAAGGGTTGCTTCATATAAACATCCTCATTAATAAGACCATGCAAAAATGCATTAGAGACGTCCAATTGTCTTATTTTCCAACTGTGATGAACTGCAAGGCTAAGAACTGCAAGACTATAAACCATGGCAAAGTGTAGTTGCATTTAGGTGCAGTGAAGTTGTGGGTTCGATTTGAACGACGAGTTCAATCCACAAAATACCATTTTCGTTGCAAGGGAGCCCCTACACCTCCGGGCTTTTTGCTGAAAGTTGTCTATATCCCCCAACAAATTCTTATAGGGATGAAATTTATATCTTGTTGATGGGTTGGAACGTATGATGGGAAAGCAAAAAAAAAAAAATACACCGATTTATACATTAAAACTCTCAATAAGGACTAAGATTTGGTAACAAATGAATTAGGACATACCAACAAACCAACTTTTTTGGAAATCTCTATAGGATAAGATCAAATGTTAGCCTTTGGAAATCTTTATCGAATAAGATCAAATGGGAGCCTATTAAGTACATAGAAATCTTATCTAGATTGCCCCCATCTCATTCAGTGTTATAGAAAGGTTACATTACACTCTTTATTTGAGTATGTACCATATGCATCCTTGGATTATCACTTTAAGTAACAGGCAGTCTATGGGCAAAAATCAAGTACATGATTTTTGTTTGTAATCATCCGATGAATGTTGACAATGTAATGAAGGGTCCACGTGCATTGAACGATTCAGGACATATTTATCTGGATCTGTGCACACAAGTCTTTTCGCATGGTGTGTCTTCATTAACTAATTGGCATCTAAGTAGCTATATAGATTCACAATCTTCGGCTTTGTTCGGTTTGGGTTTTGAGGGACATTTTTGGTAGTACTGAGTATAGAGAGAGAGAAAAAAAATTTATTGGAGACCGTGCAGGGTTGGTCTTGAGACCCAAACCAAACAAGATGTTCATGGATTATCGAAATCAATTTTAATTACATTGGTCATTGCCTACATCCCAAGTCCTTTAGCTATGTATTTATGAAGGCAATTGTTGCGATAACTCAAAAGTCAAAACTACAACGTCACATCCAGTCCTTGAAGTGATTCGTACAATGAGTCGCATTTTGCTTCAGTTTCTTGTCATCATAATGACATTTTCCTTTGTTTCTACCACCTTGTCTCTGCAAAAACCAAATGGTTTTTTAACCCGCAAAGTTCAAATGCCTGTAACCAAAGATTCATTTCAGAAACCAATTTTTCGTTTCTATAAAGTTCAAATGCATATAATCAGCGGCGTCCCTAACATTCCACAACCATTACTGCTTCATTGCGCATCCGCAGATGATGATATCGGAACGCATACTCTCAAAACTGGCGAGGAATTTGATTGGCATTTTAGACCCAATATCTTTGGAACAACTCTCTACCACTGCCACTTCAATTGGGACTCCAAGGACACATCGATTGTTGTATTCAAAATGTCTGATTTCTTCCTCCACTGCAAGTTATGCTATTGGTTAGTGAAACCTGAAGGTTTCTATCTCAGAACTAATGGCTCAAATTTTGAGAAAAAATATGATTGGATCTAACTTATATTTCTGTGCCATCATCATCATCATCATCATCATCATCAACTGGTTGATGCTCCTGTAAATAAATTCTATCCAGATAAAAATAGACTTTTTGTGATCATATATTGATCTCTATTTTACCCTTTCTTTTCCTTTTTCTTCTTTTTTTTTTTTTGGGCATTACGCCGTTTTACTCGCCAATTTTCTGGGCTTACCATGTGTCTGATTACACCTTGAGTAACTAATAATTACAAGTTGCTGGTTAAGGGTCATAAATGAGAATAGAGAACATAAGTTTGGAGTCCGAAGTTATTTTTAAAGCACACATACAACTTTATTTTGCGAATCAACATCCAAAAGACATTTTATTGCAACGGTTCATCATTCAATCTGAATGCTACCCGAATGATTCCTCTTGCACTCTCCCGCCCTGTCTCACTCTCTCTCAAGGTTTTGTCATGTTGGGGATATTTGCACAAATGATAATTGATTCATTGTTGATCGCAAGAAGTTGGCTTAGTGGTCAAGACGTAAGACTTAAAAGTTTACTCGAAATGTCTTATGTTCGAGATTTCTCACGTAAGCTGGTCAGAAACTTGAGTTGTAAACAATGTAATTAATCAAGATACGCGTAAGCTGGTTAGAAACTGGAGTTGTAAAAAACGTAATTCTTTGTTTTGATACTACATCAAACCGCGCTTGAATATTGTTGCAATATTGTCATGCATATAAAAAATTGTGGCAAATAGAGTGGAATAGCAATGCGCTCTCTCTCTAAAACATGGCGAAGGGAAAAGGTCCTTAAGGCCCTGTTTGTCCTTTAAAGAACACAGAATTCCAAGCACAACAAAAATTATGGACAGAGGGAGTATTATAACTAGCTTTTTTTGGTCTGAGGATAACTCAAAACATGTATATTTAAAGTCAAAAGTCTTTTTAAAGAAGTAAAAGAACATGGACAACCTTATTTTACCAGTCAATATGTAGATTAAGAGGGATGAGGGAGTGGACCCCTCCAAAACACATTTTAATGACAATCTAGCGATCGTGAATGCTTAAATATTGTTACAATATTGAACCAACTAGGCTACAGAGAAATCTTATTTTGATTGCCTCCATCTCATTTAGGTTTAGAGAATTCGTAAATTTTTTGATAAAAACTCATAACATTAAGCTTGTATAAAAGTTCATAGCATTAAATTCCAAATCAAATGTTCTGAATTTGTATGGTAATATTATGAATTGCCAATACAAATTTTATAAATTTTTATAGGAAATGTTATGTATTCAAGGCCATTCACGATCGCAACTCATTCACACCCGAATAACTGTGTGTGTTGTTGCATTTTTCAAAGTTTCATTTACATATCCTCTAAAAAAAATAGTGGAACTGCAATCACTAAGTAACGGGCAGTCTATGGGCAAAAATTGGGACATGTTTGTGTTTGTAATTGTGCGGTGACTGTTGGCAAAGTAATGAAGGGTCGATGTGCATTGAACAATTCGAGACATATTCATCTGTATCTGTGCACATAAGCCTTTTCACATAGTGTGTCTTCATTAATTAACTAGAGGCCGAAGCGCACACTCTGTGTGTGCAAGTGTAAATCTGTGGGGAGAAGAGAGATAGGGGAAGTGGGTAGTTTTTTTGTTTGGGTAGATAGTTTATTGAGTTCAAATGATTTTACTATTTAGTCCTTACAGTTAATTAATATTATAGTGAAAATAGTTGTGAAATATAGTTTTCTCTATAAGGACCATATTGGAAATCACATTTGTGACAGGACTTCAAAAATTGTTCACACCAATCGAATTAGCTAGCTAGATACACAATCTTCTTGGATTGTGGAGATCAATTTTTATCACATTGGCCATTGCCTACATCCCAAGTCCTTTAGCTATGTATATATGAAGGCAATTGGTGCAATAACTTGAAACTACAACATTGCATCCAGACCTTCAAGTGATACATACGATGAGTCGCATTTTTGCTTAAGTTTCTCATCATAATAGCATTTTTCTTTGTTTCTACTACCTTGTCTCTGCAAAAACCAAATGGTTTCACCGAAAAAGTTCAGATGCATGCAGCCAAAGATTCGTTGCAAAATCCAAATTCATATAAAGTTCAAATGCATATAATCAACGGCGTCCCCGATAATCCAAAACCATTACAGCTACATTGCGCATCGGCAGATGATGATATCGGAACGCGTGTGCTCATAAATGGCGAGGAATTGGATTGGCATTTCAACATCAATTTCTTCGGAACAACTCTCTACCACTGCCACTTCAATTGGGACTCCAAGGACAAGTCGATTGTTGTATTCAAGGTGAAGGGTTCAACCCATTGGCATTACTGCAATCAATGCTATTGGTTAGTGAAACCTGATGGTTTCTATTTCAGAACTGATGGCTCAAATTGGGAGAAAAATTATGATTGGGACTGACTTCTGTTTCAGTAACATCATCATCATCAACTGGTTGATGGTCCAATAAAGGAACTCGATCCAAATAAAAATAGACTTTTTCGTGATCATAAATTGATCTCTATTTTACATTCTTTCTTTCTTTTATTCAAGTTACATCGTTCTACTCATCGTCAATTTTCTGGGCAAACCATGAATCACCCCGACTAACTAATAATTGCAGGTCAAGGGTCATAAAAAAGAATAGAGAACATAAGTTTGGAATCTAAAGTTGTTTTGAAAGCACACAGTCAACCTTATTTGGGAATCAACGTTGTCAAATGCACAAATGCCGAGTAGTCCAGGCGTAAGACTTAAGGCCTCGTTTGATTCGTGGACTAAAATAGGTGGGATTGATAGTCCTGGGATTAATAGTCCTGGACTATTTTTCCTGGTATTAATTTAGTCCTGAATCCTTCACAATCCCCTGTTTGATTCGCACAGAATTAATGTCGATATATCCTATGTTTAGGCCAATCCCATGTTTAGTTCTCATAACTAAATTTTGGGATTAATTTCAAGACAATTTTCTGCACCCAGATTTCACATTTCCAGGAACAATTTCCAGCACCCAGCAAAGGTCATATGGGGTTTCTTCTCCTTCAGTTGCATTATTACTGGAACAAGCTATAATACCACTACCACATTGCACAACTACAGCGCCTCTTCAACCTATTACCATCTCCACCAAAACCAGAAAAAAAATAAAAAATTACAAGACCAGAAACACCTCATTCTTTCATCGAATATTATGATTATGCAGAAAAAAAAAATTATTTGGTAAGATTTGTAATTGTTTTGTTTCGAAGAAGTATAAGAAAGGAGACAACACAGATCTATGAATAAATCGAACAATGAAGAACCTGGTTTGATCTTGGGACAACACAGATCTATGAATAAATCATACACCCCTTTGAAAAATCAAAACTTGAAACGCAGAAAGAGAGATACAGAGAAATCGATGAAGAACAATGAAGAACCTGGTTTGATCTTGGGGCAAATCGACTTCGCTACCCAGCTATGGTCAAACAGAGAGAGAGAGAGATACAGAGAAAGCTCTCGAAAACTTCAACGTGATACAGAACTTCGAAGAGGAGAAGAAGTCGATGAGCAGGGAAAAACATTTCGATGGCAATCTGCTCTAGTGTGGAGAGAGAGAGGAGTCGATGGAGAAGAAGAAGTCGATGTACAGTATTAGGTTCTGATATTTCCGTGGCAATTTTGTAATATGGGGGGTTCAAGTTCCGTGTGTTTTTAATCCGGGATTATGAATCCCACCCCCCCATGGGATTAGATAGTACCTACCATATAAGATAACTTTTGTACCGGGATTACTAATCCCATCTGATTTTGTGGCAACCAAACAAGGGACAACGCGGGATTGGACTAAAATAGTCCAATCCCACCCTCCTAATCCACGAATCAAAGAGGCGAAGGGTTTACGCCCTTTAAATGCCTCGTATTTAAAATTCTCACGTGATATCAACTTCTTTAGAGCCAATCTATATGGGCCATTTGATACAGCTCTAATTGGGGGGCCCAAGATGGGATTAGTACTCCCTCAAGTTTAGTCGAGATGTGCGTAAACTAGTCCGAATACCGAGTTGCATAAAAATATAATTCCTGGTTTGGATGCAACAAAAAACCGCGCTTGCATATTGCTGCCCAACTCTAACAGAAATTAGAAGGCAATAAAATTAAAAGTGACTTTAAAATGATGGAGGGGACTAACCTGGTGATTGAGTCCGCAAATAGATTGCTGGAGATCAAAATGCTTTAAATTTGAATTCAATAAGAATGTATGATTGAAAGAGGGAGACAAAGAGAGTATGTGTGTGTGTTAAAGAAACTACTCTAAATTTTGCATCTCTGATGCACAAATTTTGTAACTGTACTCATCGGTGAGATACTCTAGAACATGAATGAATGAAGGAATGGCAAGTACCACACATTCAAAAGAACATAACGGACGACAAATTAGATTAGCATGACAATATAAGCAAAGGGCATGCACCACAAAATTTTTTGAGATAAATAGTCGGAAAATACATAATTCTCGCGAATTGTCCATGCCTAAATGCACTTTGTAACATAATATGGCAATCCGTCTTGTGACACGGTAGCAAATTGCCCGTGTCTACAGGCCCTAAACCACCTCTGCGTAAACCAATTAATCACCATACCCTGCTAGTGTCCTCCATGACTAATCCAGCCAAGCTCTAACTAAAATTTAATTGGTTCCTACAATCATTTCACATGGGAACCATTTCAGTGAATGGCTCTCTTTCTCTGATAGGGGTGGACGCAGGATTTTCTATAAATAGGGTTAAGAATCTACAAAAGTTGTACATATTTCTTATTTTGGGGCAAGATATAGTGAATCGAGTGTAGGGTCTTGGGCAAAATTACCAAAATATCTTGAAATATATGTACACTCGCGTCTGTAGAAATTTTAATCCAACAGGGTCAATTGACCCTCTTGCCTCTTCTTGGGTCCGTCCCCATCTCTCACACACACGTGGGAACAATTTCAGTGAATGGAACCATTTAGGAAAAGGTCCTTAAGGTCCGGTTTGTCCTTAGAACAACATAGAATTCCGAGCACAACGGAAATTATGGGAGGGAGTATTAATTAACTAGTAGCTTTTTGTGTTCTAAAAGAATAATGCAAAACATAAATTTAAAGTCAACAGTTCATTTTAAAGCACATGGAAAACCTTATTTTGCCAATCAATATGAAGATTACGAGGGATGAGGAAGCAGGGGCACACGCATTAGGTCAGGGATCTATAGCATATACTCTCTTCGTCCCATTTTGATGGTCCCCTACGAAAGTACGTGTAATTTTTTATTAAAAAATTAAAGTGTTTTGACACATGATTTTTCAAGTTTCTTCGTACTAAATTAAAGATCTTGATTAGTTCTTTAATTTGGTGAGAAAAAATTCAAAATATTACGTAGGAAACGAAGTACTTCATTTTTTTTATCTAAAAATTGTACGTCTTTTCATAGGGGACTGTCAAAATGGTACAGAAGAAGTACATTAGAATGCTAATCCAGAAGAGGTTAATTCAATATATACACGAAAAAGTGGTATGTCACGTTACTTGAGAGAGAGAAAGAGAGAGAGAGAGAGAGAGTTAAAAAATAGTGCGGGCACAAAAAAAATTATATGTTGTGTGGTTGTGCTCCGGTTTTTCACATGTGAGGGAGAGTGTATTAAAAAATGGTGGGACCACAAAAAAAGGAAAAGATCAGGGCAGATACGGTGAACCATTTGGGCAAGGTTAAAACGTTTGTGTTTGTAATCGTTCGATGAATGTTGGCAAAGTAATGAAGGGTCCACGTGCATTGAACGATTCGTGAGATATTTATCTGAAGTTGTGCTGCTGTGCACATAAGTCTGTTCACATAATGTGTCTTCGTTAATTAATTGGCATCTAATTAGCTAGCTTGATGCACAATCTTCATAGATTATCGAAATAACTTGTAATTACATTGGCCATTGCCTAAATCCCAAATCCTTTAGCTATGTATATAAAAAGGCAATTGTTGCAATAACTTGAAACTACAACATTGCATCCAGTCCATGAAGTGATACATACAATGAGTCACATTTTGCTTCAATTTCTCATCATAATAGCATTTTCCTTTGTTTCTAGTACCTTGTCTCTGCAAAAACCAAATGGTTTCACCGAAAAAAAAGATTCCTTGCAAAAACAAAAATTTTCTTTATATAGAATTCACATGCATATAATCAGCGGTGTCTCTAACGATCCACAACCATTACTGCTTCATTGCATGTCTGCAGATGATGATATTGGAACGCATGCGCTAACAACTAGTGAGGAATTGCAATGGCATTTCCACCTCAATTTCGTTGGATCAGCTCTCTACCACTGCCACTTCAATTGGGACTCTAGGGACAAATCGATTGTTGTGTTCAAGATGAATGATTTCTTACATCACTGCAGGTCATGCTATTGGTTAGTGAAACCTGATGCTTTCTATTTCAGTACTAATGGCTCGAACTGGGAGAAAAAATATGATTGGGCTTGACTTCTGTTTCCGTAACATCATCATCAACAATTGGTTGATGCTCCAAGAAGAAAGGAATTGGATCCAAATAAAAATAAAATAGACTTTTCTTGATCATATACAATGGCGACTCCACCATGGTAGCAGCGAGGTCAAGCAACCTCGCTGGATTCGAAAAATGCAATTGAAAAAAAGAATTTAAATATAAATAATATTTTCTTTATTATTGTCAGCGCTGGGTTACTCGTACGAGGTTAATTTGAACCAAAATGTTATATTCCAACAAAACAAAACAAGCCTAGCCCAATTTTGCGAGTCCAATATATAGTATACATTTAAGAATAGTAGTTGTTTGACATTTGATTCAATGTGAAAACACTAAAAATTAAAGGGAATCAGACTCCTTTTTCTTTTTCTTTTTCTTTTTTTTTTTTGCATATAACTTTTCATCATACACGCTGTGTATTTTTGTTAGCGCTGGATGAAAATCCTAGAGTCGCCCCTGATCATATATTGATCTCCATTTTACGTTGTTTTCTTTTTTCTTTTCTTTTTTATCTGCTTTACATCGTTTTACTCATTGCCAGTTTTCTGGGCAAACCATGAATCTGATTACATCTCGACTAACTAATAACTGCAAATTGCAGGTCAAAGGTTATAAATAAAAATAGCGAAAATAAGTTTGAAGTCTAAAGTTATTTTTAAAGCACACAGACAACCTTATTTTCCGAATCACTCACTCTCAAGGTTGTGTCATGTATTGTTGGGGATATTTGCGCAAATGAAACTTAATTCATTGTTGATCTCCAGAGGTTGGTCTAGTAGTCAAGGCGTAAGACTTAAGGGTTTACTCCCTCCAAATGTCTCATGTTTGAAATTCTCAAGTGCTATCAACTCCTTTAAGGCCAATCTATGTTACTATGTATGGGGCATTCGACACGGCTTTTAATTGGGGGCCCATGATGTAGAACAAGTAGCGGCCCAATTTTATGATCAATTGGACCGGTCAAAGCCTAAGAGGCCCAATCAACTTCTAATTGCCGAATTGAAAATTGCCAATTTCGGCAATTTATCGACGAGCCCGGAATAGGCCCAAACTTGGTGGGCTGAAGCAGAATCGCGCTGCGATCAATACTCACCACCCTAATCGTGACTGATGGTGGATTTCGGCCAAATTCATTCGCTTAGGCCTTCAATTTAGTAATTTTACTATTTTAGATAATAATTAAATTACGAATTACTCTTAGCATGTAATTCCGTTTTTATCGATTCCAGTTGGGAATTTCTTATTTTTCTTTCTAGTTTTCAATTTTGGAAGTTTCCCCAATTTTCGGGATACTTTATTTTTGGTAAGTTTTTACTAGGGTTTGCTAGTTTTCTCTATAAAAGGGCATGTAACCTCTATTATTATTCAGCTTTTAATCAAATATAATTCAGAGTTATCTCTCTTTCTTCTTGTGGATTCAAGAACCTCGTGGATTCGAGACCTATTTTCGTTTGAACTAGTACGCAACTAGTTTCTCGTGAATTCCGCTGCGTCAGCCCAAGTGAACAATGGGATTAGTACTCCCTCAAGATCAGTTGAAATGCGCGTAAGTTGATCCGAATAAGTGAGTTGTATAAAATATATTTCTTTATTTGGATGCTACATAAAATTGCGCTTCTATATTGTTACAAAGTGTCACGCATATCCAAAATTGTGGCAAATAGAGCAGAACAATAATGCTCTCTCTCTCTCTCTCTCTCTCTCTCTCTCTCTCTCTGTGAAAGGAAAAGGGTCCTTGTGCCCTGTTAGTCCTTAAAACGATACGGAATTGCACAACAAAAATTATGGACAGAGGGAGTATTAACTAGCTTTTTTTTGGGTCTTAGGATATTTCAACACATAAATTTGGAGTCAAAAGTTCTTTTTAATTCGCGTAGACAACCTTATTTTGCCAATCAATATCCAGATTACGAGGGAGGAGTGGAATCAACAAAAAAAAATGACCAGGAAGAGCTTGATTCAAGCAATTTTTCATAAAACTATATGGGAGAGGGAAGGTTCTCACCATAGCACTTACTTGATCCTCCGTGTGTGTGTGTGTATATATATATATATAGTGTTCGTTTTGGGGTTTCCAATAACCTCCCTCTTATTACTCCGAAAACCTCCTGCTAAAACCTCTTTCCAAACAAAGCTGGACAGTTTGTCCTTGCTCATCGTTCTAAAATAAAGCAACAATGTCAAAGATATAGATATAAGCTGCTTATATCAATCAATCCAATCTTAATGAGCAAACAAGTGCTAAAATTTTTGTAACCATGAATTATGCTTAAATAAACATTGAGACATCAACAGATATTGGAATCAAAGTAAAAGAAACTAGTCCCTTGATATACAGTTAAATTGCCTACAACAAATTTTTTTTTTTATTTTTTATGATGCAGGGCGTTTCGAGTTAGCACCTCAAACTAATCCCTATGGCCCTAAATTGCCTACAACACTTCGTCCAACTTAAGTGTAACCTTTTGGACTCAAGCTAACAGGGCATCATGTAACACTTGGTAATTTTTGGAATTTTTTTTTATACCTTTTCAAAGTTGTGGATGAGAACTTTTGAACCATTTTGAAAAATTTGTAAAATTCCTCTTTCAAACGCACAAAATCCCAAGTATAACAAAATTGTGGATGAAAAATTATTATTCAAATCAAAACAGACCAGAAAATACAAAGATTCAGCAAATAATAGTAACAAGAGAAAAACTTATTCATGGAGTCTTCGTGAAGAGACTCTTTGCACCAACCTAATCTAGACCGCACGATTTAAGTATTTAATAGTTTGAATTTTCATATATATTTTGACCTGTAAAAATACACTCTTACCAGTCAATGTACAAACTACACCCGAGATGTCCATGTATTGAATCATGCAGCACGGATTGAATCGGTGAAAACTCTGTTTACGGAGTCCTCCGTAAATAAGTTTTTCTCTAGTAACAATTGTAATTAACTCAACAGTAGCCGACTAGGCGTCATGTACTCTTCCCTCTCTTATTACTCCAACTATGCTGCCCACACACCCCAACCTCCTACCCCCAAGCCCGTTGCGTCCGTGCCCACATGATCTGGGTTCAAACCCGTGGCCACAGCCTCAACCGCCTCATCGACTTCCACTGCAAGTCCTCAAACCTCGTTTACGCCCACCACTTGTTCGACTGAATTGGTTTACGTGAAGTAGCTCTTCACCGTTAGTGTGTTCGTCCTTGTTGATGGGTGCAGCTACAAAGCTTTTTTATGAGATGCCCATGAGGGATGAATTAACATGGACTGCTGTAATTTCGGGTTATGTGCACAATGGCTATGTGAGTGAAGCTTTGGAAATGTTTCGAAGGATGAATTTACATACACCAGCGTTCTTAGCCCTTGCGCTAGTGCTGGATTTTTCCTCCTTGGAAAGCAAGTGCAAGCTTACATGCTACGAACGGAAGAGAGCCTTTCGCGGGACTTTTTGTTGTATGTTAATAATGCGCTGATTACCTTGTACCGGAAGTGTGGCAAAGTTGATGAAGCACAAAGGATTTTTAGTAACATGCCCGTGAGAGACCTTGTATCATGGAACGCGAGTTTATCAGATTATGCGAATGCTGGGTGAATTAACAAAGCTCTGTCTTTTTCAGTGAGATGCCAGAGAGGGAATGGCCCCGAATGGGTTTGGGAAGAAGGTCTGAAGCTGATGTTGAGGCTGCCCACTGACGCACTGTTGTTTCTTTGTTTCTGACAATGCCTTTTGTGGATTCCGTTTCTTGGAATGCCATGATTGATGTGCATTAGGGTAGAGCAACATGGTCATGGTGCTCAAGCAGATCTAGAGCTTTTTGAACAGATGTTGGAGGAAGACATACCACCAGATCGAATAACCTTCCTCAATGTTCTGTCTGCTTGTAGCCATGCGGGTTTAGTGAACCAAGCAGGGGCGGAGGCATGTGGATACAACAGTGGTCAATTGACCACTTTGAAACTCAATTTTCCATAGGGATATTACTAATACATATCCAAAAATTGCTAATTGACCATTCTTTTTTTTTTTTTTTTTTTGCCCCAACCTATATTGTGTATTTGATACATAAAGTAAAAAAAGGGGTGGCAAATAGAATCTTCCTTTTAAAATCCAGTCCTTTCGCTTCACTTATTCAGCAACCAAATTCTAGCTCTTTCTCATGCATCGTTTCCAAAACATGAAAAGTCGTTGGGGTCAATTGTAAATCGAAGCTACATTTAGGCCTTGTTCTCCTATAGATTTTAGGTGCATTTTATAAAAATCTCATAAAATAAACATTTTATGGAGGGGTGATAAAATAGAGTTGTTTTCCCAACTAATAAAATGCAGTGGTTTTCCTATAGATTTTAGGACGATTTTATGAAAATCTCATAAAATCACTTTTACATTTTATGTGTTGAGATTGGAGTATCATAAAATGTGAGATTTTATGTCCCAAAAATTTATTGAAGAACACACCCTTAGTTATTAATATATGTCTACTTTTTGTTTAACTTGTTAATCTAATTGTTTCTTTCTAGCAAGTAGAAAAAGTGACTCGTACATAGTTCAAATTTTGACCCCACTTTTCTAAAATCCTGGCTCCGCCCCTGGAACCAAGGACGTAGTTATTTTGATGCCATGAATGGATCATATGGTATACACCCAGATGAAGACCATTATGCTCGCCTGATTGATTTGTTGTGTCAAGCTGGAAAATTCTTTGAAGCGCAAGATGTGATCCAAAGAATGCCTTTCAAAGCTGTTAGATTTCTTGGAGGGTTCCGACCTAAAACCAATTGGCTATAGATGGAGTAACCTCTAGATTATATTAACCAAGACTGAGTGGCTTAGGTGGCATGTGGGACAAGTTTTAATAATTCCCATCACGTGCAACCCGGTTGCATGCGGAGGTAACAAGCCAGGAGACTAGGAAGTGACTCAGGTGGAAAGATAAGATTGACGAGACCCTCCCACGCCAGTTGAGATGACCCAAGACCTAGATACCATGTGAAAGAATTTGAAAAAAAAGATAAATTGGATTTGATACTTTATGTCACATAAGCCTTATAATTTATACAGGAGGGGGGATTCTAACTAGGGCTGTAAAAGAGCTGAATAGAGCCGAGCTTTAAAATGTTCAAGTTCGTTCATTAAGTTTTTAAACAAACTCGAGCCGAGCTCAAACTCAATGAAAATTTGACGAACCAAGCTTGCTTAGGTTTGAGTCGAACTCGAACTTGTTCACGAGCCATAATGAGTCAAAAATATTAGATATTCATGCTCTCATACAAGTCTAGAATTTCAAATAATTTTTTTAATTTTGTACATAAATAAGTCCATACATTTATAAAATTATAAAAACACATTGAAATTTAAGTTTATAATACTTTTATAAGTTTATACATGTACAAGTTATAAAATTTTCATAATGTATATTTGAAAGTTTATATATATTCAAGGTTTTTATATATATTCAAGGTTATGTATGAAATTCTTAAGAGATATAAATATATATTCCAAGTTCGCGAGCCTAATCGAGTTGAGTCTTGTCAAGTTTAGAATTCGGCTTCTTTATTAAACAAGCCTAAAATTGAGATTCAGGTTCAATTCGTTTAGTATTCGAATCGAACTCGAATGAGTCTCTACCAAGTCGAGCCTCGAATAGTTCATGAGCGGCTCAGTTCATTTACAACCCTTGATATAATCAATCTCTAATTGCAATCAATCTAGAATATTCTATACTAATCTAACATCCCCCTCAAGCTCAAGTAGGCTTGCCAACTTGAGTTTGAAGAGTTTGAGAAAGCCAAGTAGAAACCAGGAGCAACCAAGCCAAGAGAAATAAGAAACAGCAAAGCTAAGAGAAAACAGGAGCAGCCAAGCTGATAAGCTCCTAATATTGCAGATATCTGGGCTTATCTAGCTCACTTTGCTCACACACACGCGTTTTAACGCCTTATATGTTTGATGTGTGCATAGTGTTATTTTTTTGTAGTTTTAGGGCAAACACGTGAATAAAGCGCGTTTTGAAGCGCATTGGAACATCCCAAGTTTCCGAGGGCTAAGTGCCCCATGGCATTCCACCACCGGGCCTTACGAGCCAAGACATGAAGAGTTGGCTAAAGCCCGGGAAGTCAAAAGGTCACAAGCTCAAACCGGTGAGCTAAAGCCATGACTAAAGCTCACAAGACTCCCAGTGGAATTCGGGAGTATTTAAGCATCCACAAGACCAAGTACCGTCTGGCCGCAAATTGATTAGAAGTGCTTTGGAAGAAGTCCGGAAGCATCGCATTTGACCAAGGAGGGACCAAGGCATGAAAACAAGCAAAAATAGATTGGTATGGATACCACCCCAAAGGGGGTATCGATACCTTTTTCACCCAAGCGATCAAACAGATCTGTTGGGAGGTATCGATACCTCTGGTCCCAGACGAACAGACAGATTGGTATCCATACCTCTGTTGGGAGGTATGGACCAGACGAACAGACAGATTGGTATCCATACCTCTGTTGGGAGGTATCGATACCTCTGGTCCCAAACGAACAGACAAATTGGTATCCATACCTCTGTTGGGAGGTATCCATCCGAGGCCAATTTCTGACATTTTAAAGTGGCTTTTTGGACTTTCCACTTATGGAAAGTTTAGCTTTTTAGTTACTTTTTGGATATTTTGAGAGAGAGAAAAGGGTTTTGTATATATCTCGCTCTCCTCTCTCCTTCTTACTTTTTCACTTTAAGTCTTTTGCTCTTCCCTCTCTCTTCCATTGGAGGGGGGTTTTGAAGCTTTCTCTCTCTAGAAAACTCATGTAAGTTTCGTGTTTCGTTTAATTTCTTGTGTTTTAATGTTGTAGCTACTACTTAGATCTTCTATAAAATCAAGTTTATTTTTATTTATCTCATGTTTTGCATTTCCTTCAAATTTTTAGTCTTATTTCCTACTATGGTTTGTGAGTAGTTTAAAGAGGCTTAGTCATGGGGTGATTAACACCCCATGACTCGGGTTTAATCCGTTCATCACTTCAAAAAGCATACATTTCTTGTTTATCAAAGAGTTTGGGTTTAATTTTATGTATCAAAGTTTGAGTTTGTTAATCTCTTTGATCCCACGTAGCCAAGGGTTTAACTACTTGACACGTGGGATGCTTAGGGCGATGTCAATTTAAACATTTGTCAAACAAACCAAAAAAACCCTAATCTTTGTTAAGCACCTTTTCTAGTCAAACGGTTTTAAACTCTAAATCTTCTGTTTGGGGGCATTTGACAATGCCCCGAGCCGGTTATCAAGAGAGGACGGATTAACCCTAGTAATGGTCGTTAAATACCCCTAAACTTTACATTAGTTTGATTAGTCTTTTTAATCTTCCGAGTAGTTCTCGAAGTCGAGAGAATTTCACCAATCAAACCGCAAAAATTACCTTTGCCGCTTTAAGGCTAAAAACCTCACTCGCAAATCAACCATCACACAAGGTGCATTAGGTCCCTGTGGATTCGACCCAATCTTACCGGTTATTATGCTACGCGATACCTAGCACTACGCTTGGGCCGACACCATTTACGATACAATCTAAGAGCGCAAGCACAAGTTGAGAGAAAACTAAGAGAGCAAAAACTGTCATAAGCAAGAGAAACCATGAAAGTAGAGATTTGAGGTGAACAGAGCCCGGAGGTGATGGATGTGAGTCTATATACTTTGAGTGTCCAGCAGACAGCATCGAGACTTAGGTCGCCCACCAAGAACGGAAATCCACAGGCCTAGGTCTTATGGCTCTAATACCATGTTAGATTTCTTGAAGGGTTCTAACCTAAAACCAATTGTCTATAGGTGGAGTAAGGCCATATGTAGTGCTGTTGCTAACACCACAAATGAGTCAGCTACTAAGACAGGTAGCTAGCTTTTCGCTTTCTTTTATTGCCCCAACAGAGTAATTAGTGTGTAGTTAATCTGTGTCAGTTGTAAGAAATTCTTATCGCGGGAGTGAACCGTCACTCTACAGGAGCAACAGCCTAAGTGGGGCCCAACGTTGAAAAAGTGAAAAAACTTTTGGAGGAACCACGGCCAAAGGAGGGGGGAGAGAGAGAGAGAGAGAAGGGGGGTGGGTCTGACACAGAAGAGAGGGAGGGAAAAAGTAGGAGAGAGGAAGGAATGAGGAGAGAGAAAAAGATAGTACTTACACACGTTTTTTTACACTTTAACAACAAAAATGCAACACTTATTAACTTAACAACATGTTTTGTTATAATAATACATAACAACACATAAATGGAACACATTTTTTATACTGGGTAATATAAGGCCACATTTTTAATTCCACCACGGCCTAACCTAGATTATAGTTAGCAAGTTTGGGGTACAAGTCTTAATAGAGGCGAGTGTATCTATTTGGGAGGCTCTCCTTGGTGGTTTCCGGATTCAGGGGAACGTGGATTTAGGGGTTGAGCGGCGGAACGATTATTTGAATTTGATCTTCATTCGGTGCTTGGAACCAACTACAAGGGAAGGCACTCAAATGAAGATTTAGTTATCTCATCGGAGGCCCGGGCTAAATTTGCGGCAGGAGTAGATGAGTTTTTCGAGATTTACAAGGTCAGAGAATTGAGGGGGTGTTCCACTAATAAAAAACTGTTTTTTCCAAAAACCGAGACAGATCATTCTCTCACAATACATCACATAAAAAACCGTGAAAAATCAGTTTTTTCAAAAACCCAACTTAGTGGATCTGTTTTGCCATTGGAAATGAGCACGCTTGTTATGTTGAAAGGGTGGATCACATTTGCAATTAGAAGGCATACTGAAAAGCTTGATCTTGACTATTCAGCCAATCAAATCATTTATTTTCCCTGTCGGCTTCTTCCTAAAACCTTCTATGATTTTCCCTGTCAGCTTCTTCCTGAGGGGGAGTTCTTGAATGGATTATTTGATTTTATCATCTTTGATTTTATCATCATATTTTATGAATACATAAAAGGAGGGTTGATTTTATCACACTAGATTTTATCATACTAGTCGTCCACAACATTTTATCACACTAGATTTTATCTATTGGGAAAACAATGTGATTTTATTACTCCTCCATAAAACAACAACTAAAATCAACTTTCCCATTTTATCTCATAAAATCCATTCAAGAATTCCCCCTGAAGCTAATACATCTCAGTTAAAGCATTTGTACCTAAAATCCTGCAATCTAAGGCCAGCTCCTCATCATGTTGGCTGGCTCATCCCCCTAAAAACTCTTGATTTAGAAAACATGCTTCTAGATCAAATTAGTGCCAAGAGTATTTTCTCTGGCTGTTTGAACCTTGAATGGTTGAGGTTAAAGATCATCCTACCAGAGACTTTCTGCATTGATGCTCCATCCCTCCATTTGGAGACGTTGATCTTACATGATTGCTACGGAGTAAAGAAAATAGATGTCGCCTCTGTTGGTCTCACCACATTTGAGTACATTGGTAAAGTAAAAAGTTTCACTTTTCTGAATGTTCCTCGGCTGGAAAAAGTGCATATCCGATTCGTGTTTGCGAACCTGGACAGCACACGATACATGTTCCATGGACTTGCAAATGATCTTCCTTGGCTTCAAATACTATCACTAGTTTTGACAACAGTGGAGGTATTGGAAAAAGTTGGAAGATTTTTCTCTCTATTTATTAATTTATCTAGTTCTGCATGGAACATTGAATATTTTACTATTACTAATTGTTTTTCTTTTGTCCTTAGCTCCTTTCAGTGCCTACAACCATAAGTAGATTCAACCATCTCAAACAATTGGAGTTGTTTGTTATGAAATCATCAGACTTTAACCTTCTTTCTCTTACTTCACTTCTCAATGCTGCTCCCCTTCTGCAGAAATTCCATTTGTCGGTGAGTCATCAAAATCTTTCCTATGAGGCTATGAGGTATGCTAATATTTGATACCATGATGGGTACTAAGTCGAACCCAAACCTTGCAAGTTTTATTTTGATGCTTTCAAACGTTTTACACAATTCCTTTAAACACTATAGTCCCTTTTCATTTCCTTTATCTTAGTACAATTCAAGTAATATCGGCCCTGTGCACCTATATTCCTACATGAAATTCAGATATGAATTCTTAATTTGTTGGCTCGTTATGAATGGTGGCGGTTGGTTGATTATTTTATTTATTTTAATTTTATTTTACTCAACAAGGTTTACTTTGATTCAACACTTGGAACATTTCACCTTTTGTTCCTCAGCCAATGGAGTATGGAGTCAGTGTCAAGTGGCCTTAAGATCTTGCTACTTTTAATTTTCTGGATGTTTAGTGGATGATCTGTTTTGTTTGAGCCTTGTTTGGTTGCCTTTTCAATTGTGGATTCTGCTTCTTTCCTTTTGATTTTTGGTTCTTGTGTTTCAGGCATTTTTTCCTGAAGATGGAAACGGTACCCCTATTCTCCTTGTTCATTGTTTTTTGACCCATTCATTTGGACAACTTTCTTATCTTTTTAAAATCTATTTCAACTCCCACCGGGATCCCAAGCTGCAGTTTATCTGGCCAAATACAACTCGACAACAAAGAGTATGGTTTTGAAGAAGATTGCTTTGGCCGAGGAGGGGGAAATTCCAAGGAATGTAATTCGAGAAGCCTCACTGTTATTGGATCTTCAACATGAGAATATCGTGAGGTAAAGTCAGACTTTCAATGCACCATCCTTAGATAATTATTGACCCACTATAACCTTGTTCTTTTATCAGTAAATTTTGTCATCTTTTCAAATAGTTAACAATATTTTTGAGTGAGTGTTTGTATTGTTTCAGTTCAGTTAGTTCTGGGACATTTAACCAAGATAGGGAACTGCTGCTACTGCTCTGTGTGTGTAGATGAGTACCACAACCTTGTTCCTTAAGCTTTAAATGTTTTGAATCTTTTGGGGTAGGCGTCTAACTGTTAAGTATATGAAGTGTGTCACTCATAGAGAAGCAACTTGAAAATTCAATTTTGGGTTTCAGGGTTATTGGTCAAAACAGAAATGATCACTAATTTCCAGTTACAGTTGTTGAACTATTTTAATTTTGGTGTTGGGTGACAGGTTGGACTGTGTGTTTGTTGCTGAGGACTCCGTTTACATGGCTTTTGGAGTACCTCCCGATGGACTTGAGTGTTCATTTGGCATGGCATTTTGGTAAGTACCCAGCTTTAGCCAGGGTGAGTATAATTCTATCATTTTGAATTTAATAGTCTTTAAGATTATTGGTTGCACTAATAAAGTGAACAGATTTAGAACCTAGCTTTGACCTAAGGATTCTGTCATTGGTTCTTGTACATTTGACATGCAATTTTATGAACTTGCTAAGATATATTTTTCTGAAGCTCACCTACATGAACCACCTATACTTGATTTGTTGTTTTTATCTTTTGTCTTTCTAGGATTTTTTTTTTTTTACCATTTATGCTATGTTTTAACAAGAAATGGAAGAGGATCACTCCTGAACTTAGTTGAAATTTCGAACCACAATTCTAAAACTGTAGACATGCAGTAGTTTTTAATCTAAAATAATGTCTTATCCTGATAATTGTATGCTGTTGGATGGATTGTTCAAAATTATTAACGTTGGCATTGTTACTTGTATGCATACTGTGAATGTCATTCGACGTTTTCACGCATCACCATATATAACTCAAGTGAAATTACATGCAAAAATTTCTCAAGCAGATTCTTTCTGGGGTGTCTTACTGCCACTCCCATGGAGTTTGGCGTAGAGACTTGAAGCCTCAAAATGTGCTAGTAGATACAAGAAATGAAACAATCAAGATTTGTGACTTTGGGCTTGCTAGGGGCTTTGTTAGCCCCAATCTCGCCCTTAGTCCTGAGGTATATATTGATTTACGACAACTGTATTTTAACTTTGTCTTTAAATTTTTCATTGACTTTTATCATGCTCTTTAGGTAGTACACTTGGTTACCGTGCTCTTGAAGTCCTAATGGGTTTCAGTCAGTACTCGAGTTCTATTGATATGCGGTCAGTGGGCTCTGCATATTTGCTGAGATGCTGAATAAGGAACCCTTGGTTGATGGGACTTCTGAAATTGAGGTTTTGCACGAAATTTTTAGGTATTGTTGTGCTTTAAGTTTACTGCTTTAATACTTATTATTGGTCCTTTATTCCATTTTGAGAAGTCTAATAGTATTGTCATCTTTCAAAAATGAAAGAAGAAAGAATTTTAGATTCCCCAAGCTAACCCTCTTATGTGGTTATTAAATATGTTTATAGACAATAAAAGGGAATGCTTTGAAATTTGAGGTTAATTACATTACTTGCATGTTCATTTGAAAAGTTGGAACTTTTTGAAGGGACTAACAAAATGGGATATACGGCGTAGAAACGTAGACCGCATAGATGACAATACTATGAGACATCTCAAAATATGCAGCCCAATGACCACATATCAATAGAACTCAAATACTGACTGGAACCCATTAGGACTTCAGGAGCACGGTAACCAAGTGTTACTACCTAAAGAGCATGATAAAAGTCAATGAAAAATTTAAAGACAGTTAAAATATACAATTGTCGTAAATCAACATATACCTCAGGACTAAGGGCGAGATTAGGGCCAACAAAGCCCTAGCAAGCCCAAAGTCACAAATCTTGATTGTTTCATTTCTCGTATATACCAGCACATTTTGAGGCTTCAAGTCTCTGTGCCGAACTCCATGGGAGTGGCAGTAAGACGCCCCAGAAAGAATCTGCTTGAGAAATTTCTGCCTATAATTTCACTTGAGTTATATATGGTGATGGGTGAAAATGTGGAATGACATTAACAGTATGCATACAAATAACAATGTCAACGTTAATAATTTTGAACAATCCATCCAACAGCATACAAGTATAAGGATAAGACATTATTTTAGATTAAAAACTACTGCATGTCTACAGATTTAGAATTGTGGTTCGAAACTTCAACTAAGTTCAGGAGTGATCCTCTTCCATTTCTTGTTAAAACATAGCATAAATGGTATTAAAAAAAATCCTAGAAAGATAAAAGATAAAAACAACAAATCAAGTTTAGGTGGTTCATGTAGGTGAGCTTCAGGAAAATATATCTCAGCAAGTTCATAAAATTGCATGTTAAATATACAAGAACCAATGACAGCATCCTTAGGTCAAAGCTAGGTTCTAAATTTGCTCACTTTATTAGTGCAACCAATAATCTTAAAGACTATTAAATTCAAAATGATAGAATTAGACTCACCCTGGCTAAAGCTGGGTACTTATCAAAATGCCATGCCAAATGAACACTCAAGTCCATCGGGAGGTACTCCAAAGCCATGTAAACGGAGTCCTCATCAACAAGCACACGGTCCAACCTATCACCCAACACCGAAACCCTGAAACCCAAAATTGAATTTTCAAGTTGCTTCTCTATGATTGACACACTTCATATAGTTAACAGTTAGACGCCTACCCCAAAAGAGTCAAAACAGTTAAAGCATAAGGAACAAGGATGTGGTAATCATCTACACACACACACACAGAGCAGTAGTTCCCTATCCTGGTTAAATGTCCCAGAACTAGCTAAACTGAAACAATACAAACACTCACTCAAAAATATTGTTAACTATTTGAAACAATAACGAAATTTACTGATAAAAGAACAAGGTTATAGTGGGTCAATAATTATCAAAGGAAGGTGCATTGAAAGTCTAACTTTACCTCACGATATTCTCATGTTGAAGATCCAATAACAGTGAGGCTTCTCGAATTACATTCCTTGGAATTTCCCCCTCCTCGGCCAAAGCAATCTTCTTCAAAACCATAGTCTTTGTTGTCGAGTTGTCTTTGGCCAGATAAACTGTGGCTTGGGATCCCGGTGGGAGTTGAAAAAGATAAGAATACTGCCAATAGATTTTAAAAAGATAAGAAAGTTGTCCAAATGAATGGGTCAAAAAACAATGAACAAGGAGAATAAGGGTACCCTTTCCATCTTCAAGAAAAAATGCCTGAAACACAAGAACCAAAAATCATAAGGAAAGAAGCAGAATCCGCAATTGAAAAGGCAACCAAACATAGGTTCAAATATAACAAACCATCTATTGTGCCCTAAGGATCAAACCAAAACACAAACAAACACACACACCCAATTGAACACAAAGACAACAGATTTTACGTGGTTCCCCAAAGAAACGGGTACGTCCACGGGCAGCTGATTTGTATTTGGAGGATTTAAAAACTCTCACCCAATGCCAGTGTATACCCACCCAAACTCACAAACTCTCATATCTCTGTGATACTTTACAACTGCAGACTACGTGGGTATTTATAGGGAAACAAAGCTATGTTCACAACCACGCCAGTGAAGAGAATTCCACCATGAACTCTTCCTCATTTATGGAGTCTTTATCTGCAAAGCTCCTTTTGTTAAACATAGGGGCTGGAGGGGATATTGAGCCAATCCTTTGAAGATCTTCCTTGACTAAATACTCCCTCTTGTGGAAAACGTGAGTAAACTCCAACACCATCTACAAAACATCCAAAAAACTAAAAGTAGCAAGATCTTAAGGCCAATCTCCTTTCCTACGTTTCACCTTTTGTTCCTATGAATGATTCTGAGGAGCCCGCAAAGGAGATTGTACCACGGAGGTGGAAAGTGGACGAGCTCTATGTGCTATTCGTTTCTATGGGAACCAAAGCAGGCCTATGACTTGCTCATAAAAGAAAAGGTCAATTCACATCCAGAATTTATTGTGTCTTGACTCCCGTCTATGCTACAATACTTGCTTGCATGAGTCAACGTTTTGTGAAAATAGTCCTTATATGGGGCTTGTCTTTCAACTTATTTTAGCCCGACACTAGTTTATGATGTGAGATTAGCAACATGATGGTGTTGCAAAAAACTAAGTTGTGTACCACCAGAATTGGGCATTTATATATGGGTTTCATTCAATATAAATTTATGTGCTCATTTGATTTTCTGATAGTTATACAGTAGTATTGAACTTCTGGAAGAATACAACCTTCCTCTACTGTACCACATTGATGGAGATCACCCAAGGCCCAAAATCACACGCACATACATGCGGCGTGGAAAAAAACCTTAATATCTATTGATTTTATTTACTTTATTTTAGGAATCAAATTTAGGAATCAAATCTGTTAATTTAGGAAGCTATTGTTATTTTTATTTTGGAAACATGTTTATTTCCAGTTTGAATTCATTGTGGCTAGCCTATAAATACTAGGCTTGCTACTTTCATTAGACACTTCTAATATTGAGAATAAAGTTTTGATTAAATTTAGGGTTTTCTTTTCTTTTCAACTTCTTCTTTATTTTCTGTGTTCGAAGACGCCAGCTGTCCGGCATCACACATTCCCCAATTCATGTACCAATTAGGCAATTACTCTCTCTCTCTCTCTCTCTCTCTCTCTCTCTCTCTCTCTCTCTCTCTCTCTCTCTCTCTCTCTCTCTCCTGTCTATTCTTATGCAGAAAATCTTATGGATGTTTCAAATATTGCTTAGCAGGATCAAGGATCATGACTTTCTTCTCCCTCTTTTTTTTTTACTCTGCATTCTCACATTTATGCCCTGCATTTGCATTTGCACTCTATTATCTTGACAGACTTTAATAAATACCAACTGAATTCGTGATAAATTTCAAGAAGAAGCAAGATCAAGTTCCACTTGCCAAACACCTCTGTCTGAATTTTTTCATTCAAGACACCCTTGTACACCAGTATAACAACTGTTTACTGTTACCATCTAGGAAAGGAAAATGGCCAAAAAAAATCTTGGAATGTATGATCTTACAGTGATTCGTTGTATTCCGGTTGATTACCTTTTCCGACCTGAGACATTCTTCTTCACGGCTCCAACCGAGACTAAAAACTGCTTATGGCACGCTCTAGCCTACATATTGGACTGGCATGTGTTGAAATTAACTCAAAGCACATTTGGTAGCTGAATGGAATTGGATCTTTCTTCTTTTTTTTTTTTTTTATCGGCAAATGGAATTTGATTATTAATCGGAGGACCCATTATCAAACATTTGGATTGAGTTTGTAAAATAGATTGCTGGAGATCAAGAAGCTTTAAATTTAAATTCGGTAAGAATTTGTGATTGAAAGAGGGAGACAAAGGAGTATGTGTGTGTTAAAGAGAGGACTCTGAATTTTGTATCTCTGATGCTCAAATTGTGTCCCCAAATAAGGACATCTTCCCCAAATTCAACATTTACCATGCCTCCTTGTTTACAACATGTAATATAAGCAACTTTGCTATTCATCCCCACCACTGGCAAATCAAAGACTCTTTAGAATTAAGTTAATATATTTTGAGCCACACGTCATCAATTTAAAACTCGAAGATCAAGTTATTTTGGAGTGGTTTATATTGACGAAATTTGTGTTAAATGTTGCGTGAGCGAAACCGTCCCCATATATATGTATATGTACGTATATTATGCATGGCGAAGGGTAGCTGCATGTAGGTGCGGTGGGTACAATTCTTCTTGGGAGGAAGTTGATACACTTGTTGATGGGTTGCGACGTATGTTTAAAAACAAAAGTTTACACTAATTTTAGGAAAATATTTTGTAGCCTGAAAACTATCCTGAAAGTGAAATCAATGATTTAGATAAACATCCAAGTGAATCTGAACCACTGATTTCACTTTCGGGATATCTTTTTCCTAATTTTAACATTAGAACTCTCAATGAGGACTAAAAACTAAAAATTTGGTAACCAATGAATTAGGGCATGCGAACAAACTAACTTTTTTGGTTACCTGATCGAATGGTAGCCGTTGTACCAACTAAGCTACAGAGAAATCTCATTTAGATTACCTCCACCTCATTTAGTTTACAGAATTCGTAATATTATGAATTGCCAATACAAATTTAATAAATTTCTTAAAGAAAATGCTAATATGCTATGAATTCAAGTCCATTCAAGATCGCAACCCATTCACATATCGCTGCATTTTCCGAAATTTTATTTACATATCCTCTAACAAAAGAGTGGAAGTGCACTCACAAAGTAACGGGTAGTCTACGGGCAAAAATTGAGACACTTTTGTTTCGTAATCGTGTGATAAATGTTCGCAAAGCAATGAAGGGTCCACATGCATTGAACGATTCAGAACATATTTATATGGACCTGTGCACATAAGTCTTTTCGCTTAGTGTGTCCTCGTTAACTAATTGGCATCCAAATAGCTAGCTAGATATATACAATCTTCATGTATAAATTGTTACTTACCAGAACTAAAAATCTTTATGGATTATCGAAATCAATTTTAATTATATTGCCTAAATCCCAAGTCCTTTAGCTATTTATATATGAAGGCAATTGGTGCAATAAATTAAAATAACAACATTGCATCCAAACCTTCAAGTGATACGTACGATGAGTCGCATTTTGCTCCAGTTTCTCATCATAATAGCATTTTTCTTTGTTTCTAGTACCTTGTCTCTGCAAAAACCAAATGGTTTCACCAAAAAAGTTCAAATGCATGTAGCCAGAGATTCCTTGCAAAAACCAAATGGTTTCACCAAAAGAGTTCAAATGCATATACTAAGTGGCGTCCCTAACGATCCACAACCATTACTGCTTCATTGCATGTCTGCAGATGATGATATCGGAACGCATGCGCTCAAAACTGGTGAGGAATTGCAATGGCATTTTAATCGGGATTTCTTCGGAACAACTCTCTTCCACTGCCACTTCAATTGGGACTCCAAGGACAAGTCGATTGTTGTATTCAAGAAGAATTCCTCCGAGTCATGTTATTGGTTAGTGAAACCCGATGGTTTCTATTTCAGTATTGATCGCTTAAACTGGGAGAAAAGATATGATTGGGTCTGACTTCTGTTTCTGTAACATCATCATCATCAACTGGTTGATGCTCCGATAAAGAAATTCGATCCAAATAAAAATAGACTTTTCGTGATCGCATATTGATTTATATCTTACATTGTTTCTTCTTCTTCTTTTTTAAATTTGAGTTACGTCAGTTTACTAATTGCCAATTTTCTAGGCAAACCATGAATCTGATTACACCTTGAGTAACTAATTATTGCTAGTTTTTTGCAGGTCAAGGGTCATACATAATAATAGCAAACATAAGTTTGGAGTCTAAAGTTATTTTTTAAGGCACACTGCAGACAACCTTATTTTGGGAATCAACCTTCAAAACACATTTATATGGTTGATCATTCAATCTAGATGCCACACGAACGATCCCTCTTGCACTCTCCCACCTCGTCTCACTTTATGTGAAGGTTGCATCGTGTATTGTTGGGGATATTTGCACAAATGAAACTTAATGCATTGTTGATCCCAAGAGGTTGGCCTAGTGGTCAAGGCGAAAGACTTAATGGTTTACTCCCTTCATATGTCTTATGTTCGAAATTTTCAGGTGATATCGATTCCTTTAGGGCCAATCTTTATGGGGCATTTAATACGGAGAGAGAGAGAGAGAGAGAGAAAGAGAGAGCGCGACAGAGAACTAGCTGTTGTTCCACTTTATTTTCCACAATTTTGGATATGCCTGACTATATTGCAACAATATCTAACCATCCATGATCCTTAGATTGAATGCCATTCATTGCACTAGGCCTGTCAATGGACCAGATTGGATTCGGATCCGATTAGCTCAAATCCAGATCCGAATCCAACATCGGCAAATTTGATAACATTATTTCAGATCCGGATCCGACTTTTTGGATATCTGATTCGAAATCTAAATCCGATCCGTTTTTTTATTTTATTTTAAATTATGTATATAAGTTTTGTAATCACAAGGGCAATGATAACCCAATTTCATGTTGTGCTGCTCTCTTATTGTGCACTGAACATCTAGAAAATGAAGGTGAAAATCTAGAGAGGGTGCACCAGAAAGTACAACATGCTCCCATTTATTCCATTCAATACAAGCAGCCAGTAGGAACAAATAATTCACTCTCTCACAAGGATTCAAGACAAAGGAAGAGAGAGTAAGATACTCAACCATTTTCGGATTCATAAACACTTACTGTTTACAGCATAACAACCATACAGGTAATACCAAAATAGTATCATCTACTACAGCTACTAGCATAATTCTTTTTCTCTAAACAAGTAGAAAGTTCTCTTTTCTCTTCAATTCTATCATTTTTCTCATCAAACCTCTCAATCCAAACAGGAGTTAGTCAATGTAAAGAAATACAGGTCTGAAAACAGAAACCCTTTAGCATCAGCCAAAAATTATGCCAACATCAGGGATAAGTACACCAGGTTGAAACGTACCGGATTTCCGGATTCGGATTATCGGATCTGAAATATCGGATTCGGATCTTTCGGATCCGAATCAAATCCGATACGTTGACAAGCTTACATTGCACTAAAATGTGTGTTGGAGCCACTCCTCCTTCCTCGTAATCTAGCTATTGATTGGCAAAATAAGGTTATCCACGTACTTTAAAAAGAACTTTTTTATTCTAAATTTATGTTTTGAATTAGGCCCCGTTCCGCTAAAAAAAACAGTTTTGTTTTAACTCAAAAACTATCTCATTCCACTAACAAAAAACCACTCAGTTTTTTTGCAAAACTAAAAACCAAAAAAGTCAAAAAACTAGTTACTGGAACAAGTTAGTTTTTTGCCAAACTAAACATATAAAAAACTAGTTTAATGAAACAAGTTAGTTTTTTTGCAAAACTAAAAACCAAAAAACTAGTTAGTAGAACAAGTTAGTTTTTTTACAAAACTTAAATATCAAAAAAAAAAACCAAAAAACTAAAAAAATCCAAGTTAGTGGAACACCCCTTTAATGCTCCCTCTGCCCATAGTTTTTGGACAAGGGGCCTACTTGGGGAGCCCAAGTGGACTATGGGATATATTAATCCCTCGAGATTAGTTAAGAGCGTAAGTGGTCCGAAAACCTTAGTTGTATAACCTCCCTCTTATTACTCCTAAAACCACCGTCTAAAACCCCTTTCCAAACCAAGTTGGACAGTTTGTCGTTGCTCATTGTTTTGAACTAAAGCAACGAGATGTCAAAGATACAAGTGATATAAGCTAATCCAATCTCAATGAGCAAACAAGTGCCAAAATTTTTGTAACCATGAATTATGCTTCTTGCTTATTACTTATCAATCCAGTCAATTATGAAGAATGCAGCCGCCAAATCGTTAAACCCCATCACTATAAACCCCTGCGACATCCGAGCGGTGGCCAACTTTTATGCAGCCCAGCTCCAACTATGCTGCCCACACACCCCCACCTCCTACCCCCAAGCCCGTCGCGTCCATGCCCACATGATCACTTCTGGGTTCAAACCCCGTGGCCACATCCTCAACCGCCTCATCGACATCTACTGCAAGTCCTCAAACCTCGTTTACGCCCACCACTTGTTCGACCGAATTCCCGAACCAGACGTCGTCGCAAGAACCACAATGCTCGCCGCATACTCTAATTCTAGCAAACCAAACATGGCTCTGGAGATATTTAACACAACCCCGGTTAGTATTCGAGACACTATTTTCTACAATGCCATGATCACGGCGCACTGTCATAACGACGACGGTCATGCAGCTGTTAAGCTCTTTCGCAAAATGAGGCGGGATGATTTTGCCCCTGATAACTTCACTTTTACTAGCGTGCTTTCTGCGTTGGCACTTATAGCAGATCAAGAAACGCATTGCCAGCAGTTGCATTGTGCAGTTGTGAAGTCAGGAACTGGGTTGGTTACTTCAGTGGTGAATGCCCTCATATCAGCTTACGTGAAATGTGGCTCTTCATCGTTAGTGTGTTCGTCGTCATTGATGGGTGCAGCTAGGAAGCTTTTTGATGAGATGCCCATGAGGGATGAATTAACATGGACAACGATTATAACAGGCTACGTGAGGAACGGTGATCTTGATACAGCTCGTCGAGTTTTTGAAGGGATGGATGAGAAGTTAGTGGTTGCTTGGAATGCTATGATTTCGGGTTATGTGCACGATGGGTATGTGAGTGAAGCTTTGGAAATGTTTCGAATGATGAATTTATCTGGAGTAAAGCTCGATGAATTTACATACACTAGCGTTCTTAGTGCTTGCGCTAGTGCTGAATTGTTCCTCCTTGGAAAGCAAGTGCACGCTTACATGCTACGAACGGAAGAGAACCTTTCACGGGACTTTTCGTTGTCTGTTAATAATGCGCTGATTACCTTGTACTGGAAGGGCGGCAAAGTTGATGAAGCACGTATGATTTTTAGTAACATGCCCGAGAGAGACCTTGTTTCATGGAACGCGATTTTATCAACTTATGTGAATGTTGGGCGAATTAATGAAGCTCTGTCTTTTTTCAATGAGATGCCAGAGCGGAACCTTCTGACATGGACAGTTATGATAGCGGGAATGGCCCAGAATGGGTTTGGGGAAGAAGGTCTGAAGCTGTTTAACCAGATGAAGTTAGAGGGATTAAAGCCCTGCGACTATGCATTTGCAGGAGCTATTTCTTCTTGTGCTGTGCTTGCAGCGTTGGAGCATGGACGCCAGCTCCATGCTCAACTTGTCCAATTAGGGTTTGGTTCAAGTCTCTCAGCCGGCAATGCTTTAATAACTATGTATGCTAGATGCGGTGTTGTTGAGGCTGCGCACTGTTTGTTTCTGACAATGCCTTTCGTGGATTCTGTTTCTTGGAATGCCATGATTGCTGCATTAGGGCAACATGGTCATGGTGCTCAAGCTCTAGAGCTTTTTCAACAGCTGTTGGAGGAAGACATACTACCAGATCGAATAACCTTCCTCACTGTTCTCTCTGCTTGTAGCCATGCGGGTTTAGTGAACCAAGGACGTAGTTATTTTAATGCCATGTATGGATCATATGGTATACACCCAGATGAAGACCATTATGCCCGCCTGATTGATTTGTTGTGTCGGGCTGGAAAATTCTTTGAAGCACAAGACGCGATCCAAAGAATGCCTTTCGAGCCAGGTGTACCTATTTGGGAGGCTCTCCTTGGTGGTTGCCGGATTCATGGGAACGTGGATTTAGGGGTTGAGGCGGCGGAACGATTATTTGAGTTGAGGCCACAACATGATGGAACATACATCCTTTTGTCAAACATGTTTGCTAATGTGGGTCGGTGGGATGACGTGGCAAAAGTAAGAAAGTTGATGAGGGACAGAGGGGTGAAGAAGGAGCCTGGTTGTAGTTGGGTTGAGGTTGAAAACAAGGTAAATGTGTTCTTGGTGGATGACACAGCACATCCTGATATCCAAGCAGTGTACAACTATCTCGAAGAGCTGGGACTGAAGATGAGGAAATTAGGGTATGTTCCTGACACCAAGTATGCGTTGCATGATGTGGGGTCCGATCAAAAAGAACTTGGTTTATCAACTCACAGTGAGAAGCTTGCAGTTGTATTTGGTCTCCTGAAGCTTCCTCATGGAGCCACAGTTAGGGTTTTCAAGAATCTGAGGATCTGTGGGGATTGCCATAATGCGTTCAAGTTAATGTCAAAGGTGGTAGAAAGAGACATTGTTGTGAGAGATGGAAAGAGGTTCCATCATTTCAGGAATGGTGAATGCTCTTGTGGCAATTATTGGTGAGCTGGGTTTTGTGATAATTAATCATCTACTTGGGGCAGTTAAGGCAGAAATCCCTAAGGTCCTATTGAAGAGGAGACATGCCATCATTATTTCTCCTGAAACATAGGCGTGCGCTATGAAAGAACAATGGAGAAGAGGCTGAGCTTTTCGTAGAAGAGAAAGAAGCTTGAGAGGGAACACCAGCAGTTATAACTCCTAGAAGTTGACTTGTTGCACGATAAGAATGTGTCGTTCTTCTCAATGGATCTCAGCACCCGAAGAACTTGAAAGCCTTAGCGGGATATCCAATTTTGCTTCTCATACTTAGAAGAGTCTCGGTTATGCGTATAGTTTGGAAGCTGATGAAAACACAAATTCACGGTTGTTTCCTGGCAGCACTTTGTTCGAAGGGTGAATCATGTCTTCCAGAAACGCATTACTTCCCCATCAAAATTCGAATCCCTTTTGAAATAAAAATTGTCCGGAAAATTGCTTGATATTTGTTGTGGATCCAAACCCGTCAATGGGGTGGGACCAATATTTAGTGCATCTACCATGATACCAATCTACATCAGACATCCTATTGTTATGCTAGGCGGAACTTCTCATTGAAAAGGTAATGGAACTGATGTACAACTTGTATGATACACACAACATAATGATTGGCGTTTTATACTATGGAATGCCCTTTTTGTCTCTCTCTTCTTTTTCCTTTTCCTTTAAGCATATTGTCTGATTCATTGTGTTCTAAGTTGGTTTTCTTTGATCTTATGCTTTGGCCAATGTTTGGAAACATGCAGAGTATTTGGATATGCATGCTCCAGAAAGCTGGTGGATGAGGAACAAGCCAAAGAAGTCACTCTTTCAGTTGCCAATGGCATTAGTTGTGAGTAGTTCTTTCCATCCTCGTTTTTCTTTCTTTCTTTGCTAAAATTGCTTTACCACACCCAGAGGAGCAAGAGATGGGAAATAGAACAAACACAAAAGGAGACACAAGAGACAGTGAGCAGCAAATGTGAACATAGAGACGGTAAGCACCAAATTTAAACATCAAGTCCATTAAATTTCGATTTGTGGAACTTCCAACTTATTGAAGGAACGAACTCTGTGTAGTAATTCTAGCATCTCAAATGATAGTGTAAAACCCAAGACGCCAATGTTATAAAGATTGAACGAGATGTCTTTGTCTTATTTTAACAGAATCCTCAACCAATGCTATTGCATGACATCTTGAAGAAGGACAAAAACAGAGAGTCTAGTCTGCAGAGAAACAACATACTATCTTGTCTGGAACGAAAAAATGCATCACAGACAGTAAATAAGAAAGACAACAGACGCAATTGATTTCCTCAGTTTTGAAATGAACTAACTAAATAAATCCTGCACCGCATTTGGGCGGTAACTAGTTTTTAGGGTAGCATTTGAGTTTAATTCAGTGGTCTTGATTTGAATAAGCTGAGGCTGAGCCAATTAACTCAATGAACTCAACAGCAACAGTAAGAGCATTAACAGCAGCCAAAGAACTTAGGCTACTTGATGATACTAGTCCGGATGCCAATTTCTCCCCTGCTGCTGCCCCAGCCAAATCCGACACCCCACGAAACACAATGCATGGCACTCCATTTGTAATAGATGTCTGCATTTGTAATAGAACACCACAACAACCATAGATGTCAAGATTTAACACAAAAAAAATATCGTCTCAATGCTGTTATTAGTAAGAAACAGAAAATTACCTAATTATTCCCAGTTTAACGTGGTTCGGATCAGACATTGGGTGAGTGAAAAAGGACAAAAGTGGAAAAATAGAAATTGGATTTGGATTATGTATTTGTATGAATTTAGGCTAATTATTCCCACCTTAATGCTGTTTGGATGAGAGCATAGGCTACTTGATGACAGTGAGATTGGATTTTGGATAATATATATTTTTGGAAGTGGTGTACTGTATATCAATTAATAAACTCCTATAAAGATTAATTTTATCCAAACATAGCCTAAAAGCACCAACCATTAAAATTGCAGAACTTTCTTCATCCACGGTTGAAACGTTGAATTCGCTGAAAAGAAATTTTCTGTATGCTGCATTGTCAACGAATATATCAGCAGTGGAAGCTCTCAATCCATACACAACTTTTGGTGTTTCAGGCAAGCAATATGTCTCGTTAACGCATTGTTGCAGCTCCAAATCCTGTTCAAATTTCCTCTCTTTCTCAAAAAAGGGACCAACATATTTTATGCATTGGAAAGTAGAGGATAATATATCTTTGTTTACGTACCACCAGTTGAGAAGAGACATTGAACCATTTCGGTTCAACTGGAAGCCAGAAAACCTCCTCCATTGGTTTTCCATTGGAGTAGTATACTTCTTCTGGTGTGAACTCTATTTTTGCTAACAAATTATCTCCCCCTCGTGGGAAATTGTAGGCCCCAAACTTGAGCTCTGTCAATCCCCCCTCCACTGAATCAAAATCCTGCATCACACAACCAAAATGGAAGAAAACATCAATCTGTGATTGATCTGACAATTGACCGCGACCAGCAGCAAGATATTATCTAGTGTCGACGAATATCTCCCATGTTTTCAGCAGCAATGAGGGCAGGGTTGACGACGACCAACTACAAGTATGAGGTTAAGATTGATGATATGATGTTCATTTCTAAAACCACATCCATGAGCGGACTGATGGTTCTACGAAATCCGTTGGACAGGCAGATTCACATCTCTTACCACCGACACAATCCTCTGTTCTTGGAGTAGAAGCAATTTGCTTAGCTTTACACCTGTCCCAAGGTATTATTTCTAATACATCTGTGGGGCAGGCTCGGACACGTTGAGTACACCCTATACATGTATCATAAATTTTTACTACCTCAAGACTCTTTTTTTCGAAATTTCCTTTTGTATACAGGGTGTTGTTCAGACCTTCGGGTCCTCATTCCTTGTTGCTTACATATATGTTTTTTTTAGGCCTATGAACCGTGTAATTTGTACGAGATTTTATCGATATAAGCTACTCATATTTCCCAGTTCCCACCAATGATTTTCTGTGCTGACTCCTAGTAGAGCACACAATAAATTACTACTACAGTGTTTGGTTGAACTATAAATATAAACAGTTACATACCTATATAAAGTATGTGCATATATTTTACCTCCCAGTACCAAGAGCCAGTGAAAGCAACATATTTTGGCACACTAACATCCCCAAAGGACAATGAGTCATTAGCACTCCCAGCAGTCCCATAGTGAACAACTCCCTTAATATCAAAAACATCAAGTAGAAGTTGCACAGTGATACCTGCATTTAACTTTATTTTCGTATACGCCAGAAAATAAGAAACAGAAAATGGAAAAATCAGGGCAGTCAATATTTGAATATATAGAGAAAATAGATGATTAGTAGATGAGGAATAGGAGAAAGAAAAAGAAAAAAAAATGTACCCTTTGTTCACCAGTCATTACATAAATTACATCTACACCCTTAATCTTGCCAATGTTGAATCTCCTTCCTGAATTGGAACTGAATCATCAGAGGTGAAGAAAAGCCAACAGAAAACAGAGGAAATGAAAATGAAGTAATTCATACTGTTAACCCAGCATTTCTAAGATTGGCATTTGTCCATTGTGTGTTAAAGTTTACCGCAGATCATATAGCTCGAAACAATGCTACGGTGACCACATTTTTAACTAGTATTTGATGTGGCCACCCGACGTGAACCAATCACCTTCGTCTCAAGTCTCTCGTAACACACTTGATTGGTTACTCTCGTTGCTGTTTTTCGTTTATCTTTTTCCTTGTCTCGATGTACCCTTTGTCGGGATTCTTTTGTTTTGAATAATATTGCCGATCGAAGAGAGAGAGAGAGAGAGAGGTACCGGCCAAATCAACCCAAGGGATGTTGGAACTGGGAACAAAGAGACCACAGTCGAGGAGTACAGTCTCTTCAGTAGGATAAGCCATTAGGAGGCCAATGTAAGGCCCTCCTTCCTCGTTTATCCTCTCCACCACGCCGTGTAATGGGTGACTTGACTTCAGCTGAACCGAAAGCTTCACATTCATGAAAAATCCCACAATGATTACTCCCTTTATTGCTTCCATTATCGTCCACCTCTTCGCCACCGCCATTTTCCGATTAACCTCTGCTTTCAGTAGCAGAGACCGTTTTCCTGTTCTTCTCCGATTGTTTTGGACGACTGTCGGTTGAAGGTTGACTTTGAAGTATACATGGATTGGTGGGTAACTGGTGCTATAAGATCTGCCACGTGAAAAATGATTGGCCAAGAGAATGACTTGATTTGAAAGCGTGAAAATGGACTTGGGGTTCCCGGAGCCAAGTCACTACATTCCCGTGGTTACCTCAATTGTGGGCCCTTTTGAAATTTTTCATTTGGGATCGAAACAGTTTATTTTTTTCAGAAATGTTGAGCTTATTACGGGTACAAAAAATTATGATTATCGGAGATTGGTAGACATGCAATTGAGACAAATTTGTCTTACAGTGTATTCTCCAAATTAAATTGGTCATCCATATAAATGGTATCCGAACTTATGGCTACCAATATCCAATTAATTTGATTTTTAAAACGAATGATCTATTCAACATTCTCGACAAATTATACGGTTCAGATTCAAAATGAAGATTTCAAAGGACTCACAATTGAGATCACTATGAGAATATAGTGAGTTGGGTCACTACAGGTACCCCAAATCTGCGTAAAAACTAGTGAAAGTACCGATAATATCAAAAATACCAAAAAATATCTTAAAGAAAATTCAGCCTTAGGCCCAGTTTTTCAAAAGATTTTAGCACCCAAGTGCTAAAATCATGATATTTCAAATCAAAAAATGAAGTGGTTCCGTGTATAGTTTTTCGATTTTTTTGCACCAAATTAAAGTACTCCACGTGTACTTTAGTTTGGTGTAAAAAAAATCGAAAAAAGATACATGGAACCACTTTATTTTTTTATTTGAAAAATCGTGATTTTAGCACCTGGGTGTTAAAATCTTTTGGAAAACTGGGGGATGGAAACCAAAATACTAAGGTATCAAACCCCGTGGTACCATTAGTATCCGATAGATGTGTGCAGTTCACTCCGGGTCTCAAGCAAACACTTCGAGCTAGTTATTAATTTTAAAATAATTTTTTGAGGCGATGAAAATTCAACTTAATCGAACAACTGAAAGTGATTGATCCAATTGTCTAGCTTTTCTTCAAAATTCAAAATCGAAAATTTGAATATAAAAATTAAATATTGGATCAATATCTTACAGCTATCCAATTGATTTGGTTTTTTAAAAAACAAAAACTCAAAATATTATTTCAAAACTTATGAACGGAACAGCCACATGCACATCGGTGCACAGTAGTGACAGTACCATTGACGTCTGTATCCATAGGAAACATTTGACTATTTTCATCCCAATGGAGAGGGATGTAAGCGGTTCAGTTCTCTCAGTTTTTTATGAAGAACAACAAACCGAATCGATTTAATCAATTTTTAGTTACTGTGTATCGAAACCGACCAATACCACCAACAAACCGCAGTGGACTGTATTAGAGCATCCTCATCAGCCTCACCAAAAAAAACACCAAATTTAACTTCAAAAACACCTTTTATAATTTAGTAAGTCATTTATCCAAAAACTCACAAAATCAGACTCTCTATAAAAAACATCAAATTTAACCCAAAAACTTTTTCGGATAAAACTATTTTCCGAGCTGCTCTTTCTCTCTACTTTATCCTTGTTTTTTATTAGGTGCAGTTGTCCTTTACCATATGAAACCGTGCCCCCATTGCTTTTTCCGACTTCCACCCGTTGCTTTTTCTCTGACGCTGTACGGATGAAACCCGAAGCACACGGAAACTATAATATAAAATAGATTGGTTAGTGTACAGTGACTACTCAAATCTAAGTAGTCACTGTAGCAAAAACAATTTGGTGAGGAGGAATGAGTAGTTTGATTTTTTGAGGTTTTGGGGGAGTTGGCTCCCTAAATTAACTCAAAAGCTATTTTGGTCAGCCAGATAAAGATGCCCTTATGTGTACATAATTGGTTTGGATTTTATATAATTGGGTCAACTCATTAAACAAAACTAGCAAATTCAAAACCAATTATGTGTACATGATTGATTACGTGCTGGGAAAAAAAAACTTCTACACTATAGAATAGATTATACTCTATGCGTTCTAAATTGTTGGTCCTATTCGAATTTCAATGTAATTTTTAAACTATTCATATCTGCCAATATAACATATTTTAAGTGAAATATAGATCTTATTTCATAGATCTGTTATACAAAAATTTTTAAAATCTCTAAAAATATTATAGATTGAAAAATATCAACAATTTAAAAAATTGAATTCGAATTTGAGCAGGGCCAACAATTTAGAACAGAGGGAGTATTTTACAAGTGACGCCAAACGTAATAAATATAATCGCGAAAGCAATATAGATCTCTCTTACACTTTGAATTGATAAAAATAAAAATAAAAAAAAAAACAATAGCTATTTCCGAAGTACAAAAAAAAAACACACAATAGAATAATATAGATGTCATTGTTCGTGAGTTTTCTTGGTTAAGAAACTAGTTACCCAATTGGAACGTGAAAATAAATAGAAGGTTATATTCGGTCGGTTTCAGTCAAAATAATGTTCTAGGTTATAATTCGATGTTGAATGCCTGAACCGATTTGGTCTGGTTTTCCCATAATCCAAACCGCCTAAACCAATCAAAGCTAAAATAAACAGATTAAAATCCTCAAGTATTGTTCGGGGTAAGGTGATTTGAGAGGTTTAATAATAAAGTAGTATTTCTTACGGAAAAATCCATGCGTACACCACATGTGTGCACACCATTTGCGCACCACTCCATCCGGACTGTCCAGAAAGCGTTTGGACGGTCCGGATGAGCTGGTGTGCACACATGTGGTGTGCGCGTAGCATTACTAATTTCTTACATCCCTATTGTTCCCATTGTTTTAGTGTTTAATAGGACACGTGCACAATAGGAAAACTTAATATATATATTAATTTTGTCGAGCTTGTTAACAAGTCCGACTTTAGCTCAGTTGGTAGAGCGGAGGACTGTAGTAGGCGAAAAGCTCACAGCTAATCCTTAGGTCGCTGGTTCGAATCCGGCAAGTCGGATTATTTTTTCTGATTTTTATTTTTGGCAGCCAGTGCTCATCACTTGCATTTTAACCGCAATTTTTGAACTCCCATATGATTCGAACTTATTGGACATAGAAAGATGCATTGACAAATTGCATTTTTTCGATAAAAATGGAAGGTTTTAAATTTGAAATTATGTTTATTCCATGCATTTTGTAGAACAAATACAATTAATTTTTATCTTTTTGTATGGGTTTATTTGGGGTATGGATTGAACTCCATAAATGAGGATTTAGGAAGAAGTAGATGTTGATGGATAGCTTAGTGGTTTAGCTCCCTCTCCTTGGAGCACCTCCACGACTCCCGGATCCTCCACTTAGGATGTAGATAATTGCCTTGTCTAAAAATAAAAAAGTTTGAGGCAGTACTCGGAGTGTGCAGGTCAAAACCGGGGGCATGCTTTTGGGTGCAATTTAGGCTCATATCGGGCTTGTTTACATGATCGGAACTATTAACATTTGCTTGGCTTGGCTTTCTTAAAAAAAGTAAGATGGGTCTAACATAGAAAAAATGATGGGAAACATTTTTAGTGAAAAATTAAGAAAATCGATATTCACACTCTCATTTTGATATTGGCATCCTTTTCTTTTTTTTTTTTGTCTATATTGGGTGAAATTACTAAACCACCCTTGTACTTTATAAGTACATTTTTCTCTTGCTTTCATAATTGCAAGTGTAGTTTAGTAACTTCAACTAATGGAGACAAATAAGGGAGTGTCAATATCAATTTTCTACTTTCGAGTATATATGATCCCCTATTTTCTATCATTATTCTTTTTTTTTCCTTTTTATTCTATTTACTCAACATAAAAAGAAATTTTTTTTATTATCTCTATTACGAGAAGAAAGGTTCAAATAACTAATCCGTCTATCAAGGACGTTGAGCTCGAGAGGGGGCAGAGAGAAAAGTTTTAGAGAGAGAGAGAGAGAGAGAAAGGGGAAGGGGTATGGGAGAAGCTTCTCCCTAGGGCTCTCCCTTGTGGTTGCTGCCCCTCACAATGGCCTCACCCCTCCCCCACCGCAACCCTTCCACCTCCTTCCTCACTCCTCTCATCCTCTCCTCTCCTATATTAACTTCCCCCATGGTTTCCGGCAACTCCCATGGTGTTCGAGCTTCTCTCCTCCTCCTATGGGCGGCCGAAACCCGATTTTTTGGCAATTGGGAGCGGGATCTGGGGTTTCTAGATCCGGACTCCTGACATCGGCGGCGACGGCGGCGTGACAACTCCGGCTCCGGTGATCTTTCTTCTTGAATTTTTCTGTTTCTTTGTAGTTTTTTTGTATTTTCTTTTTTCTTTTTTCCTTTTTTTTTCATTTTTTTATAAGTTGTAATTATGATTTGTTTGGTTGTTAATGGATTTTTCTCTTCTAGCCAAAAAAAAAAAAAAAAAACTACTCTGTCTATCCTAGAAATGTTGGTAGATCAAGCAAAATGAAACTTTAAAAAGATGTATTTTTGTTTTATTCTTTTTTGTCACATATTTTAAAAATTCAATGATATCTATTAATTTTTAAAATATGATTTTTTTTTCCATAAAAGTGCACTCTTTTAGCCTTCATTTTGTGTAATGGACAAATATTTTGTAATGGAGGTGTTTTTTTTCGGGAATAATTAGTCATAAATACACAATATTTTGCTTATTTGAAGGGAAGGACAATGAACTTTTGCAATCAAACATAAAGACATTGTTTGCAATTATGATTTAATAAAAGGATAAAACACGCCTACTCTCGCTTTATTTTGGTCACAAATACCCTTACTTCCTAAAAGAGACTCTATCAACAGCGTCTCTCTCTCTAAAAGAATTGAATCATCACGACCCATTGCCCTCTCTCTCTAGATATATTTCCACCACTACTTATTTCGCCCAACATAATCAAATCTCCTTTATGTATTCCAATCATTCCTCTGGGACTGTCCAAATAGCGGGCTTTAAATGATGATGGGCACTATACACATGAAACATGATAAAACCTCCTTGTTCCTGAAAAATTATTTGGTGGTGTCGAGTCAACATCTACAACACATTCTCAGCCACTGAATATTAACTCCCTCATTCCCAAGCACATCGAATAATAAATGCCTCCTACCCAAGCACATCGATTGTTATTCTTTTACAACTTAAGGTTTGTTTTTTCCTCCCATATTAATTATACTATTAAATCTATCTACGAAGCCTATCTATTCGTGTTTTGTCGAATTTTATGTTTGAATTTAGAATATTTAAAAATTAGTGACATCTCACTATTTTTTTTTTGGTGCCGGAAGTGGTCAGCTAAAGGTGGGGTGGTGGTAAGCCGGAGGTGGGGTGAAGATTTTTTTGAATTTTATGCTTGAAATAATAATTTTTAAAAATTAGTGACATCTCACTAATTTTTTTGGTCGTGGAAGGGGCCAGAGATGGGGTGGTGGTTGGCCGGAGGTGGGGTGATGATTTTTTTTAATTTTATGTTCGAAATTAGAATTTTTAAAAATTAGTGACATCTCACTAATTTTTTTGGTCGCCGGAAGTGGTCCAGAGGTGGGGTGGTGGTTGGCCGGAGGTGGGGTGATGATTTTTTTGAATTTTATGTTCAAAATTAAAAATTTTAAAAATTAGTGACATCTCACTAATTTTTTTGCTCGCCAGAAGTGGTCGGCCAGAGGTGGGGTGGTGATTTTTTTTAATTTTATGTTCGAAATTAAATTTTTTAAAAATTAGTGACATCTCACTAATTTTTTTTTATCACCGGAAGTGGTCGACCAGAGGTGGGGTGGTGGTCTGCCGGAGGTGGGGTGGTCATTTTTTTAAATTTTATGTTCGAATTTAGAATTTCTAAAAAAATTAGTAACATTTCACTAATTTTTTGTCTTTATGTTCGATTGCAAAAGCTCATTGTCCTTCTCTTTAAAAATGTCAAATATTTTTTGTTTTTTCTGTTCGATTACAAAAATTTATTGTCCTTCCCTTAAAAAATGTCAAATGTTTTGGATTTTTGGCTAAGTGGCCCGTGCATGGCCCTTGCATGGCTCGTGCCATGCACCCCATCTCGCCGTCCGTTTCGAAAATGCACAGCTCGAATCAAATTCAAATAATAACTCTCACATGAGGTTAGATTTGATCTAAACTGTGTATTTTAGCAACTGCCGGCCGGATGGGTGCATAGCAGGCTCCCCAAATCCAACAAGCAACCCCTCTTGACTTGACTATGAACACGGGGGTTCCTGACTGTGGATTGTGGAATATGGAGTTGTTATATAGGAGTACTAGGAATTGCCCGTGCCTGAAGGCACGATGCAGCACATTTTGAACACGCAACGTAAAATGAATTATCCGTGTCTAGTGTTGACCTAGCCTGCCAACGAAGCTGACTTCTCCAATAAGTATTCTTTTCAAATAAGATTCAAGGAGAGTTTATATAATCAAGTGATAGTAACTATATTTACAGAGACTACAAATAAAAAAAATGAGGGTGCTTCGATTGGGTAACTAAAAGGGAGAAACTTAATGCAACAATATCTCCAATAAAATAAGAAAAAACAAATTGCTCGTGCCTAAAGGCACTATGTGACATAACTGAAAGCAATCTTGATGAATTTCCCTCCGCTGCTACTTACCCCTTGCCAATGAACCCATCTCCTTCCATTTTTTTCATTTTTAAAATTGGTTTCAAATAGAGCTCATTAAAGCAATTTTGAGAACTAAATTTGTTAGAAAAATACAGTGATTCACAACCGTGAAACTACAGTGTACAACACTAAGGGTGTGTTTGGAACTTGAGAAAAGTGAGAGAAAAGAAAGGAAAATCAAAATTTTTCCCTCTTCTTGTTTGATTTGGGGAGAAAGAAGAGGGAAAATAAAAAATTTAAGTATTGTGAATAGTGAAATTTTCCTCCCACTTTTCTCACATTTTCCTCTCACTTTATTTTCTCTCATTTTCCTTTCTCTTCCACATGTTCCAAACAAACCCTAAAGAAGCAAATATAGTAAGTAGGCGCTATTGGAAAAATATGATCGTATAAACGATCAAACCCTTATTAGGCCCACTTATGTACAATATGGTCTGCCCAATAATAGAACAAACAGAAGATAAAAGAGAGAACTTTTATTGGTTTAACTTAAGAGAGTAACATAATTTGCCGGTATAAACCAAGAATCCTCGCTTTCTTGACTCTATAGCCTTCCCATTAAATAACCAAGGAAGCAAAGAGTTGAAATAGTGAGTCGGGGTGACCACGACCCTAATTTGTGCTCCTAATTGCTTACACCTGCAAAGACAAACCAAATAAAAATTTGTTCGAGATATTAAGATGCAACTCAAGCCAAATAGAAGGCCCTCTAACAATAATTCAAGCCAACAAACCTTCAATATTAAAAGTGAAAAAAGAGAAGAAAAGAAAATGTTTTAAGTTAAAACTTCTCAAATTGAAAAATCTACTAACACAGAGTTTATTGGTGGCAATCTCTCCGTTATTTTCCTTTTTTTGTGCCAATCCATATGGTCCCAAGTCTACCTACAACTCGGAAGAGGGGCAGAAATTAGAAATCTAAAAGGCATAAAAGTTAATTGCGTTAACATAGAAAATAGCTACAAAGTCCAACATAGAAAATAGCTACGGACTCGTGAAACTTTTTCCCTCAATAGCAAAACCAAGGGCCTAAATAAGAAGTCTAATTGTCTACAATCTCAAACAAATCCCAGTCTAACAAATAGGATTTCTAATATTGAAGCTCTTGAAAAGACCTCGAAACCTAGTTTGACTACTTGATACAGCAGAACCTTACCAATTTCAAAGGTGAAACCTTTTGCCTAAAGATCATCACCCTCTCACCCTTTTATGAGCGTGTGATTGCCGCATTGACATATACCAAACCGATGTCTTATGGCTAGAGGGAAAGGAAAAAAAAAAAGAGGAATGGCTCCCAGACACAAACAGTAAATCCAGTAAAAATCCCATTCAAAAGAAGAAAAAAAGCTGAGAATTCTCTTTTCCAATTTTCTCTTATTCTTTCAAAAACCAAAATCCAATGTGCAATTAATCTTCTAGTATGACTTTCCAATTCAATATCAGTTTTCAAATCTTGTTTTTATTTAGAAATTCATCAATTTTGAACAATTCAATATCAGTTTTCAAATCATGTTGTTATTTAGAAATTGATCAATTTTGAACAACTAAAATCCTATGTTTCATGGATAGATACTCATAATGCTAAGTGCTAAAGCTTTTCTGAACGACAACACCACCATGAGAAAGAAAAAAACGATACAGGAGCATCTTAAAGAACTACGATTCAAAATCAGCACTCAAATGGGCATGAAATCAAACACCAACCTTTATAATCAGAGCTCCCTTTATCTTCAAAGCACCGATAAGGCTTGTCTATAAATGGCCAAGTTAGTTTAACTGTAACAAATAAATCCAATGTCAAGTAATTGACGACTAAACGAAATCAACATAAATTTCGTGTTTGTGCAAAAAGGAGATAAGAGAGATGGTACCTTCGCCCCGGTCAAATAGCAGACATCACATTCAGATGAGAGTACCAATCAGACATTCGATTCAGATCTAATAGCAGTTAAATATGGGAGGGTAATGACAACGCAAGACCTGGGTTTTATGCCTTTTTCGCGCTTTCAAATGAGAGTACCTTTGGCCGACCATCTCCTACAATGGGTGTTTAGATTTAGGGAGGTAACAATTTAACATACATAGAAACCCAACAAACTAAACCATCGGCAATTCGGCACACATTGAATATCAATGTTATCATTCTTCCTCCAGTAATTAGAGATTTGGTTACCCAACATTCACCACATCAAATATCAATGGGGGATGAAAGGTTGAAATATAAACTAAAAGGGAAGATAAAGCCATACAAACGCACCAAGTAGTCTTTGCTCGCAGTCTTGATGTCAGGGAACCGCAAAAGGGCTCTGACAGCAAGTCAAGGCTTAGATGTTTGGCTCAGCTGCAGTTACGGTTTGGATACCAGTTCATCATTGATAAATTTACCATCTTATCAATAGAAAAACGATTATACTTCTCGTGGCCCCCCCTTGTCACTGGCCAACAAATAAAAGTTAGTGGAGAAGCCTAAGCACAGGAATAAAATAAATACCACTGACTCCCTACAATGCGCATGCTAAAAGTATTGATAAATGCATTTCAAAAAAACTTGGCGACATTAAAGGAAAGCCAAAAAAACTACGAAGCTAGACTAAAGAAATTTATGTGTTAAGGGGTTTGACCGTATCATGACTGCATCCCTACGATGCATATGCGCAAGTTAGGAGTGCTTCGTGACAATGCATGCCAAAGCAAATAAAACAATAATAGAAAGAAATCAATTCCGCCCAAAAAAACCCGAAGACTGTCACAAATCTTCGTCCAAAGGTAATGGGATAGCATAAAAACCTAGAATAGAAAGATTGCAAACATTTTTTAAAACGGAACGAAAAAACATTTCTGATGTAAATACAATTGATGCCATCATACTGAATTCTTAACAACACACAACAAAGCCATATCGAAGACATTAGTAAGAATCATGAAACGTGATCAGAAAATAAAATTAGACAGCGGAACAAATAGCTTTCACACCTTCAGGATTTTTTTATATACCACAGTTTATTTAGCATAATACGACCATACCTAAAGGCACGAAGCAAACCTACATCAAGCAACCACATCTTCACGTATCGCGCCTACATCAAGAATTACGATTAATATGTTTACCCAAATAAAAATGCACAACAAATAGAGCTTTTCGAACTCACATAGTACACTGTAGAAAACCCACCTTGTGGTATCACCATGCTTCTGCAAATCCGAATCCAGAACTGAGTCTCCTTTCTAAAAATTCAGCTATTCAGAGCAGTGAAAGAAGAACCGATAGTAAAACAGGGACTTCTAAAACTGAACCCTTTTTTAATCCTAAAAAGTTAACAGGTAAAAGAGAGGCAAAGTCTTTTTCCCAACACCATTGACAACTTGAAATAGAGCTCACATGGGTAAAGATCGTGAGTTAATGGGCAGTGACGCCAAATCAGAGAGAGAGAGAGAGAGAGAGCCAAACCTTCAAAATCAGAGTCGACGAACACACATCACATCTGTACAAAGAAAATTTCAACCAGATATCGGAAGTTAATGCTTGGAAATCTAATAAAAAAAACCAAGAAATCGGTTTGATTGGGTCTTCTACATACCGATTGGAATTTTCCGAAGACATCTCTATGGACTCCTTACGCAAAGAAATTCCCTCGTCTTGCTTGTCACATATTATTTCCAGATCTGCATGCTCCCGTGCTCGGCGTTGATGGGTCTTGGAGAAGGCAAGGACATCGGTGTGAGAGAGAGAGAGAGAGACGACACAACTTAGTACATCCTTTTTTTTTTTTTTTGAGATTCAAATTTTGAATTATGAGCCCTTCTCTATGCTCCTCCTCTGTGTAAAGTGGTAAACCCAGATGATGCCATGATGGCGTGGCTGAGATGGATTGGAACTTAGCCCTTAAAACATTCGAAGTATTTACGATAATGCCATCAAAAAGTTATTTTGTGAGAGGAATATTTTTAGGCCGTCAGATTTGGTGGAATGAATAGTTGAGATTTGTTTAGTGATGAATATTTTATTAAAAAGAATCCTTGTTTTGTTATATAAATTATAAAATATGCTCCCAACAAATCTGCTAAAACATTACGTGGGGGTCCACGGACTCTTTTATAACGAGCCATTGAGAAAACCCAACCAAAAGTAATTGGGCCTGCAGGGCCCGTCACTATCAAATTAGCGTGCTAGTAGGACAAAGAAATAAAAATCCAACCATCTAATATTAAAACGTGAAATTACTCTGAAAACCTTCTCACCCAAGAGACTCGACCAAAAAAATAAAATAAAATAAAATAGGGGCACTCTTGCAATTTTCACTATTAAGCTTGAGTAGGGCATCTTTATAGTCCAATAGGAAAAACAAAAAAGCCAATCTAATTGTAAAAAAGGCTTAAACCAACAAAAAAAAATCCATCCAGCCTAAAGGTCCAAAATAAAATACATAATAGCAAATTAACTTTTACAATTGATCCATTAAGCCTAAAGGTCCAATATAAGACCCACAATAAAATAAAAAGACAAGGCCCAATTTAGGAGTATTTTGTGTACTTATGCAATGATTATGTATTGTTTTTAACTTTCTTGTATTGTGATTATTGCTCCAAAAATTATTAAGTGTTTACTCTAAAGGGCGCAATTTTTAGATTAGGGCTTCGCCACTAAAAACCCTTGGGCATTAAAAACCCTTGGGTCGGCCCTGTACGTGAAGTGCAGTGGTCTCAGTACTTGCTGCTAAGTAAAATTGAACCTGAAACTTTAGAAATGAGCGAACTCCTAAATCAAGACCACTTGACCAACCCCGAATTATTAATATCAATCGTATCCTTTCATTTGCATGACCGGATTTTTAATTTTAAGAAACAGATAATCATTGACTAGTAGGTCCATTTAGAGGAAAGGTTGTTAATTTAATAAGAGAAATGATTTTCACACTACATTTTATCCTTAAATACTTCTTTTTTGTCCCTATTTAGGGGTGCACACCGGCCCAGTAGCCCGCCCAGCCCGCCCAATCCAACCTGATCTTTTTAGGGCTTGGGAAAAATATTTAGGCCCGTAGAGCCGGGCCGGGCTGAAATTTTAAGCCCGTTTACTAATTGGGCCGGGCTTGGAAAATTCCTCTAACGCCCAGCCCAACCCGGCCCGGCCCAATTTAAATAATAATTTTATTTTAATACTATATGTATACATGTATATGTTATAGCTAGAACATAGCTGCTTGAGATTTGTTTATCTTGATGAAATTGACATTAATGAAGACAAATGCTATGTACTACCTATGTAGAGAATACCTTTGAAGTAATAGCAATTTGTTAAGAAAACTTTGAAATTTTTTTTTCTCCCTAAACTACTGTCTTGTAATAATAACTCATAATTTTTTCTTCCTTTTATTTTTGTTGTGCTCTACAAGATTTGTTGTGAAGAAGTGTGAATTTAAAGGAGAGATACTCGAGAGACGTTTTTATACATTGGAGTTTCATCTTTTAGAGCACTTTAATTTATGGATCTGTTGTTAATATTTTAGGGAGAACTTAGAACTTTAAGTATATTATTACGGTTGTGATTTTTTATTGTGATTTTTATGGTTGATTAATTTATGTTTGTAATGTTATGCTTTAAAAAAATAAATGGGCTTGTTGGACGGGTTTGGGAAATTAAAATTCTAATTGGGTCGGGCTTGGGCATATTAAATGAAGCCCGATTATTAATGGGCCGGGTTTGGGAATAAACAAATCTCGTTATTATCTAGTATAAGCCCGGCCCGAACCCAGCCCGGCCCGGTGTTTGTGCACCCCTATCCCTATTACCCTTATTTCGTGAGTCATTTTTTTCATATGAAAGGCAATTTTATACTTTCAATTGAATAAAGACAAAAAATGAGCCAAAATTATTTCTCTTTAATGATACTATAGTCCGTACCACCGCAATATTTTTATTTTTTTGAACTGCGTACGACCGCATTTGCCGGAGTTTCATTGCTGATAGGTCCACTAGAGTAATAACTAATCCATTTGGAGTAATTTTGTTGGGTAACGGTAAGAAATGGTCATTGAAATGATGTCATGTTAAGATAAAGAGTATTTGACCTGTTTTTTAGAGGCTCGTTTAATAAATGAATTGCGCTGAACTCAAGCTAACACTCCTTTAAATGAGCCGAGCTCAATCATTCAAAGTCTGACTGTATTTTACACGTTTGCGTGTTATGAGATCCACTCTTACGATCGTGGGTCTGAGCACGTCTTACTCCATTCTTGTTGATATAAGACATTTTCAATCCCTCTTTGTCTTTCTTTTTCCCTAATCTTATTCGCCATTTTACTTGCCTATCTGTAAAGCTACCAAAAATCACGAAATAATTCATTCGACGAGAGAAATAAAAAAAAAAAGTACTAAAACATGCCCTCTTGAAAATTACGGAGTATTAAGGTAAGACAACGCGATAGACTAAAATGGCAATTAAACTCATCTTTTGTCACAATTATAATCTTTTAATTTTAGAGTATTAATTCACATAATTTGACGTAAATCTTAAACAAATTCAGAATCAACTGAATAAAATATCGCCACTAGTGTAAAACTGCAAAGCTTCATCACTAACTATGCGAGGCACTCATAAACAACCATGTGCATATTAATCTTTGTATCCATAATATCTTTGCTTTTTTATTTTCGAGAGCTGGATATATACACTGAGGAGTAATCTTTTGTTTTGTTTTTCATCAAAAATTTTGAGATCAATTATTTCGTTTCGACAAGAGAAATAACATATTTATAAAATAAGGATTGAAATTTAAAAAATTTAACATAAGACGACATGAAAGACAAAGAATACAAATGTTTCAAAACATGTTTTTCACTAGTTAATTTTTATAAACTTTAAGTCGTATTTTTTTAAAAAATTAATTTCATTAAAACAAATAATTAATTCATAAAAAGTAACATATATCTAATAAATACAGACACTATTAAAATTTTTAAAAAAATACAGACCGTTACGACTCCCGGAGGTGCATCGTCAACGATGCAGCGCGGAAGCATTTATAAACGAATTTGCGGATTCTCTAATGCGGAGCCACGCTACAAATTTATAGTGCGACATTCGAACTATTGATTGCACTATTAATAGTCTTGATTTCATTTTAACAATTTCATTATCCGAGATGTCCATTAGAGTTAGGGAGCCCCGACCCTTTTATAAACCACCCATGCGTTGCCTGTGCGTAGTTTACATCTGCATCTATAAATATCTTCGTTCTTTATTTTCGAGAGCAGGGTACATTACAGAGGAGGTTGGTAAAGGTTTAACCTGCAAGACTTTTTCGATAGGCTGACTCCAACGCCGACCAATATCGGAAGGTTCCTCGGCCCGAGTCTTGCGCCGTAATTAAAACCCAATTTCAACCTTTTTCCAACTTCAATTCCAAGGTACCCATTCGACGCTTTTTTCTGTTGTTCCGACCGTGAACTTTGAATTTGACGAAAATCGTAAGACTTTCTTTTGATCTGATCATTTGTATTTCTTTCTCCTACTGATTATTATCTAGTATTTTCAGAGTAATTCACGTCTACAGAAATCTGTTTGATTTTTTTTTTTTTTTCAAGAGTCAATTTTGAGTTTGTCGGGTGGGTTTCTTGGTTTGTTTACAAATCTGTTGTTTTTTTCTCTTGGGTTTTCCGTTTTGTTCTGTCTGTAATTGAGGAACCCAGGGATTCGATCAGAGAGAGAGAGAGAGAGAGAGAGATCTGTTTGATTTTTTCCAGAGTAATTCACGCCTACAGAAATCTGTTTGATTTTTTTTTTTTCAAGAGTCAATTTTGAGTTTGTCGGGTGGGTTTCTTGGTTTGTTTACAAATCTGTTGTTTTTTTCTCTTGGGTTTTCCGTTTTGTTCTATCTGTAATTGAGGAACCCAGGGATTCGATCAGAGAGAGAGAGAGAGAGTAGGGTTGATTTGACTTTTTATGAAATATATTGCTTCTCATGTGAATAATCTGATATACTTTCAGTTTACAATCATGGAGATTATGCATCAAGGGTTGGTTTGCCTGATTTGGGTTTTTCTTTCCATTGATTTCTAGGGTTTTGTGGGTCCTAGATATATTGGACTTCTGATGTAGATAATCCTCCATAATATCAGTTTTGGAGATTGTGCATCAGTTGTTGAATTTTCCCTCATTTGCATTTTTTCCTTTGATTGGCTTGTAGGATTCTGGTGGAAAGATTTGTGACTAATTGCGGGAGAGATTTTTTGCGTGTCAAAGATGAGTGACAATTTGATGGAGAAAATTAGTGCTTTCGGTGAGCGCTTGAAGATTGGTGGAGCCGAGGTTGGTCGGAAGATGAGTGCCGGAATGAGCTCGATGAGTTTCAAGGTGAAAGAGCTCGTCCAAGGCCCGAATCAGGTTGATAAGATAGTTGAGGATGCAACCGCCGAAACACTGGATGAGCCTGATTGGGCCACCAACCTTGAACTTTGTGACATGATCAATCATGACAGGATCAGCAGTGTTGACTTGATCCGTGGAATAAAGAAAAGGATTATGTTGAAGAGCCCAAGGGTTCAGTACTTGGCTCTAGTATTACTTGAAACTCTAGTTAAGAATTGCGAGAAGGCATTCTCGGAGGTTGCGGCTGAGAGGGTGTTGGACGAGATGGTGAAGTTGATTGATGATCCCCAGACTGTTGTTAACAACAGGAACAAGGCTCTGACGCTAATTGAAGCTTGGGGGGAGTCTTCTAATGAGCTGCGGTATTTGCCTGTTTATGAAGAGACATACAAGGTACCTCACTGTTAAATTGGCTCAATTTATACTGAATGCACATCATCTACGAGTTACCGTTGCTTCTCTCTTTTGCCGTTGCATAAAAAGTTGCTGATTAATTGAATGAATAAAAGTATATTGGAGTTTTAAAATCTATCTTAGGCTTGGTTTTTCATTTGCTAAAATGAAAATCTCATAAAATCAAGTGGTTGATTTTAGCAAATGAAGTGGGGAGGTGATTTTATCTCCAATGAATCTGGACATATATTAATCATTTGCTAAAATCTCATACTCCGTAATTTTCAAGAGGTGGTTTTTCATTTGCTCAATCATTCAAAGTCTGACTGTATTTTACACGTTTGCGTGTTATGAGATCCACTCTTACGATCGTGGGTCTGAGCACGTCTTACTCCATTCTTGTTGATATAAGACATTTTCAATCCCTCTTTGTCTTTCTTTTTCCCTAATCTTATTCGCCATTTTACTTGCCTATCTGTAAAGCTACCAAAAATCACGAAATAATTCATTCGACGAGAGAAATAAAAAAAAAAGTACTAAAACATGCCCTCTTGAAAATTACGGAGTATTAAGGTAAGACAACGCGATAGACTAAAATGGCAATTAAACTCATCTTTTGTCACAATTATAATCTTTTAATTTTAGAGTATTAATTCACATAATTTGACGTAAATCTTAAACAAATTCAGAATCAACTGAATAAAATATCGCCACTAGTGTAAAACTGCAAAGCTTCATCACTAACTATGCGAGGCACTCATAAACAACCATGTGCATATTAATCTTTGTATCCATAATATCTTTGCTTTTTTATTTTCGAGAGCTGGATATATACACTGAGGAGTAATCTTTTGTTTTGTTTTTCATCAAAAATTTTGAGATCAATTATTTCGTTTCGACAAGAGAAATAACATATTTATAAAATAAGGATTGAAATTTAAAAAATTTAACATAAGACGACATGAAAGACAAAGAATACAAATGTTTCAAAACATGTTTTTCACTAGTTAATTTTTATAAACTTTAAGTCGTATTTTTTTAAAAAATTAATTTCATTAAAACAAATAATTAATTCATAAAAAGTAACATATATCTAATAAATACAGACACTATTAAAATTTTTAAAAAAATACAGACCGTTACGACTCCCGGAGGTGCATCGTCAACGATGCAGCGCGGAAGCATTTATAAACGAATTTGCGGATTCTCTAATGCGGAGCCACGCTACAAATTTATAGTGCGACATTCGAACTATTGATTGCACTATTAATAGTCTTGATTTCATTTTAACAATTTCATTATCCGAGATGTCCATTAGAGTTAGGGAGCCCCGACCCTTTTATAAACCACCCATGCGTTGCCTGTGCGTAGTTTACATCTGCATCTATAAATATCTTCGTTCTTTATTTTCGAGAGCAGGGTACATTACAGAGGAGGTTGGTAAAGGTTTAACCTGCAAGACTTTTTCGATAGGCTGACTCCAACGCCGACCAATATCGGAAGGTTCCTCGGCCCGAGTCTTGCGCCGTAATTAAAACCCAATTTCAACCTTTTTCCAACTTCAATTCCAAGGTACCCATTCGACGCTTTTTTCTGTTGTTCCGACCGTGAACTTTGAATTTGACGAAAATCGTAAGACTTTCTTTTGATCTGATCATTTGTATTTCTTTCTCCTACTGATTATTATCTAGTATTTTCAGAGTAATTCACGTCTACAGAAATCTGTTTGATTTTTTTTTTTTTTTCAAGAGTCAATTTTGAGTTTGTCGGGTGGGTTTCTTGGTTTGTTTACAAATCTGTTGTTTTTTTCTCTTGGGTTTTCCGTTTTGTTCTGTCTGTAATTGAGGAACCCAGGGATTCGATCAGAGAGAGAGAGAGAGAGAGAGAGAGATCTGTTTGATTTTTTCCAGAGTAATTCACGCCTACAGAAATCTGTTTGATTTTTTTTTTTTCAAGAGTCAATTTTGAGTTTGTCGGGTGGGTTTCTTGGTTTGTTTACAAATCTGTTGTTTTTTTCTCTTGGGTTTTCCGTTTTGTTCTATCTGTAATTGAGGAACCCAGGGATTCGATCAGAGAGAGAGAGAGAGAGTAGGGTTGATTTGACTTTTTATGAAATATATTGCTTCTCATGTGAATAATCTGATATACTTTCAGTTTACAATCATGGAGATTATGCATCAAGGGTTGGTTTGCCTGATTTGGGTTTTTCTTTCCATTGATTTCTAGGGTTTTGTGGGTCCTAGATATATTGGACTTCTGATGTAGATAATCCTCCATAATATCAGTTTTGGAGATTGTGCATCAGTTGTTGAATTTTCCCTCATTTGCATTTTTTCCTTTGATTGGCTTGTAGGATTCTGGTGGAAAGATTTGTGACTAATTGCGGGAGAGATTTTTTGCGTGTCAAAGATGAGTGACAATTTGATGGAGAAAATTAGTGCTTTCGGTGAGCGCTTGAAGATTGGTGGAGCCGAGGTTGGTCGGAAGATGAGTGCCGGAATGAGCTCGATGAGTTTCAAGGTGAAAGAGCTCGTCCAAGGCCCGAATCAGGTTGATAAGATAGTTGAGGATGCAACCGCCGAAACACTGGATGAGCCTGATTGGGCCACCAACCTTGAACTTTGTGACATGATCAATCATGACAGGATCAGCAGTGTTGACTTGATCCGTGGAATAAAGAAAAGGATTATGTTGAAGAGCCCAAGGGTTCAGTACTTGGCTCTAGTATTACTTGAAACTCTAGTTAAGAATTGCGAGAAGGCATTCTCGGAGGTTGCGGCTGAGAGGGTGTTGGACGAGATGGTGAAGTTGATTGATGATCCCCAGACTGTTGTTAACAACAGGAACAAGGCTCTGACGCTAATTGAAGCTTGGGGGGAGTCTTCTAATGAGCTGCGGTATTTGCCTGTTTATGAAGAGACATACAAGGTACCTCACTGTTAAATTGGCTCAATTTATACTGAATGCACATCATCTACGAGTTACCGTTGCTTCTCTCTTTTGCCGTTGCATAAAAAGTTGCTGATTAATTGAATGAATAAAAGTATATTGGAGTTTTAAAATCTATCTTAGGCTTGGTTTTTCATTTGCTAAAATGAAAATCTCATAAAATCAAGTGGTTGATTTTAGCAAATGAAGTGGGGAGGTGATTTTATCTCCAATGAATCTGGACATATATATGTCCAGATTCATTGGAGATAAAATCACCTCCCCACTTCATTTGCTAAAATCAACCTCATTTTATCACCTCCACCTCATTTTATCTTTTGGCAAACTAAGCCTAAGTACACTTACAGAAAGGATTTCTTTGAGGTAGAATAAAGAATGCCTTTTGATACCTAGTTGAACGAATGAGTGGGTTGCTGTGTACTTTTACAAGTTTTAATTGTAATGGTTGTTATTTGTTTATACTTGGGCAGAAGTTATTGGATATGTTAAATTTAACCTTTGGTACTTATTACACTTGCATTTTAGAGCTTGAAATCAAGAGGCATACGGTTCCCTGGCCGTGATAATGAGAGTTTGGCTCCTATATTTACTCCTCCTCGTACAGTCTCGGCTTCAGAATCCACTCCTAATCTTGGTCAACAACTTCACCGTGATATTCCTGCACATACCTTTTCAGCTGAACAAACCAAGGAAGCATTTGATGTGGCTCGAAACAGTATTGAGCTTCTAACAACAGTTTTGTCCTCTTCTCCCCAACAAGATGCTCTTGAGGTATTTCATTTATCACATTACTATTATGTGGATTTCATTTTACTAATGTCTAGTACTTCATTAGCCCAGAGTGTCATATGCGGGGTGTGATGTTTTTTAAAGGTATTATATGTGGAAGTGGTTTTGTAAGATTTGGATTGATCAAGTCACTGATGCTATTCAGGCCATGTTCCACTAAACAAAAACTAGTTTTGGTTTAAATCAAAAACTACTTCATTCCACTAAAAAAACCCCACAAAAAACCAACAAAAAAAACACTTCATTCCACTAACCTAAAAAAAACCAAACCACTATACCATCAGCTAAATGCATCCTAATCATGTAAAATTACGAATCTACCCTCCCTTCAAATTATTTTTTTCCGGTTGCTGTTGCTGTGTCAGAGAAGAGAGAGGGAGGGGAAAGGGGGAAAGGGGGGCGCATGGACAGGTGGCTGCATGTGTGTGGCGGGGAAGAATATTTAATTGCTAAAGGGGGAGGGGTCCACTATTACCTGCAGCGGAAACATCTCCCCAAGCAGGGAGATTTGCTCTTTTAGGGGTTTTTTTTTTTTTTTTTGTCGTGGCTTTCAAAAAAGGGAGCAATATAGTTGTTTGGGTACAAGGGTAGGTTGGTAATTTGGTAACACAACTCAAAAAACCAAAAAGCTAACAAACTACTTTAGTGGAACAAGTGGGTTTCTTTGAAAAACCAAAGATCAAAAAAACCAAAAAACTACTTAGTGGAACATGGCCTCAGTCAGCATAATAGCCTACTTGATAAACTTTCGGGGCACGTGATGCTTAACTTACTAGGATTTGTTCTCTTCTTGATTTCTCTTTCTTCAACTTTCTCAACTCTAAACTGAGGGGACGTACTCCCATTCTCAAATGTGATGATTTCTTTCCTGCCTATCTCCATACACGACGGATCATGGCAGTCCAAGCAACTTTACTGAGTGTGTTTTTTGAAAGACTTGTCAATAAGATAGGAGGCTTCATAGGATTTGTGATACTCTTAAGCTCTTTGTGATCCTTGTATTTGAAGGGAATACTCTTTTAGACATTTCTATTATTTCTTCTAGAATACTTTGGATTACCACAAAATAAAAATTGAAAACTTCAACCCAGTCCTTCTCTTGCGTTCAAGTCTTTAGTAGAGTTTTTCCTTCCTTTTTCTTGTGATGAAATTCATGATGAAAGAGGGAATGCAAAAGAAATGAGTGGTTCTTTTTCGGTTATGTATATCGAAAAAGATGTGTTTGGCAACGCAAGTACTGAATGAGGTTTACATACCTGCGGAATTTCATTTTACTCCTCATGGTTTTGGTGTAGATTTTTAGATCGACTAGAAATTGTCTAGTTTGAGCTGCTCCTGTCGTTTTTAGTCACGCCATTCGAATTTTATATTCAACCTATTGTGTGTGAATGTTTATTGTTTCACAAAACATTGAGGATATTTACATTAAGTTGTTAGGAAACAATATTTGCTTGTCCAGCCCAAGGAACACAATTCCATTGGTTCCCATCGAAAAAGCTGAAATATTGTGTTGGTTTGACACCTATCACGAAAATCCAACATTTCGTACAATCCCAAATCCTTTCGACGTGTCTATTATGTTGTGGCTATGTTTTTGAAACGTATACTTTTCCTAGTTAGCAGGCAACATATTGAAACGGAATTTTGATCCTTGGTCCAGCCAAGCTATGGGTGATCTGTTTCTGCTTCCTCTCTTACTTCTGCTGAATTCTGTTGGCAGGATGACTTGACAACCACACTTTTACATCAGTGTCGTCAGTCCCAATATACTGTCCAGAGAATCATCGAGACGTCAGGGGACAACGAAGCCTTACTTTTTGAAGCCTTGAACGTGAACGACGAAATCCAGAAAGTCATCTCGAGGTATGAAGATTTGAAGAAACCTTCCGTAGTTCATCGGGAGCCCGAACCTGCTATGATTCCTGTAGCCGTGGAGCCTGATGATTCGCCCCATTTTGGGAAAGAAGATGCCCTGATCCGAAAACCAGCAACTTCTCGAGCTGGTGGGCCTGGAGGGCACAACGATGAGATGATGGACGATCTTGATGAGATGATTTTCGGCACAAAATCAGGTGGCACGTCTGAAGCAGGACAGGACACCACGAAGAAACCGCCCGCAAAAGATGACCTGATCTCATTCTGAGCTTCTCCCTTTTATGGAGAACGCTTCTGCCGTTGGATTGGTTATCTCGATGATTTAGGTTGTGACGGGTTGAGTTTGATGCTTGAAATTTCACAACCATCATAAACACGACTGGGGATATTCTCTTTTTCTCGTTCATTCCTTTTCGTGCTTTCACTTGTATTGTGGACATCGTTTTAGGGATTTGTGTCTGAATGTGGCTGGGTAAATGGCTTGGGGAGCTCTATACAGAAATGAATATTGGAATGTATTGTTTTCGTGATAGTACATCTGGGTTGTGCATGATTCTGGTTTGCACCCTTTTTTTACAGTTAATTGGGACCGTGGTCTCCTAAATAGTTGACTGGTGTCCATGAACTGATCTAGAATTCCAATTTGAGAGCGAGCTCTCATCCAGCGTTAGAGGCAGGGCAGGGCGTGCCCCATATGGCCCAAGGCACAGCAGGCTGATGTGCCGCCTATACGGTCTCGTTCCAAGTTCAAAAACATGATCCGTTCACTTTGGCAATTATTTACATTTTGGAACTGCGGGCCCATTTCAAACTTGGATTATTAGCTTTTAGGTTTTTCACATTTTACCAAACAAATCGGACACATACGTCACTGTAAAACCCAAAAAATCAATTTAGTTGGACTGGGCCTGATTGACCATTGTTGACTTTACTTGCTTGAAGCCTTTGAGGGCGTTTATTTCAGTTTATTCCACATATTCGAAATCTCTAAAAGAAAAATATCTTGCGTGGTTATTTTGACACTCCTCAAATTACTAATTGCACTCCAAAAAGGAAGAGCTAAAAGTAAGTCCATACATGGATTGATTTTGTCGTTGGTGATTAATAATTTGGAGAGTGTCAAAATTAGTTTGCTTTTCGTATATAGAAGCCGTATAATTCTCAATCCTTTGTTAAGAAAACTTATTGTTCTATAAAGTGGTAAACTGTTATGGATAATTTTCAACGGAGGATTCCCTTTTCAAGTAGGGAGATTCTATTTACAACCCTTTTTTGACTTCATACAGCCCTTTTGCTAAATACAACCCTGCTGATATGGTAAATCTTTATTTTTGCTTCATATAACCCGGCACATTTCCCAAATTACCCCTTGTTATTTTTCTCCCAAATTTCAACACTCAAAACCCACTCAAAACCCTTTTCTCTTCCCTCCTCCCTCCGTCTAACCTCGGCCATTGCCCTCTCCGTCGAACCAGTCGAAGAAATCGCCGCTATTTTACTCGTCTGGTTATGACACATTTCAGATATTTACTCCCGAAACTAAATACATAATTCGAATACAAACTACTGAATTATGGCCAATATTGCGGATATTAACTACCATCATCAATTTCGGATATAAACTCCCGGTTTTATAGGTAAATTTCGGGTATTAACTACCGAAATGTATTGCGATTTTCGGGACTGTGGTACCGTTTCGAATGAATAACGACTGAGAAATCGAAAAAGCAATGGGTTACTCTTGGGTCGTTTTTTGCTCAAAAATTTCCACCTCCATGTTTTCCTCTAACTCTTCTGTGGTCTGTATTTGTGCATCCATTGCTGGATTTGGAGTTTTAAATTGCTCCAATACTCTTTGGAGCTCTTCTCCCAAATCTAGTGAGGGAGAAGATCTCTCCATTGATTCAACAAGATTCTCCATTGAGAGAGAGGAGAGATGAAGGGCAGGAGATGACAATGAGGGTTAACGGTTGGAGGAGGAGGAGGGATTTTTTTGACGTGGGAAGGAGGAGTGAAAAAACGATGGAGCTGAAGGAAGAAGAAGAAGCACTGGGTTGGTATTAGCAATTAGGAAAAAATGGGGTGGGTTGGTATAAAATAATTTGAGGGGCTAAATGGTCTTTTCACGAGGAAAGTTTTGGTATTTATTTTGCATGGGTTGTATTGAGGGAAAAATGGTTGTAAATAGAAGCTCCCTTTCAAGTAACTCTAGAAATCCATTTTTGAAAAGGGAAAAAACGTGACGAAGGAAAAAACAAAAGCGATGTGTTACAAGAAAATAGGGTGTAAAACACGTTCGCTATTGTGAATTTTAGTAGTTTGAGATATTTTAGAAATAAGCTTTCATATGTAAGATTATGTGACTTGGGTACTTTCTAAATTGGATAATGATTTTTGCTATCTACTTTCTTATTAATACAAGACAGAATCTGTCATTTATTTAGTACTTAAAGGTACACACAATGCACTAAAAGATAAGTTTTTCAATGCATTTGTAAGAAAGTGGATTAAAAAAACTCATTTTCCTTACAAATTAACAATTTACAATACGTAACATATTTGTACACAAGTTAATTAGCAAATAAAAATAAAATATGGATAATAACCCCGAAAGGAGAATTGATATTGACACTCCTCTTTCCTCTATTAACACTCTTTTTTTGTCTTTATTTACAAAGTGCAAAGTAATTTTTACCTAACAAAGAAAAAAAAGAGTGTCAATAGAGAAAAGGGAAGTACCAATCATCTCCAAAAAATTAGTAAATGGATTACGGTAGTCGATTGTAGGATTTTATGGTCAAGGGTAATAATTTGGAAAAGTGAGATAGTTAAGGGGTTCAATACGTAATTAATCCAAACAATAATCGCAGATCGGTCTCACTTCCGACTGAAAAGACAGAATCATCCTCTCCCTCTCTCACTCTCTCTCAAATGGCCGGAAAACATCTCTCCGGCGTAACTCCCCGTACCAGATCTCGATTCCTCCTCGTCCTCCTCTCTCTCTTACCTATCTCTCTTCTCTTCTACGCCATCTCCGTCTTCTCATCTCCTTCCACTTCCCTCCCTATACACGCCTCCCAAATCGCTAACTCCAACGCCGACTACTCCTTCGTCGCCTCCCTCGAGAAATTCCTCGCCCAAACATCTCGTACCGTTTCCGATGATACCGTTACTTCAGTTCAAGAAAAGGACGTGAAGAAGCTCGACGACGTGATGTGGAAAACAGAGACCACGAGGCTATACGGCGATTCGTTTTTTACGCCTCTTAGGGTTTACGTCTACGAAATGCCGTCGAAATTCACGTACGATCTATTGGTGTTGTTTCAGAGTACTTACAGAGAGACGTCGAATCTCACGTCTAATGGTAGCCCTGTCCACCGTTTGATCGAACAGGCATGATTGCTTTACATTTATTGAGTTCATTTGCTGGTGATTATTTCCTTATTGTTGACTGTTTGATTGGGTACGCAGTAAAATTACTGTGGATTCAGTAGCCCATTGAAACTTAAATCCGTGAATTTAGTTACATTCGTGACTTTAATGTGATTGAGTCTCAACCTGGTAAGAAATTTCCTTGAACTATGAGATTTGAGAAAATACCTTTAGTGACTGCTCTATGTGACTATGTCGTTCCAAAATTTTGATTTTACTTTTTTAGCTGGATGGTATGGTATAACAAGGCATGTCTCGAATTAATTAAGGTTACAGTCATGTTCCTTTTGCTGACTGTTTGGTTGGGTGCGGTAAAATTTTTCTTGGATTCAATTATGGATTGAAATCAAAATCCATGTGTTTAGTTTCATTTTTGAGTTTAATGCCGTCAAGTGCTTAGTTTGTTATCAATTTACTTTCTCGGGCTGGTAAGATATTTCCTAGAACTATGAGATTTGAGAAATATCTAGGTCATTTAGTGCTTCCTAAATGTCGTCCCAGAAATTTGATTCTGAATTCTCATGGAGTGTGGAGCCTGATAGTGTGGTAGCAAGGCATGTCTCTTGAATCTAATGAAGGATACTGTATTTTCCATCTGGCTATATACATTGTAGTGAGAGGAATGCATCTTCTTTTATCAAAGTGAAAATGCTGCAGCAACAGTGTACGAAGCTTAGATGGATGAGCTCAACCCACATAAATCCTTTAAAATTTGGTGATAGGTTATCTAATGAAGGGTGCTTTTATTATCTTTAGCTTCTGTATGCGCATATTCAACATTTGGTGATAGGTTCTGCAAACTCCTAACAACATGAAGTTGTGATAGGATGTGTGAGAGAGAGCACATGGGTCCCGAGCTATTGGTCAAAACTGCCTGAGCTGTGTCGTTTGGTCCCTTCCGATGCTACTTGTTGCGAGAGTCATGAATGCCTCTAGCCCTTTTTTCTTTGTGCTTTGCCTATTGATATGTATGTATGTTGTATATGGAGTAGTGTGCGAAAACAGAGCAGAGGGGGAGACTCTTCCTGGTCATTAAACTCAAAACTCCGTTGTTTCCGTTTGTATCGAAATATAGTGATTTCTGCTTGGAGCGAGCATGCATTCCAGCCAAACCTAGTTACATATCTGCTGCCTTGAAATCACCATTGTTAAGCTGACATTATATGTACTTTGTTTTGTGCCATTCCTTTTTGTTCCATAATTTTTGCTGAAATCATTTTGCAAAACTTAACCAAGCATTCCTTTTGGCTAAGATTATAGGCTTTCTTGGCTTTATAGGAGTTGCTATGTTGATTAATCCACGTATTGTGTCCATCTAAAATGTAGATCTTTTTATCATGTTCTTTATGCAGCATTCTATTGACTATTGGCTGTGGACTGACTTGATTGCACCGGAATCTGAAAGGCTTCTGAAAAATGTTGTAAGAGTTCATCGGCAAGAGGAGGCAGACCTCTTCTACATTCCGTTTTTTACAACCATCAGCTTTTTCTTGTTGGAGAAGCAGCAATGCAAGGCACTTTATAGGGTGTGAGTGAATTCCTGATGTTTACTTGAAGTATTTACATTGATGTGTTCGCTTTTGGTGCTTATAAAGAAACAACAGAATAAGTAAAATGTTTTATTTTTTGGGTTCTAGTAGGTTTTTATTAAAATCTTTCTTAGATGTATTATTTGTAGACTGATAGAGTTGTAACAATGGATGTAAACTTTAAATTCTCACTTGTTTTAATTACCTGATGAACTTTTCAATAATCTCATAGGAAGCTTTGAAGTGGGTGACAGATCAGCCTGCATGGAAGCGGTCTGAAGGAAGAGACCATATACTTCCAGTTCATCATCCTTGGTCTTTCAAGTCTGTTCGCAGATATATGAAGAATGCAATTTGGCTGTTACCAGATATGGACTCCACAGGGAACTGGTGGTTATCTGAATCAAGTTGTAATGGCTATGTATAATATCAAGTAGTTTTTTGGAATACTGATGACTAATTCAAGTAAAATCTTTCAGGTACAAGCCTGGGCAAGTTTCACTGGAGAAAGACTTGATACTTCCATATGTCCCCAATGTTGATCTGTGTGATCCGAAATGCTTATCCAAAAGTGAAAACAAGAGGAAGACACTGCTATTTTTTCGAGGGAGGCTTAAAAGAAATGCTGTAAGAGTTTCGGTCCAGACTAAGAAGTGAAATGCCATTGTTTAGTTTTATTCATTTAAGTTTGCAGTGAATAGATGTTACCTTATTATCTTTAAGCATAATAGTTTTGGTTCAGACTAAGCTAGATGTTACCTTATCTTTAAACATAATAGCGAGCATGCTAACAAGATTGCTAGTGGGACGTGGCCTTTGTGAGATCCTTGTTAGAGAATCCAAAGAATGCTGGATCTATCATTCGGTGAGCGCTATGCCACACCATTAGAGGTGGTCTTTGTGAAGTTTGTACACTTGTCATTAGGAATATTTTCAGTGCAGTCAAAATAAAATTGGGCTGATCATTTTCTCATATCTAGTTCTCTTTCATCACTTTGAGGGTAGGAATATGAAATTGAAAAAAAAAAACGTTAGGACGAAAAAGATTTTACAATTTGCGTAGTTTAAGTTAACCATAAAAGCCATAGTTTGAGGAGATCTGTATTCAGTGATTTGTCCTTTCGGTTTATTATGTGGGCATAAAAAGTATGATTGTGTAATTTGAGTACTTCTGAAAGTAGAGCCAGCACCAACAGGAGATCATAGCAGTGATTTGATTAACGGCAAAGGAAACCTCATATTTGGCTTATTTTCATCAACTGTTGCGACAGTTCTACCACATGATTGGCCTGTGCTTATTTTTTGTGTCCTTTTGTTTCTGTGGTTCTTAACTTATCTTGTTTCACTTTCAGGGAGGAAAAATACGCTCCAAACTTGGGGCTGAGCTAAGTGGTGCTGAGGGTGTCCACATTGAAGAAGGGACTGCTGGAGAAGCAGGCAAAGAAGCAGCTCAGGATGGCATGCGCAAGTAATTTATGAAATGCATTATGAATTCTGTTTCAGACTGTAGGTTTGCTGTTGCACTTTTAAGTAATTTAACTTTTGTATCAGGTCCGTCTTTTGCCTAAGTCCAGCTGGCGATACTCCGTCATCGGCTAGATTGTTTGATGCTATTGTCAGTGGGTGCATCCCTGTTGTAGTTAGTGATGAGCTAGAGCTTCCTTTTGAAGGATTACTTGATTATCGGAAGGTCGGTATCTCTCCATGAAAATTTTGCATTAACATCTTTGTTCAATGCTTCTCTTGAGATCTTGATCCTATGGAAAAGGATTAGGAAAAGATAGCGATGATAATGTTTGACATCCATTTGTAGATGTAGAGAAAATATGTTCATAATGGAAAGTTTTGTCGTGAATTGTATCGACCCTCTGTTGTTGACAGAATCTGCTTTAGTTGATTCTTTAAGAAGGTCTAACTCTTGCGTGTATGGTAAAATGGGTTTAGGTTGTGCTTCAAGATTGTTGGAATGGGCCAGAGCAATAATCATAACTTTCCAATTTACAATGTGAGCCCTTGGATTTAATTAGTTTTGGTTTGCTTGATTATGCAGATAGCTCTGTTTGTTTCCTCCAGTGATGCTGTGCAGCCAGGCTGGCTTTTAACATTCCTTAGGAGTATTAGTCCTTCTCAAATCAGAGAAATGAGAATGAATCTAGCTAAGGTTTGTGCTCTTTCAAATTGAAATGATTGCCATGGGTCATGTGTTGCGATCAAATAATAGTGTTAGTAATGTGCAGCAATAACTTTATAAAGTTCCAGCCAAATATTTATTTCATCTAACTGCATCGTCCATACCGTTTGATTTAATTTACTATCATTGTGTTTGGAAACTGTTTTTTTGTTCCCTGGTGCCCCATTTGTCACCGATCTCATATGAATGGTTTGTTTACTGGATTCTTTGTAATGTGCACACAATTAGAGGACTGATTTTTTTTTCCTCCTTTCAGTACTCAAGGCATTTCTTGTACTCCCATCCAGCTCAACCTTTGGGTCCTGAAGATTTGGTTTGGCGAATGGTTTGCTTCTCTCCCCTTGATGCAAGAATCTCAAGTTTGATTCTTTATGATGTTCTAACTTCTAAGAATTTCTATTGATTAAGTGAACCTGGTTTGACCATCACTGGCCTCTAGTTTCTTGATTGGATGTTGTATATAAACTTATATTTTATTTCTTTGCACTTTTTAAATTTGTTACAAACCTGTTGGGAAGGCCTTTGTTCTGGAATAGGCAAGGGCTTTTGCTTTGTCCTTAGGAAGAAAACTAGGTAGACCATAGCTACATGTATTCTGCATACAAATTTTACATCTTATCAAAAATCAAACGACAGACAAATCTTCTTTAATTTGTTTTTTCTCTGGCAAACAACAGCTGGAGGCTTGGACAGAAGTTGGCAGTTGACACAAGTTCACTTCTCCAAGTTGATGCCTTTGTGACCGTGCAATCAAAAACATTTTTGAAATTGGGAGACACGGAGAAATGGTACGCTAGGAGTTCAAAGTAGTATAATAGTTGCCAGGGTGTTAGTTAAATTAAATCCAAGTCTGTCTGTGGGATTCTTGGATTTAACTTTGTACAAGTATTGTCGGATGGGCTATTGTGCGAATGTAGTTTCTGTTTGGTTGTGATGGTGACACATATTAGGCCTTTCCCCACATGAGCTCTGCTCTGGCGGGCAGGGCAATTGCAAATTCCGGCAACTTGGTGGAGCTCTGATACCTCTGATGTGGCTAATAATTGGATTTTTAATGGTGATTTCTTCTATTCTTTTAGTGGCAATTTGACAGCAATGCAACCAAATGGTAACGGCATAATATTCTGGGGAAGTAACGTATCTATCCAATCCACCTTTATCTATTTAGACATATGCCGTATTTGTGTGTGAGTAATACTCCGTATTTGAGTTGCTTTTTACAGGAGCATTGTTATGGTAATTGTCCTAAAGTTTAATGGTGGTCCGTTTTCTGTCTTTACTACAGTCACAGTGCAAATGGAACAATGAACCCTATGCTTGTCGATAACTTTTTTGTTGTTGGTGCATATGGTAATCTGATTTACCTCTGTTTGCTGGCGCGAACAGATGGCTGGTAAGTTGGTGAACATCAAGCTTCACACTCGGAGATCACAGCGTGTGGTGAAAGAATCTAGAAGCCTGTGCACTTGTGATTGCAGGCGTGCCAACTTCACAAGCCCAGGTTCCCTGTATTGATTGTCGAGGAAGAAATGTTTTTGGTCACTCTTCTCTCACGTCAGGGTATCATGTTGTTCTTGTAAATCTATGGCTCCAATGCCTGAATAGGAGTTACTTGGCATTTTTTCGCGTTGTAATTTATTTGAATCGCTTAGTTAGGGCTATATACGTGCATTCGATTAAACGTCCTTCTCTGAGTTCTCTCATGCTTGAGCTAGCCAAGTTAATTGGATGGTTGATATGTTGAAATCTTTGGTTCAATTGGTAAACACTGTGGAGAGTTCTTCTCTTTATACTTGGATTGAAGCCTTAGTATTTGCTTATTGGTTAAACATACTCTCTACCGCTCGAAATGCATGGTCAGATTTTAACTCCGGTTCCAAAATAGGTGTGGTCGCAAATTTCTACAGCTACTGTTTAGTGCCAATCCTTTATCCTACATTTCTACCGCGGCTAACAGTGAAATGGGTCACTATATTTCTCTGTTTTCTTTATCAGTTGATGTTCGTTTGTTGTACTTCTACTCGTTCCATTTTGCGTTTTTGCACATAAGTTGATAATTGTCAGTTATCGTTAGTGAGGTTTGGACCCAAGTTTTGTGCAAATAGAGGTGCATCGCCTTCTTGGATCTTGACCCTCCTCCCTTGACTTGTTCTGTTGTTAAAGTGTCGGATCTGTTTGATCCAATCTCCAGAAGATGGAACGCCCCCTCGGTTCGATCTCTGTTCCCTCTGAATTTATTGGCAATCAAATTCCGACTATTCCAACTTCGTGGACTAATTGTGAAGATGCAGCGATCTCTGTTCGATCAGGTTGTAGATTATCTCTCCGTATGTTGCATGCAAATTCTGTTTCTGTACCGAGCTCGTCCTTTTCTTTATCTGAGAATATGTGGACGAAGTTATTGAATATCCCGTGTCACCCTAAATTTAGAAGGTGCGCTTGTAGTCGTTTATGCTCTCATTGTAATGAGTTACCTGGGCCTCCAAATCCCGTTGTAATCTTTTCCATGCGAGTGGACTGCCTTTGGAGTTCTGACCAGTGGGAAAGGAAAGAGTTTCTTATTATCTATTTCGATGACTTTTTTTGGGCTGTTATGACTTGTCTTGTTGAGTGAATTATTTGGACAAAATAAAAAAGACACCGTCAAGAAATCACGCCGCGAGAACAAAGGAGGAATTCTTTTGTTTATTCTAACCAAAACCCTCAAAATAATTACAATAAATAAGTAAATTTTTTTTTTTCATTCGTCATTCTTAATTTAGGATTTCATCTGAGTCGTCCATCCGAGCAACAGAAGGTCCGAAAGTGCACAACAGCAATAACGAGAATCGATTCTAAAATATAGTGTGGAGAATCTAAGAGCTCTACGGACATGAGTTAACCACCACTTGCGTAATTTCTTTTGGGTGGAGTATTATTTAATAATACCCAAATACTCGACGTGGAGCAAACGGTGGTGGGCAGCACATGCTTTACTTCCCGTCCCGCGAACAACGCGCAACGCGATGGGGCCACGTGATCGACCGTATTCCTCGCTTGCTTCTGGGCCCACAAGCTGCAATTATCTTCCTCGGACGTGCGACGGCACAAAACCGAGTTGCATTTTTGTTCTGTGAGTTGTGTGTCACGTGCGAAGAGGGACGGTGCATGTAGACTGGCATCATGTCCGGTTCGTGTCATCTCGGGTTTGTGTCAAAAACTTAAAATTTTCTTAATGCTACTCCGTTTTGAGTCGTTTTTTTTTTTTAGCGTGTCTTCTCATTTTCTATCTATATCCGGTTCGTATTGTGTTACCATGTCATGACAAAAGACTTTAAAAACTAATCCCTTAAAAAACTTTTATCTGTATCTAATTTGTTTAGTGTTACCATGTTTTTTTTTTTTAAATGGAAAGAGAATTTCGATAAATAAACAAGAGTTAAGATACAACTCAACAATTTATAACAAGCAGCTACGAAAAACCACTTGAAGTGCCTAGCTAGTATAGTTGGCAACTTCATTCGCCTCCCTTAGTGGAGGCGAGGTTTCGAGCCCCACAGGGGGCGCGGCCGGGGTTTCAGGGCTATGGATAGCCTCTGGACCCTTTGTGGACTAACTCCGTAACTCTACTAACTCCCCTAAGCCCGCTGATGCATGCCGTATGGTTGGCAACTTCATTCGCCGCCCTCAGTGGAGGCGAGGTTTCGAGCCTCATGGGGGGCGCAGTGTAACGACCTGCCCTGCACAATATTGTCCACTTTGGTCGCTCGAGCTCCTTGAACTTCCCAGAAGGTCACCAATCACTGGATTACTTCAGGGTGTGTCACGGTTAATTGTGACGTACCAACAAGCTTTGACGCCCGCACAGCTTTAAAAGGCCTTGTGCAAGTTAAGGGATGATTTGTTCTCTTATATCATAGAACTCTGTTGCATCCAAGTAGGTCATGAGCTGTCACACGCGGCCGGGGTTTTAGGGCTATGGATAGCCTCTAGACCCCTTGTAGACTAACTCCCTAACTCTACTAACTCCCCTAATCCCGCTGATGCATGCCGTTAAAAAAAAAAACCCACCAAACAACAACAGAATTAGCTTGTAGGCCGAAGTTGTCCTCCATCTCATGTATTTGGGTAATGCTGAAATGAAAGGAAGGCTTGCTTAACTAAAAAATGAGTTCGTTAGACATCTATACGCGAAACCTTAGAGATTCTAAAAAATCGAGCTTGGATAGTTAAAATTCACCAAACTAATAAAAACCTTTAATAGCTGTATTTTTCTTTATTGGAAAGGCGATCAAATTTTGTACTCCCCCAATACTGTTCAGTTTTTTCTCCTACTAAAAAGAGCAACTGAAATAACCACAATAACTCAAATCTTGAAATTCTTTTTTTCTTTTCACATGAAATTTCCAATTAGCATAAAGATTGTCACAGATCACTTTCATTTTGCATGACAAAATTGCAATTGCAACTGCTTAAACTTGTCTATGTTGTATTACTCGCTTTCCTCCATAACACCAAGCCTCTTTATTATCACGTTATCATATTGTGTCAAATTTGTGTTCGTAGCGAAGACAAGTTAACCGTAAAATACAATTTCGTATCGGATATTCGTGTCAAAAATTCCCAGCCGTCGGTGCATGCCCATTTTATGAATACCCGAGGAAATAAAGAAAAAGAGAGAGAGAGAGAGACATTTAATCACTTGTTTATGTATTGCCCTGATTCCGCGCTATCATTTTCAATTTGGAATTTTAGGCAAATGACGACGACTAATATCAAAACAAAATTAAATATGCATTATCACCTAGATCATCGGACATTATCAAATTAACAAAGGCCTGTGGCTTTCTTTTTCACCCTATTTTTAGTAATTGTTTTTCTGGTTGTGAGTAGCTGCAAATTTTTTATAATTCCAATGAAGTTCTTGCCTTTTCCCATAAAAATAAAAAATAAAATTGCCGAATTTTGGGATTTTTTTTTTAATAACTCATATGTCTTGGCTTTCGTTTTCACCCGATTTGTTACGTAGTTGTTTTTTGTTTTTTATAACTCATACCAAGAATTTTAGGTGCAAATTGGATTACCCAAGGCTCTGTTCACTTGTCAATAAATTTTTGCAGGAAGTATATTTCTCAAAATATAATAATTAAGCGAAGTAAAGAAAAGTGAAAGAATTTTCTTTTATGTGTTTATTTTGATATAAAAAAACTAGTGTAGAAACAAGAATATTCTTGCAAAATATTGTGTTATTTGAGCTCTAAAAAGTGAATGGTTTAGATTATGTTTTCGAGCTCAGGACAGAACACGAATAGAAAGTACAATAGCCTGTTGTGTCCCAGGGCCTCGTATCGTGAAATGTACCTCAATCTAAATTCTCAGCCTCTTTATTAATTGAATAAGACTTTATAAAACATGAGAAAAAAATCAAAATTATGTCAAATTTTCACTTTAATATCTCATAAAATACTTGAACTTCACTAAATATTTAATGAAACTAAATACGGCATTGTCTCTACTTTCGCAAAACTTTATTAAATTAGGTATTTAGGCACCAACTGTTTCAATTAGTCCAACTCATTAAATTCCATGACTAATTTGACGGATTGAGACAATGAGTGCCCTATAACGTTACGAAAGTTATGGTAATTTAATTGAGATTCAGTAAAAGTTTGAGATCTATGTAATATTTGGGTGAAATTTGGAGATGATTTTATATTTTACCGTCAGAAAACACATTCCGAACCGAACCAAATCAAGCGGAGTCTTACATCCTAATCAATTGGGATTGGCTACAAGAATTATTTTTTCCATTGTCAGAAAACACATTCCGCGTAAGGAAAACTCATATATATAGAGTTGGATTATAACTTAAAGTTGATCGTGTTTTAGTATCAGTAGACTATAAGATTTAGTGATTGAAAAACCTAAATAAATTAAGAAAATAGGTATAAGGAAATACATATTAATTAATTAGGAAATGTGAATAATAGCCTAAATAGAAAACATAATATTAAAAGTTCAAAAATAGGGCGAGTTAATAAGATAAGAGTTTTTTACAGGGTCCTTCTATTGTCAACCCAATAAACGAGCAAAAAGGGGAGAAAAAAAATCACTGTACTTTTTACACATTTTAATATATTTACACGTTTTATGCACCTTTTAAATCTTAACAACAACCATGTGGGCTAATTTTAGAATTTTCCTTCTCAATATATTAGTCTAACACTTAGGAACCGAGATTTGTGGGTTCGAGTCAATGGATGATGGTAGTAAATTAACCACCTATTGTGATTCCAGATACAGTAATTTGCATCGGCGACTTTTTTTGGCGAAGTCTAATTTTCCAGCGGCTTTTTCTGTTGCCGACAAACTTTTCCGGCGCCGACGACTTTTCCTGTGAGAATATATTATGTATTAAATTTAATATGAGGGTATATTTGTCTATTAAAAATGCAAAGTGGACCTTATCCCTTAGAAAATGCAAAAAAAAAAAAAAAAAGATTAGAGGTGTTATGAAAATATGAGGTTGACTAGACATGTTACAAAGAGCAATAATGGATCTTTGAGCAATTCTTTATAACTTAAATTGGGTGATTATATGTCAGTATACTAGGTTGACAATAAACACAGAATAAGACAAATAAAAAAAATGCACTTCAATTTAATTTTTGCATATTATATATATTATATTTATATATATCAATTTCTAACGATGGATCCCTCATTTTAAATAAAGTGAGGACCAAGCAATTTTTGCACTTTCCAAACTGAATTTTGACGATTCGAACCGTTAGATGTGTTTAAAATGTGTTTTTAAGGTCCACCGCAAGAATTCGTCTAAAACAAATACCCGGAAGGGTTTCATCCGATCAATTTTTGTTAAAAACACTATATATAATAACCCACCGAACTGATTTTAGAATTTTCCAAGTTCTCCAATGGATTTTATCAAAATTTGATAAAATCAAACCCTTGATTTTATCCATTAGTGAAGAGAGTTGATAAAATCTGTAGATTTTTGCATTAAAAAATCTAAAAAATTTATAAATTTTATCAACTCTTCTCACTAATGGATAAAATGAAAAGCTTAATTTTATCAAATTTTGATAAAATCCATTGGAGAACTTGGAAAATTCTAAAATCAGTTCGGTGGGTTATTCTGTTTTCCAAAAGATTTTAGCACCTAGGTGCTAAAATCATGATTTTTCAAATCAAAAAATAAAGTTGTTTCGTATATCGTTTTTCGATTTATTTTGCACCAAACTGTACACGAGAAGTATTTTAATTTGGTGCGAAAAAATCGAAAAACGATACACGAAACTACTTTATTTTTTTATTTAAAATATCATAATTTTAATATCTGGATATTAAAATTTTTTGAAAAACTAAGCCTTCGGGAACAAGGCCAATTAACATACACTATCGTCACAAGGAAAAAGAAGAAAAGGGCAAAAAAACCTGTGTGAAGAAAACGACGTGGTAACGTAGTCAAACAGCTATTCCCACCCAGTTGAAAACAAAAAATAAACAACAGACTCTCTCCGGACAGTGAGGCCTCGACTGTCAAAAGAAGGGGAAAAAAAAAACCCACCCACTTCCCCGGTTAAGCTCAACTTCGAAGGAAGGATCGCCGCCGATTCACCCATTTATCGCCTTTCTATACTCTATACGTATACTCCTCTCTCTCCCCACTACTCTCACTCCTCACCTCCCATGAAGCTTCCATTTTTATAGAAATCTCCTTTTCAAACCCTTCACATTACGAATATATATCCCCAAATCTGTCCATGGCGTTTCAAAGCTCGTAGCTTTTCACCGGACTCTCTTTCTCTCTATATATATCTTTCTCTCTCTAGAGGAAGCAGAAGCGTTTTTGGAAGTTGGGAAAGTCCCCAAGCACCTTTTGGAAAGAAAAATGGAGATTCTTTCGGAGATCGGCAAAAGATCTGGAGATTTATAGAAAAGAGATTTTGCTTCTTCTTTTTTTTCGTTGCATTTGCCCTAAACTTTAGGTGTGCGGTTGATCTGGTTCTGGAGTAGTTCGATCTATGTCCGCTTGATATCTGGTATGTAATTTCAGTACTAATCAATGCTTAGTGGGTGAACGTCTTTTTCTGAGTGTTTTTGAAAGAAAAAGAAAAAGCGTTTTAGCTTTAATTAGTTGAAGTCGTGACGTGATTGTTCAACTTCGGTTTGACCTAGTTCGTTATAATTCAATGGATCTTCAGTGTTGAGAAATTGATGCTAGAATTTCAGAGCAAAATTAGGACATTTTGGATTATGGGTTTTTTTTGTTTCGTCGGGGACATCCGATAAAATTGGAACCATACAGAGAAGATTAGCATGCCCCTGTGCAAGGATGACACGCACAAATCCAGAAGAAAAAAAAAAGAAAGAAATTTGTTGAAATTCACCTAGTTTGACTTGTTTTCAATTGATTCAAATGTCTCCCAAACTGGTTTTCAATTTTTGTAGGTTTTAGATCTGTGCGTAAAACTAGGCTAGTTGGTCAAAGTAAAGCTGTTCTATTTTTATTTTTGTTGGTAGATGGTTTAATTTTCCGAAAGTGAGTTAAGCTTCTTTTTTTTTCTGCATAGTTTGACCAGATATGGATTGTTTCAAATGTTCACAAACCACCGATCTAATGTCTTATTCAGTTGTTAAATCTTTTTGGATCGGAGGTTATATCTGGTGAACTTAATGTAAAAAAGGCATCAATGAAGCTGACTTGTTCGTTCACAAAACCAAAAAGAATAAAGAAAGAAAAACTGATTTGTTGTTATTGGTGGAAATTTTAGGATTTGGCGATTCGGTATTTAGTGGAGTTGCCACATGGCATCGAAATCCTTCAAGGCCAGCCGATTGTCTCTATCTACTACTGCGGATGCAGAGGATGTGCAACAAGGTAGGCCTCCGCTGCCGCCCAATGTGACATTTGCTCGGAGAACCTCATCGGGGCAGTATACTGGCTATTCAAGAGATGACAATGATAGTGACGTTGGGGGCAGTGGTTATTTGAATTACACTGTACATTTACCCCCAACACCTGACAACCAGCCGATGGATGCAATATCTCAGAAGGTTGAAGAGCAGTACGTGTCAAATTCCCTTTTCACCGGAGGATTCAATAGTATTACAAGAGCTCATCTCATGGACAAGGTGATTGAATCAGAAACAAATCATCCCCAAATGGCTGGTTCGAAAGGATCTTCGTGTGCGATTCCTGGTTGTGATGCTAAGGTGATGAGTGACGAAAGGGGTGTGGATATTCTCCCTTGCGAATGTGACTTCAAGATTTGTAGGGATTGTTATTTGGATGCCGTTAAAACTGGAGATGGCATTTGCCCGGGATGTAAGGACCCATATAAGTCCTTGGATTTGGATGAAGTGGTGGAAAACAGGCAGCCTCTTTCGCTTCCTCCACCGCCGGCTGAGATGTCAAGGATGCAGAGGAGGTTGTCTCTGATGAAATCTACCAAATCAGTGCTGGTGAGGAGCCAGACTGCAGACTTTGATCAGAACCGGTGGCTCTTTGAAACTAAAGGGACCTATGGGTATGGCAATGCTATATGGCCCAAGGGGGGAGGATTAGAGGCTGGAAAAGATGATGACGTAGTTGATCCTCAAGAATTAATGAACAAACCATGGAGGCCACTAACTCGAAAATTGAAGATTCCAGCTGCCATTATCAGCCCGTATCGGTATGTTTTCTGCTTTATGAACTCTCATCTTTTCTATATCATCGTAGGGAACTTGTTATGTTGGTGATTGGTTTATGTGATCTACAGTGGAAAATCAAAGAACACGAGGTAGTTTTGTTGGTTCTTGGAATCTATTATTTGCATGTGCTGTCCATACCTTTTATTTCAGTAGATTTATGACACTGACAGAAGTTCTCCAGTGGGTCATATGTTTCTTGATTCTTCCATCCAAACTCCTGCGATAATGATTCTGAGCATCAAATTAATAAATGTCCCCTGGGTAGCTCTATTGAGTAGCTATTTTTCAGTTGAACACAGTATCATTGACTACTTGCGAATTGCAATTTTATTCACTGTTCATAGTTGTATGTGCTCCCTTTACCTGATCCATGCTAATGAGTATTTTGGATGTCTGTTGCATATGTGCTCTCAGGCTTCTAGTATTCATAAGATTCGTTGTTCTTGGGCTTTTCTTGGCCTGGAGGGTCAAACACCCAAACGAAGATGCAGTCTGGCTATGGGGGATGTCTGTAGTTTGCGAACTATGGTTTGCATTCTCCTGGATTCTGGACCAACTTCCCAAGCTCTGCCCTGTGAATCGTGCTACAGATCTTAACGTCTTAAAAGAGAAGTTCGAAATGCCTAGCGTTAACAACCCAACTGGAAAGTCTGATCTCCCAGGCATAGATATCTTTGTCTCTACTGCAGACCCAGAGAAAGAACCCCCTCTTGTCACAGCAAATACTATCTTGTCTATTCTAGCTACTGATTATCCAGTTGAAAAGCTTTCTTGCTATGTTTCTGACGATGGAGGTGCGCTTTTAACCTTTGAGGCCATGGCAGAAGCGGCAAGCTTTGCGAATGTATGGGTTCCATTTTGCCGTAAACATGACATTGAGCCCAGGAATCCAGAATCTTATTTCAACTTGAAGAGGGACCCTTATAAAAACAAGGTGAAGTCAGATTTTGTCAAGGATCGTAGACGGTTAAAACGTGAGTATGATGAGTTTAAGGTCCGTATCAACGGTCTTCCTGACTCGATCCGCCGTCGTTCGGATGCCTATCATGCTCGAGAGGAAATAAAGGCCATGAAGCTACAGAGACAGAAGACAGACGATGAACCTGTGGAGAGTGTGAAGATCCCTAAAGCCACTTGGATGGCTGATGGTACCCATTGGCCGGGCACTTGGATGAGTTCTTCAGCAGAGCACTCCAAAGGTGATCATGCTGGAATAATACAGGTACTGTTTGATTAATTCTTCTTCTGTCCATTTGTTTTTTGTTTGTCTTTCTAGTTTGGGATGTCCCCTGAAGATTGTCTTCTATGAAAAATCAAAGAATGAAGTGGACAATGAGGGAGTCTAGTCTACTGGAGAAGTATTTCTGGACCGTAGTAGTAACAAGAAGTCACCCGAACTTTTTCTAGTACCTAACTAATAACTAATGATGTATTTGAGAAGGGTAACATGGATAAGTTTAAATTCCTGTGTATAGATTTCTTGTTCTTTTATGAAGTTTCGGACTTCCAAACAAAATGAGACAGAGGAAATTAGAGTCAATAAGCCTGATGAAACCCGATATCAGTCATGTGAGTATGCAAGCAGTAGCACCTACAAGATGGAAACCGAACTGAACATGCCTGCTTAATGATGCAGGTGATGTTGAAACCACCTAGTGATGATCCACTACATGGCACAGCTGACGATGCCAGGTTAATTGACCTGAGTGAGATCGATATCCGTCTCCCAATGCTTGTATATGTTTCCCGTGAGAAGCGACCTGGCTATGATCACAACAAGAAAGCAGGAGCCATGAACGCCCTTGTCCGAGCTTCTGCAATCATGTCTAATGGGCCGTTTATTCTCAACCTCGATTGTGACCACTACATCTACAACTCCGAGGCTATGAGGGAAGGCATGTGTTTCATGATGGATAGAGGCGGGGACCGCATTTGCTATGTCCAGTTCCCTCAGAGGTTCGAGGGTATTGACCCTAACGATCGTTACGCCAATCACAACACTGTCTTCTTTGATGGAAACATGCGGGCCCTTGATGGGCTCCAGGGCCCAGTCTATGTTGGAACCGGATGCCTCTTTCGAAGGATTGCCCTTTACGGATTTGATCCACCTAGATCAAAAGAACAACCTGGTTGCTGCAGCTGCTGTTTCCCTGGTAGTAAAAAGCATGCCAAAGCTTCGGAAGAGAATCGGGCTCTTAGAATGGGTGATTCTGATGATGAAGAGATGAACCTCTCTTTGGCTCCTAAAAAATTTGGAAACTCAACTTTCCTCATTGATTCCATCCCTGTGGCAGAATTCCAAGGCCGTCCCTTAGCAGACCATCCAGCTGTAAAGAATGGGCGGCCACCAGGCGCTCTCACAATACCCAGAGAGCCTCTCGATGCATCAACTGTAGCAGAGGCAATCAGCGTCATCTCCTGCTGGTACGAGGATAAGACTGAGTGGGGAAATCGCCTCGGATGGATTTATGGGTCTGTTACTGAAGATGTGGTCACTGGGTATAGGATGCACAATAGGGGATGGAAATCGGTTTACTGTGTGACTAAGCGGGACGCCTTCCGTGGGACTGCCCCAATAAATCTCACGGATCGTCTCCATCAGGTCCTCCGCTGGGCCACTGGTTCAGTCGAAATATTCTTCTCCCGCAACAATGCCCTCTTGGGTAGCTCAAAGATGAAATTTTTACAGAAGATCGCGTATCTTAATGTTGGAATATACCCCTTTACTTCCATCTTCCTGATTGTCTATTGCTTTCTCCCGGCATTATCCCTCTTCTCTGGCCAGTTCATTGTCCAAACCCTAAACGTGACTTTCCTTGTCTACCTCCTTACCATCACTGTCACACTCTGTTTGCTTGCGGTACTTGAAATCAAGTGGTCCGGAGTTGAGCTAGAAGAATGGTGGAGAAATGAACAGTTTTGGTTGATTGGAGGAACCAGTGCCCACCTGGCTGCAGTGCTGCAGGGTCTACTGAAAGTCGTTGCGGGTATTGAAATTTCTTTCACCTTGACTTCAAAATCAGGCGGTGACGACGAGAATGATGAATTTGCTGATCTTTATATTGTCAAATGGACATCCCTTATGATTCCGCCGCTCACAATTATGATGTTGAATTTGATTGCAATAGCTGTTGGGGTTAGTCGGACGATTTATAGCACGACTCCGCAGTGGAGCAAGTTGCTGGGTGGTGTTTTCTTTAGTTTTTGGGTTTTGGCACATATGTACCCCTTCGCTAAAGGGCTTATGGGAAGAAGAGGAAGGACGCCTACCATTGTTTTTGTTTGGTCGGGACTTATTGCGATCATCATATCCCTCCTTTGGGTTGCCATCAATCCTCCGCAAGGCAGTACCCAGATTGGAGGCTCATTCCAGTTCCCCTGATAAGTCATTGGTTTTAGCGAATCAATTCAGCAATCAGCAAGTTGATTCTGCAGCGAATGCAGTCGGGACTCAGGATATCTCATTCCTCATACTCATTTTAGTTTCAATCGTATGCGCGATTTTTCAGCAGCATTGTAGTTTTATTTTTTTCCATCAATTAACATGATTTTTTTTTATTTATTTTGACACTACAGTCTTACTTGATGAATTGGGATTTACTCTTTGGTGTATTTTTTTTTGGGAATTTGAAAGAGTTGATCATGTGTAAAGTAGCTGAATCCTGACTTTTGCAGTTTATTTATCTTCTTCTATACCGCGAATTATTAGTCGAAATACTGATTTCCTAAGCTTCTTTTTTCTTCCTTCTCGAGTAACCGGTTTTCCATAATAGAAATTTTAACAGTACTGTTCTGTGGAATTCATATGAGTACCCCAGAGGCAGATCTCTGACCAAGCTATCCACAATCATGCTTTTCTGCTTGATTGGAATTAGGGGTAGGCGTCGTGTTATTGTGTTGTGTCATATTCGTGTTCCATGTCAGCAATAGCCAACCTTAACCCGCTAACTTTGTGTCGGGTTCGTGTCGTGTCGGAAATTTCCACCCGTAATTGGAACTATGTTAGACATTAGGCTGCTTTTAGTTCTTGACTTGACGTCGTAGTGGTAATGCTGGAAAGATTCCAGCCTCTGTTGTACTAAACTGGATGGTGGATTGTATCTGTCTAAGGATGTTGCATTTGACATGGTGAAGACAGACGTGATTTCGAAGCCTTCGATCTTTCTTTTCGGTCGCCTAGATCAATGGCAAAAGTGTAGGTTTGAGTCACGAGAATCCACTCTCCATAAAATACATATAAATTTATTCATCAGGTTCCTCAGCCCTTCCTCATTTCTAATCTGTTTTTTCGACCATTGTATCTCAACACACAAGTTTCGACCGTGCCAAAGCACGCACAGAAATTTGAAGGCCATTCAAGTTTGAAGTACATAAAATTCCAATCACATCCAAAAAGGTTAGTATTCAAATCCACGACCGGACTCTAGCGCAAACGCTAGTGTCAGAAAATGACGTTGTAGATTTCTTACTTCGCCATTCGATACCTTCTCCTTTGCTTTTTGAGCACCTGGTGAAAATCCCAACAGGTACGGGTTATTGCAACAGGAAAACCCGCGTTCTTGCTCAGGATTTCCAACAGTGGAATGAGGAGTTTTTACCTGAACAATGTCCGAATCGTTAGCCCTGATATAAGCACCAAAGGGTCTTCCTTTAGGTGCCATGGCATAGATGGGGTGGTGCAAGCCACAATAATGGATCATGGTAAAATAAATTATGTAACTGGCCCTCAGACACTTCAAACTGAATGAGAATCTAAGAAAAATTATACAACCCTTTATTAGTATTTTTGCCAATAAGAAGATTTTTTTATATCCTTATGAATCAGATGATGTTATTTTATTTTGTCTACTTCTATTGATTTTATTTGCTTTGTTTGTTGGAGCGATAGTTCGAAGGGTGACACGCAGGTGCTCGGTTCAATCTATTTCGTTTTCTCACCACGAATTGTATGTTTGTAACAATAAGGACAAGAAAAAAAAAAAAAGTCATCAAAAAAATGACTAAGATAACCGAGTTAATATATATCGTATAGAAAACGATTCTACTTATAAGAAAGAAGGAAAAATACACCGTGACTATTCATTCCATTGCGTCAGATAGATAATCTATCTGTGAATTCTCGCGTAGAAAGAAATAGAAAAAATATTCTTGTACATGGATACATGGAAAAAAGATTCTCGATAGATCGTCAACTTGACAATAATGTCATTTTGTATTTATCTACAAGTAAATAATTCGTTATTTTTGTGAATCCGTTTTCTTTTTCTAAACAAGTAGTAGTAGTGCTCGAAGAACGCCAGGCATTGATGGGTGGTGAGTACCTGTATTTACTATCATGAGATTTTCTCTTGTAACTGGTGCGGTTATAAGTTTTTCCCGATTCATTCTTCCATGAATTACTGAAAGCGAAAAGAGGTTTATCAAAATTTAAGTGAATAATTCAAAAATACTTTTCAAACTAACGGCTTTTTTCATTTTAATAGTCATCATCCCACCGTATTTCATTTGTATAACAGGTACGTGCCCAATCGATAAAGTGTTTGAACATTTTCAGGAACAAAAGCATTCTTATAATATGACCAACTAACCAACCAGCAAAACTACAGGTTGATCTATTTCACTTAATCGACTGGAGTGGCAGGGAATCGAACAAAAAAAAGTCATCAAAAAAAGCCACTGTCTATTTTTCCTCCTTTCTTATTAGTGGAATCGTTTTCTATATGATATATATTAACTTGATTATCTCGGTCATTTTTTTTATGACTTTTTTTTGTTCGATTCACTGCCATTCGAGTCGAATAAGAAAAATGCGAAATCCACAATGTAATAATGCAAATTCCAAATTCCCCAAGATTATCGCGAATAACATATTTAAAAAGAAATAAGTATCCGATATTATTTGCATGTTGGACATGTGAAGTATTTCATAATTAGACATTTTACCTTCATTTTTTTATTGAATACAAAACATATACCTATAGTATTAAAGATAACGATTTACTGACCTGAGGCCTTATTATTATTTTCTTTTTACCAAACAAAAAATTATTAGCCCTTACAGCATCTCCGGTCCTTACCTTTCTTTTTTAAATTCAAATTGAGTCAAAATTTGAATAAAAACTCAATTTGAATATGAGCATCTCCAATGGCAAAATCCAATTTTTACCCCAAAAAAATGCTTCCAATGCCAACCAGGTAAATAAGAGGGATAAGATTGAGCTTGGGAAAAAAAAAAAAGGGTAAATGAAATGCGTCAAGGAGCCTTGTCAAAAAAAAAAGAAATGGGTCAAGGATTGGATTTTCACATAATGGGGCTCATTAAATGGAGTAAAAAAATAAGCAAAAATCATTTTGGGTAGAGAAATGCAGTTCAAAAAAAAAAAAGGGTAGATAAATGTGTATGGGAGACTTAACCAAAAATTCAAAAAAGGGAAGGACGAGAAACTTTTGCTATCGAGCATAGAGACAAAAAATATTTGACATTTTTAAAGGGAAGGATAAGAAACTTTTTGCAATCAAACATAAAGACAAAAAAAAAAGTAATAAAATGTCACTAATTTTTAAAAGTTCTAATTTCGTACACAAAATTCAAAAAAATCAACTCCTGCCACTTGACCTACCACCACCCCACCTTCGGCTGACCACTTTCGGTAACCCAAAAAATTAGTGACATTTCACTAATTTTTAAAAGTTCTAATTCTCGTATAGAAAATTCAAAAAAATCAACTCATGCCTCCTGGCCGACACCACCCTACCTTCGGCCAACCAATTCCGCCGAGCCAAAAAATTAGTGACATTTCACTAATTTTTTTAAGTTCTTATTTCGTACAAAAAAAAAAAAAATCAACTTATACCTCCAGCGACCCAAAAAAATAGTGAGATTTCACTAATCATCAATGAAAGACTTCTAATCTCTGCAAATCATGTGAGGGACAACGATGATATGACAAAAACTAAGGAAAAAACAAACAAGCTTGATTGAGGAAAGACATGTGAGCGTTGAGGCCGTCGGGCCGCTTTTCCACCAACTCTCCTAAAACTAATTGGTGGTAGGAAGGGCTTCAATTAAGTCTTTTATGGCATTCGACATCGCACCCGCAAGTTTGTGCTTTTCCACCAACTCTCCTAAAACTAATTGGTGGTAGGAAGGGCTTCAATTAAGTCTTTTATGGCATTCGACATCGCACCCGCAAGTTTGTTTTTAGAGCGGTCACAGGGAGTGACATTGTATAATCAAATCCATGAGGGCACTCTGGGCCCAACAATCCCTCCTCACGATGACGCTCCCGCAACTCGAACTCATGACTTTCTGGCTTTGATACCACTTGTCGGACCGCTTTTCCACCACTCTCCTAAAACCAATTGGTGGTAGGAAGGGCTTCAATTAAGTCTTTTATGGCATTAGACATCGCACCCACAAGTCTGTTTTTAGAGCGGTTGCAGGGAGTAGCATTGTGTAACCAAATCCACGGGGGCACTCCGGGCCCAACAGAGGCATTGAAAAATTACTTGGAGGAGAAGATTTTACCTGCTTTATATGACTGGCCATTCACTGTGGTGTACGTCCACACCGGTGTTCAGAGGAGCGAGATTTTTTTTAGAATCTCGGCCCTCCGATCAATCTACGACGTTGTTCTGATCGACATCAAAGATCGTATTGAGGCTGTTTACTTCCTGCACCCAGGCCTACAATCGTCTCGCATTCAACGGAGGGTAAACATCTCCTGTCCAGTTTTCATCCACTATAGTTCTTCCAATTTTGGGTTTGAGTTTTTTTGTCCTTTCATTAAATCAATATTAAAAACAATGTCTTTATGTTTGATTGCAAAAGTTCCTTATCATTCCTTTCAAAAAGATAAAATATAAATGTATTTATGGCTAATTTTTCTATGTGTATGTCATTAGAGCATCTCTAGTCCTCACCTTTTTTTTTATATCCAAATTTGAGTCTGAAAATTGTCTAAATCCCCCATTTGGGGAGGTTGATCTCCGATGGAAAAAACCCATTTTCATCCCAAATTTCTTTTTTAAAATTACGAATGGCATATATCTAAATAAGTGAGATGATAGCACCAACTCCGGCGAAGGTCTGGCAACTCTTTAACAGCTCTGGCAAAGCTTCTGAAAGAGCCAACGAAGATCCGACATCAAATTGAATGACTTGGCGACATTCCGTCGTCATTTCAAGATGGCCCGACAAAGATCCAACATCATACTGAGATGGTCGGCGGTCGGCAAAGCTCAGACGAATTAAGGTGACATCAAAAAATTTGGTAAAAGGAGCCCAAAATGGGGAAAGAAACTATTAAAACTCCAAAATGGGTAAGGGTTAGGGTAAAGATTGAAGATGAATTTTTGATGATTTTACCCACAAAATCACCGAGTTGATTTTATAGATTTCTCATAAAATCTTATGGCAAACACAGCAAGTGAATGAATTTAAGTTTTCTTTTTGAAGAAAAAAAAAAGAGTAAAACTGTATTAAAAAAAAAAAAAACTTCAGCCGCCTCAAACCGCCAGTGTGGAGGGAAAGAAAGAGAAAAACCCTACAAAAACCCTGAACCTTCTCCCCTCTGTATGTCTTGCCCTTCAAGACATCACCTTTTATCTCCGCTGGCCTTCTCTCACACTTCCTGCAATCCAGAATTCTCCGATCAATTTTAGGGGTTTTTTTATATCAAAAGAAAAATGGCAAGAGTTTATGGCGCAGGGGTTATTTCAGCCCTAGCCTCAGCTGCATTAGGCGCGGATTATGCCTATGCCGATGGCCCTTTCAATTTCTCTCCCTTCTCTTCACCGTCTCCTCAAGCTTCTTCCGTATCTCCGGCAGCGGCGGCTCAACCGCCGGCGGCGAATGCGGAGCCGCCGCGGGTCCGGAATGATAACCCGCGAACGACGGCGTCTGGGTTCGATCCCGAGGCGCTTGAGAGGGGCGCCAAGGCCTTGAGAGAGATTAACAGTTCTCCCCATGGCAAAAAGGTATTAAATTTTGAGCTGTTTTTTTAGTTCTTGTTGATGGGTCATGTTTGATTGGCAAGATTAAGTGAGTGGACATATAACCTTATCGAACGAGTAGCCCTACCAGAGCTGTGGTGGAAGTATTTTGGGTTGTTTTTGTGCTTTTTACCATTTTTGTTTATGATCTCAATGGCCATGTGTTTATGTGGATTAACATAAAATTTAATCGGAGATTGAGATTAGCTATACAAATTTCATATTTAAAGTTCCTCCAGTTATTGCATTCAAATGTCCTCCTGCATGTTTTGTAATCCACCAGATGTTGCATTCCAACGCTGGAGATGACCTCCTACTGGATTTGTATGTAATCCGTGTCTAATCCAGTCAACCACACAGGCCCTTTGTGCTTTGATGTTTCGTGGACAAATAAAAGTGGCTGGTTCGATGTCCAGGAATTTCATGTCTGATGGGGGGTTGTTGGTTTTTTGTCAAAAGGGGAGAAAGATTTAGGGTTTTTATGTATAGTTCTTTTCCTTGAGGACTTGCACATTTAAGTCATTAGCAGGTAATTAATCCTGTGTTTATTGCTGGTTTAGGTGTTCGACGTATTGAAAAAGCAAGAGGAGACAAGGCAGACAGAGAACACTGCAAAAGCAGCAGAGTTTAAAGCAATGCAAGCTCAGGCTGAAACTGTACGACTCAAATTTCTGCATCAGTTTCTTATGTTGTACTTGTTTTTTTAAATTAGTTGATGTATTGGGAATAGAAGAGGAAAAGAAAAAGAAGCAAAACGTGTGAAGCTCTTTGATGTGCATTTTTTATTTTTTATTTATCTTGACTAGCAGAGGTAAAAAAAAAAAAAAAATGATCCAGATTAGATTAATATTAGGTGAGATCAATGTTATGGTATTTGAGTTTCATTGTGCTTCTCTTGAATAGTCCCTTGTTAAGAATAAGAAAAACTGGAGGAAAAAATAATGCAAGTTCTGAATCTCTATTCCAATTTTGTTACTGTACCTGATATGTATGGAATTTGTTTTTCCATGTTTACACTTGATCCCATATGTTTAGATATGAGCTAACATAGTTTGAATGGATGCTGTCTATTTTTTACAGGAGAGACAAAAGGTAATTTACGAGGAACAGAAAAAGCTTTCTCAGCAACAGGCACAAATAAAATCCCAGATGGCCCGTTACGAGGATGAATTGGCAAGGAAGAGGATGCAGGTAAATATAACTTCATGTCATACTTCAGATTTTCATTTACACTCAAGGTTGTAGATCCCGTACCGCTAGTACCGGTACTGCCCGTTTTGGTGAAAAACGGTACCATCGAGCATCGACCATTGATTCCATCCCAGCCAACTTTCTGACAAGTACCGCTGGATTTGGGCTGCACCGGTCTCTTTCAGTGGTAAAATGCAGCAAAAAGGAAAAAAAGAAGAAAGAGAGAATGGAGGTGAGTTCCCAGCAAGGATCTCGATTTCTCGGTGACCACTGAACTTTAAACCAAGAAATTGTGCTTCAGATCACAGAAAATTGAAGAGACATTGTTGTCTGGACTCTGGGTCGATTTGGCTTGAGAAGATTCAGACTTCCCACTTGCACAGAGAGAGAGAGAGAGACCGCCCACAGGAAAAGAGAAGAAGACCTAGTGGTATTTGGGTTGGTGAATAAGACTGCCACGCAGGTAGTAAAAAAATGGAAACCTGGAGTTAATGAGCTGAATTTATTGGTCTTAATTACGTTTCGTACAAGTAACAAAAATGGTATCACGTCCAGTAACCTGGCTTGGAATATTTGTTTGTTAGTTTGAAGTCCATTTTATGATTAATAGGAAAAAAAATTGATTTATATATATATGTAGCACCGCTAAATCCCAAACGGTATCCAATACCGGCCGGTACCATACCATACGAATAGAAAAAAAACTGGTACCCAAGCCGGTACGGGAATCAAAACCTTGTTTACACTAAATATGGCAATTTGGTGCAAGGATATAACTGTCTCTTGTAAAACTCTTTAGGCTGAAAATGAGCATCATAGAGCAAGAAATCAAGAGCTTGTAAAAATGCAAGAAGAATCATCAATTAGGCAAGAGCAAGCCAGACGAGCAACTGAAGAACAGATTCAAGCGCAGCGTCGGCAAACAGAAAGGGAGAAGGCTAATATTGAACGTGAAACGATCAGGGTGAAGGCTATGGCAGAAGCAGAAGGGAGGGCACATGAAGCAAAGCTCGGTGAAGAGGTTAACAGGCGCATGCTTATAGAGCGTGCAAATGCTGAGAGAGAGAAATGGCTTGCTGCCATAAACACAACATTTGATCATATTGGAGGTATTTCATTTTAACGTACTGGTGACTGACACAAAAGAAATTCGAATGCCAATTTTGGATCCCAACGTTGCAAGCTCCTTGATAATCTTTTTGATTCATGAGATAACCTAATGTATGATCTCTTTGAGTCACAACCCTAATTGTTGGAACTTGTACCATAGCATGTAATGTTAAGATGTGGACTAGCCACTTGGTAACTTATTTGTCATATTTTCCCCTAGCATTTACATGAGTGGTCTAAAACCACTTATGGAATCAATCTTCTCCTTGTTCTTGAACAATGTGATCTGTTGTTGCACATGCATTAGTGGGAACTGTTTAGGCCTTGAGCACTGTATTTGGTCGGTATTGCTGCTTCTTGTCCCTTTTTCCTTATTGGTTGTAGTTTATTGGAATCCTTCAATGTTTTGCAGGTGGATTGCGGGCCATATTAACTGATCAAAATAAGATGGTCGTAGCTGTGGGGGGAGTGACAGCCCTCGCAGCAGGGATCTACACAACAAGGTATTGAGGTCTTAGATGCAGATTGAATTTGCAATTTTTGCTTATAAATCCACTGGAGGAAGTTATTTTTTCTCCTCTGTGATATTACTTCCTATCCTATTATTCAGCTGCATTATTTTCTTGAACCCAGATTTTATGTACTGGCGTACTGCTATTAGAGGTCTAATTGTGTCTGTAACAATAATATAGCTCATACAAGTTTTTCTTATGCCTTGCAGAGAAGGTGCACGAGTTATATGGAGCTATGTGGACAGAATATTAGGACAACCATCTTTGATCAGAGACTCCTCCAGAGGAAAATACCCATGGTCTGGATTGTTTTCTCGTGCCATGAGTACTCTATCTCCCAACGCTTCTAAAGCGTCTGCTTCGAATATCGGTAATGGATTTGGGGACGTTATCTTAAACCCAAGTCTTCAGAAACGAATTCAGCAACTGGCTAGCGCAACTGCCAATACAAAGTCCCATCAAGCACCATTTAGGAACATGCTCTTTTATGGTCCTCCTGGAACTGGGAAAACAATGGCTGCTAGAGCGCTGGCACAGAAATCTGTATGCTCTCTCTCTCTCTCTCTCTCTCTGAAAGTGGTAACACATTAAGAACACCTTGGTGAATCCCTGTAAATTGTTTGATATACTCCCAGGGGCTAGACTATGCGCTAATGACTGGCGGAGATGTTGCACCACTGGGTGCACAGGCTGTTACGAAGATACATCAACTTTTTGATTGGGGCAAGAAGTCGAATAAGGGTTTATTACTTTTCATTGATGAAGCAGACGCATTTTTGTGCGAGTAAGTGAGATATTTTCCTATACAGTCCAACCAAAAAAAAAAGGTGATATTTTCCTTTTTGACTTTCCACTAATATTCCACATAGAGGCGTATCTCATCAATAATTTGGCAACAGGATTGAAATTGAATATTTCAAAGAATATGGTTATGGAAATTACGTAATTCGCTCCAGGGAGCATTATGAACTCCTTTCTCATTCTTTTTTTTCCCTCTGAAATGTTGTCAAAAAATTCATGGATCAGATATGCAGGACCTATTTTATCCTCCCAAGGTCTTGGCAATCTTACTTTTGATTTGACTAGTATAGGTGATCTAAAGTCGTCACTTGGTTTTCTAACTGAAATGTACCAGGCGAAACAAAATCCACATGAGTGAAGCTCAAAGAAGTGCACTCAATGCCCTGCTTTTCCGAACAGGCGATCAGTCCAAGGACATAGTCCTTGCTCTTGCTACGAACCGCCCGGGTGATCTTGATTCAGCTGTGGCAGATCGAATCGACGAAGTTCTAGAGTTTCCTTTGCCTGGTGAAGATGAACGCTTCAAGCTTCTGAAACTTTATTTGGACAAGTACATAGCTAGGGCGGGGGCAAGAAAACCTGGTTTGTTTTCCCAGCTGTTCCGGAAACAACAGCAGAAGATAGAGATCAAGGATTTGGTGGATGAAATTCTGAGGGAAGCTGCAGCCAAGACTGAAGGATTTTCAGGACGAGAGATAGCAAAGATGATGGCGGGCGTTCAAGCTGCTGTTTATGGGAGCGAGAACTGTGTTCTTGATCCAAACTTGTTCCGTGAAGTAGTGGATTGTAAGGTTGCAGAGCATCAACAGAGAAGGAAAATGGCTGCTAATGATGATGAAGGTAGCTCTTGATTGGAGTATTTTTTGAAGTTCTATCCCATCTGGGTATTTTTTCTCGTTTTTTTACAGTTCAGAGCAGGTGAGCATCTGCTGGTCTTGGGCCAATTTTTTGCTTTTGGCTGACATGTTTTCATTGCAATTTGTCCCTTGTATTGGGGAGTTTTTCAATTGACCTGACTGCCGATTGTAGTCATGAAATATTTATAGGTTTATGTATTCTACATTTGTTTGCAATCTTTGCTCCATTTGTGCTCCTTTTTTTTCCCGGGTTAATGTCAATTATATACCAAAAAACTAAGGCTACACAAGGGATATTTCCGTTTATAAGAAACAAAACAGCAACAATATCAAAAAGGCCTTAGCCTTCAACGCCTAAAACAAAGCTAGACAACTACACCTATCCACAAGAAAAGAATTACATATAATCATACAGTTAACTACTGAAGACTTTAGGAGAAGCATTCTAGATACGATACAACCTGGTATTGGAATTGCACTTCTTTAATCTTCCACCAAGAACTAGCCTTGCCCATCATCCATAATAGAGCAAATGGCATTCTGGTCTTTGCTTGCCTCTTGAAAATCCTAGCATTTCTTTCCATCCATAAATTGTTACATAGACCCAGCCAGAACTAATAGGACCCAAAGTCCCTCCCTTTATGTTTTGCATTGCCCGAGCAAGGTCCATACTCCATCCATTTGTGCTCCTTTGGGTCCTCCCTTGGAGTATCCATTTGTGCTCCTCCCTTGAATGATTCTCTTTTAGTGAAATGGTTACACAAACCCGACCAGAACTAATTTGAATAACACTGGACCCATAGTCCCTCCCTTTATGTTTTGCATTGTCCAGGCAAGCTCCATACTCCATCCATTTGTGCTCCTTTGGGTCCTCCCCTGGATGATTTTCTCTCTCTCTCTCTCTCTCTCTCTCTCTCTCTCTCTCTCTCTCTCACACACACACACACACACACACACACACTGATTATGGGCATATCATAGTTTGTTACTGATATGGCTGGTGTAAGAATATGAATTTTTACTTTCCATAACTTTCTGGTGGTTCAATGAAATACAAGAGGAACATCGGGCAAGGTACCTTGCTTAAACGCAGTCAGAACATGAACTAAAATTAGGGCAGGATCATTACAGGAACAATACTGCAGTATCTGAAATTAATTTTGCAGTTTCCTGTAATAGAGCAACACACTGGTAAAGTGGTATAAATCTAGGTCCGTTTACCAATGCGAACATTTGTATTACATAGTTATTCGAAGCATGCAAACATTCTCAATACATAGACTTATTCAAATTACTGCCCCCCATAAACACAGTTATGGTTGATCATCCATCTGTGGACTCCTAGTGGTGATGATGGCCATGCTTTTGAAGATAACGTAAACCGCAATACTTGCAAACAGCAGGCTGATCCAGGTCAAGGCAAATGAACTCGATCGGATGCCCTAGGGCAGGATTGTTGTCTGCAAAGTTATAGATGGTAGTGAGCTCCACTGCACGAGAAAAATAGAAACATGGACAAAACCGACTAGGTTACTCATTACTGCCTCGGTAAATGAGAAGGCATACTAACCCCCTTCACAAGCAACAATTCTGCCCTCAACCTTGATTGGTGGAACATCATTGATCAACTCCATCGGAGATTTCTTGCTCATATCCTACCAACATTTGCAACAAAATCAACATTTATATGTTCTTTCTCTGAGTAATGCATTAATGTCATTTGAACATCTCCTAAGAGAGAAGCAAGAAAAATGGAACACCCAGGTTTCTTATGGCTTATAGTAGTTTTATCCAAGAGAATATAGCCCCAAAGATAAGCTTGCTTTGTTTTCAGTCTTCCCCACCCATAGGCCCATCAATTGGGGGTTACATGAGTATTGTTATTGTTAGGTGTAAGAAAAAGAGTTTTTTTCGAAAACATCCCTCAAACCATGCAGAGATTGTTTACTTTGTCCTCAAACTTTCAATTTTGTTTACTTCGTCCTCCATCTATCAGATTCCTACCTACTTAGTCAAATTGATAACGGGGATAAAGAAGCAGAAGGAAAAAAATCACGTGAGCAGCACAGCCCATGCCATCACTTCCACCCAATCTAAGGGCACAAAAGTTATTTCACCGGAATTCTTGACACAAAGCGTATACACGAACGAAAGGGGGGTTCAGAGTTGAATAAGATTCCGGTGAGCTCACTTTTACTGCAGCAAAAAAAATCAATGGCGAGGATTGAGGAATAATGGAAAGGTAGACGGTAGACCACGGAATAACTTTTAGTTCGGAATTTTTGGAAGACGCTTTCATGCTCGCGCTCAAGCACGCTCATGCATACGTGCATTACGTGACTTAACTTGTAACCTAGGTTAGGTAACCTGAGTCACATAATCCTCCGGTCTCCGCTGTCATTCTCAATCATCGCTCTACGCTCCTGTTCTCGGGTTGCCGACACTAACGCATTTGTGACTTAGCTTCTAAAACAAAATAACAAAGCGAAAAACATCTCGATTTGGATCCTTCATCCTTCCATGTCAGGCAATAATAAAAGAGGGAAACTGAATCTAATAACCTAATACAGAAGAACCCTATCATATACTGGCCCAAAAAAATGGAAATTGATCTCATGATAAACAATTTGAGAGACTAAGAAATTTTCCACATTGACGATATGAATGACTGAAAATAACTTGTAAGAGTGTTGGGTGAAAGATACCTGCATCCATTTGGCAGTGTGGGAGGTGATGACTTCAGCGTTGACAACCCCGCTGAGACTTCTCGAGTTGGAAGCGAAATTGGACGATCGCGCTAGGGTTTTGACCAGATTCGACGCCATTGGAAACCCCAGTTTTCTTCCGCATGCCGCCATTGACGCCAAAGAAAGGGTAGATTACAGAGTGCCAGAGAGGTATGGAAGATCGAAGGCCGAAGGGGAATGGAAGAGGATCGCAAGACAAATCTACGCGCAGATAATATTGTAGAGAGAGAAGAAAAACACTGTAGAAGTTGAATCGCAATCGAATGATACTACGTCGTTTTACTTGTTAGAGTTCTACTAGGCTTGTTCCCAATTTTCCAGCGCCTTCTGAGCCATTAGTTGCTTTCATGGCACCAATTCATATGGCGTTAATGCCTAGCGACTTCTTAGATAGCGCTACGTGCTTGCCAGAAACGCGTTTGCTACTTGAGCTTGTAAAACGTCCATACAAAAGTGTCAAGTTAATTAAGTTCGGGGTAAAATTCAGAAAAACCCATGTACTTCTAAATTTTCAAAATTATCAATTGCACTCCTAAACTATTATTCTGTTATCAATTACATTCTTACCGTCTCAATCTGTTACTTTGCTAACGGAAGACGCTGAGGCGGACACTAATGGAGGATACTTTGAAATCAATGTCTCAATCCCCCCCCCCCCCCCCCCGGGTCGGAAACTTTCAAAAATTATCAATTGAACCCTAAACTATTGTTCCGTTACTCATTACACTCCTACCGTCTCAATCTGTTACTTTGCTAACGGGAGACGCTGAGGTGGACACTATTCGCCATTAACTCCGTTACAATGATATTAACCTGTGACATGGCTCAAATTGGAGGGAAATATGGTTGAGTCATGACACTTTTGGAGGTAAAATCTCAAATTCCTAAATTATTTCCTTCATTTCCTCTACAACCTTAGCAAATCAGAGCACCACTTCTCCATTTTCTCCATCTCTTCCCTTCATCGGACTATGTATGATCGAGAACGTCGTTTGAGTCGGCGTTGAGCTTGGAGACCATGCTTTGGACCCACCTAGATAGATCAGATAGGCAAGGACGAAGCCAGAAATTTCACTACATATGGGCGAACATGTATTCGAGACAATGGGTGAACCTATATAGTATAAGACCCTTTTTTTCTCGTGCGACCGCCCTTACTGGCCCCTCCCCAGCCCCATCCCATGCAGATGGGTTGTAGTTAAGGAAGAACGGACGACATAATAATGTTCCTTTTTTTATAATTGATTTTCTAAAATAAATGACAATTAACGGATGGTGACATTGTTTTTAAAATTGTTTTGGAAAATGCATTGTTACTTGGAAAGTGATACCAATGTGCCACACACCAAAAAGTCTATTTCGAAAAATTACCCTCTAACATTTTATCCCTCTGTTAGTATCCACCTCAGCATCTCCTGTTAGCGAAGTAACAGGTTGAGACGGTAGGAGTGTAACTGATAACGAAACAATAGTTCTGGAGTTCAATTGATAATTTTTGAAAGTTTGGGAGGCGATGAGACATTGATGTCAAAGTATCCCTCCGTTAGTGTCCACCTCAGCGTCTTCCGTTAGCAAAATAACAGATTGAGACGGTAGAAGTGTAATTGATAACGGATTAATAGTTCAGAAATGCAATTGGTAATTTTGAAAGTTTGGGGGCGATGAGACGTTGACATCAAAGTACAAGTTTTTTTTTTTTAATTTTCCCTTAAATTCGAAACGAATGATACTACGTTGTTTCACTTGTTATAATCCTAGCGCCTTCTATGGAGACGTTAGTTGTTTCGCTAGCGTCTATTTATATAGCGTTACTTGCTATTGACTTTAGATATCTTGATTGCAAGAAACACATTTTCTACATGAGCTTTTAGTCTAGCGTTCTTACAAAGTGCGCTATAAGACTGTTATATTTAGACACAGGCTTTGTTTGGAAGTTAAGAAAAGAAAGAGAAAAGAAGAAAAAATAATTAAGAAGAAAAATAGAAGGACATTGAAGAGAAAAATAGGAGAAAAGATAAATAGGAATTTTATATTTTCCTCCCTCTTTTTTATACCAAATAAAGAAAGGAAAAATTTTAAAAAATTATCTTCATTTCTCCTCTTTCCCTAACATCCAAACAGAGCCTTAAAAAAATGAAATTACAGTAGTAGTAGTGTAGTTAGGATACTATAGGAGTATTATTTTAGGAGGAAAACGGAAGCCAAGCTTCAATTTCGAGCTAATAATGTCAGGCGGCGGCGGCGGCGGCGGCAGTGCTTCGAATCAGTCAGCTGGTGGCGGTGGCGGTGGCGGTGGCGGTGCGTCATCACATCTACCCCCGCCGCCGCCTCCTAAGATCCTATTGGCTAAGCCGAGCCTTGTCACCGCCTCCGGTAAGTTCATTCGTGGCGGAGGCGCAGCCGACGACGAATCCGCGTCTCTCCGCTCTCGTGTACCCTCCGTTGGATCTCTTAACCTCCTCTCCGATTCCTGGGACTTCCACACCGACCGCTTTCTCCCGGTAATCTCTCTCTCTCTCTCTCTCTCTCTCTCTCTCTCTCACTCATAATCTCCGCTTACTCCTTTCTCCACTCAAACTTCAATTTCTGTAAAGTATTTTGAAAACTCGCTCCAATAGTTGATTCAAGATTGAGATCAATTGAATTTGAATTCGGATCGTTAGTCTAATTAAAGAGGCTCGACTATTCACACAATTTTTATTAAACTTTTGCTTGAGACTTGAGTTTATCAGTTTAGGGTGCTGAACTAAGTCACACAACACATAATGCTCGTGCTATGCTCGTGTGAGCACTAGCGTAAAAGCGTCCTTTAAACAAAATTCTGACTTCTGAAGTCGCATGTAAAGATTGAGAGCGCAGAGCGAGCAGGGGGAGAGGGATGCTGCATAACCAAATGAAGTTTATGTTTACATTCTTATTCAAATTCTGGTAACACTGTAATAGTTTGAGTAAAGCCGGAGATGGTCTTAAGTGGCCGGTGAGGTTAAAAGAACTAGAATTACAGATTACTGAGTCTGTCTTCAGTTTTAAGCTGTTATCTTTTCAATTAATCTATCAATCTGATGCAAATCTGAGTAATTTGCTATTGATTGCAGTTTTTGACTGATAACACTGATTTTACGGTGGTTGGGGTGATCGGTCCTCCTGGGGTCGGGAAATCAACAATAATGAACGAGCTATACGGCTTTGATGGAGCCTCACCTGGTAACTATTACACGCTCTCACTCTTTGGTATTTGATTTGTTATTTGGGCAAGTACAAGGGAATTTCAAATTGTGGGAAGAACAGGTAGAACTTTGAAGCGTGAAGGCGGGTTTGATGGAAAATTGTGTTGGGCTTCCAAATAGATGATTAGCACTGACTTGTCAATCATGCAGGTATGTTGCCACCTTTTGCCATACAGTCCGAGGAGACCAGAGCAATGGCTAGGCACTGTACGGTGGGCATTGAGCCTCGCATCTCCGCTGAGCGTATTATACTTCTTGATACACAGGTTTCCTACTTGTAACTGACTCTTCTTTTTTGGCCTTTTTCCGGTGGACCTGCTTCTTTGTTGTTGGACAAGTCTTGTTCAAATCATGTTGTATAACACCAATTATGATCGGTGGAGTAAATTTAGCGTTATAAATGAATGTATCTGGTATAAATACCATTTCAGTGCCAACACTATATTGCTACATTTCCCTTTTGTTTAGCTTTCCCTTTTATCCCTGAAGTGTTACTGGTAGCCACTTAATTGCAAAGAGAGAAAGCATATTGAGGCCTAGATGGTCCTTGTCTTCTTTAGGTGTGAATTTGATCCTACTGTTCTTTTTTTTTTTTTTTTTTTGTTGCTTGGCAAAAGTCAACGTCATTAGTTGTTCTTTGTACTTAAACCCCAGTCAAATGCATGAGTACGTGGTGCCTACCACTGGACTACCACTCCACTCACAATTTGGTCTTACTGTTGGGAAATTATGGATGTTATCGAGAATGTGTGGGCATATAATAGCTTTTCCATGTGGGGCCGATATATGTTGAGGAGGAGGAGAAGATTGATGCTACCCTACACCAGTTTATGATATACTAAATTATTGGAGACGGCATTAAGAGAATGCCACCTGTGTACAAACGGGATATAATGATGGACCAGTTATATCTATCCTGATTATTTAAATCTGTCATATGACTCATATGTACGCCAAACCACCAGAGAACTAGGACTTATCTGATTCTGGAAATTCTTTTATCTGAACCTGAATCGTGTTTTTGCTATATAGAGAAGTACAAGATAAAATTTGAGGTACTTCTTGGCATCAGAAAGTTATGAATACTTCTTCTGTTTAAGTTTTTTCATTTGCTACTTTGATTTGTTAAATTGTGAATATTCTTGTTTTTTGATTGTTTATTACTATATACTTCTTCTGTTTAAGTTGCTTCATATCATGCAGGCAGTGTTTAGTCCTTCTGTTTTAGCTGAGATAATAAGACCCGATGGCTCGTCGACCATCTCAGTATTAAGTGGTGAATCTCTATCTGCTGAGCTGGCTTATGAATTGATGAGTATCCAGGTAACTTCCAGGATCTAAGTAGTTTATCAGGTTCTTTTTTTATTTGGTGATGCTAAAGCACATTTCTAACAGTTCTCAAAATGTAACCTTCTAATGAAAATTTGTTTTTTCCTGGATGCTGCAAGGGATCCTTCTAGCTTGGTGTTTTCTTGGCTTCTGTTTGCCATATGGTACTGGTGGTATCCGAGGGAGTTCATGATATTAACTTGTGGCGTTTGATGTTGACGGTACTCTTTTCTTCCATTGCTGCCTTTTGATTGGATTTGGTATCTTGATGCATTAAAAAGCTTTTGGTATAATGTTGAACACTTGAACTAGCTTCTTTTTTTTTTTGGTGGTCAAACTGGCTTCTTATCTTGTGAAGCTCGAAAACATTTATTAGGAAATATGTTATATACCGAAATTTGGTTATTTCCACCTTTTTTAGCCAATGTTCTATGCTATTGAGTAATGGTGTAATAATCACTTTGAATATGATTATTGAGTAACTTGTATCATACTGATGGTTCAGATTCTTAAATCCCCACAGTTGACATCGTGTCCAACTACTTTTTTTTTAAATAAAAGTTTGCTTTCCTTTTGCTTTCCCTTGGGCTGCTGCTTCTTGCACCATGTGCTCGTCCTTGTGCATAAAAAATGGTCAATGTCTCCTCCTCACGATGCTATTGCATGCACCCCAGCACCAGGATACTTTTTGCCTTACAACTGAACTGCGTGTTAACGGCCAATATTTTGACAGCGATAAACAAAAGGCATGTCCCTGTTGTGTGAAACTGGATTGGCAATTATCTACATGGAGGTTCACGGCTGTCTACTGAGTGTATATTATCCTAACTTTTGGGTCCACAGAATTTGTTTGAGATCTGGTTACTCGTGTATAGCATTGAGCACACCATTACGAAACCTTTAAGCTGGGTTATGCACACCAAGGACATTGGCTTAGACAGTGAAACAGTCACCATCCATCGTGCCCGCCCCCTTCCCCCTTTCTTGTTCTATTTTTTGACAATTTGATTTCTTTTTCTGTGTTTTTGTAGGCTATTTCTTTTACTGTGTTTTTTAGGCACTTCTACTATGAACTGCCAGTACCTGTGAAAGATTAGGTTGAAATCCAAGATTCCTTTCTTGAAAATTCCTTTGTCATCTTATTAAATTGGAATTCCCCTCTCTTTTCTCTTTTAGGAGTGGCACTTTGAACATCTGTATGGTATTTTTGCATTTTGTGCAGGTGGACTTGTTAAAACATGGTTTACCTGACCCATCTTCTCCCACTATCCCCCCTTCACAAACTCCTAGCCTGGGTTCCGAAAAAGAAAACAGAGATAAAATTCAGGAGGCTGGACAAGAGTATACGGCAGCACACGTTTTTGTACATACAAAGTGAGTTATCTGTTCGCCACCAGTGTCAATGTTAAGTCAGTGTGCCACTAATTTAGCAAGGGATAAAATACATTTTCAATAGGATTAAAAGCTTGGGGGTGAATGATTGGATAGAATTACCAAATATACCCAAGCTGAAAACAACGTAATTAATTTTATGTATTCCTCTTCTCTTTTGATTTGTTACTATGCATGAAGAAGGTTTGAGCTGAAGGAAAGCTACTAAGGTATGTTTCTCTTGTTTGTAGATTGCGGGACCAAGATCTTACTCCTCACAACTCTGGGAAACTAAAGATGGCGCTTACACAATACTACAGCTCCTCTTCTTTCATCACGACGAAAAACGAAAATGCAGGCAAAGATCATCAGTTTTCTTCTGTCTCTCTCATTAACCAGGGCAAAAATCCGGACCCCCTGCCGCCGGATTTATTTCTAATCCCATATAAGAGTAAAGATGACTTCCCAAGGGCAGAGCATGAAAGTTATATCTCTGCGTTATGGAAATTACGGGATCAGGTATCTCACTCACTCTGCTCTCCTCTTAACGTGCCTTTGTTTCTCTGTCTATTAACTCATTTTAGTTAATAGCAGCACTTGTTAAGTTCAACATTAGAGGAAGTTGATTGCACGTATACTTCATCATTCCCTCATTTCACAAACACATGACTCCAAGATTGTACCTGTTTATTAGAAGAGATTTCAGGGTGGGAATGGTATTCAGGGATGGGATTACAAAACCATACCTGCCCCGTACCCGACCCACTTGTATTGGAGGAAAAATCGGTGAAACCTCACCTCCATATGGTCTGGTGGGGCGGGTGTCTGTTGGGTATGGGGCATTCGCCATTCCAAAGCAATAGTAAGAAATTGAATCTCCCTTTCTGTTTATAGGTTTTATCCATGAGTAGCCCATCCTTCGCAAGGACGGTATCTGAACGTGACTGGCTGAAGAATTCTGCTAAGATATGGGATATGGTGAAAAACTCTTCAATAATTGCAGAGTATGCAAAAATACTGCAGGGTTCTGGCATGTTCAGGCGTTAGCTGTGAAGTCTTCTCATGTCTGCCGTTGAAAAGAGCGTTGTTTGTTTTAGTTCAAATTGACGAAACTAGAAAGCTGGCGGTAGATGTTTCAACCCTACGAAGGAGTTTTTCTTTTTTTCTTTTTCCTTGGTGTTAATTTCATTTGTAATCAACTAGGATCAAATCCATGAGACTCGAAACTAGAATATCTTTAAAGTTCTCTTATATTATCAAATGAGCAGTTTCTATGCATGGCCGATATGGAGAGTCGAACGGATGCCCCATTCTGTTGCTTACAAGTTGAGGTTTCTTTCATGTGCAATATAGTCTCAAGTGTACATTCCGCGATACCTGCCTTGGGTTTCCACCTGGTTTTTATGCCCGCCTCGCTCGAGAGAAGGAATTGTCCTCTGGCTGACATGGTAATTGAAATTGCTCTTTGTAATTTCCTTTTCACTGCGATACACCAAAGATGGTATTACTTCCACCAAGAAGACATCCTTGATGAACTATGGACATCTGAAGGGCAATGCTGGTGTAAACTTGATATCAATATCACCACCAAGCTAGCCTAACAGATTAAAGTTATCAATGGACCAATCCGTAAACCTGGAATTTGTATTCCAACTCCCATTGGCAGTGCCTTTTAACTTACTCCTCAAAGGTTCCAAAATGACTGGGACTTGGGGGTCCTGTAGGGTGGCACCCTGCAGGACACATCCGGACTGTTCATCTCCGCAATTGGTAGTTCATATCACAAACGTATTCTTACCTGTGAGAATATACTCTTACCAACAAAACGAATCTGAACCATCAATAGTAGAGATGGACGGTCCAGATGCACCCTACAGGGCCACCCTGCAGGATCCCCTTTCCGAATGGCTTTGTCAAAAGCCAAAAAAAAGGTCATCCCCAGGTGGATATGGTAACTCCCATTCGCTATTACCACCTAGCAGAGCGTCAAACAACAATATTGGTGCCATTTTTGCACAATCTCAAATTCATACTATTGGATTAGAGCTGCACGAGCAAGACAAGTTCTCCTGAGTTCAAAGAAGCGGGAATCAGTAGAACCGAGAGTTCAAAAGGGACTTCTCAATTTTAGGCAACACTGTAAACTACTGTGTATATGAATATACGATTTTCTATTTTCTTGCTCGGCAAGTATATGAATATATGTTGATTACATATCGCTTGAAAAAATACAAGTACATAACATCGAAATACAAAATACGAACATCTCAAAGGCGATAACTAACGCACGCCTACTGAAGGGTGACTTTGCACTAACAATTTGCCTAAAGGAGTTTGGCCTCAATCTCCTCCAGACTCAGACCCTTTGTCTCTGGCACTATGAAGTATATGAAAACAAGAGATATTACAGCTATTCCTGTGAAGATGAAAAACAAAACTCCAGAGCCCAGCAATGCCTGCCATTATCGCAAGTAATACGTTAGTAACAAATTTTCTCACCAAATGGGGAGATCATCGGTAAAAATAAAAGTAAAGGTATGCTTGATGTTTGCCTATTTTTGAGAACCAAATCTACCAAAAGAACATTCGCAAATGACAGAATTTTATACATTCATTGGAAAAGACTACAGCAAAGTTATAACGGTTGAAGAGCTTAAGCACCTTCAGAGGAGAAAATGCGAACGTCACTATAGCGTTTGCGCCGAAATTTATAAGCACGGCTATACTTAATCCTCGACCCCTCAGGCGTAACGGGAAAATCTCAGAAATCATCAGCCAACCAATAGGACCAAATGACAACTGCAAAACCATTCTTCATTAATAGCAATTCAAAAAACGAACAGTATCCACACATACTTTACAGAAAACCAGAGAATAAGCTCAAGAAAAATCCTCACACAAGAACCATAGGAGTCCCATCTACACATTAAAAGAAGAACCACAGGATATATTCAATCCAGCAGAGGTACTATCAGAAAGAAGTTCAAGATCAAAAACTTTAAGAAAAATAAAGACAGAAGTCAGTTTATTTGGCACCCATTTATTGCATTAAACTAAAGATGGTATCTTGAAATGACAAAAAGCTGTTACGTATACATGTTCAAATGAAAAGCTTTTCACAATGCTTGTGCAAACACAATACTCCTTTTGGTCTGTTTAGGGAGGTTTCTTCGAAGGCAGCATCCTGGGAATCTGAGGTTCTCTGAGACATAGTTTCATTGGGAAGATAAAGAGGCGTAAATATCGCGTAATGACACACAAGGGTACAAGTTGTGAGTCTGTGATATTCTAACATAAGGAACAGAAAGGAAATCCTATATACCTGATAGCAACTGACATACAATAGCAGTGCCAGTACAGCCATGACTGGTGCATTATCCAGAAAAGTGTAGTATGATCCCAAAAGGAACAATGAAATGACCTGCCACACATTGGACTATAGCTTGTCAAAACATTTTTCCATTGAGATAAATAAACAAACATCCCCAGAAAAAGAAAGAAAACATTACCATAACAGAGACACCTCCAAGTAATAAAGGTCTTCTCCCAACTCTATCAACAACTACAACTGCTACTCCAGTCATAATCAACTATGAAATAGAACATCAGACGTGTGAGGAAAATAAAAAAACAGAAATAAAACAAGGAAAGTAAGGACAGTCCACGTAATCCAATGACTGAATAATACAGCTTGCATGCTTGAGGAACTGAAGAGGACTGGGGTGCATAAAGCCAATTTTGGTGAAGAAAAGATAAGCAAAATAAAGAAAGAGAGAATTGATATCCACAGAGGGTGAGATATGAATGAAGTCAGGCAGGTTTCTAATTGAAACAGGATTCAATCCTGTCCCCAATAGTGCCACTCACACATTGACAATGCAGTACTAACTTCTCCAAAAATGTACTAACCGCCTTGTAAATAGTATGGAGACTTGATTAGTACATAATATAGACAATAAATAATGCATTGTCAATACTTGACTTGTATATACTCAATAAGATTTTCAATAAGTGACATTGCATTTAAGAGCGTGACCCAATCCATATATAAATGACTGAGTCCATCTATTATGACTGAAGGAAATTGTCATTTAAAACCATGTCTGCAATATACAATATATTTGGATGACTAGAGTTCCTTTTAGTCTCTTATTGCATGTAATAATCATTGCATGCAGTAACAGAGTTGAGAAGACAAAGAACTACATTCAAAACAGAAAAGAAGAACAATTAACACGAAAACAAGACTTCGGTCGCCTGAAAATGTATGAGCTGACAAGCAACAAAATCCTATCCACCAATTTGTACAAAAGCTTCTGAAAAATAAACTACAAGCTGGAACTTTGCAAATTGCGCTTGGTATTCCCAGCGAGCTTTTACTCAGTTCGCATCAAGGACATGTCAATCAAAAGGTCAAATGTCAGACTCGTTGAGCATTCTTGAGGACTTAGGGGAAGTCCATTATTTATGTATGTTGAGCAGAAGCACCTTAAGTAAAAATTGCCAAGAGGTCAAAAGTGGAAAACACATTTTTTAACGGCAGTTGAGGAAACCGCACCTTCAGTAACCCAAGAAGAATTGAGACTCTCGTTGCATCAGATGCTGCAGAAAATCCTGCACTCTATGAAGATGTAAAAGATTAGCATGGAAACAAATGATCATATCACAGACAAAACAAGAATAATCAACAGTTGTACCTCAAGAATTGATGCAGCATAATATAGCACGCTAGGCTGCCCTGTTATCTGCAACAACATTGAGTGACATACATAAGTGCAGATGTTGAGAATTAATACCTCATGATAGACAAATCCACTTCCTAGCTACGGAGGATACCTGCTGAAATAAGACTAATCCACCACCAATAATAAGGGCCTTCCGACATTTCCCCTTGAACATCTCTGCTAATCCGGCCTCTTTTTCTTCACCAACATAAGAAAGCTCAGCCAGCATTTCATCCACTTGTTCAGGAGCTGAATCACCAATAGCTGAACCTCGGAGTCGGCACAAGCAGCATACAGCAGTCTCTCTTAATTCCTGCATATTGCCTCTACCCTGTATAGCACATAAAAGTAGCCATCGAGGTGACGCAGGTAGCCACCACATTCCAATTCCCATAACTATGGCTATGGGTGTGCTAGCCCCGTACATGTAGCGCCAACCGGAAACTGTATCAACCAAAAGGCTGCCAATTGTATAACCTCCCTAGAAGAGATTCAAGGATTCTTATAGCAAGGAAATAAAGATATATTCATACAAATATGGGTAAACTATGGTAATAAAGAAGAAAAAGACAATTGCAAGCAGTTCTACTTCAGCCTACGGCTGAAATTCAAGATTCAATTCTTACTTCAACCTCTGACTAAAAAAAATCTGATATAGAACAAAGACTGGAGTACTTACAACCATCCCAAGAACTATAAAGAACTCTTTGAGAGAAATTAGTTGACCACGTATCTGAGATGGAGCTGTCTCAGCAATGTACATTGGAGCAGCATGCATTGCCTATATAGGGGCAAGGAAAAGAAACTAACATGTTATTTTGACAATCACTGATAAGGTACATAGAGAACTGAATCGGCATTAAATAGGTTAAAAAGTATATTACCAGTCCAATACCAATCCCGAACACAAAACGTCCAACCACCATAATGACAAAGTTAGGTGTCAGGGCTGTAACCAGTGCTCCAACAAGATACAATACCGAAGCCACAATCAATTCTCTTCTTCTTCCTAATATTCATATTCATGACATGAGCTTCAACTATAAACCAAGAAATTGAGACAAACTTCTATCCCTCCATTTAGAAGACAAAACTAACCTAGAAGGTCAGCAACATTAAAAGCTAAGACAGAACCAATCAAAGCCCCATACAGTGAGCCACTAGTCTGCGAAGGGCAGCAACCAGAGAGCAAGATTAACATAACACCCCAACAGATTTTGGTTTTATTCGTTAGTTGAAGTGTAAAGCAAGGACATACTAAAAGCAGAACCTCAGGAAAATAAAACTTCGACCTGAGGAGCCTCCGGAAATATATAAGTGTCCAATTATTGAATACAAGTTTAACAAGCAACAAAGGGATGAAAACTTACTATGAGGCCGATGTCTACAGAAGATAAATCGTACCATGTAATCCCACTTAATGTGGCTGACTGCAAAGAAGAGTAAAATTTAGATGTTGTAGATGATAAGCGCCCACGTCATAAAAAATTCAACTCAAAGAGAAATTGATTGTTTAGCATGGTATCAAAACAAGTGAAACTTTTTTTACCACCTACCTCATTATTTTATGCAAGGTTTTGCCACTCATGAAAGTTTCAGCAAGGACGGGATATGGGTTTGTGATAGGAATAGATCGGTTAAGTCCTTTCAAATGGTTAAGCACTACTGTCAAAGAAGACATGCATCTCTTGTTGGCTTGAACAATTAATTTTCAAGTACTAAAAAACTGCATCTGTAAAAGTTAAATGGTTACAGAATAAATGAAAACTATTGTCAGAACCACGAATATAAATTATCGCTCCTTCTAACTATCAACCAGTACCTAATACTAGCAATATTGTAACAACTCTTCTCAACAAAAAGCCTTGACCCGAGGATTTGAGGCTACACAAATCCTGCCGTGTAACGGTCGTTATATAATTGTCAAATTCAATGAAATTGTACCTCTACGGAGATTGTAGCGCAGGACGTTGCACCAATATCATAACCATACAGAAATCCTCCAAGAGCTGGGAAAAGAAATCTGAAATGATCGAGTCCATCAACAAAGAAATGAGATGCTACTTCATGGGATCGGACAATAGGTAAATGACATGAAAAGCTTCTTTCTAGAAGAATTTCAGGCATGGACAAGTTGAATCTCTAGGCACCATTCACAAAAGCTCATTTCTAGAATATATCACGCATATATACATGTGTACGCGTGACTCTTTGTAGATAAGTTCTCCACTTTGTTCAGCGTAAGAAGGTTGAACTCGCACACATGCGCAAACATGATTACTAACCTATAGACCAGATACGATGTGGAAACAGTAAAATGTCTCTGAATGAAGATTTGATAGGTGTCCAAAACAGTTTACATGACATATAAGAACTTACCACATTCAAGTGCTTGAAGTAATTCCATTGTCTGCTAAACCCAATTCACATTGACCTCAGAAAAATGCTTCTAGTGTCTAGCACTGTGACCAAAATTTCATGTGCTTGATTGAAGCTCGTAATTTTATGAAAAACTGACCCAACCTCGACATAAAGAACTACAATGTCTCTAACACGTCAAATAACCCTCCAAAGGCACTAGATTCGAGCAGGAAACTAGAAATTTAGACGGAAACGATTAGCTAAAAACCAATTCCAGTGCAATTGTAGAATATCTAATATACCTATTCTATTTTATTATTTTTTTCAAAAGAAATATTAAAAACACACAAAAATCCACCTTGCCGCTAATATTCATTTCCTGTTAGTTTTCTCACTCAACAAGAAAAACAAAAACTTTCAAACTTCCCCTCGGCGTTTTCCCTCGGGTTCAAACTTCAAACCTACTTTCTTCATAAAATTTCAACTTTTAATGTTAAATCATAAATTGATGAGAGATCAGTATGATTAACCATAAAATAATTATTTCCGTGCTCTCCTGCATAGCAATGGTATCGCGCATGTATAGCAGCTATATGTGTGAACACTTACGGGAGGACCGCCGCGAGAACGGAGTAGCTGTCGTAATGGCGTTCCCCATTGATAAGAGGCTCTTGAGCACTATCTATCTCTCCCGAAGATTTTCCGACCTAATTAACCCCAACAACAGTAACATAATCAATTTTGTACAGAGTGTCAGAATCAATTGCGTAAACACACACCCACAAAAACACGATTAGCAGATTAATCAAGGAACCTTTCCGAGGGAAGAAAGAGTGGGTTGCTCGGGATCGGACGAACCAGAGGCCATTCCTGCTGCACTGCGTGATGAAGTGAGAGAAAAAGGGCCAAGTTAGGAAAACGAAATGGGAAATTGATTAGGAGACAGAGCGGGGCATAAATATGTTCAGAGCCTTCGAACGAGGTTGGTAGGTGACCGGGTGGTGGGTAATGGATTTCAGAGAATGGGGGTTGGAGATATATATATATATATATATATATATACCCAGGGCTTCTAGTCTGGACTCCCGGATTGAAGCCTTGGGGTATTTTTTTCCTGTTGCAAATTGTTTTGGGAAAATTCGATTTATTCAATGTGATTTTTTTTTAAGATTTCTCTCGTAGATCTTTAAAAATATTTTCTGAACACATCAAACGGTTCGGATAGTCAAAAAAATGCTCAGAAAGAGAGAGAAGGGAAAAGACAACAGTAATAGGGAGAACATGGATTGATGGAAGGAGCGGCGGATAGCGTAGATACGTTGGACAAGTAATAGACGGAGGGAGAAGAAAAGGTGAAGAAAATTGGGAACAAATTAATTGTCCCCACGTGTATATAATGTTTGTTTTCTCTTTTTTTTTAGAGTGAAAAAAAATATTAATTTAAAAAAAACTTATATATAGATAGAGAGAGAGTGGGGGCAAAACATGGGTCCAGGTCAATTTTGAGAAAGAAGTACTCGTGGTCGCGGGACACCACCATGTGATAAGCGTTTTTCGAGAGAGCAAGCAGAGTTGGAATGACTACTACTTTTGAGTAATTTTTATGCGGCGGTATCCGAACACTTCTCTCCACCACACTTTTTTTCTTGTCTATACAATTAATATTGAGCTCTTGCTATGTGGTGAATAGAAGTGCTGGGATATCAAGCGGTGTCAATAAACACTGAATAAATTTTCTATTGCTCTTTGTAATGCAGAGAACATGGTAGTATGATATTTTTCAAAAAATTAAGACATATCATTTTCTCACAATGTATTACATAAAAAACTATGAAAAAATAAATTTATTCTAAAAACACCATTAGCAGAACACTCCCTAAGTAGGGGCTGTATTTATTTACTAAGAATTAATTGTATAATTAGGCTGAGTTTGTCAAATGATTTTAATGAGGATAGCTAAGTTTGAGCTATCCTCATTAAAATCATTTGGCAAACTTAGCCGTAATTTACAATTAATCGGGCTGAAGTGTATGGCCACCCTTTGTGTAAGTGTTCGAGAAAAATGAGTATAGGTGTCTTTTATTCTACAATGTAGATGATCTAATGCGTAGAGCACGACCTACACACAAAATATTGAATCATTGGTTATTGTGAAAATACTATGAGTTATGGTTTACAATCTTAGATGGAATTTGACACATTATGAGCGGGATTGTAGCACAGTGTTTTAGTGGGTCTATGTTGACTGTGAAAAATGGGCCATTTTCCAACTTATTGTGATAGTACACTTTGTGTGTACTGAACAATACCGCGTTGAGATAATTAGAACCATATGGTTATTCTAAATACTTATGTTCTTAATCTAAAGATAATTAATAGGCGTATACACCTAATATTGTTGACTTTTACTCATTAACGAATGAGATTATATTTGGAATTCAATAGTCTTGGTAAATTAAGTCACGACATAATGTGTATGATAAGTATTAATTACTACGGAAATCCACGTCCTTATATGGATTGATGACACATTGTTGTGTAAGATTATAAGTTTCGACTATTTTAAACTCTATTGATGAAAGTCTATTAAATTTGTGTTGTATGATATGTACACATCATTGGCTCATGGGAATTTAATTTCCAACACTATTATCTCTCACTGATGACCACATAGAATTTTGCTTCAACTTAAATTTGGATTTGTGATAGCGAACGATAAAATTGGTCACCAACAAGAAGCAGAAGTACACGTAATTATCAAGATAAATTGAAACAACTACAATGTGAATGTTTACAACACTCGTGTGATCCATTCATGACATTGTATAATTTTTAGAGGATGAGGGGAGAGTTTGACCCGGCAGTAAAGATATGAGATTTCCATATGTGATCTATGTTGAGGTTTCACATTCGATGTCTCTCAATGACCACATAAAGTTTTGCTTCAACTTAAATTTGAATTTGTGATAGCGGACGACGAAATTGGTCACCAATGAAAAGTAGAAGCACGCGTAAATATAAAAAACGAGTTATTGGACTCACCGCATCCAGATAAATTGAAACAACCACAATGTGAATTTCTACAACACTCACGAGATCCATTCATGACATTGCATAATTTTTATAGGACAAGGGGATAGATTAACCTGGAAGTAAAGACACAAGTTTTTCAAATTTGATCTCTATTAAGGTTCCACATTCGACGGTTACTGCAACCTATCAACTACTCTACGGTCCGATCCTAATTGATTTTGTGCTAGGTAACAGTAAAATCGATCTTAAAGAGATAATCAAAATATGTGTAAATAGTCCAAACACTCTAAAACAGTAGTGAAAACAAAAAGCAAACCACAAGGGTGGTAACCTAGATGACTAAGGTGTGAGAGTGAAAATCTCCCCCCCTCACACCGCGCAGGATCAAAACCCACTTGCGGGTAGTAGTCCGATGAACCTGATGTTGTGTGGAGGGCATTTGGTTCTCTATAGCACTTCTAATTGGTGGGGTTGTGGGGATAGGCTTGCCTTCTTAGGCAATATCATGACTCAAACCGGACATTCTACAATAGATGAAAACTCCCGTGGTTACTTCCAAGGAGATTGCCATACGTTAGTCGCCTTTTTTCATCATTTTAGTTAGATAAAAAAATATTTAAAAAAAAAAAAGAAGGAAAGAAAGAAAGTATGACTGTATGTGCATGGGACCCGACCGTTGCCAAACGTAGCCCTTTTGGTCACCACATGTGTTTGTCGTTGCTCCTTAATTACTTACAGTACGCGCTTACAAGGTACGATAGAATTCCTTGTGGACCTGTGGTTATTAAAGTTGCTCCAGTCCCAATCCAAAACATCGTCATTTTTTGTCACTGCTCCATTGAATTGGTCGACTCACCCGGAACCACTGCTGTCGATTTATTAGGCTAACAATGCTTAATCGGGGGACGGTGCTGTCCCTTTAAAGGGACAACTCTCAATCTAGATCGTCCGTGCTCGATAATAGACGTCTCAAATTTATTTGGTAGCAGATGGTTCGGATGTGTTTGGATAAGATGTGATCCGAGCCGTCCATTACCGAGCACAGACGGCCCAAATCGGATAATATTCGGGAATAGCTTGCACCCCGTGTCAAAATGCTTGCCCCTCATCCCCGTGTTTCCAGATTGATCTAGGTTTTCCACTTCACTCATCTCATGTAGTGTTTTAAAACCTGGACCGGATCTATCGATTCAATCTTTCAAGTATACATTTACCCCTTCCATCCCCAAATTCATTTTGGGGCTGAGTGTCATTTTCAACGGCTTGTATCTTTTAATGAGAATCTAAAAAATATGAATTTTGGATCTTGTTTGATAAATCTTACTTATTATACAAAATTTTCAAATCATAAAACTATTATTAATGGGATCCTAAAAAAAAATGAATTATAGACCTTGTTCGATTGGGCTTAATTAACTCTATTATACAAAATTTTTAAAATAAAAAAAAACTATTATAAATTAAAAGACATAAGCCGTTGAAAATGACACGCAGTTCTAAAATGGACACTTATTTTAGAACGGAGGGAGCATTTTTTTTATGCCTAGTTTTAGTGATTTATATATTTTTAATATAATTATGGTATCACGGTTCGATTCCAGTCCAACCACAATTAAACCGTTGACTGGCCCCTTCTCTGGTTCACTCACCATTCTCCGGTCCGGTTTCTAAAACATTGATCTCATGTTCCGAGACGCGTGGGCTAAAAAATGTCCGCCGGCCACATTGAGCGGCGTGGGCTAAGTAATGTCCGTCGGCCTTAATGGGCCGTAAGTCTGTTAAAAATGGGCCAAGGACATAGCCATACGAGGAAGCTGATATAACCTTCAACGGAAATCTAGGTGGAGAGAGAAAGAGAGAGAGCTTCGACCAGGTACAAATTCTGCGTACATTGCCAACATCTATCGTCGATTTACAAATCTAGGGTTTAGTTTATTGTTAATTTGTTATTATCCCCTCCAATTCGATCCCATTCACGGTACGTTTCGTTTCCAATTGGACTTGAATTTTCATTCACATTACGCTTTTAAGTTTTGAATTTAGTTATTTACGGTGAAATTGATCTCATACCCATGAATTTCCTTTCTTTTGGTGTTGAATTTTGGATACGAATTTTTTCCGTACGCTTTAGAAATTTGATATAGTTCCCTGAGCATCACCACCACGGGTGGTAGCCTAGTGATTCATGGCTGACTCCCAAGTGATTTGGGGATCAAGAGGTCAAAGGTTTGAGTCTTGCGAACGGCGCCCCTCGAACTTCGGCCTCCTGGCTGTGTTCTACTAGCCCTTCGTGGGGCAGTAGAAGCTATGGCTTTTTTGGTTCTTTCTGTGGCATGCTGCAGGTGTGGAGTCCCTATGGTCACGCCCATGGAGGGCGAAGAAAATGCACAAAAATTCACCTCAACCGATAATATCACATGGACACTTGTTATTTCTATCTAAAAATTATGTGTTCTGTTGGTTTTCGTCTTATAATACTTCTGTTCATGAAACACAGGTTGAATGTACTTGTGTTGTTTGTGGTGACTTGATTGATTGTCTGGAACAGTTTGGTGATACGGTGTGTAGAGCAACATGATGAGGCTACAAACATATGGGGGACTTAGTTTGGTGGCTACACTAGTGGTTATTTATCATGCTTTTTATAGTAGAGGCCAGTTCTACCCTGCAATGGTTCATTTATCGACATCCAAGATCAGTTTGGTGATTCTTCTCAACATGGGTCTCGTCTTCATGTGCATGTTGTGGCAAATAACCAAATGGGTATTCCTTGGATCGCTTCGAGAGGCGGAGGTCGAGAGGTTGAATGAGCAGTCGTGGCGGGAAATCATGGAAATACTTTTCGCCATCACCATTTTCCGGCAGGACTTTTCACTTACTGTTCTTGCTACGGTGACCACTCTTTTGCTAATCAAGTCTCTCCATTGGTTGGCTCAGAAAAGGGTCGAGTACATTGAAACGACCCCTTCAGTTCGTATGGTGGCTCATATCCGAATCGTTTCTTTCATGGGATTCCTTCTTCTGTTGGACAGTCTGTTTTTGTACAGTTCTGTGAAAATTTTGATACAAACCCGTCAGGCTTCAGTTTCCTTCTTCTTTTCATTCGAGTAAGTGATTTCATTTATGCCATTGATGCTGCTGCTGCTATTGCTGTTATTATTTCAAGTTTCTTTTCTGTTGTAACTTACATTATCGCAATCGAGATGCTGTGACTTGCAGGGTACATTCACATTGTTGTTGTCTGGTACACAGTGGTCATGTATCGTATTGAATTGGCACTCACCATTCTTGATAGCCAGGATAGGTGATGATGACTCTAATGTGTAACATGTAATCTGCTTATCTCATTGACTTGATAATGCTTCATAGGAGACGGTGACATCATAACGTAAGTGGCTGAAAGATGTCTGAAGTTGGGGTTTTGATTGCGGATAGTTATTCAATAAGGGACGTTTTTTACTCCTTTTTTTGGGTCCATTTAGTGAAGTCCCACAAAAACCTGTAGGCATTTTGGTAAAAAAAAGAAAAAGGAATGAACAATTATAAGAGTTTTTTTTCGGTGGTGTTACCAATCGAAAAAAGGAACATTCCTATATTAGCGTTTCAGTTTACCCCGCTTGAAAAACTGAACATGACATGTTCTGGTGAAACATTCATTCGCTCTATATGGGATTACATTTAAGATTTATTCCTTAAAAATGCTTGCAAGTAAATGTACAAAAAACTTTTGACCACGTCATTGCTCTTGTTAATAATGGGACAATGACGGAGTAAAAAAGAAGTGATTGAGGGCATTTTAAAGCTACTTTAGTTAGCTATGTTCATCTGGTGATTTATACATATTCAGTTAACTGTGCTCCTATCGAGGTGTTGCGGAGATGCGGTATTGGACTGATGATCATGGCATAATGTTATTTAACTATGTGATTGCACGCATGGTTGCATTTATGCTGACCATTTTCTATGCTCTGTGAGTTTGTTTTTATTCTCCTGGGGAGACTGTAGACTTTATACTTGCTACTATTGGGTTTTTTATCATTTATACAAGTGGTTAGTAGCGACCACTCATTTATGATAAAACTTTGTATGCGGCGTCCTTCCCCAATGATCAAATTAACTGCCGGCATGAGATCCTCTGTTCCTATATATTTGGGTTCATTTGTTCCATTGGAGATAAACGTGCAATACAGTGTGAATCTTGAAAGACTCGAATCGCAATACATGATCTTGCAGCTGTGAATTCTCTAAAAGAGATGAACATGACTATTCAGGGAAAGTGGATCCAGCGCTTGCAATTTATGTCATCACTGGGTAAGGTTGACTGTGTGTCAGGACTCATTCGAAGCCTTATCACGATTGAGCAGTAGATACTAAATACTTGTGCAATGATCACAAAACCAACAAATACATCTTCAAAGACTATATACTCCGGCATGAACCCTCATGAAATAAAGTCGAAGCCATAAATGAAATAATTTTTGCAGTGTTATAGTTAAGTAGTAACTCATTTCCGGAAGAGCATTGGTAACTCAAGACGTACAAATCTCTTGAAGAACAACCTTAATTGCACGAAGCAGGAGCGGATGCGGGGACGGGAGCGGGGCCGGATGAGGCGGAGCGGAGGCACCTAGGAGTTCCCAAGGTTGGGAGCGCTTAAGGAGCATATATAGATCATATTTAAATATGTATATAAAATATCTTTAAATACTTAACCATTGAAGGAAAAGTGATACTTATCGAGAACTTTCCCCATCTTAAAGGGTAATTTTTTGGGAAGTTAGATATTTTCAATTTGCAAAACTTCTTGACTCGTATGATTTTTGTGTTCTTATTTCCAAACCCTTAAAAGTATGGGAATAATTGCTTTAATGCCCGATAAACTCCCATCCTAGTTAGGAGCGAGCTTCGGTCAAGCTCCCATCTTGGGAGCGCCGATTTGAGCTCCTGTCTTGGGAGCGCACCCATTTTAGAAGGATCCTGCAACTAAGAGAACAATGGCAATTGACGTAGCTTCCAAATACCATTGACCACTTCTTGTTGGATGAATTAAAAGGGGTCCTGACTCATGATATGACTTGTTACTGATTAAATTGCGCAAAACTTCGACAATAAAAATAATTGCTTGCTTATAGGAATGGCAATGGGGCGGGGCGGGGCGGATTTTTGGCATACCCGACCCGAAAATTATTACATAAACCCGACCCCAACCAGGTATTTTTTGGTTACCCCCGTTCCCCGCCCCGATCGGGACAGGTTTACCCGCCCCACCCCGCTTCGTAGGAAATTTTAAAAATTTGATAATCTAAAAACAAAATAAAAGTAAATACCTATAAATAAAGTGATATTTTAGTGTAATGGTTAAAATATTAAGGTAAGAATGAAAGTTTTTATAGTAGAATGATAATAAAATTAGGATAAAAATATAATATCTTTAGTATAATGATAATTAGATTAAAATAAAAGTATAATTTTATATATAAATATATTTCGGGGCGAGTTCGGGGCGGGTAGCGTGGCAGGGTAATATAAACCCAACCCCTACCCCGACTTGAACCCCGCTGGGTTTTTATAATCCCCCCGGTACCCGAAAATTTGATTAAAAAAAAACCCCGACCTAATCGGGGCGGGGCGGGGCATTTTGCCATCCCTACTTGCTCATAAGTCACCTACCCACTGATGCATATACATGTGCGCACAACTTTGATGGTCCGGTGCATTTTTTTCAGTCTTCACTTTGACAGCATGGTTGCGCTGTTAATTTGACCATGATGCATATAACAAGGAAGCAATATGTACACCTTTTACCGGCTCTAAATCTTTACGTCAACATTTCCAATTTGTTGTAGGTCTATTTACGCAAGTTTATAATTTGGAGCCATGCTGCCTCAAACGGTTTTGTTATCTCTTAGTTCTACTTTCTTTTATTTCAGGTATATGATACTGGCGACAACAATAGTTTCGACATTTGTAAAGTATGTTTTCTTTGTGAGAGACATGCTCATGGAAGGACAATGGGAAAGAAAAGCAGTCTACACTTTTTACTTGGAACTTGTCCGGGACTTGCTGCACTTGTCTATGTATCTATGCTTCTTTCTTGTGATCTTCATGTAAGTTATTTATCTGACTTGGTTGTCTTCAAGGCTATGTCAGCATGTTTTTATGATTCCTGTACAGGTAGCTATGACATGGGCGTTGATTGCTTTGAATGTTTGTATCCATTTTTTGGTAGATACGTGTGCATGCTTACATAGGTATTTACAATTGATGTCTGTCTTCATGGGTCATGTAAATTAGAAAAGTGTGTTGGTTTGAAGTGTGTTCAATTCTTGAAATTTTGGCAAACAAGCTTCATTGGTAACATCGTGCTCATCAATTTAGTTTGAGCTGAAGGATAATTGTTCGGCTTTATTAGTATGATACAAGGTAGATAATCTGCTACATAAATAGGAGTGATATATGGTATGCTAGCATGATATCGTGAAGTGGTAAAAAGTTGCTTTCTTAGAATATGTTTGCGAGTTCTTTGTCTCACCTTTTGCATGGTAGATATCTGGCTGGTGGGTTGTTATTTATGTTGAAGTGAACTTTTGAATCGGGTAGGAAATTACCGTTCTGTAAACCGAAAAAGCGGTTTCATCTTTGCTGGACTCTAATAAGCAAAGAAGCAAGAACACTTCCAATAGGTGGCAAGTCAGCTTTGGACACCCTCACTCTTCGAACAATGTCTGTCACATGCTGGAAAGTTATCTTGACACGTCCTATCAATCTAACTTTGGGAACAGGACACACTTCATACTCTTGGGGACATGTTTGTCCATTAGTTAGGCATGCCACGATGCAATACGAGTTTCACACATTTTTTTTCCAAAATCAGTAGAACATGCCGATTATTCGTTTCTATTTTTGATATGGTAGAAAACTATATTTATTGACTTGCCATGAACCTATTGTTTCCCTTTTTTGTTTTTGAAAATGGCTTCTCCACGTGTCAGTGTCGCGTTGGATCTACATTTGCATGCATGCTTTATGCTTAGCTAGAATTTTCCAAACATTTGACAATTTTTTTTAAACATTCAGTTGTACATTTGAAAATGGTAAAAGCATGGCTGACGTGCTTGTATGCCTCTTTTCTATCCTTTTGTTTTGTTGGTTCTCATTCTACAATTTTTGAACTTCCCTCTAACTAGTCCCCTATCTCCCCTGATTGTTTTGAGGAGTATCTTTATGGTGCTTTAATTGAGTGTTGTTTCTCTTTTACATGAACTGATGGGGTCACATCATAACTTGATTAGGTGGTGGTTATTTATATTTCATTTCAGTTATGGACCGGTAAGATCCAAGTTTATTGTGTTGTATCAGGAATTATGGTGTGCCTCTGCACTTGATTCGGGATCTTTATGAGACATTTCGCAACTTTAGGGTTCGCATTGCAGATTATATCCGTTATCGGCAGTTTACTTCTAATATGGATGACCGTTTTCCGGATGCAACACCTGAAGAGCTGAACACGTGAGTAGTCAAGCCTTTGGAAGTGTATGTTCTTATTAGTACCAATATCCCATTGCTTTAATGATTTGTTACTGATAATCGTTCAGGAGTGATGCAACCTGCATTATTTGTCGTGAGGAGATGACTACTGCAAAGAGACTACGTTGCGGGCATCTATTCCATGTGCAGTGTCTTCGTTCGTGGTTAGAGCGGCAGCACACGTGTCCAACTTGTAGGGCCCCTGTTGCACCACCTGAAAATGGGACTAGTACTACTGGGTCATGGGCAGATGCTCATCAACAAGGTAATCATATGATTTTGTTCTTGGTATTGAGCAGCTCTTGATACATCCTCATTGTAATCAGCTCAAGTTTTTATTGAATTATTGAAACCTGAATTTGACCTCTGGATGGTGACACATGCGGCAGTCCGGCAGATATCAAATGATTCTCCATTTATTGCTAGCAGAATTATCAATAGCATTAGATAGTGCAATCATATTCTGTGATATTAAATCTCTCTCTTTCTGGAAGTTATGTAAAAAGATTTATTCAATCAAAATGATTTGCAAACTTAGATGGTCTAGTTCGCCCTATAATAACCTAATTTATCCCTTGGTGGTGTCTTTTAATTCTTTGGCTCGATTAGGAATTGTGGCCCCCTGTTTGATCACTCTTTCCACATGAGCAATTTTAGAAGTTAAATCATCTGATGGTTTTGTAATTCATTGACGAGTCTTGCTTCATCCATGCTGTAAACATTGGCCAACTCTTTTGGCTGTGCACAGGAACAGCAACACCAAGTACACCTTCTCAGAGTTCAAATGGAGATGGTGAGGGAAATGACATTGTTAGGCAGCATCAGGCCAGACTACAAGCTGCTGCTGCGGCCGCCTCAATATATGGAAGATCTTTCGTTTATCCTTCTGTAAATACATTTATGGGGTATGCACTTCTTTTCCATGACTTTTTTATGCCTTTTCTTTCCTGATGGCATGTAGACCTTAGCTACTCACACTGGCTCGTAATATTAGCAAAGGAACTCCTGAGAGTGCAGATAGAGAAAAAGAAAGATATCATTTTCCATTATGTAGGGCTTTCGCTCATAATAGCTCAATGGCTCTGATATTATTTGTAGGGTCTTTTGAATCACGAAATTCTACCAAAAGCCCGGTCGTTTCTAAGGACCCAAGAAAAACCATCTAAACCAGACTTCTAAGCTTAGTTCGGTCCTAAACTGCTCTTGTATATATGTTTTATTGACTTTTCATCATGGATTAAATCTATTGTCTTCATAAATGCACATCATAGGAGCTACTTTTTGTGTAACATAAAGTGGAGTTACTATAAGGAGTGATGAGAGGACTTGCTTTCCCCTACCAATTCAGGATTTGCTTTGGAAATGTACTTATCTCAACAACAACAATAGGGAACGGAGACTTTCTCTCTCTAACTTCCCTCTCACTGCGCCTTCTCCACCGTTCTCCTTACCTCTCCAGCCCCCTCTCACCCCATCTCCCATACCATTCCTCTTTCTCTTAAATGTAGTCTGAGTTAGATCTGGTGGCCGCTGCTCACTCCGGTGATGAGGTTTGTCTGACGACTTTGGAGTTGATTTTGGCAGCAAAGTGGCATATCTACTGACACCGGCGCTTGATGGTGAAGACCGAATAAGGGCTTTTTTATTTTATTTATGTTGTTTTGGTCTTCCCCTCCCTTTTTAGTGTGATTTTCTCCTGTGTGGAGCTTTTACAACTCTATAGGGTTGTGTGCTTTCGTATCTTGATGGGTCTAATCTGGGGTCATTTTCATTGGTTTGGGCAGTGGCGACTTCAGGAGTTTGCATATATGGGGTCAATCACAGACTTGTGATCTAAGCTCTGAAACAGACCTAGGGATCTAGTTTGCTTAATGGAAGATTTGTCCAGGACTTTACTTATGGGGTCTCTATATTTTCTAACTGTATCAACTCTTGGCAACCAAAAACTTATGCAATAGTGATGTATAGAGCACAAATTCTCCATGGGGTCACCGACCGCGCCCACAACTCTATGAATGGCATCGTCTATATGTTTGGGCTTCCCATTTGTTGGGTCTCGGCCTCCTCTTCCTTGACTAGCACTATTCCCAAATTATATTTTAGGATCTGCTTGCAGTATGTGCTACTTGAGTCTGTGCCTTTTAGACTGAAATGCTCATGTCTAGGTGTATACAGTTGTAGTTCTTTCCATGCTTTTGTGATGAAATCTCTTTGTTGTTGTTGTGTGTATGTTCAGAAAAAGAAAAAACAGGAGGGAAAAAATCTAGCAAGTGCAGTCCATGTAATAGTTTTGGTTCGTGTATGAATCTATGATGTATCCTCTGTTTTACATTCGGCTGGAAGAAGTTCGACTCTGGTATTATTGTTCTGCGTGCGTATATGCAAGTGAAATTCGTGCTGGAGGAGTACCTGATGAGAAGTTTCGTTCATTGAAGAAGTACTAAAGTTGTTTTAAATGTGGACTTACAGTCTTGACCCTCCGGTTAGGAGACTTGGAACTTGGAATACACCAACCAACGAACCGAGATATGAACTACAGTAGTCACTGTTCAGTTCTCGAGGAAAAACAAGGACCAGAATAAACCTAGACCCCTATAAAAATTAAATATTTTTGCGATATTTGATGAAATATATTTTGCTTATGCATTTGCTTCTCTATTTTTCCTTCCCTGAGATATAGATGAACTACATTTTTTTTCTTCTTCTTTTTGATCGGCAACAAAAACATTTTGTTAAGGGACTTGATAGGGGTACATCAAGTATAGGGGAGTGGGGATTCCAACCAAGGTCGGAATAAACAACCAAATGGGACACAGCCCATAACACCTGAAGGCCTACAAAGCCCGAATAAGACAATACAAGCATATAAACATAATGATTGGCTAAAAGAGGGACAAAAGTCCAAACCACCTAAGGGCCTAAAATGCCCGGATCAAACAATTAAAACCAGCTCAACACCAAGAAACCCAAAACCTAACCCTAGCTAAAATGCATAACAGTCGCAGCCGCCGCCCACCGCCACTGCAAACAGTAAACCTCCAAACAAAGAAATGTCCGACGTTCAGGAGCTCCACCATGCCGCCAATGGCCACCCACCTGAGCGACAAACCAAACGCAAACCATCAAAACTGTTGCGGTGGAACAAACGGAGAAACTCAACCGAGAGAAAGTAGCGCCGGGAAAAGGACGGTCGAGATGGGTATGCAAGAAAGCTCTGAAAGGGGATCGGAAAAAAGGAGAGGGGAGATGGAGAAGAAAGAGATACGTAGAACCATACCAGAGCCGATCTTGTTGGACTCCCGAAACCCCGACAAGGACCGCCAAGAACCGCCAATCTGGTCCCCATAAAAGATCAGGAGTAAACAGGCAATCATTTTTGAAATAGGAAGAAGATGGAAGATACGGAGAGGAAAGTACATGGAAGGAAGGAGAGAGAGAGAGGAGGAGATGCCTGGGGGGAGGGGGGTGGCGCCTCCCCCCCCCCGCCCCCCCCCCCCCCCCCCCCCCCCCACACACACACCCACCCACCCACCCACCCACAGCGGCAGAAGCCCTAACTGGTATTCTTTTGACATGGTTTTTGTATGTCAGACAAATACAAGCTGGAAGAAGGAAAATGAGAACTGATATATAAGCAATCTGAAATTCCTCTTATCTGTTGCTTTGTTGAGACAGAGCTAGGCACTCATGGTTTTTTGACACTACTTTTGATGCATTGTTCTTGCGATTGACAAGAAATTCTTCTTGAGTGCAGGGCCCCTTCCAACTTTGGTGGACAATCTTTGACTGGACAGTCGCAACAGCATCCATTTGTAATTCCAGATGGAGCTGCCAACTTGGGCAATACTCAATTTCCACATTGCAGTTTTGTCCCTTTCTTGGCTCCTGGATCAGATGTGAACGACCGTGAGAAATTTGGCAGCACTCTAAATATGCCAGATTTTCAGTTGGAGACCCAGAAACAATTTCTTCAAAATCAGATTGAGGTGCCGTACATCGTCTCCTGGTCTTGTATCATTTATTCATTGGCTTTTTTCACTACGCATATGTTTGAATGAGTATTCTAGTATCCTTCGGTATTTAGCTGGTTAACAGCTTAACGTCATGATTTATTTCAAAGTTCCAACTTGCATTTTTCACTTAAATGGTCAACCTTCGGAAGGAAAAGATTGTTTATGCCCTTGATATGATATTTAGGAATTAGAAGAATTGCTACTGTGTATACATACGTGCTTTCTGGTGAGTATCCTTTCTTTATTTTGTAATCTAATTTAAAATTTGGCATCTGTTGCCTGTAAGGTGCTTCTAATTGTGTTTTACAGTTTAAGGCCATTATCATGTTCTGTTTCCATTTTCAAATGGAACAGTAGATTTCTTGTCATAGAAAATAATAATATTGAGGAACAAAGAAGTCACAAGAATTGATGCCTTAAACTAAAAAAACAGTTGTTAACACTATGAAATTAGGCTGTTGGGGTTGGAATTACATGGTGCTTAAAACGTGAATCAATTTTTGCTTATTATGAGGATGGAATGAGATATCTTTTTTAGAGCAGTTTCACTTGATTGGAGAAATAATACGTATCCTTTTGCGCAATTATGCTTTGTTGATTGCACTCGCTCAATTATGCCAGCAAACTTAGGATTGTAAAAATTACTTGTTTTGTTTTGCTATTATGCTTGATTGTTCCCTCGCTCTGTATTTTATTTTATTTTTTCAACAGATTTTGCAAAACCAGCTCCACCTTCTACAGATGTCGAAGGCTGAGAAGGGAGTGGACACGACAAGTGTCCCATCATCTTCAGACTTCAAGGGAAAGGCAGTTGCATCATCGCCTTCATCAGTATCAGATTGCAGTAAACATCAGGAGACTGAAGAGCAAAGATAGGCGGTAATAGACCTTGCAAATGTGGAATTATTACAAGGTGAGTCGGAGACTGAATACTGAGAAAAAGCAGAGGGCAAAAGCATCACCTTTTTGGGCAATAAGTTATGTAGTTCTTGGAGTTCCAGAAATGTTTTAACCAAGTAACATCCTCTAGCACATGGTGCTATCATGTAGATTATTTAGGTTTTACAAAGGACGATGCCCGTTTGAAGAAGAGTGTACATTGAAGACTTCTCCGTTTTCTTCTCTTGTTTTTTCGCTTATAGTTGGCAATTGGCATGACTTGACAATATGCCATTTTCCTTTTAACCAATGTTTTAATCGAAGAACCGGGATATTTAGACCATGTTTGTTTATTGGGGAATGACTACTTGTTAAGTAAATTTCTGTTTCTCTTCTGAATTTCTAATATATCCAAAAGCATCCCTTACTGCGAGGTTAATTTAATTCTAAACTTTTTCTTAGTGATTCTGAAACTAATGGCTGCTAATACAGGTGTTCGGGACTTCATTTTCTACTAATTTTTTTGGAGGAGACGCGATCTTTCGTTTTACTTGTACCATTTGTTTAATTCAGGAGTTATCTTCTGGAATCATGTGTTGTTACATGCGTTACTCTCCCTAAAAATACCACTTTTATGTTCGACTTGAATGTGTTAAGCATGGGAAGCATGCTGCTAATATTGATGTTGACATACGAGATTCATGTGTTTGGTTGTCTCGGGAAAACATTAAAAATAGTACCACTTTATGTTCGACTTGAATGTGTTAAGCTTGCTGCCAATGTTTTTTTTTTGGTCTTCTTCTCTCCTTTTTTCTTTATCAATCAAACTCTATTTTTTGTTTTTGTTGTTCACGCCCAAGGCTGGTTTGGGGTTAGCTTTGTTTTGGTTATGAGTTCCTGTGATTTAGGCCTCTTAATTTTTTACATCTTTTTTGTTTTCGTCTTTATTCTTTTTTTTTATTTGTTAGTTTTGCGTTAAACTTTTTATGTTTCGATGTTTGTCTCGACGAGAACACGAGATGAATAAAATTATGACCAAAAGTCGAATAAATACAAAACCCTAAAAGTGCAAAAAGTACAAAAAGTCACACTAATAACTTATGTGAAACAACCCCTTGGTCTCTTTGGAATTTCCAAAACCTCTGACTTTATACTTATTTCATTATTTTCTTGTTTACAAGTAAAACGAGTTGACTTTAAACGAAAGTTGTTTGAGCTAGTCTAGTCAAACTAACAAGTTTCCACGTTGTGAGTTTTCACTATGATATTTTAGGTATTTTTGGATTACAAATTGTCAAATCATTTGATATTTTAGGTATTTTTTTACTACAAGTTGTCAAATCATTTGATGTGTGTAAAGAAAGTGACTTGTGGATTTGACAATTTGTATTTCCAGAGTATTGAAAATACCGAAAATACAATAGCGGTAACTTAACCAAATTGCTGTGCAACGCCAATGCTCTGGATGCTGAATGAAAGAAGCATGGTAATGTGCACATAAATCAAAATGATTCTTGGGTCTGCCCTCTCTGATGCCTTTTAGCTTTGATTTGAGGGCATGATTCCGCAGCAAACGCGACGGTATAGGGGGATCACTGTTTCAGTGGTATTCTGTGAGCAGCCACTTTGTGCATTTATTGCCAAAGGTTAGGTCTGTCTCCAATCCATCTGTTTCAGTGGTATTCTGGGAGCAGCCACTTTGTGCATTTATTGCCAAATGTTAGGTCTGTCTCCTATCCTTCCCCCGCCCATACCCCCAATTATTGGGGACTAAATGGGTTATGTTATTGTTGTGGTAACTTAACCAAATTCTATGTTTGTTTTTTAGCAGTTCTTTGAAAAACAATAGAGGTAACAAAATAAACATTTTTGGAAAACTCAACTCGGGGATTCTTTAGTGCAGAGTCACACTACAAGGTTATAGTGTGACATCTAAGATGTTGATCATGTAATCAATGGTTCAGATTTCATATTAGCACTTGCATGATCTGAGTCGTCCATTGCCGAGATAAAATTCGACCCGTTGATTATCGAGATCAACAGCTCGGATGTCGCATACAAGGTTGTAGTGTAGAGTCACACTACAAGGCTATAGTGTGACATCCAAGTCGTTGATACTGTAATCAATGGTCCAGATTTCATTCGGCACTTGCATGATCCGAGCCGACCATTGTTGAGATGAAATTTGAACCGTTGATTATTAAGATCAACGGCTCATATGTCGCATTACATAATCTCTGGATTCGATGCCGCCACATAGTACCCAGCCGGGGATCTAAGGATCATGTAGTGCACAGCCACACTACAACCTTGTATTGTGGCACCGTAGCCAGCCATTGATCTCGGTAATCAACGTTTTGGTTTTCATTTTTCATATCGGCAATGGACGGGTCGAATATTGACGGCTCGAATGTCGCACTGTAAAATTCCTGGATTCGATGCCACCACATGGTATCCAGCAGGGATCCATGGATCTTGTAATGTGGAGCTACACTACAAAGGTGCAGTTCGACATCTAAGGCATTGATCGTGGTAATCAACGGTTTGGATTTTATGTCGGCAATGGATGGGTCGGATACCGCACTATAGAATCCCTGGATTTGATACTGCCACATGGTATCCAGCCAGGGGTCCAAGTATCTTGTAGTTCACTAGTTCAGCGCCGCACTACCACCATGTTCGGAAAAGGTTTTTGAGAACTTGGTCTCACTTTTTTGGGGGTGGACCCCAATGGCAGAGTCTTGTTTTCCATTTCATCTCGATTTTTAGAAACTTTTCTCTAAAATTATTCTTTGAGTCATCCAAAAAAAAAAGGGGGTCAATCGTATAACTCCAAGTACTTGATCAAGTTGTCTAACTCTCTTTCAAAATTTTGTCAAAATTCAAGATCCTAAATTGTGAATCACAATTAGATGACAGATCAAACACTTATAATTTTTCGAATGAGCTAAATTTTTAGGAGTGACTCAAAAAATTAATTTTAGAATTAACGAAAGGCTTGGATCATTTGTGTGGATTTTTGAAATGGACCCACGAACCCATCTCACACAAGGTATGTGGCATTTGAGCTATTGATCTTGGTAATAAACGGTTTTGATTTCACGTCGGCAATGAACTGTTCAAATAATTCTAGTGCCAAGACAAAATCTAGGCCATTGATTAGCGACCAACGGCTTGTATAGTGCACTACAACCCTGTAGTGCAGTTCCGCGCTATAAGATGCGGGCACCCAAAAAATTCTCCTTCATAAGACTCCACAGCTTATGTAGGGTTTTTTTTTCTTATTTCCCCCGGGCAAGTACATCGCTTTTTATTTTTCGTCACTGTTAAAAAGTACAGCTAATATTAGCTTCCTTTTTTAAATATTTTATTTTTTTTGGTTTGAAGTTGAACAGCTATGTTAGCTTGAAATTGAAGCAGAGAGCCAAACCGCCCCCAATCGTAATTTCTAGAGAGCGAAAGAGAGGCGCCACTCTCCCTCCTCATACCCCCATAAACAACAATCGAAAACCTCCAGCCAGTCGTCTCCTTCTGTATCGCCCTTCTTTATTCGAGGGGCCCCTCTTTCTCTTCCCCCCCTTTTCACTCTCTCTCTCTAAAAGATTCATCACAGCGGGGCACACACCCCAGCCAGTCGACCGAACGACTTTACCCTTTTGTAGGTATCTCTTCAAAGACTACACACTCTCACTGTACATAAAGAGGAGGGAATACATCTCCAGTAGAAAACAAATTTCAAACTCTCTTTCTCTCTCTGTATCGACTTGTGCTTCAGTTTGAAGCTGTGTCTTCTTTAACGGGAACAACTATATAACTGTCTGGGTTTTTGTGTGTGTGTGTGTGTGTGTGAAGTACTAGGGTTTTGTACTTGCGGGGTTTAGGGCTTTTTGAACTGGGTTTCTGTGTTGTGTTAGGATTTTTCCAGTTTTGATCTCTCCATGGCGGCGGAAAAACTTAGGGATTTGAGTCAGCCAATTGACGTCGGCTTGCTTGATGCAACTGTCGCTGCGTTTTATGGCACCGGATCTAAGGAAGAGGTGACATCATCTCTCTTACTTCTTTCTAATTTATATGTTATATGCATATATCACTCGCGTAAATGAGTTCACGCCCTTTTTTGTTTTGTTTCTAGTAGTGGGTTCTTGTTCTGTTTAATTGTGGCAAAATGTAGGGAGAGAGGGAATAAGCTTTGCAATGGGGTATGGTTCACACTTGGACCCAGTTACCACGTCATCATTTAGGCATGTTATCATGAATGCGTGGTGATTCTCACTGCCGTAGTTGACTGTTGCGGGTTGGGTTTATGCACATCGAAAGTGGGGTTTCCTCTCCACATGGTAAATTTGTTATTGATTGGAGATAACGCGTGTGCATAATGATGTGGTATAACCGTTGCATCGAATATTTTACTGGTGTTTATGGAGTATATCATGACTGGTGAGTTGGTGACATAATGTACCGTGAGAAAGGTTGTTAATTTTCTACCACGGACATGTTAGTTGTGAAACTTGAGGGAAAGAATGTGGATTGAAACAATGAAAAAGAGCTCATTGATACGACCGGCTATTGTTTGTCTCCAATGTTGAGCGGGGAAGAGCCGTGACGTCCATAGGTCCATGGTTTGACCTCCCTTAGCGGTCCTTGGAATGGGGAATTTCTCATACTTTCTCAGTGTTCCTCAGTTTCACTGGGCAGCCGTTTGTTTTGGTACAACTGCATATTAGTGTTCGTGATGATGACTTAAATGCTGTGGATGATGACTTAAATGCTGTGAACAAAAAGGATGAATGTCTAAAACATCATCCGGGTTGTTTCAGTATATTGTGTTCTATTTTTGTTGTTCATATTGCTGTTACTGGAGTTGCATTGGCCACAAGCTTAATTATTAGTTCGTTTATCGAACATTGCAGAGGACCGCTGCAGACCATATTTTGCAGGAGATGCAAAACAATCCAGACATGTGGCTTCAGGTGGTTCATGTTCTATCGAATACACAGAACTTGAACACCAAGTTTTTTGCTTTGCAGGTAAGTTGTAAAAGCAACTTAAGTTTATCACTTGGCCAGTATGGTATATTAATTTGCTTCAATTTCGTAAATCTTTGCCAGTAGTCCACAATCCCCAGTTTGCTTCCAAGTCACTATGATACTTCTATGCATGATTGTTGGTCAAAATTTTATGCTGGTTGGAATTTGATTAATTCACTTTTATATTTTTAGTTACATTTAACAAGTAAAAGGTCTATAAAGCAACAATGCCACCAAATGAGGCTTATAATGTACGCACTTTGTATACAGAGGGACCAAGACCACAAATCCTCTAAATACCTAATGCACATCTCCCCCCACCCACCCATACGCACAGATGCACACTAACCAAAAGAAGTCGGCAAAATTGTAAAGAAAATGCAAAAGTCTACCTGTACGGCTGTACACGAAAAAAACTAGGAGACTATCTGAGTGCCCCAGTCATAAAAATATCAAAAGCTCTGTGCTTTCCTTGGCTGTAAGTGTACCAGAAAAGATAGTAAACCATCATCTCCCATGCCTTCCATCCTACCCCTTGAGAAATCTCATTTCAAAAGCGAAGCGCTGTCAATCCCAGGAAGCCAACGCAATTCGATAATTGGGACATCGGGCTACAAACATAGCCACCGGACTGTGCAGAAGGAGATGATTTACACTCTCTCCATTAGACTTGCACATGAAGCACCAGTCCAACTGGAATTGCCCATGCATCTCATGTTTTAAGTCTTTAGAATAACTTCACAAACCACTTTGCTCCATAGAAAGCCCACCTTGAGAGGGCTTTGGACTTGCAAATCCCTTTTCAAGGAAAGCACTCATCATATAATGCAGGAAACTGTAAGTATGCTATTGGTTTATGCATTCACCTGATTGGGAGGGATGAGTTAAATGTCTTATACACTTCCTTGCAAATTCCTGGAAAAATATTGAAATATTTTAGTTTTTGATGTCTTCAAATTTTGGTATGTAGAGGTAGATGTCGTGCAACTACACTGCATTCACAATTTTATCTGAGATATTTGTTTCCTAAATTGCTTTAGAAATTTAATTGTCATAGATTGTACATTCAATCAGATATCAACTGAAGGTTCCGATGACCATATGGTTTTGTAATCTAAACAGTCCCAATTTGCTATTCATTTACTGTGATTCTCGTTTTTGCCTCATTTAGCGAGTCACAAAGTCGGTAGTACTTTTCGGATCCTCATTTACCCTTGATTATTAGATGTTGAAAGTCATTTGCACCTCTTCTATAAATAAAAGCTGCTAAGACAATAACCGCATGGTCTTAGGAAAAGAATTTTCTCCCTGGCCGGGATGTAGATTTCTCTCTCTTGCACATGTTTTGGAAGTTCGGAGGGAGTCTTGTCAGTTTTTCACTTTCAAGTTTCAATGACAAAAACAAAAAGGGACACCATAGAGGCCTGAGGGAGGGGAAGCTGAGAAATCTAGTTAGTCCTCTCTATCCTTTCTCCCTTTGAAAGCCCGAAGAGCCTTGTGGAACTTGCCATCCGCCTGTATTGACGTTTGCTGACGTCCCAACCATCAAGGCTCGACCAGATACATTATAACTTATACTCAAGTGATCTAATTCTAGACCCTTGTTAAGAAGACTTGAATCCTCTTGTATTTCTACCGAATTCGATCACAGGGCGGGGCTGCTTATGATGGTTTGGAAGGGAATGATAAAAAGAAGCTGGCCATGGGGTTCGGGTGGTTGATTGTAGTGGGTAATGAACTCGGAAGGGTTTTGATGTGGTGGGAGGTGGTTGCGTTGGTTGATGAAGTGTGGTGAGAGAGAGAGCCAGAGAGGTAATGATGACTTTAGGGAATGAAGGTGATGGTGGTTGGACCAGTTAAGTAAGAGAAGAGGTGCCAATCATGGTGTTGGTTAGTGGCAAATTGTTAACGGTTGGATGTGGGTGCTTAGATTTGGTTGGTCTATTTTTTTTTTTTGGGTTGGTCTATTTTTTTTTTTTTGGTTGGTCTATTAGAGAAGAGAGAATGGGGATTCAGATGAGGGAGGGGGTGGGAAGAGAGATTGTATGAGCAAGGTTGAGGAATATTGTAACGGTGTTTTTTTGTACATGGCGTGAGTGTTTTTTTTTTTTTTGGGTCATTTTTTGATACATTCAGATCTAGCTGATAGTATGAATCCATGTAAATAATACAAGGTAAGAAGGTTAATGAATCTCCTCTGTTAAGTTCATTTGGTTATCCTTTATTGGAGGTAGGTAGGTGTGATGTTGTCAAACTAGTGGTGATTGCAGTAACAGATGCAAATCTTGGGAGGGGTCACTATATTTAAGCCTTCTAATTTGTTTACGTATGCATTGGTATTTTTCCGGGTGGGAGTAGGCAAATAGAATAGATAATTTAGGGGAGTATTCATTAAAAGTATAGGCTGGCTCATGACTCACGAGTGAGATTGTTTTTCACATGCTTCAACTTCCCTCCCATATTTTCTCAAGGACTAATTGATTAGGGTTTTTCTTTTTCCTGTGCATAAAGTGGTTGGCATGGTGATTCTGTAGAAGCTGTGTTCTACGTTCTTAAAAGCAGGATAGTGTTTATTCTTCTTTTTTCGAGTTGACGATGCATCTGAGCTTTAATGTTATTCTGTATTTAGGTTCTGGAAGGTGTGATTAAGTACAGATGGAATGCATTGCCTGTCGACCAGCGAGATGGTATGAAAAACTACATTTCTGAGGTCATTGTAAAGGTACGAGGTTTATTGTATTTTCTTTGTAAGTTCCCTTACATTGATGGTTGTTTTTCTCTTTAGTCTATGCTGAGTTGTGTCATTCACCTTAATTTCCCTTGCTTAGCTGTCCAGTGATGAGAACTCTTTTCGGCGAGAGAGGCTGTATGTCAACAAACTCAACATAATATTAGTCCAGGTAAATTGTACGGCATGCATCAGGGTAGGATAAGTTATTTTGCGTAGTTGCAAGCATTTTTTGGGCAATATTGCAAAAGGAGGATGGTCAGTTGGGACGTCCTTGGGAAAGATTCTTTGTTTATTCAAGCTGGTCACTTTTGCTTTCGAAGGCATCATGGTCGTAACTTTTGCCTGCCTTGTTATTGCATTTACTTCTTTTTGAAAGGTCATTCTATTATTTGTTCTATTAGAGATCTATTGAGTTATTTTGAAATGTAATCTCAATTGTATATGACCTCCTGATTTACAGATTTTGAAACATGAGTGGCCATCCAGATGGCTAAGCTTCATTCCTGATCTTGTTGCTGCAGCAAAGACTAGTGAAACTATATGTGAAAATTGCATGGCTATATTAAAAGTAAGCCAGTTTGATTTTTCTGAAGTGAGTGGAGTAACTGGGTTTGTTGGAAGCGTTTTCACCGTCTTGAACTGTTACTTGTCAGCTGTTAAGTGAAGAAGTTTTTGATTTCTCAAGGGGTGAAATGACACAACAGAAGATCAAAGAGCTGAAGCAGTCACTGAACAGGTAATTTCCTATTAAAATATCATCATTGGAGACTAGCTTGTGATGGGTTCCCTATGTTACTACTGTACTCCCTTAAATGTCCATCATCCTGGAGGTGCCAACCTGTAGCCTAATATACTGTTTTACAAACTTGTAACAATATGAGTGACCATATAATGGACTGTGATAACGTGGGATATGTAAACACCTAGATGGAGAAGTTTGGCAATGGTCTCAGAATGTATTCTAGAGAATTGCTTTTCAAAATCTCAGGGTATTTTTGAGTTCTTCTTCCATGGTTAACTTGCTTCTTACTCCTTGCAATAGTCTTGCTTTTTGGGTCCCACATATGGGCTTTCTTCCAAAATTGTCTTGTCAAATTTTTTGTTTATATACCTTGTTTGGCAACATGTTTGTTGCCTATTGATCTATCACTGGAACAGGCTTGGGTTCCTTTATGGCTCTAGGTTTTGATTCTGTGTAATATTTGTTTGTTTTTGCCTTGTTTTGTCTTTGAAGTTCCTGATTGACCTGAATAACTTATGTTTTTGTTTATTTAATCTTATCAGAAGATTTGTTGGTTTGTTTACAGCGAATTTCAGCTCATTCATGAGCTATGCCTGTATGTACTATCAGCGGCATCTCAAAGAACTGAGCTAATAAGGGCTACGCTGGCGACACTGCATGCTTTCCTTTCATGGATTCCTCTGGGATATATTTTTGAATCTCCGCTGGTTTGTTTTCTCTTCTTACATGCTTGGTTTACGATTTTTTGTGGGGAAAGTGCTTGTTAAGTGGTAACCTGCACTCGCACTACCTGATGTAAGCGGTGTTATCACCTACACCAGTATTTTGAACTGTTAATGTCCCAGCTAATGAACATGGGGCTGGGGCTGGGGCTGGGTATGAGAAGGCTATCATCAAGCTTCTTCCGTTGCTCTTTTTGGAGTGGAAAACAATGGATGCTTCATTTGTGTTTGAAACTTTTGTTTGAAGTGTTGAGGAAAAAGCCAAAGCATGTTGTGACGCTCTTTTGTTCCACGAATTTTGCAGCTTGAGACACTCTTAAACTTTTTCCCTGTGCCATCTTATAGAAATCTCACCCTCCAGTGTTTGACTGAGGTATATACTTATTCCTTTTTGCTTTTGCAAATTCCAAATGTTAAAAATGCTCCCGAACTGCTTCAACATTTTCTTTGTGATGTCTTGATATTGGCAGGTTGCTGCCCTTAATTTTGGTGATTTCTATAACGTGCAGTACGTTAAAATGTATACTATCTTCATGGTGCAACTGCAGGTACTAAATATTTCCATAAAAAATAGTTTGGAACTAATTGTGTGGATTTGCCATTTTAGTTGTTGCTATTTTATGGATTCCATTCCTATTTTACGTTGTTCGATTGGGATTACTGGTTTCTCTTTGCAATGACTTGAGGTGTATTTGGTGTGTTTAGGCCATTCTTCCACCCAATACAAACCTCTCCGAAGCTTATGCAAATGGTTCTAGTGACGAGCAGGTGAATATTCCACATGCATGTATTTCTAGTTGATCTTGAAACTTTTACACTTGCATAAGCCAACACTGTACTTTATTTGCAGGCCTTCATTCAGAACCTGGCGCTGTTTTTCACGTCATTTTTTAAGGTAAGCCTTTTCTTTGCTACTAGTCATTCTTGTGTAACTACACAATGCAAGAGCCACTGAAAAACCTCTGGTGGGTGGTTATTTCTAAAGTTACTGCACTGGCCTTTATATTGCCAGTCAGCCAGTCCATCATCGGTTGTTCTCAATAAGTATTGAACTGTGATGCTATTCAAATGGGTACTTAATGATTTTCTTGTACTTGTTGAAAAAGAAAAAGGAAAAAAATAACTGCACAAATGGCAGGCAAAAAGTCTGTTGAGAGTCTTAGCCATCAAACTTTTATGTTCCTTATGAAAACAGAAATGGTCTATAAGGACAATTACTATGAAGTTTCGGAGGAGATCAGGTACCCTTCTAGATCGTGGACACGTATTTGCATGATGTCGTCCGGTTTCCAGATTCCCTACTGAGAAAGATTCTGCTGGCTAAAAATGCCAAGAGATTTGCCTTGTTTTTAGTTTTCTACATTCTTGCAAAGACAACTGGCATCAACCTTAAATTTCTGGTATATACTATGCTTACAATGGGCGACCTATGTGGCTGTGACTTCTTTCACTTGGTTAGTAGCGCATCTGGACATAAGCAGATTGGGAGCAGCTGGTATCATTGATGTCTTACAATGCCTCCTATAACTAGTAGCTTCTGCCGAGTACGAAGTTATTGAAAGGGCATCAAGGGCATGCTGCCCATGCACATAAGAAAACAAGGAACAAAAGGACATAAAACGGAAAACACAAAAAAGACACCAATCAATCAACTGACCTATACGTCATTCTAAACACCAAAAATATCTATGATGTCAACGAATTGATCAAGGGATGGGTTGCGTTCCCTTGACTCCCAACTAAACAATGTAGATTGAAAAAAACTCTCTGAAACACTTGCTCTGAACTGCTCAACCATGCCATTAATCTTAGTTGTTTTTTCTTATATTAGTTATATAAGTGGCAACTGGCAAGATTTTGATGATTTTGTGAGTTGTAAACTTGAAGCTTTGACCTTTTCTTTTTCCCAAATTTATTTGCATGTTTTGGAGTTTGATTCGAAGGCTGCCTGACAGCATCTTTAATTGTTTTTATGTTGGTGCAGTCGCATATTCGGGTTTTAGAATCCTCACCAGATAATATATCTGCCCTCCTACTGGGTCTTGAATATCTCATAAACATTTCGTATGTGGATGACACTGAGGTTTTTAAGGTATGTGTGCTCCTGTATCTCTTTAGCATCCCGTCTGTGATTAATCTAATGTGTTCCAACCTAGTTGCTTCTAAAATTTGACAGGTTTGCTTGGACTACTGGAACTCTTTAGTTCTAGAGCTGTTTGAGGCACATCATAATCTGGATAATCCTTCGGCCATAGCAAACATGATGGGACTGCAGGTAATATTGGTTCTTTGGGTTAGAGATTATGATCTTGTGGTGCTTTAGTGTGCGCGGTTTGGAGGTTCTATTTAGGATTCTTCTTCTTATTCATGGATATCTGGCTCCTACTATTTGTATTGGCCCACTTCATCTTCCTTGTTATATGAAACATGAGTCATAAGCTTCAATTTCTTGTGTTGTTTTATTATAACCCAGGTTTATGATTCCTTGTTGGATACTTTTTTGTTTTATCAAGGAGGAGCGACCTGTTTGCAGTGTAGGTAGTGAACAAAAGAACTTTACATGTCTCCAGCTGATCAAATCTAAGAATTTTCTCATTAGGGAAAAGTTATAGAACCGTAGCCAAGGGATGCAAGCTGTTTTTCTTGGATTTGACAGGTTGTTAGTGATTGACAACAGCCACCACTGTTTCTCCTTGTTTTTTGCTTTGTTTGACTTGGCCTTAAGATTTATGTTTTGCTATTTGTTTTAGTTTATCACATCATAGATTAGAGGTTTGTCTCTTAGGTTAAATTGTTTTCTATGCTCTGTTCAAATCCACACAAGAGTTGCTCTTGTTAGAAACTTGAAGTCATGAATGGAAAGGATTGGCAGACTGCTTTCACAGCTATCTATAATTTGAGCACTTGTTTTGCACCTGGGAATTCCCTATAGTCTCCTTTCTTAGTATAATATTTTCTTTCTATCACATCATGAAAACTGGATTGAGTTAATCAATGAGAATCATTGAAGAGATAGCAGTTGATCAATATTCCAATGTGAGTATGATGCATGCTAAAAAATATGCATGATGTTAATATATCTGCTTATGTATGTGTGGCAATTGTTGTATTTCCTGGTCTAGGTATTGCATCTGGTGTATATTGTCCAAAAATGTGCATTTATCATCTCGTGCGTGTTTAAGGGGTTTGGGTGCTGCACTTTCATGGTGTTTCATTTTGGTGTTATTTTGCTGCGTTGTTTCCTTGCCTTTTTACTTTTGACTTGTACTCTTGTTTAGCTTTGCTTAGTTACACACACTAATTGATTCAGTTGATTTCTTTGTTGCAAGAATGTACGCACTTTTCATTGGACCTTAAAGCACTATCAAAGCATGCAAATTCAGATGTCAAACTTTCTAAGGGCCCTCAAATCTCTCCGACCTCTTTTTGTACTCTCACTACAAGGGACAATTAAGTAAATTCTGACATTATTTCTTTATCCACCCACTCTTATCCATCTATTTCAAATACCAAACAAACTCATTCTTAGCTTATCACCCATCTTTAACTAATCCCCCTTATAACATATCCACCTTGTATCCACCGTTCTTCCTTATCCATCCAAAACCTCGTATCTGCCTGACAAACGAGTCGTAATGTTTAAAGTTTTTCTAATTAGAAAATGTGTAGATTTATGCTCCTATCGCGTTAAGAATCTCTCAGCTGAGTGTTCAATTGGCAGATGCCATTTCCAGGTATGGTTGATGGTCTTGGTCCTCAACTGCTGCAGCGACGGCAGCTCTATGCGGGTCCAATGTCCAAGTTGAGATTACTAATGATCTGCCGTATGGCTAAGCCTGAAGAAGTTCTGATTGTTGAGGATGAAAATGGGAATATAGTCCGTGAAACTATGAAGGACAATGATGTCCTCGTTCAATATAAGGTATTAAACCTCTGCTCGGCCAATGTGCTGTCTTTTCAACATAAAATGTTGAAGCGTCTAATCAAAATATTTTTTGTGGTTGTGTGTGTATATTTTAGAAGTTATGCTCGGGATCCTTTTTGCTTTTGTGTGTTTTGTTTCTCTGCCTTTGTTTCTCCTCCAGTAACTAATTGTAATTGGATAACTTTGTGGTAGAGCATGAGGGAAGCACTTATCTACTTGTCACATCTTGACCACGAAGATACTGAAAAGCAGGTACGAATTGGAATTGCCTGTTTGCTTGTTTTTTCAAAGGAAATGTGTACTAAAGTGCTGCTATTATCCTCTATGGATGTACATTCGCCATCAATGTATATGTCCTTATGTGATTAGTGTAGAAAATCTTGTTGTTGGCTTGGATGATATTCGCTTGGTGGAAGGAATATAGCACTTGGATGTTTTGAAGGATTTATAATGGCATGAATTAACGATGTAAATGATTTATTGGACTCTAGAAATGATTTTCCCTCTTATCATTTGCCAAGTAACTTCATATATACTAATTTACTCCTAACAAATTTGTCCCACTTGATCTTTTGGCTTGAGGACAAGGAGTTTTGGTTGGTGTTGTGTTGTATCCAGTCACGATCCACTTTTAAATTTAATGGGCTTGTTTAGTATCCATGCTTCAGAGGTGGATGTGGTGTAAACATTTCGGCAACAAAAGCTTGAAATTGAGTAGGATATTGGGTAAAAAGCGAATTCTTATCCTGATCCATGTGAAAGGCAAGAATATTTTGTTCATTATCAGATGTGACATTTTGCCTTGGCAGATATTGTTAGCATTAATTAGTGTATCTGATGTCTAATTGGGTACGAGGTCAGACACATATCTGGTATCCCATATGTTACCTTTGGCCTATTGGATGGATACAAATTCACGGCTATCAGCACACCATGGCTATGTTTTTGAGTAGGAAGTTTTGCCTTACTGTGCTTTTAACATTGAATCTCGCGGAGTATGCAATCTTATATAATGCATTACGTTTGTGCCCTCTTTATGATATAGATGCTGAAGAAATTGAGCAAGCAACTGACTGGTGAGGATTGGACATGGAACAACTTAAACACCTTATGCTGGGCAATAGGATCTATATCGGGGTCCATGATGGAGGAACAGGTATGCTTTTTTACACACTTGAGCATGGTATATCCATAAAGAACTTTTTGGGGCATTGGGGCACAATGCTGTCATGGTTTATGTTATGATTGTTTTCCGATTTAAATCTGCCTTCTGGGTTAATTTCATTCTCTGATTGGAGGTATTGAATTTTATTCCTCTTTTACTGCTTGAATTCTATTATCTATATTTCATGAGACTGTATTCTGTCATATGGGTATTGCATGCTCATTTAATTAGTACATTTTACTTGACCTTTATCTACGACACAGTTGGGTTGTACAGTTTGGATATGTAGTTTTTGGTTATCAGTAGATTAATGAAGGTTTGCAACCTGCTTTATCAACTTGGTGGTATTGTCAGGCTAAACTATTCTTACGTTTCTTTCACATCATCTGTGTTTTGTCATGTTTTTGGCCTTTTTCAGGAAAACAGATTTCTAGTTATGGTGATTCGTGATCTCCTAAATTTGTGTGAAATTACAAAAGGAAAAGACAACAAGGCTGTTATTGCAAGTAACATCATGTAAGAATTTTTCGTGTTGAACTTGCGAACCGATTAATGTCTTTTGGTTTCTAATCTCCAATCTCGTTGCATGTAGAACAATAAAACTTTGCGGTACTTGTACTTCAAAGGTTGAGAATTGTTTTTGAGCTCATGATCTAAAAATTCTTTTTATTTACCTTCTTTTGGTTTTTTAGGTACGTTGTTGGGCAATACCCAAGGTTTCTTAGGGCTCATTGGAAGTTCTTAAAAACTGTTGTGAATAAGCTGTTCGAGTTCATGCATGAAACACATCCTGGAGTTCAGGTTAGTTGTTTCTCTTGTGACATTTCCTTGTAATTGGTCATTGTCGCTTTGCAATTTTCTGCCAAGAAACCTCCCGTCCCCTTCGATTCCAGCCATAACACACGTAACCCATAATGTCTCAGAATGTTCTGTTAGGTGTAGCTCATAATCATGTTGATTATTTTTTTACCTGTGATATTTACCGGAAAAAAAAAAAGAAACTGTTTCACCTACATTAGAATTGTTTATGACCTAGCAACTTGAGGATCCTTAGTTTTTCTCAAGGTGAGTTGTTTAATTGTTTGGAAGACGTTTAATTGTTTGGAAAATCTGGTGCATGGTCTGCCAACAACTTCGTGCCCCCTCGGCGACCAAATGTATCATTGGTTGCAGTATGCTTTGAAACGGTTTTATTAGTGTACTGTGTTTTTTTAGCTCAAGAAAGACAGCCTATACTTGGTATCTAGTGTCTTATCTTTTCCTAAGAGTACTTGGCCATGAGTTCCACATTCATAATCAAGGGTGCAATATATCTGATTAGATTAAAGCCAGTCTTTTATCGTTTTATTACTGCTTGATCAATGACTGGTTTGTCTTGTCTATTCTTTTAGATAAGTTTTAAGTTTTTGCCCTACTGCAAATTGGTTAGTGTTGTGCTTTCTAGTTGATTATTCTGATAGCTTTCTTACTGTCAATTGTAAGTTTTGTTGGGCTTTATTAAGATTTGTCGTTCACCAAATGTGGCAATCTTCATTCTTGTTCTTTCAAATTGCTCAACTAAATGATATCTTTTTTCCAGTAATCCTCTGGCTCAATCCTACTTCCATCTTTATTCTTACTTAACTATGGGTAAATAGAAGGTTATACCTCTTTATCTTGAGAAAAGTGAAGTATTCTTTTTGTCATTTGTGTATGATGTTTTCTTTCAGGATATGGCTTGTGATACATTCTTGAAAATTGTCCAGAAGTGCAAGCGAAAATTTGTCATTACACAGGTCCGTTATATGGTTTTGGTGGAATCACTATTGGATATATGGAATAAGTCTTTGAATTTTGCAGTTGTTGTCTTCTCTTGTTTCTAGGTTGGAGAAAATGAACCATTTGTATCTGAACTGCTGACAAGCCTTCCAACAACAATAGCAGATCTAGAGCCTCATCAGATTCATTCGTTTTATGAATCAGTATGTTGATCTGATGCTTCAGTAGTAGACTCAGTATAAAGTGCTGTTGTAATATAATTATTGGTGTCCTGCTGTTTTAGGTTGGTCAAATGATTCAAGCAGAATCAGATCCTCAGAAGAGGGACGAATATTTGCAGAGGCTGATGGAGCTTCCCAATCAGGCAAGCATATATTTTGGGCACCTCTGAGAATACTGTATAAAATGAGTGCTTCTCTTTGTGCATGCTTATAAGTGGGTGTGAGCATGTGTGACATGCTCAGAGCTGTATCAGTGTTTGATGGTCACTTATGATTTCATTATTTTGGGCAGAAATGGGCAGAAATTATTGGACAGGCACGCCAGAGTGTGGACTTCTTGAAGGATCAAGATGTAATCAAGACTGTGCTTAACATATTGCAGGTATGTAACTTTATACAAGGATTTATGAGATTTCATTTTGGGGTGTACCCTTGCAACATATTGCAGGAATGTTGGGGTTGGGGGAGCTGGTTTGTTGATTGGTCTCTTTTTGATGAAGCTTATTTAATTTATATTTTCCTTTTCTCCTGCTTTTTTCGGGTTGCTTGACAGACAAATACAAGTGTTGCCACTTCACTTGGAACATATTTCTTACCGCAAATTTCGCTGATCTTTTTGGACATGCTTAATGTGTACAGGTATGATTTTAATTGAGAATTTGGGCTTCAATACTCTCAGCAATACTTCTGTTGGTTTATTTTGTTTGGACATTGAGAATTAGAAGACCTTCTAGTAACGTTTTGATTTTTTTTTTATTACTTGTAATATTTTGTGCAGAATGTACAGCGAGCTTATATCAACTAACATTGCGGAAGGTGGTCCTTATGCGTCTAGAACGTCTTATGTAAAACTTCTGCGGTGAGTTCAAATTATTTATCTTCTGTTTTGTCTTGGTGTATTGTACAGAGCACTCTGTTCTCATTTTTCTAAATTTTTTTCTCTTGTAACAGCTCGGTGAAACGAGAGACCCTTAAGCTCATTGAAACATTCTTGGACAAGGCTGAAGATCAACCACAGATCGGAAAGCAATTTGTGCCGCCAATGATGGATCCTGTACTTGGTGATTATGCAAGGAACTTGCCTGATGCAAGGGAATCAGAAGTCTTGTCGCTTTTTGCTACAATAATAAACAAGTATGTTGCAGATTTTTTTTTTTTTTTTTGCGGTTTTATTGAAGAGTAAAGAATCCTAATGAGAGGGGTTTTGGCAGCAAAGGACAATGCTTGCTTACAAACTTGGTAGCCATTGCTGGGTACAATTGATACTATTGAACTTATTCGAGAACACGCACGCGCGCGCGCACACACACACACAGTTTTCGTGTCTCCTTGAACTTGATGTGTTTCTTTTGATAATATGGCACCACTTTTGGATGCTGGTTCGATTCCAGCTTGTAGGTCACAGCTCTGACCCTTGCTATTTCAACTATTTGTGAATTTGTTAACTGATTTAGACTTATAGGTGTTCAGAAAATCTCTTCTGGCCTCCCTTTCCCCAAATTTTTGTTGAACTTGAGGAATACTGTGTTCTACTGCCTTCGGCTGACTTTGTTCAGTACTCGTCATTTCCTTTTCTGTTTTCTGCCAATAATATTTGTTGCATTCATCCTTTTTTTTTTTTCTCCCGCAGGTATAAAGCTACAATGATAGAGGATGTGCCTCGTATTTTTGAAGCTGTTTTCCAGTGTACTTTGCAGGTGAGAAATAAAGCTGCACTTTGTAGTGAGTAATAACCATATCATGTTTTATCTTTCCTTCCTTGTGTACTGAAGGGTAACATTGAGATGCTTCTGTGGCAAAATGTGAGGGAACCTTCTCTGATATGCAAAAGTAAAAGTACATTCCCTTCGGAAGCCAGTTCACTATTCTGAGGAATAGAAAAGTTGCAGTTTTCTGTTTTTGGTCTTAATCAGTAAGTTGTGCGTCCATGATGGGAACATGGAATGCATGGATGTTCTGCTGTTTTTTTTTTTTTTTTGGCATCTGTTGACCACTTTGTTATATAATTCACAAGTTGTTTCCATTTACTTCAAATGAATTCCATGTTCCCGAGACAAAACTAATAACCCTGAATAAATGTGTGGGGTGTCAAATACATTTATTAACTTGTTTATTAGGAGCCTTTAAGCATGCATAACAGAATGATTTCCTTCATGTGCTAGTTTCTCGGCTAGTGGGCTGTAGCTTATGTCTCATCCTCTTTCCAGCAAAGCTTCGTGTATTTTCCTGTTCCATGTGGATATATACTTTGTCAGCATGGCTGTTATTTGTTCAAACAAGAGGTGTGCTGTTAGAATTCATTGTGAATATACTGCCATTGACCCTTCTAAGGGTTCTTGTTACTTGTTAAGCCTGTTGAGTTTAATTTCACCTACAATGTATTTGTTTCAACTCCAATGTTGTATGGATGAGCTGAGAAGTAATTTGTTAATGACGTGCAAGAGTAGTACTGGACGTATTGTGAAAAATTAATAAGCATGTTGGTCAATTGGGAAGCTGGGTTGGCCTAACACTACTATTGAAGGACTATATGGATTGGAAGACCAATCAATTGTCTAAAGTTATCATAAGTTCGTGCTGTGCCCGATGATACTAAAGGTCGCGGAGGATATGTTTCGTACTTGTTTTCAGAAAGATTTTCTGTTTCTTTGATTCTGTTTATGGCGATTATTAAATATTCTGAAGTTGTTGGCAAAGAGGAGAATGGGACGGCCATGGCCTGGCTTTTGATGTGTGCTTGTGCGCCTAGTTTTCCATCGGTTTTTACCTTATGTGGCTTGTACAATGTTTGAATTGTTGTTTCTTCTATTGTTCTGATAGGTTTTTACTCGACAATCTGTCAATAGTATATTAGATCAACTAATTGCCCAGATACTGTAGTTCTTTTCCATAAATGGGTTACGAACTTATGTAGGGGCTCATTTTGAGTTTCTATTGCTCATATTGTCCTCTTGAGCTATATGTCCCAACCCCTTGGGGGTGTTGATTGATGTACACCAGGGTCCAAGGCAAAGCTTCCTGTGCATGCATGGACTGCAAATAATGCACCACGTCATGTCTTTGGTGCATTGGGATTTGATGCTTAAGGCATCTTACCTCTTAGAATTGCTTGGCCGGTATTTCCTTTATTTGGTTAATTGGATGTTGAGCGAGAAACTTTGAATCATTCAAACATTACAACGTACCAAATGTGTAGTGGTTGACATCTCCGGTTGACTCATGTTTCAGATGATAACCAAAAACTTTGAAGATTACCCTGAGCATCGCCTCAAGTTCTTTTCGCTGCTTCGTGCCATTGCTACACATTGTTTTCCAGCTTTGATTCGGCTGTCAAGCGAGGTTTGTGTTAATATTTGTCACCTTATTGAGTCTTGTCTTAATTTTTACATTGCAGATATTTGACATGGATGAAATCTTGTCTGTTCAGATGTGTATGGTTGATTATTGAACATCTCGTACTGTATCCATAGTTTCAATGAGCTTTTTCTTGTTTCATATATATTTGTTGTTATTTGTGATCCACACAGCAACTAAAGCTAGTTATGGATTCTATCATTTGGGCTTTCCGGCACACTGAGAGGAACATATCTGAAACGGGGCTCAATCTTTTGTTGGAGATGCTGAAAAACTTTCAGGTGTGATTTGTCACGGATTCTTTGTGCTCTTCTGTTGTTTTGCTTTTATCTCAATGAAATGGTTTTGATCGTCTTTATGGTTATTTGGCAGGCTTCTGAGTTCTGTAATCAATTTTACCGAACTTACTTTGTGACCATCGAGCAAGAGATTTTTGCCGTCTTGACTGACACATTTCATAAACCCGGGTTCAAGTTGCATGTCTCAGTTCTGCAGCACTTGTTTTGTCTGGTATGATCTCTTATCCTTTCATCCTTTATGTAGAACAAGTTCGTTTCATTTTCCAACACCTCCACTTCTTCCGCCTGCCTTTTTTTATTTTTTTTATTGTGGAAAAGGAAAGTTGATTGCTGTTTTTGTGATTTGTTTCTAGGTGGAGTCTGGCTCGTTAACAGAACCTTTGTGGGATGTGGCGACTGTTCCTTATCCATATCCAAACAATGCAATGTTTGTTCGTGAATATACCATTAAACTTTTGGGTACATCATTCCCCAATATGACAACTGCTGAGGTATGGACTGCAATGTTACACGAAAGATTGTGCTCTTTGTATATCACTTAATTGATGGTATTTTCAGGTTACTCAATTTGTGACTGGGCTGTTCGAGTCGAGAAATGATCTTTCCACATTTAAGAATCATATTCGGGACTTCCTTGTGCAGTCAAAAGAGTTCTCAGCCCAGGTTAACACCAGCATAACTTGCTTTTACTCTGTAACACCAGCTGATAGTGATCTCTAATAACCCTGTGATGATTGATCCCATTATTTTGTTTGGTTCCTATTTTTGTGGATTGCTCAAAAAACCACTACCTGTTGGGCTCTGCTTTTTATCCATCAGGGCTTAAGATCTGCTGTAATCTGTTCTCAGCCTGATGAAAACCCTCTTAAGATATTGTGTGTATTTTGCAAGACCATAAATCATAATGAGATGAGTAAAGAGAAAAAATCCTAAAAAATTGAATGGATGATTTTTTAGGATAGATATAAGACAGGCGATACTGCACAAGACCGGGTGTTTTGTCACTGACTGATACTCCCTCCGTCCCAAATTGCTTGCCCTTTTCAGGAATCCATGCATTTTGCACACAAAAAATAATGTATAAGCATTCTTTTCGTTTCAAAATTTTTTACACCAATTTAAAGATCTCATTGAGTAGAAAAAATTGGTGTAAATTTTTTTGAAAAATAATTTTCATAAGCCCATCATTTTTTGCGTGCAAAATGCATGCTTTCCCAAAAGGGGCAAGCAATTTGGGACATAGGGAGTAACAAATAAAATGGGTTTAGCTTAAATGGTGGTGTTAAAGTTGATGTGTGGTACATGGAGAAGGGGTAGAATTAGAAAGATCTCGTTCTCATTCTCATTCTTAGCTCATATAGAACTTTTTCTGCCTTTAGGCGAGGCCGGCTAGCCTTTGGATACGAACAGCAACCAAAGGACTTTGATGGTTAAAATAACGTCTCTTTGCAATCGAATCCTGAAACTACGGCTCCGAAGGATCCTTTGTCCGTAAGTTGATTAGGGTGCGTAAAGAGAGGCTAGATCCTCCGGGAGAAAGACTTAGAAAAATAGTGAAGTGTTAGGTGTTGCACCGATAAGTTGAGAGAATTTAGAATAAGTTGGCTTGACAAGATATAATGAAGACCAGTAGATGCAATGGTGAAGAAAAGTGATACAACTATTTTTAGGGCAATGCTGGGGGGATGAGACGACTTAAATTAACATGTCTGAGAAAAATGATATGATATTGAAGTTAACAGATAGCCATTGACAGTTGCCCGAAGTGGTTGCTGAACAACGCTTGGTTCGTGAGTTGTCTACATATCTTTTAAAAGCATTAGCATTGTTGACGAGGACTCATGTGATCCGGTGGTCGTTGGAGTTTAGAATGGTTTGTGGGGGTTTTCTTGGTTGGTGTTTTGGTAACATTGTTCTACTTTTATGATCATTCCATTATGCAGGACAACAAGGATCTCTATGCAGAGGAAGCTGCTGCTCAGAGAGAAAGGGAGCGGCAACGGATGCTGACTATTCCTGGGCTTATTGCCCCTAACGAGATACAGGATGAGATGTTGGACTCATAGATGGCTCTAAGGTTGCTGTGGACACTAATTTTCCTGGGTCAGACTCCAGATTTGCAGTGGGGCGACCGGAATACGCATTTGTCAAGGTTACAAGATCAGTATTTTTGCCAATTTTTTTTCCTCAGGTATCCTGAATTTCTTTAGTTTCGAACGGGTGAATCATGAAGGTGTCCCCAGTGCAAAAGGCTTGGCTTAGTGGTGAAACTATTTTGGGTTGTAGAGTACACTTAGATTCTAATGTAGGAATAGAGCAGTCATTTTTACGGGTTCCTGAACTCAGCTCTGACATTATTGTGGTTCATGCCGAAGCTGAGATGCAGAACCGTTGGAGTGGCGTTTTAGTATTGATGATATTCCAAAGTAGGTGTAATGTAGACCTCCTTGTGCAGATTTTTTTTTTTTTTTTGATTTATTGGTGGAAAATCACGTATCCTTGGGTACCGGTAGAGGGGTGTGATTTTTGTGCGAATTATGTGAACCATGCTGGACATGCAACTTCTGCGATTGTTTTAGTTTTGAGTTGCCTTGCAACTGATTTTGTTGGAAATATATTGCATGAGATGTTTTCGCTTTTCTGGAATATGATGAAGGTGAAAGATGAAAGAGAAGCCAAACAAATGCTTTTAGGGCTCCCGAATACCTTATTATGTTGCAACATGTGGAAAATTTGAGCTCCAAAATTACTTGTGGAATTTTCCTTGCTAGGTCTTTAAAAAATCTCTCAATGAATTTAATTGAAAAGGGTGGAAAAGTGGGGGAGCTTTTCAAACTAATCCTCGTTGGAAAGAGTCAACTGAAAGGCTTAATTTGAATGCGGTGTTAGAATAGGAATGCGATTCCTCGTGAAACATCTATCCGGAATCACATTCTCAAGCTAAGTAAAAATAGACTGGACAATGTTTGCTGGATCACTAGGGAGCTTTCAAATCCCTCTTCTTCTCATGGCAATTCAAAATTTCAGGCTTGAAAGGGAAGTGTTGAGTCCGCTAATTTTTTTTTAGGTAACTGATATTGTCCCATCCTAAATTTGTTGATGGCATTCTAAAAGGTTAGTACTAATATCAATTCCTATGTTAAATGATACGGACTTGATATTAGCATTTTTGTTTTGGAGTGTCATTAACAATTTGGAGAGTGCCGATATCAATTTTCGTTTTTAAAAGGGAAAAAAAATATATATATTTGTCCTAACTCGGGTCAAATTCACTTTAAGTTGTATTCCTTTCGTCCCTTTTTAATTATGTTGCTTTGTAAATTCAATTTATTAAAAAAATATGATTGTTATTTCACATCAATTTTAGTGATCGTTGCTTCTTTTAGATCAACTTTTACCTCAAATTTATGTCTTTTAACATCAACTTTTACCTGAATTAAAAAAAAAAGAGTCAACTTTTACCTACAATTTGCAAAATTTTCTCCATTTTTACCCATTAACACTTTTTTTCCATTAACTATTTAAAAACACTTAACAAGGGACCGGACCAAAATGGAATACTCATCCATTAAAAAGGGACGGAGGCATTTGTTGTGGTTTCCGAAGATAATCATAGAGTTGGATTGCCATAATCCACTTGATTGCAAAAATCTAATTACATTTATGGTGCATTTTATATCATGCATACACATGTATATTGTGTGTAAATATACTGTTAAACAATTACAAGCAATGTAAACCAAATTGTTTTGCTATCCCAAGAGTCATATGCAACTAGGAGTTAGGCACACCCGATTTGTGTGTAAGTCAAATTTACTCACACAATAGTGAATAACTCTTAATATTAGATCTTTTATAATATCATATACTTTCTTGTGCCAGATAAATAACTGTCACATAAACTTTACGCGATTCAACATTTTGATTAATAACTCTCCAACCCTTCTATCATCTAGGTGGTAGCTCAAGTGGTTAAAGCAGCTAACAAAAGGTTGCTCTCTTCCACCTGTCTTGAGTTCCATGCTTTCATATTTGTGTCTGGGCGGTTTGGAGAGACTCCAGTTTAACTTGCACTTTTTTGATCAAAACCCACTCAATTCATCTTTTTGGAGTTAAACTGTGTATCGAAATTCAATCGATGTTTAATCATCTTGATTTTTTTTGTTCTTGCCCAGCTCCAAAATTTTATCAATTCGCATCATGATTTGATAAAATACCAAAAACAGACTCGGCTAACCAATTCATTGTATAAAAAAGGAGACCCGAAAGGCTTAACCTATAAATTTACTCGCTCTTGAGGTCAGGTGTTCGAATTCCCTAAAGTGAAATCAATTTTTTTGGTCCAGTCCATGCAAAACTTTGTGCTGATTTTAATTGAGTTATCCACTAATGGACGACGATAGATTTGGCCTCCTTAACTTATTTGAGATATGTGTAAACTGATTCAGGTCTGTCTTTTATATTCATTTTTGGAAGCAGAATCGCATTTTCCACAACCAACAAAATTTCAGAAAAAGGGAAAAAAGATATTCAGGGGAGAGAGAGAGAGAGAGAGAGAGAGAGAGAAAAAAATCTGATCGATCGCTGAATTCTAGTTGTGAAGTTTCGCTGGAATTTTCATTTACACGCAGTCTTTACCAGTTCCGATCGGAGGAAGTTTTCCCTCTCCTCCATCGTCAATAACGAAGGGTCGATGCGTTGACGCTTCTCTCCAGCTCAAATCTGATCTGTTTTGTGAGAGAGAGAGATAGAGAGAGAGAGAGAGAGAGTAATCGCTGATCGGGAAGCCGTCATGGGACAAGCCTTTCGCAAGCTCTTTGATTCCTTCTTTGGCAATTCCGAGATGAGGGTACGTACTCTCTCTCTCTCTCTCTCTCTAACAGTTTTTCCGTCATGAGCTTTCGCAATTTATGTTGCCCGTTGTTGATACTGTCTTAACTTGTTTCTGCTTTGGATTTAGTTCCTTTTTGGTTGAATTTATTCCTGTTTTGGGTTAGTTCGGCTAGGGGTGATAAACAAGCCAAACTAGCCAGTTAGTTGTTCAAGCTTGGTTTGAAAATTTAACGGGGATCAAAACATGTTTAAGCTTAGCTGGTTTAGGAGACAGGTCGATCACAAACGTGTTTTAATGGAGCTGAACAGGAGTTGATCTTGAGTAACTTGTGTTATTTCTATATCATAAGCGGAATGATCCGAGTACTAGTAATAGTTTGTTGGGAAAGCGTAATGAAGTTTAAAAAATATTCATGCGTGGTTTGTTATAAAAACAAACCAATCTTGAATGAGCTTTTAACGAACGAATACGAGTAGCTTTCAATGTTCTCCAGCCATAGTAACGCTGCAATAGTTTTGTTATGTATATACTATATGTCCTTGTAGAAATAGCACATTTTGTGGTAATTTGTAGCTCTTTCTGATTGATATTAGTTTGAATGATAAGGAAATTGCTGCTATTTGGAAACTTATTAAGATTCTCTCATGATCTGTATTGGAAACTTTACCTCCAAGATCGCAAATTTTTAGTTCAGTTGCAAATGAATGCTCCAACATGAGCCTTAAATTGGGTGGTCTCATATATGCTTGTAAACTGAAGAGGCGCACAGACCAAATCAATTGCACAGGACGCATTCTTGAATTTGGAAGAAAAAGAAGAGTAATATTTGCAGCACAGGACCTATTTTTAGACCACATAGACCGAAATAGCATTCACATAAACGTGCTAACATAGAGCACAATCGACATTGAAGAGATTAGTTGACATCAGTAAAAGGAAAGGTGACTCTTGATTTCTAGGTTATGTGGCAGGCTGGCAGCACAATGACTTCAAATCATGTGGTGAATACAGTTCAATTTATTATAGGCCAATTGAATTCCCATATATTACGAAGAAATGTAACTCTGCCACCCTAATATCAGGGTATCTAAACTACTAAGAAACCTACACGGGATTTTGGACCACAGTATGTCCCTTGGCAGTTACAAATTTGAAAGTGCGTGGTTTGCGTGACCGTGGAATTACATGGTCTGTGGATTGTCTAGTCCAGGTTTAAGATATGATATCTGGTCAATCTAGATGCCACTGTGTGTGTCAAGGACTCAAGGTAGTTAATAATTGTGCTTGAGAATGAGCAGTGAGAGCTTTACTATTCTGTGAAACCAATTTTGTCCCAATGTTGCATATCGATCTACTTGGAAATGCTATTCATTATCAATTTTCCGATAGGGTAAATCTTGCATGCTTGGTCCCTCACGCTCTGGGTGGGACGTAATGTCGAGCTCTGCTCCTAACTGAAGGAATATCTAACGGCTGTAAGTAGTCGATTGGGCTTACTGATTCTGAGGCTCCTTGTTATGTGTTGAGAGTAGTTGTTTAATCTACTTGTTTTTTGGAGGAAACCTCAAGGTGTGCTTCTAGTGTCAAATCACGGCAACGATTTAGGGCTTATGAACAACAAACAGATGGAAGGAGGTGGGATATTTGTTATTCGATGATTCATATATGCGAACTAAAGGTACCAGAAGGAAACCTTTAAGGAAAGCTAAGGTCCATCAAGAACACTCAGCCCCACAGAAGGGAACCTTTACGGAAAGCTAAGGTCCATCAAGTACACTCAGCCTCAAAAGCAAAGACATTTGTTCTGTCTTCAAGATTTAAAAAAAAAAAAAAACACAAAAAAAGAAGGAAACAAAGATAGAGTTTTAATTTTTCCAGCCTGTTTGTCTCCACCTTCCTTCGCTTGCCTTTAGTGATTCCTTCTCTTTATTGTAACACAAAGGACCAACCATTCATTGATTTGTATTGAGTTTAAGGTGATCTGAAATTCATCTGCTGGTTTGTCCCACTAGTTTTGAGGTTTTTGTGATTGTGTGATTTATAATTTCACTGTTTTAGGTTGTGATGCTTGGCCTTGATGCTGCTGGTAAAACAACCATCCTGTACAAGCTGCATATTGGAGAAGTTTTATCAACCGTTCCTACAATTGGTATGTTGCTCATTATGAGAGATCATTTTCGTTTTATTGCTGGTTTGGGTTGCTGTGCAGGTCATGTTGTCGCGTTGATTCTAGTGGATTATTCCTTTCGTGTCTCGGGCCTTCTGGGTGTCTGGGCAACTGCTTTCTGTTGCGTTTCTTTTCTTTCTGTTAAATGTGTATGCCCTCTACATTTGCCGTGCATTTAATCGACTGGTTTGTTTCCGCATGAAGGTTGGGATTTTTTTTTCCCTAGGCAGTAAGTATTTAAATTATTGACCGAAAGAAAGAAAAAGAGAGGAAGCGTTTGTGTATTGTTGGAAGACCTTAAAATGTTCTTCACTATATGCAAAAGGGTTTGAGTTTTCCTATCAAAGTTTATAAATAGAAAGTCTACAAATATGATGCTTGCTTACAGTAACTCACCAGATTTTTAGAAGTCCAGCTTGCCACATTCTGCTGGAGTAGGTCTTTGGGGGTGCAGTTATCTATTTACTTTTGTGTCCTTCAATATCAGGTTGATGCTGATTGCCACAGTATTTTTTGCTTCTCCCCGGGCAGAATACAATTCCTAAAAAATTGACTTGACGTATATACTGATTTGGAAAAAGCTAAGTCGCCAGGCAATAGTGTTGAGACCATTGCTAATTTGGTGATCCTGGCATTCTTCACACTTTAGTTTAGAATTCTCATTCCTATTAGTTTGAAAACACATATGGTAAGGGAGTGGTTGACGACGGTGTCTTCTGCACCCAGCCGTACCTGGGTGCTGCTTAATGTTATCAAGACCATCACTATCAGTTTGAGCCTCAGACGCACTGCCCTGCTCAAATGTGCTTATATTGACTTTGTATGTCTTGTATTGTCGACTATACATTTCTTATCTATGCTTAGAATCAACTTGATGGTCAGAATTGTAACTTGGTATATTACTAATATCGAAGCATAGCTAAACTTAATTTGATTTTTCTTATCTTGTGTAGGTTTCAATGTGGAAAAGGTGCAGTATAAGAATGTTGAATTCACAGTGTGGGATGTAGGAGGACAAGAGAAATTAAGGCCACTATGGAGGCATTACTTCAATAATACTGATGGACTTGTAAGGATTTTTTGCAAGTAATATGTACCTGATATTGCTTCTAGCTTTCATCTTTCATTTCTCCATTGCTGATGGTTTGCCCATCTTTATGAGCTGCACTAGTATGGTTGCATAATTCACATCTTCCTACACACACACACACACACACACACACACAAAGAACAAGATAGTTAAAGGTAGCCTCGTTTTAGGTACATACAGTTTTCAAGTTTTGACGTCTGATTTATCCACTTCCATATTCTGCGATTCAAGTTCACATCTTTCATCTTTTATATTCTCAGATTTACGTTGTTGACTCTTTGGATCGAGAGAGAATTGGAAAAGCAAAACAAGAGTTTCAGGTCATATTTTCTAAGTGGTTTCTGATTAAGGACCCAGTTATGAGTGTCATTACTCAAATCAACTTATTCGTCTTTCAGGCCATTATAAAAGATCCATTTATGCTTAACGCTGTCATCTTGGTGTTTGCAAACAAACAGGACATGGTATGTTGCGCAAGTATTTTACTGATTGTCTTCTTATTTGAAGCAACATATTTAGACCTGTTTAATGAGGTAAACACGTTCATGTGTTAGAACTCTGAGAATCTGTAACTCGACCTGCACAAAAAGAAATCTATTATGAAGAATATTGTCGTTTAAATCTGGCGGTCTGGTCATAAATGATTTCTCTCTGTCACAATTGATATCAAGATAGGTAGATGTATTTAAGTATGTTTTCTTTCTGAAAAACTGATGTGTTGTACAATCTCTCATTTCTTCTATTATTATCAACTTGCAGTCTTTCGTTGCTCTTATGAGAAATAACTACATTAGAGTCTTGAATCTCTCCCCAGGTTGACAGGGGGATAAAAATCCCATTTCCTTCGTAAATTGTCTTTATGTTTGGTACACCCTGTTTTATAATTGGTGAATTAGGCACGACATTAAATTACTATAGAAATGCATTAGCATATATTGGCCCTAAGAAAAATCACCTCCAATGAATAATTATCTTTTGTAGGACATAGATATATCCTTTATAACTAATTCGCCCATTCCTTAGGTCCAATGCATCAACTGCTCACTCTGTGCCATTGGCAAGATAGATAACAGGATTCTCTATTTGAACTGTAGTTTTCCCATTTCCATCCTACTGAAGTTTTTATCCATAAGTTGAATCGTAGAAAAGTCCTTTTGGCGGAAACCGACATTCGGATACTGCTCATGCTTGCGGCTGAAAAGAAATGCACATCCCTATCATTTATATCCCCGGTTCAGATGTAGTGTACTTTGGTTAGTTTTTTTTATGTGGATTTCACCTACTGGTTTTGGTAGCCTTAGATGGACTTCCATCGATCTTCATACGGTTGTTGAACTCAGTCAACAACCTAGAGACACTTACTAGTTGTGTTTTTTTTCCCCCTAGAACCTAGTTGATAGGTGTCCATGTCATAGTTTCTCTAATAAACCATAGTCTTCAAGCTATAAATGTTTCCTACATTCTTTGTGATCTCGCACAACCGTCTCTACAAACAACTTGTGAAAATATATTTCCATTTGTTCCAACTTCTTATCGATGATGTGCATTAGCACAGACACATATTTTATATTTCCCTCTTTGTTCAGAAAGGAGCAATGACACCGATGGAAGTCTGTCAAGGGTTGGGGCTTTATGATCTTAAGAACAGGAAATGGCATATACAAGGGACTTGTGCTCTCAAAGGAGATGGCCTCTACGAGGGCTTGGACTGGTTAGCTAACACTCTCAAGGAGTTAAAAGCCACCGGATACTCTTCAGTGGGACCCTCGTCGTTCTAATTAACTAGGTTTAAGCTCCTAATACATAGACTTTGTCCATTTAAAAGTCAAGGAATTGGTTAATTGGCAACTTCTTTCCTGTTTAACTCGCACTTTGCTTTCTCTCACAGGCTTATTCGAAGCCTTGATGACCGCGGATGAGGACATGCGATTTACAACTGTTGAAGTTTTGAACTTTGGTCGAGTATTTTGGTGGTTTTGTGTTTCTACAGTTATTTTAAGTTTGTTAGGTGCTTACTTCTGGCCTTATTTGTCACCTTGATCTGTCGATTTCTTCCAATGTATATTAGGATATGGCCCTGCCTTTGGGGTTAATTGGTAACAGGGGTTTTTGCCTATTCTTTGGATGCCCCTTGAATACGGTTGGCGCCTATTCAATATGTAAAATTGGGTGAATTGCAACTCCGGTTAAAATTTTTACTTATTTGGTTGTTTTATTTATATATTTTTTATATATTTTTTTTCTGCCACTGATATTCGGTGTAATAAAAAATAGCCCACTTACAAGTTTGAGCCGTAGTGTGAAGACATTACATGGTTGCTTGGAAAATTTTGAAACTTTACTGATTGTGCTATATGATGCTTTCATTGAACAAGCATGTCATTTGAAGTCAATCTGATGACTCTCCAGAGGTTTAGAGTCCATTATTTATTGCGAACTTTTTTCTTCGTTTAGTTAAATTGTTACCCAATACGTAATATGTTTGAACGAGAACAAACATTGTTGCCTCACACCGTACATGCTTTCTAGTTCCCATCCATCTTTCAATCTCTCTCTCAAAACGACAAGAAACTCATACAAGATAAGTTAGAAGGGAGGAAGATTTACAATATGTTTGAAACGTGTGTGTGTGTGTGTGTGTGTGTGTGAGAGAGAGAGAGAGAGAGAGAGAGAGAGAGAGAATAATAGAAGGGAGGAAGATTTACAAATATTGTTAACATTTAACGTTGAATGCGTACTTGGCATGTATTAGAGCAAATCCAATGCTAGTTTTAAAATGGCTATGGCCATTGCCATACTTTAGCACCAAAAAGTAGTTTTTGGTGCTAAAATAGAACCCTTGCTACTTTTTGGTGCTAAAATAGAACCCTTGCTCCAGTGGTTGGTTCTATTTTAAAACCAAACAGTTGATTAACTGTTGGGAACACCGATTGGTGTGAATCTTGGCTACACCAAATAATTGCCTCATGTCTCTGTTTCTTCTTCCCATTACGTCTGCTCCAGAGAAAACATGGTTTCATTTTGTTTGTTTTTTTCTTGCTGCTATTTCGTCATAGCATCTTTTGTGTTTTGGTTTCTAGCTAGCTAGGAACTCTTGTCACGATGTTTGTAGGGTTGCTTTCCCGCATGTTTTTGGTTTGTTTGCTTAATGAGATCTTAATTTAACAAAAAGAAAAAAGAAAAACATAGTTTCAGATCTAAAATTGGGGAAAGGGGATTTCTCCCCATCGAAATCGAAGTCGAAAGATCTCTCTCTCTCTCTCTCTCTCTCTCTCTCTCTCTTCGTTTTCTGTATGACAACCATCACCGTTGAGGGATTTTCAGTGGAAGACATCACCGTTGAGATTCCGGTGATGGCAACAAACGAAGCATCTCTGGTCGTCTTTGTTGGAAGGTAGATGACGATCAAACCCACCATTGCCAGCATCTTCATCTTTTATTTTCCGGCCACTCATTTGCCGACCACTTTTTGGTATGTCCGATGTCCTATTTTCTGGTAATTTTGCAGTTGGGATTGTGAGCTGTCAAGTTCTAAATATAGAAACAACTATAACTTTGTGCCATTTTAGAACTGGATTTAGCACTGCACTGGATTTCAGATTTTTGCATTTGGTGTCATATTTTGAGTATAGAACTGAATTTGACTCTTGCATTGGATTTGCTCTTAGGTTCTCTCTCTTCCCCCCCCCCCCCCCCCCCCCCCTCTATCTTCTATCCTCAATCTACTTTCCACACCCAACAAACAATTTTGTGAGTCTTGTTTGGTTTTTCAGAAAATTTTCCAAAATACCTATCAAACACAAAATGGAGGGGAAAATGCTTTATAATTTAAGTAGTAACCATCACAATTAAAAAAGAAGGGTACTTTTGGAAGTTTATAAATTTTAAAGTGTAATGACTCCTCTTAAATAGTTGGAATCACAATAATGTACAAAATATTTGGAGGGATGGAGTAGTTCATTTCCTACTTGGAATCATATGCTAAATACTTCAATATTGATCCATTGTTTAATTAAATGGAGGAAAAGCCGAGTTTGATCAAAATTTGTTGACATGGAGGGTTAGAACACAAGACTGTGAGTATATTTCCATGTGGCTAATCATTGCAACGGGAAAAAATGTCGAGTCGTTCATACCGAAAATTACAAGAAGCATTTCAAGGGGTGTAACTTTGGTTCTGATTTTAGAAACCATAGGGTTTTGTTTGGCGTGGAGAGAGAGAGAGAGAGAGAGAGAGAGAGAGAGATCCTAATATAAGCTAGGTATACATTTAATTTTTGTCCACATAACCCCGTCAAAGGCTTCATGTAGTACATGTCACCCATTCAGTTAGTTTTCATATAGAGGGCTACAATAGGGGTTAAGTTGAAGAGTTTTTAAATAGTACAAGTGTGTACGTGACATTTATTTAAGGTCTAGGGTCTCCGTATGATTTTGGTGAAAGTTGAGGGGTTATTTTGAAATTTTTACGGAGGAAAACCCAAATGCATGTTAGGTATGGATCCGGGGACCTTACTTTTCCCTCCCTACTTTTCTCCCCAAAATGACGTAGTTTTGGGGACCAAAAAGAGCACCAGCAACATCACATCGTTTTGAGCCCTAAAAACCCCTCCCTACTTTTCTCCCAAAACGACGCCATTTTGGGGGGGGGGGGGGGGGGGGGGGGGGGGAGGGGGGGAACACCAGCAATATCACTCAAACTACAAAAAAAAAAAAAAACTTTTTAACCCTAAATTCTAGAAAAAAGAACAAAAAAAGGCAATTCAATTTTATTGAGACAAATAAAAGAATCGGAATTGAAAGGCTGAAGGGAAAAAAAAGGGGGTATGACAGGTAAGTGGGTGTCCAAATCCCATTCTCATTATGGAGGAAGGTTTATTAATTTTCCTGCCAAGACACCGTATTTTTTTTTCCTGAGACATTACATAGCACTTGCAATGGAGGAAGCAAATTGCACGTTTTCTTCTCGTCACATATCAGTACATTCAAAGAAATATGGCCAACTCACAAACTCCACACATTTCAAAGAACCCCAAGCAACATACATCCAAGAAATATCCACCCAAATAGCCATCAACAAGAAGCAAATTTTTTGGGGAAGTCGCGTTAATTTTTTCCGTGAATTTTGATGAGGAGGAAGAATTTTTAGGGCTCAAAACGACGTTGTTTTGAGTGATGTTACTGGTGCATTTTTTGGTCTCCACAACTTCGTCGTTTTGGGGAGAAAAGTAGGGAGGGAAAAATAGGGTCCTCGGATCCTGTCAGGTATACATCCACGTGTAGTCCACGTCACCCATTCCGGTTGTTTTTAGACGGAGAGTGACTGTAGGGGTTAAATTGATGAGTTTTAGATAGTATAGGTGTTTGTATGAAATTTCGTTAAAGTCAGGAGTCTCCGTGTGATTTTAGTGAAAAGTCAAGGTTGTCTTGAAATTTTCCCCTAAGGTTGTGTTTGGATGACCAAAATCTTGAGTGGGATTAGGAATGTGATTACCGGGAATCAAATTCCTGGGAATTTCCTTAGGTAGGAATAGGAATGTAATTACTGGGAATCTAATTCCCAGAAATTTGATACCTGGAGTAATTTCATTACGGTGTTTGGATTAATTGAGTAATCTTACGTAGGAAACAATTATTTTGGAAATTTGTTGAAATCAACATTTCCTTTTCTTATTGAATGAACTAGGAATCTAAGATTCCCATGGGGTAAAAGAGGAATCAGATTCCCACTTAGTTTGGGAATGTGATTCCTAGTTGAATGTGTCATCAGAAATCACATTCCTGTTCCTGACTATTCCAAACGCCGGAATCAGAAAAGCATGGAATCACATTCCTATTCCTGTTTGATCCAAACATTGGAATCTTGAAAAGAATGCATCACATTCCCATTCTCCCTCAAGATTGCTGTCATCCAAACTGAGCCTAAATGAAACATAAGTATTTTCATCTTTGCCTCTCAGTCTCCCCATCTTTCGGATCAACTCTCTTCTTCTCCCTCCATGATTGTGTGGTGGTCGAGACTCTCGTCTTCAGGAGAGAAGTTCTCCCACCACCCCATCATTTTTGAACAGCAGCGACCCAGATCTTCAGATCTAAAGTCGTTTAGCCCTCCGATTCAATCTGCTTAGACGACGGATCTGTTGGGTTCTTCAGCAACAGCGGTGGTGGCGTCTAGTAGCAGCGACTGCTGTGGGACGAAGGACGTTGAGCTCCAGTTGCCGATGTGAATCCTCCATCTTCTTCCAACCACATCCACGAGCGAATCGGTGGTCTCCATCATCGTTGTTACACATTTTTGCGGTTTTTCTTTTTTGTTTTTCTTTGTTTTTGTTGTAATTTCGGACATATGTCGTCCTCGTACTCTTTGTTTTCCATATATGAGAGATATGTTTCTGTTTCCTCAAAAAAAAAATCTATATTATAAAAGGGCTCAGTTTTTTGAATCCCTTATATTTTCAGCCCTTGGATTCAATGGATGGTCGAGATTGATTTGCACGCCAGCCTTCAAAGGCTCAGATCGATTAAGCTTTTAATAGACGGTCAAGATGCATTTTTGGGCTCAGATTTTTCCCGCTTAAATGTTAAGCCATATTTGGGAACCCAAAAACGTTGCCTAATTATTTTGATTCTCTCTCTCTCCCCCTTCCTTTCTCATGATCACTGATTTGGGAACAAAAAATTCCACTCCTCCTGACATGGGAACCCAATCGTAGAAAATTCCATTTTGGGTCGCTCAATTGTGTTACCTTAGGGTCGTGCCTAGCAGAGATTGGGTTCCCATCTCTGGAAAACAATTCAGCCTCTTCACCAGAAGCTTTCCCACTTTCTCCGTGGGTATATTTTGTTTAGCAAGTGACTTGCCTGAAGGTGGCTTTTCCACCGAGTCGCCGGGTATTTTCTATCAGGTTAATCTTTCTCCCATAAGCATTTAATCTTAGAGAACTGACATTGATTAAAAACACAAATTCACTTTAAAGTTCAAACGCTCTTACCCAACTTTAATTTTCACTTTTAGATCACCATTCATAGCTTTTTGTCCATCTCTCTTTTTTTGCTGTTGTGACGAAAAAAAGAAGAAGAGAAGAGGTTCGGTGCCCACCGTGATGGAAAAAAAAAAAACCGAACCTACGTGCATAGTTCGGTTCTTTTATACTATTGATTTGGGTATCTCGAGTCAAACCGAAGAGGTTCGGAGCAACAATGGCTTTTATCAAGCTTGACATGTAACCAGAGCGTGTTGTTAGTGTTACTTCAACTCTCTTACCCTACTTTACTTCACTTTTAGATCATCATTCATAGCATTTTTGTTGTGACGGAAAAAAAAAAAAAAGGAAGAAGAGAAGAGGATCGGTGCTCACCATGACCCAAAAAAAAAAAAAAAAAACCGAACCTACGTGCATAGTTTGGTTTTTTTATAGTATTGATTTCGGTATCTCAAGTCAAACCGTGACAATGGCTTCTATCACGCTTGACAAAAAACCAGAGCGTGTTAGTGTTGTTTCCTCTCAAGATTCACCTATAGTTTTGGTTTAGAGTTTTCGTGGTTTTAGCATTTTAGCTAGGCACGACCCTAAGGTAACACACAACATTAAAGTGCAGCTCCATTGGTAAAAAAACTCTAACTTGGCACTTAAAACGGGTGATGGATCTGATATAGGAATGTACCAATTTCCTATTTTTTTATTTCATTATCATAAAAAACTCTATTGACTTTCGTTTTCGTCTTAATTATCTTTACTATCGAAAATTATCTAATTTTGTTTCACAGGGAACTATGCAGCTTTTCTTAGACTATCTATAGCAACTTTTTTTTACCAAAGTCATGGACAACTTCACTGTTTTTGGTCAAGTAAGTTGATTTAATTTATAGAGTAAGTGGTCAAGGAAATTTTTATAATTAATTTTCCCAAGATAACTTCATTTCTTATCATGTTGAACAGGTGGACGAACATTTGCGAAATACTGTAAGTGAAAGGCTACCTTAATCTTTGCATAAGTGGTTTAATCTTCTTGATCAGATGCTTTCAACCCCTAAACTGACTTTCCATTTATAGGTTGAACTTTTTCAAGAAAGAAATGGTGAAATTCTAATCCGCGATGAACGGGAACTCAACCTCAGACGTATTCACGAGGTAAGTCCTCAAATTAATTGTATTTGCCTTATACTCTTTCTTAAGCTTACCTATTACAAGTCACATTTGATGAAAAGGAAAAACGAAGGGCATCAGCAACCGCTGCTGAAAAACGGAAGGCCATCTCCATGGGAAAACAAAAGGCAACGTATTCAAGCAAGGGAAAACAAACTACATCAGTATGACTCTTTGTGCATTTCTTTACATCAGTAACAGATTTTTAGGCTCCATTTACCCATTCATTAGTGGTCTACATCTTCTTGGTAAATAGGTGATAACCCTTCAAATTGGTTTTCATATGTAGGTTGGACTTCTTCAACAAAGAAACGTAGGAGTTGGTGTTGACTTGCGCACACCAGTGTTTAGTCATGGGCAATTTTATGTAGCATTATCTAGATGCACATCTTTTGGTCGTGTAAGCATCCTTCTCCCAATGGATAATGCAGATTCTACTGTGAATGTTGTTTATCCAGAAGTTTTGTTATAGGTATGATACTGTCACAACTTTATTTTTGTTGCTTAGATTGATTTTACCTCTTACGCAACTTGGTGCTTCAATATGTCTTTTGTAGGATTGATTTGAAAAAGCTATAGGGCTAAAGAGGATGATACGACTACATTACGCCAATGGAGGCATAATAAGGTATTGCCCCTGCCTCAAATTGCTTTTATATACAGGTTCTATAGCAATATGCTAATTTTTTGATGTCCTGATGAGGACTATAGCAATATGCTAATTTCTTATTATGATGAATTAACAGATTGTGGTACAGTGGGCAAACTGGTATGCTTAAGCCTTGCAAGACAAGAGAGGTTTGAGCATTTTGGGAAGAGCATGTCTACAAACATGCCCTGAGTCTCTTGAATTTTGTTAAAGCAAATCGGGATCTCTTTTTTAATGAAAGACGCCATCTATGACCCAATTTTTGTTGAACTTTTTGATTTGTTAAAGGGATGTTCGGTCTACTCAACCAATTTGCTTGATGTTCATGTATTAATTTTGGATGGTGATTTAGTGAAGTTTTTTTCAGTCAGTTCACGCTACGTAAGTACGTAGTAGATGGTTCAGTTGCTTCATTATGTGTTTTTAAACAAAAAAAATTATGCAGGTTCTTTTTGCCAACTAACATGTAGTGTATGAGGTCCCTTCTAGGAACATGATGATTGAACTAGCTTTGTACCATGAAACCTGAGAGACTTTATATTTGATAGATTGCCAAGGTACTTTGGTAGAAAAAAACACCACTAGGATGCAAGGTCCAAATAACTGAATCTGAACAGCGAGAAAGGTAGAAAAATGCAGGGGTAGGAGCAACAATCTCCTAGGTAACCAAGCTTCTTGGCCTAGGCCACTTCCACCTCCCATTAGTAATAATAAAACTATCTTTGGCTACCAAAGGTTTGCCCAGAATAAGACAATAATGGAATCGCATTAATTTACTTTTGCTCAAATTTCGTACGGTGGAGTGCCTTCAGGCACGGGTCATTCACTAGTAAAATAAAATAAAATAAAATAAGTACTTCAATGTAATTCGAGTGACAATAAAAAATGATATATCCAAATATTCTCGAAACTTCACAACCTCTTGGAGTCAAGATTTAAGAATAAATCTTACTCCCTTCGTTCCAAATTGCTGGTCTTTCTTTCCATTTTGGGATGTTCCAAAATGCTTGTCCCATTTCTAAAAACATCCATCAAAACAGGGTCACTTTACAGTTTTACCCGTAAAAAGTACTTTTTCCATCTCATTTGGCTTGTCCATTATCTTTTACTTTATAACGGTTCTTATAATTTTAAAAACTTTGTATAATAAAACTAATTGATATCTATCAAACAAGATCCATATTACATATCTTTTGAGTTTCATATAACAAATTAGCCCCACAAAATTGGTCACAGTAATACTGACTGGATTTAGGGGCAAAACAGAAAAAACAATACAAAGTTTTTAGGGAAAAATTCAAAAAACCCCCCAAACTTTGACCTCAATGTCTCAAACACTCCCAAACTGCACTTATCAATTAGGCTCCCAAACTACTTCTCCGTTATTCAATCACCCTCCCACCGTCTAAATCTGTCACCTTGGCTCCGTTAAATGATGAATTGGACCAACTCTGTTAAATAAAACAGCTGGCATGTACACACACTCTCTCCAACAATCTCAGATCCATTTTCCAATCATGATCGAAACACTATCCTCAACCACTCCCTAAAACGGCACCGTCCAAGATTCCCCCGCCTCCCCCATCTCTTCCCCTTCCACCGCCAAAGAAGGGCTTGATGCCGTCAAATTTTTTGAAAGGCAAATGGGTCCTCCCTTCAAATGAGCAACTGCCAAAATCTGGCTTGATCTTCCTTCCCTTTTGGGCAAATCAGAGGAGAACAACTTGAACTATATCTCTGTTTCATTGTATCCACTTGAAACTTTAAAATAGATCAGCCGAGACCCCGTACGCTTCCAAACCCCATTTTTTTTTTTTTTTGGCCAGATTGGCGTCATCCACGTCTTCTCCTTTCCCAGTGACTTCAACGCCGATTCCACGACCGACGGCTTCCCTCACTCGCGGGGAGTTGACGGATGCGCATCTTGAGAACTTGCCGGTTATTTGTGTGGTGGGTGGGCCAATATGAACGATTATGGGACGAATCGGGTTTTGCATCGTACCATTGGGTTGCCTTATTTTAGTCAGGAGCTCCTCCGATCAACTCCCTCTCTCCTTCTCTCTCAATCCGATTTATTTTCTTGCGATTTTTAGGTTTCGATTTTGGGGATTTCCAAAATCTCTCTCTTTTCCCTTTGCGGTTTTGGTTTTTTTCAGCGGTGTTGATGGTGAAGTTTCAGCCAGAGGTAAGGGCTTTGTAACCTCTCATTTTCAGTGGTGAAATTTTAAGAGTGGTGGATGATTGGGATTGCAGTGGTAAAATTTTGTGGTGTGTTGGAGGTGATACTGTGGCGGTGGTGAAGACTGGTGGCGGCGGTGGTGGAAACCCATGGGTCTGGTAGAGTCTGGTGGGTGGTGATTGGTGGTTTGTAGTGGCTGGTGTTTGATAATAGAGGGGAGAGAGATGATGACTCATCTTGTTTTTATGACATGTCAAGTTGAGTCAGCAATTTCTTAGACATGTCATTGGTATTAATGGAGCAATGGCTGAAAGTTGACAGATTCGGTTTGGGAGCTACGGATTTAGATTGTGGGGGTTAATTGAATAACGAAGAAGTAGTTTGGGAGCCTAATTGAACATAAGTGAAATTTGGGGGTGTTTGAGACATTGAGGTCAAAGTTTGGGGGTTTTTTGAAAATATTCCAAGTTTTTACACTACTTATAAACTCACTTTCCCATAAGGGACAAACAAATGGAAATGAAGGGAGTATAAATCTATTTCCTAGCCTACTTTTAAACGGATCAGGTGCCGAATTTCGTTGTCTTTAACCAGATCAGGGAGTTGAATTGCTAGTAAACTGGCCAGATCTAAATGTGGGGTACCCGTCAATTATGACTTGTGGGAGTTTGTATTTGGGATCAGATCCATACAATTTGTTGGATATATACCACTTACTAACAAAAAAAAAAAAAAGAAAAGAAAAAATTACTCCGTGGTCCCCATTGCCGTTAACCAACAATTAACCGCCACTCATTCCACGACCACAGAAAAACCCTCCACTCAACAGTCCCAAAATTAACAGTTCATTCATACACTCAACCACTCTCTTCGCATTTTGCTTCCAAATTCTTCACACCACAAACATGTCAAGATGCGATAGTAGAATTATTTTCGTGAAGATTCATCCCACCATGTGCTCACGCCAAACCTCCTCAATAATCCTTCGCAACCGCCACCACCACTACTACCTCCGCGATCCGAATCGCCGCCTCCGTCGCGGTGGCTCCTTCCCGACGAGATTCCGGTGTTTCGCGGTGTCGCCGTCGCTGGGCGCGGTGCTCACGACGGGGAACGTGATAGCAGCTGCGGCCGCCGCGGCGGGGTCGGGCACGGTGCACGGGGCGGTGACGTCGGCGATAACGCAGGTGGCTGTCACCGCTGTGGCTATCGCGTCTGGGGCTTGTCTTTCTACTAAGGTCGATTTCTTGTGGCCTAAAGTGGAGGAGCAACCTGGTCAGCTCATATACTTGTTCCTTTGCTTTAAAGGTGTTTACAGATAGGGCTGATACTCGAGTTCGAACGCTTACACTCCGCTAGTTCGGCATATGATGTGTAAAAAGTAACGATCGTTTGAATCAGTTCGTTAAGCTTGAACATATTTTGAAGCTCGTTAAGTTTGCAAACCAACTTTTAGAAATTAATTGCTCGGCTCGTTTATGGCCCCTAATTGTAGGAGAGTGTATTTTCGCAACGGAGTATTGACTTGAAGTTGTCCTTATGTTCGTTGGTTATAATTTGGGTGATTGTATACTGACTTATGTATTGATATGTGGTATGTATTAGAATTTAGAACTATAAGTCTCATCTTCATGAAAGCAAAGAAAACATCAGTGGAACGAACTAGTTTGTGTCTATGTAATCAGTAATTAGGCATGAGAAAAAAGAGTTGGGCTCCTCTTCAGTAGCTGGAGGTCCAGTGAAACATGTGGAATGCAGGCCCCACTGATGCGGGAACCACAGTTCCTCCTGTCCTTGACTAGAGGAAATCCAAGCATGGAAAGAAATTCTTGGATAGAAAGGAAAGAAGTTATATTGGCAAAAATAACTGTATTGTGCGTTTGGCTTTAGCAACTATATTGTGTGCTACTGGCAGAAATAGTTCGATTTCTGGACTTGTGTCTCGTAAGTTCATCAGCTGTACATTGCAGTTCATAATCCGGTTTTAACGCTATGAATCATAATGCAGGCTCTATCATACTGGAGGGAGTAGATGTAACTGGGTATTCCATATTTAATGATGCAAAGGTTTACCATCTCTACTTGTATTGTTTGGTTGCATATAGTCAATTGTTCAAGTGCCATAAGATACCAATTTTTTGAAGGCAGGTGCAGAAGGCAATTGCATTCGCTAGGAAAGCTCACCATGGTCAGTTTCGGAAAACGGGAGACCCTTATTTAACTCATTGTATACATACAGGAAAAATCATAGCAGCCTTGGTTCCATCAACTGGAAAGCGAGTAGGTTTCATCTTTTTGCTATTGTGGTGCAGTGCATGTTTGTAATATCTTGTATGATTTTGATGGCACAATATTCAAACCGCTACTGAGTTTTTGCTATGTGCTTAGGCTGTTGATACAGTTGTGTCCGGGATTCTCCATGATGTGGTTGATGATACATGTGAAAATTTGGACACCATAGAAAGAGAGTTTGGTGATGATGTGGCAAAGTTGGTAGCTGGAGTTTCCAGGTTAAGTTATATTAACCAGGTAGAGTACTTTCGTAGCTTTGGCATTCAAACTGATCCTGCTTTTCATGTATAATAATTGCTAGGGGTATTGTGATAGACTTGTAATACCAGACAGTCGGGCAATATCTATAAGAGTTAACCCATTACTGAAGAGGGAGTTGTATACAGGAGCTCCAATTGGGTCTGATGCTTTCCACTTACCATAAGTGGTGATATGTAATGTATGATACATGTACATTGTACCTGATGGCAGATGAAATAACAGAAGGGGATTTAAATTTGTAAGCTAAGGTGCTGAAGAGCTAAAAAACCTTTACTATATTTAATCTTTTGCTCTTTTGGATATCCTGGAGTTCTTGAGGCTGATGTTTAACTCTCATATGTAGGTAAATCACAATTCATGTAAATCACAATGCATGTTCTTATACATCGATGACTGACTTTGGATACCATGATATTCTGCTGCTGCCCTTTCTCATGTTGTTTTATGAGTTATTCATCTTGTGTTAAGTGCTAATTTTGTTCTGCAGTTGTTGCGAAGACACCGCAGAGTAAACCTGAGTCACGGCGCCCTTGGTCATGAAGAGGTAAGTTTTCAGTGTATATTGGGTTAACTAGGTGTGGGTTTTCGAAACTGGAAACACCGTTTATATACTTGGTTCAATGATAATATGAAAACAAAGTTTATTTAGTGGTATCTACCGTGGTATATAGCTACAGAGTAGAAGCTGCAAAAAACAATCTTTTCTATTGTATGCGAATGGTCCGCTCGCCTCTGCCTGAGCTACGAAGTCTTGGATTCCCTCCTACAGTGAGGCCAGTGCCCTCCTTATCCTTTTCTTTCTTTCTAGGTTTGCCTGTAGTTGGGTTTACCGGGGCTTCCTTTCTTTGGGGAATTTCGCCCGAGCGACTTGATCCAAATTAAAATGGTTTTGATTGCTACTTTCTTATTCTTTTAATGTTTCCCTTGACCAAAAGTTTGCATAGAAAAACTATGTAGGCTTCCTTTCTTTGGGGAATTTCGCCCGAGTGACTTTGATCCAAATTAAAATGGTTTTGATTGCTACTTTCTTATTCTTTTAATGTTTCCCTTGACCAAAAGTTTGCATAGAGAAACTATGTAATGACCCGCACCAGCTAACCTGCTAACTCTTAGCCTAACCACGTGCTCAAAAGGGTAACCTCAAGTTATACAGTAGCTGCTTGATTTTCCTTATATTTCAAATTTCTTTTCGATATATACTCGATGTGGGATCTAACAATCTCCCCCACTTAAGATCGCAACGTCCTCGTTGCGCCTCATAGTCCATCACTTCCACCCACGAAGCGATGTGAGACAAGTATCCACTTAAGCACTTCAAGCTCCTCAAGCTTGTCTCATGTGGGACCCGCCCGAGCACAATAAGCACCTCAAGCTCCTCCCTTGTCGGGCAAACCCAAACACGTCTTCTTGCGGGACTGCCTCACACTTCCGGTTGATGCAAGCTCTGATACCACATGTAATGACCCGCACTAGTTCACCTGGTAACTCTTAGCCTAACCACGTGGCTCAAAATGTTAACCTTGTTGAAAGATTATAATCGATATGTATTCTTCTCACTAGGAGGCACAATATATAGACCGTGTACAAGATAATTTAGGAAAGGAAATAATAAGGAAATTGCTACCTACCTAATTAGACTAATTACAATCTTCCTAATTGCCTAATTGATTACAACATGTGTATTACAATACTTCTTTCCTTTTCAACACTCCCCCTCAAGCTGGAGCGTATACATCGTACACTCCAAGCTTGCGACAAATAGAATCGATGGAAGCCCTGGGAAGAGCCTTCGTGAAAATATCAGCAAGTTGAGAGCCTGAAGGAACAAAATGCGTGTTGATCTCTTTGGACTCCACTTTTGACCGAATGAAATGACAATCAACTTCAATGTGTTTGGTCCTCTCGTGGAATACTGGATTATTAGCAATGTGGATAGCAGCCTGATTATCACAATATAAGGGAGTTGGACCATGTATTGGAATCCCAAACTCATGTAGAAGTGTACGCAACCAAGTCAACTCACAAGTGGTATGAGCCATTGCTCTATACTCTGCTTCGGCACTAGAACGTGCTACAACTGATTGTTTCTTACTTTTCCATGTCACAAGATTGCCACCTATAAATGTGCAATAACCAGTGGTAGAACGACGATCAACAGGAGATTCTGCCCAGTCAGCATCTGTATACCCTTCGATACGAAGATGTCCAGACGCTTTGTAGAGAAGTCCACGCCTAGGAGCATTTTTAAGATACTTCAAGATACGAATCACAGCCTCCATATGAGAAACTCGAGGACAGGTCATACATTGACTAACAACACTGACTGCATAGGAGATATCGGGCCGAGTGATAGTGAGATAAATAAGTTTACCCACAAGTCTCCGATACAGCTCAGGATCGTCAACCAACTCACCGTCGTCAGGCATAAGTTTATGATTAGTCTCCATAGGAGTAGCAACAGGTTTAGAACCAAGATAACCTGTATCTTTCAAGAGATCGAGAGTGTATTTCCGTTGTGATAAACTGATGCCTGCTTTAGAACGAGACACTTCAATGCCAAGAAAATACCGAAGCTTGCCTAGATCCTTGGTGAGAAAACTGGAACAAAGGTGACGAATCAATACCTGAATCCCATCATTGTCACTCCCTGTAATGACAATATCATCCACATAGACTACGAGAATCACAATACCACTGGTGGTCCTTTTAAAGAAGACAGAGTGATCAGCTTGACTTCGTGTCATACCATGAGACACGACGGTACTACTGAATTTATCGAACCAAGCCCGGGGAGATTGTTTGAGGCCATAGATAGATTTGCGAAGATGAGACACAGACTCCCCCTTGGACTCAAAACTGGGTGGTTGAGCCAAATAGACTGTGTCAGAGAGATCTCCATGAAGAAAAGCATTCTTGACATCAAGCTGATGGAGAGGCCAATCAAGGTTGGCTGCAAGAGATATAACAATGCGAACAGAATTGAGTTTGGCAACCGGAGAAAAAGTCTCAGTGTAGTCAAGCCCATAGGTTTGGGTGAAACCTTTGGCCACAAGACGAGCTTTCAGACGATCAAGAGTACCATCAGGATTGTGTTTGACAGTAAACACCCAACGACAACCAACAATATGTGCTCCAGAAGGCTTGTGAACAAGATCCCAAGTATGATTCAGTGACAAAGCGCGCATCTCTTCTTCCATAGCAGAATGCCATCCAGGATGAGAAAGAGCCTCCTGATAAGACTTAGGAACAGTAACAGAGGACAGAGATACAAAAAAAGGGCGAAAAGAGGGAGACAAGCGATCATAGGACACAAATGGAGAGATAGGATGAGAAGTGCATGAATGAATACCTTTACGATGAGCAATAGGAAGATCGAGAGTTGGATTTGGAGACGCTTGAGGAGATGGTGTGGGCACAGAAGCTGTATCTGGAGTTTCAACAGGAGGAGCATCAGCAGAGGAACGTCGAACATATACCTGTGTAATCGGTGGTCGAGTAGCAGTCTCAGGAAGATCAGCCGGTAAAGGAGCAATCTCAGGAAGACAAGGTGGTGCCAACAAGGGTGGTGTCAACTGAGCACCCTCAAGAGAATAATATGGGATATTTTCAAAAAAGGTCACGTCAGCACTTACAAAGTGCTTTCGTAATGAGGGACTATAACACCTGTATCCTTTCTGTGTCAGAGAGTAACCCAGAAAAATACATTTGTAAGAACGCGGATCAAGTTTATCACAACCTGGAGAGAGAGTATGAACAAATGCCACCCAACCAAAAAGTTTTGGGGGGAGAATATAAAGATCCTTGTCAGGAAACATGACCTGATAAGGAATTTTGCCATGCAAAACCCGAGAAGGGGTGCGATTTATTAGATAATTCGCGGTAAGAACAGCATATCCCCAAAAATATTTTGGAACGTTCATGTGAAGCATAAGGGCTCGAGTTATGGCTAAAACTGGCCCATTCTTTCGTTCAGCAACCCCATTTTGTTGGGGGTAGTGACACAAGCAGTCTGATGAATAATACCATGAGTTTCAGTAAACTGTCTAAATGGACGGGAAAAATATTCTTGGGCATTGTCAGTTCGCAAAATACGTAATTTAGCATTAAATTGGTTGACAATCTCAGCATAGAAGACTGAAAAGACAGAAAATAATTGAGACCTATCTTTGAGAAGATACACCCAAGTTAAACGAGAAAAATCATCAATAAATGTGAAAAAATAGCGAGCACCACACAAACTCGTAGTGCGCGAAGGTCCCCAAATATCAGAATGAACTAAAGCAAATGGTTCTACACATGGTGACTCAGTTCGTAAAGGAAAAGAAACTCTACGATGTTTACCAAGTTCACATGTGTCACAATTAAAAGGAGAAAAACTAGGTAAACTAGGAACTAGCTTGCGAAGGTTGGCCGAGGGTGGGTGCCCAAGACAACAGTGCCACTGATAAGGTGTAACAGTAGTATGTAAAGTAGAATGACTGGATGATTGCTGCTGCTGCTCCTGAAGGTAATACAGACCATTCTTCTCATACCCCTCACCAATCATCCCCTTCGTTTTGAGATCCTGAAACTCACAATGAGAAGGAGAAAAAAAGGATAGAACACTGGTGAGTATGAGACAGTTTATGAATAGAAAGAAGATTAAACGGAAATTGTGGCAAATATAAGACAGAAGGAAAAACAAGACCAGATGAACGGTATGTCCCAATGCCTTGAACAAGAATTCTAGTGCCATCGGCAATAGTAACATAAGACTTAACAGTAGGGGTAACAACATTAGTCAAAAGAGACAAATCACCTGTCATATGATCAGATGCGCCAGAATCGAGAATCCAAGGAGTGCTACGAGAAGATGAGTGAAGACACGTATTACTTGAGGTGACATGAGTTGTAGTGGAAGAAGAAAAAGATGCATTGGCCCTTTGAATCATAGAATCATACTCAGTCTTGGACATAGTAATCTGTGTAGGAGCAAGAGCAGATGGCTCCCCCTCAAGTGTAGCCTGATTAGCCCAAACGGGCTTGCCATGCAGCTTCCAGCAGAATTCAACATCGTGGTTGGTCGCACCACAATGAGTACACTTCTTGGTGCCACGACCACCGCGTCCCCCACGTCCTCCACGACGACCACCCCGCTCAAAAGAATTACCACGACTGTGGGAGGTATTGCAATTCCCAAAATGTCCAGAAGATGAAGCAGGAGAGGTTGTGGGGGCAGCTAGGGCGGATGGAGCCGGATGCTCTAAATCAGAAGAACGAGGAGCAGCCCGTCGAACACAAGCAAAGGCCTCACCAACGGTGGGGACTTCCCTGCTAGAAAGAATCTGTAAACTAAGAGGAGCAAGGTCTGAATTTAATCCGGACAGAAATTTGCAAGTTTTGAATTCGTCTCTGTACTTCTGCTGAACCTTTAAATCCGTAGAGAGAGGCTGGTAAACATTTTAACTCGTCCCACATACCCTTTAAGATGGAAAAGTACTCATCAACGGATCTATCTCCTTGTTGAAGGGAGAAATATTCTGATAAATCTGGAAAACTCGAGAGATATTCTGATCTGATGAATATAACTCACGTAGAGTGTCCCAAACAGCTTTGGACGTCTCTTGGCAAGCAACATTATTAAAAATGTCAGGTTCAAGACTATTCCACAATAAAGTCATAATATGAGCATCATGTTGGGACCAAGCAGAATCGGGATCAGGAGGTGGATCATTGGTAATATAGGAACTCTCACCACTTGTGCGTAAAGAGACAGTCAGCCCGTGACCATGGCAAATAATTAGATCCATTTAATTTGATTGTGGTTAGAGACCGGCGATAATCCCTAACAATATCCTTAGTTTCAGAGGTTTCAGCAGTGTCTGTTTGCTTAGGTTTATCACCCATAATGGATTCAAGAGATAAAGACACAAGCCAAAAAGAGAGGAGTTGTTACCCAGAGGATTGATAAGTGCAAAGAGAGGGTGCCCGGTTGATTTAGAGCCTGAAGAACACCTGTAACAGACAAACCGAGTTCCAGAAAGATTGATTGAGGGCCAGAAAGAGATTAGGGTTACTGTTCATGATTGCTACGGTGCACGCGAGCACTGTTCATGACTGCTACAGTGTACAGAAACACTGTTCACGGCTGGATGGTGCTTTTTTTTTTTTTTTTTGGATCAAGGGTTGTGTGTTGGGGTTAGAGAGGTTTTGGTTGTGGTCGATTTGTGAGAGAGAGAGAGAGAGAATTTGACGAAAAAAGATAGAGGTAACGAGAAAGAAAAGTCAGGTTCCTGGAACCCACTCTGATACCATGTTGAAAGATTATAATCGATATGTATTCTTCTCACTAGGAAGCACAATATATAGACTGTGACAAGATAATTTAGGAAAGGAAATAACAAGGAAATTGCTACCTACCTAATTAGACTAATTACAATCTTCCTAATTGCGTAATTGATTACAACATGTGTATTACAATACTTCTTTCCTTTTCAACAAACCTCAAGTTTTACAGTAGCTGCTTGAGTTTCCTTATATATCAAATTTATTTTCGATAATACTCAATGTGGGATCTGACAAACTATATGACCTGTGTTTGCGATATCAACAAAATAGTTTGAAAAATCTACTAGTGCTGATGTAATGCTTGTTGGCGACTCTATTACGGTGCTTTCACTTGCATAATCTGAAGTCAACTGAAGACTTTGTCCTTATTACTTGTCTTTGGGATGAAAAAGTGATTACCCTCCTAAGCTGCTAATTTTGGCAGTTTTAGCTGCTTAAGATGGCCTGTTAAAAAAAGAAAAAAAAAAGCTACTTAAGATGGTAACTTATTGTTAAGATGAATTACTATATGTCATAAATGCATGCTTTTTTATAGTTAATACTCCCTCCGTCCCATTTTGATAGTCTCATTTGGGGATTCTAACTTTTTAAGGGACCATAATGATTACATCAAAAAGTATTTGACTTTCCAATTATGCCCTCCACTTTCAAATTTGATTGATGTATATAGTACTCCCTCCGTCCCCTTTTAAATGTCCACTATAGGAATACGTTTATTTTTAAACCCCCACAAAATATATTTCTCTATAGTTTGTTTTTTTAAATTTTTTTACACCACATTAAAGTGCTAAGTGAGCACTTTAATTTGGTGCAAAAGTATTTTTAAAAATTCCTAAACGTTTTCCAAAGGGGACACTTAAAAAAGGGTTGGTGGGAGTAGTACTTCAATTTAAACACAAGGGTAATAATGGAATTTCGCCAAGATTCTTTGGTTGATTTTGGAAAGTGGACATGTATTTTGGGACGTCCAAAATGGAATATAGGACTATCAAAATAAGACGGAGGGCGTAGTACACCTTGAATTTTCACATTGCATATGTATTCATAAAACTGATTGTCAGACGATGATGTTGTGTGCTACCCCTTGTACGGATTTGTTTTCCGAATGCAATCATGTAGTTGAATAGATTTCTCAACGGCTTAATGGTGGGATGAAACAGGAGGTTGTTTTCTTGCCAAAATTTGTGCTTGATTTATACAGGCAGTTGGTGAAGATAACCCAGCTTTACTTGTACCAAACTACATGCTCTGAGATGATGGAATAATTGTGATCTATTTTCTTTCTTTCTTCTAGGAAAGAAGAATGCTTTGCTTATGCCTGCTATAATGTTCCATTTCTGATGGTATCCACTCTGTCTTTCAGGCAAATAATTTGCGAGTCATGCTCTTAGGCATGGTTGATGATCCACGTGTGGTACTGATCAAGCTTGCTGATCGTCTGCATAACATGAGGACCATGTAACAGCTCGACACTCTTTAAGTGATTTTGGTTGTTTATGTCTGTAATAGATGGATTTCTTGATATGATTCTTCTGACTTTAAAACGGTTCTCACAATGTCACTTCTCTTTTCGGGGATATTGCTATTATTTTCTGATGTCTTCTTCCCAGTTGTTTTTGGGCTGCCATAAGCCTGCTTACTGCCTTTCACATATCGAGAAAAGTGCTATATGTGCTGAAAGCTTATGAATCTCTTATTACTCTTAATTTCTTGAACTTGGGTCATTGACCGCGCTGGAGTAAATGGCTGGTAGCCTGGTAATGCTAATTCAAGGTTCTTACTCCTTGACGGTAACTTTCTGACAGTTATGCTCTGCCCTCTGCCAAGGCTCAAGCTGTTGCTGAGGAGACATTAGTTATTTGGTGTTCACTTGCTTCCAGATTGGGTCTATGGGCTTTAAAAGCTGAACTGGAAGATATGTGCTTTGCTGTACTTCAGGTGGGCCGTTAATATTTCCACTTGTTGTGCAAGTACTCCAGAGTCCAGAGCGTGCGAAATGCTTGGGTAGTTTAACAAAAAAGTCATCTTTGCAACTTGCAGCCTCAAAATTTCCGTCAAATGCGAGCTGACCTGGCTTTAATGTGGAGCCCCACCAACAGGGCAGGTAATATGCGAAGAATACCTGCGAAAGCCAGCTCACTTGTGCCATCAAATGAGAAAGACTCAATTCTTGCTCACGAAAGGTCCACATCAATAGATGAGGACAACACAAGCATTAGGGTGAGAATGTTAGTTGCAACTCTTGTTCCCTATGCTTGTTAAAATGGGTCAAAACCTGGTAGCTCATTTCATGTAAGACGCAAATTGGAATCCTTTTTTACTTTCTTTCTTCTGTAAATGTCTAGTTCCTCTGCCCTTTCAGACTTTAGTTGATAAACAGATGATTCTACCATGGAATAAGATTTTGCGATTATTTTTTCTCCGAGAGTTCTCTTGGACATCTTCATCATGGTAGATCCAATTTCATAATTAAAAGGGATATCAAGGGGGTCATAGCTTAATCTTTCATGGCTTTATTTTTGTTTGCAAGCCTGTGTCAAACTTCATGAAAATGTAAGTTTGGAATTGAAGTGGCGGTAGCTGAGGTAATCAGAATAAGGAGAACATAAGTTTTTTGTTGAAAGGAAAGGATAACATTAGTTAAAGTTTCTTCTATCGCAGTTTGATACGTTGCTTTTGATGGTATATAATTTTTCTCACACCATTAACCTCACAAATTCCATTTTACTTTCTATTCTCAGGACCTTTTGCAGGCTGTGCTTCCATTTGATCTCTTGCTAGATCGAAGAAAGAGGATGAACTTCCTTCAGAATCTTGAGACAAGTTCAGAGTCTCAAGCAAAACCAAAGGTTGTAAGGGATGCTGGAATTGCTTTAGCATCACTTGTTGTTTGTGAGGAAGCACTTGAGCGGGAGTTATTTATATCAACTTCGTATGTTCTGCTTATCCAATGTCATAATTCTTCTTGTTGATTTTCAAAACAGTTGGTATTTTGAAAAATCATGTTTTATACATCTGGAAGTCATTGCTGTCATTGTGGTCACATTTCATTGACATTTGCTTTCCGTTCTATGTTTGCAGTTATGTGCCAGGGATGGAAGTCACTTTGTGTAGCCGCTTAAAAAGCCTGTACAGTATCTACAGTAAGGTATCGGTGGATTTTTGCATATATAATAAAAACTAACAGACCATGCGCCCACCATTGAGTTCAGATAACAGCAAAAGCCGAATGCAAAATTTTCACCAGGTTTTAGTTAGGAGGAATACGCTTTTTTTACAGTTTTGTGGTGAAAATGACCTCTTTGCAAATCAAACTGGAACTTAATTTGGCATTCATCAAAGAGAAATGGCCATCTCTCATACGTTCCACAATCCACATTTCCTTCGGATTGTTCTGGTCATGCTTTACGTAAACACCTTGCCTTTTAATGTAGCCTTGAGATCTTTCTATTGGTGCTTTAAGCCAATAGTCTTGCCTTGATATAGGTGAACATCTTGAGTTTCTTTGTTTGGTAGTTTTTGGATAGTCAAATTATCTAACAAGGCAAGTGGTCACAAAAGATGGTCTTGTAATGTTACCTGGATTCTTCAAACATTTCATCACAGTTGTAAAAGAGGGTCCGGTTATATTAGTTCCACATTATTTAGAACTATTTCACGTTTTCCTCTAAATTCTTCTTGTAGCCTCTATCATATCGTTAGCTATCTATAATCATCATTCATTTGTTGGACGTAACCTGTTATCAATGGATGGAATGGCACTTTTGTGGAACATGGATCTGGGCTCCCATCTCAATTCTTTTTCTTTTTACCATTCTGATAGCATTCCACCCCATTTCAGCTCTCTGTGTGCGTGCCTGCTCTCATAGTCTCATATCTTTCTTTTGAATTATCTCTTGTTTAGGTTCATCTTATCTTAATTGCACTTCTCATAGATGATTTTCCTCATAAAGTACTCAGCTGATTTTCGTTATGTAATTTTCTATTTTTATTTGCCCTTCTCATAGATGAAACGAAAAGAGGTTGGGATCGATAAAGTATATGATGCCCGTGCTTTGAGGGTAATTGTTGGGGATAAGAATGGAACATTACATGGAGAGGCAGTTCAGTGTTGTTACAATCTTCTCAACATTTTGCACAGGTGAATGAAACCTTGAAATTACTGATCCTCTGTCTTAGCTAACCATGATTTTTTTTGTATTTTAAATGGGTGATATGAACTGTATTTCAATGCTGTTTTTCTTGTCAATGCTGAGATATGATACTTATGATGTGGGATATACTGTAGGAACTACTTCAAAAAGAGTTACATACTTTCATGTGATCAATCAATCACAATTCAAGGCAATCAGGAATGCTTAGGTTGCACGTCTGTGACTGTGAAGTCACTAATATTTCCTTTCCATCTGTGTAGGTTTTGGACCCCTATCGATGGTGAATTTGATGATTACATTGTCAATCCAAAGCCAAGTGGATATCAGGTTTGAATACCCTTTCCATTGGTTCTAGACTCGTATAAAAGATGAACTCCGTAGTATCACGACTCTATTCAGTTTAGGCAACCCTGACATGTCAGTAGTGTCGGATGATTTTTGTGAACAGATCATATCAGTTTCCATTTTGTTGGTACGGGTTCGATTATGATAGTGAAAAATAAGTTTTATGGGTATGAATATCTCAAAACTGCTCTAGAAACTGACTTTCCTTTTCTGTTCTCAGTCTCTGCACACTGCTGTACAAGGTCCTGACAACTCTCCTTTGGAGGTTCAAATAAGAACACGGGTGCCAGTCTTATCGCGATCTTGCAAACAGATCAATTTTTATTTCTCTTGCATTTCATTCAGCTGATAGTAATACTTGTTGTTTATGTTTTAGAGGATGCACGAGTATGCTGAGCATGGACTTGCTGCGCATTGGCTTTATAAAGAAACAGGGAACAAGCCTCCTCCCACAGGCAGCATTGATGATTCTGAAATACCAGCATCGTCATCTCTATCAAGAGATATAGAGGATGAAAGTTCTTTTGAAGATGACATTTTTTGGAAATATAGTACTTTGAAAGTTGGACATCCAGTCCTTAGAGTAGAGGGAAGTCAGTTGCTTGCTGCTGTTATTGTCAGGTTAGACACCTTTAAATTATATGCAGCAGATAATAGGGTAATCTTTGGTTATTATTATTTTCTTACAAGGGTTGCATTTCCAGAGTGGATAAGGGTGGAAGGGAACTGCTTGTTGCTTTCAGCTTTGGGGTCACGACATCTGAAGCAGTAGCCAATAGAAGATCTTCTCACCAACTACAGCGATGGGAGGCTTATGCAAGGCTATATAAAAAGGTTAAATAAACTGAAAAGAAAATTATCATTTAAAAGGGGTCAGAACTCATATTATTTCTTCATGGATTCCAATCAACTTTTTGGTCTCTTTGAATCACAAAAAGAATATTTTTTTCCACAAGTTGCATGACCCTGAAAAGAAAAACTGAAGTTATTGTATCACCGAGAACATTAAGTTGGTGGCATTAAAACGTGACCGTCTCAGAGTAGATTTGATCATGTTCTGGGTGAGTTTTCATGTTGATGTCAGTTCTTTAAGTGGAGAGGCTAAAGTTGTGAAAGGATACAAATTGCATAATTGGAGGGGTTTGTGGGGCGGGGCATGGGGCGGTTGGATAATTCCTGGAAGGCAAAGTGTAAGTGGAAGACATAACTTGAGATTGGAAGAATGGGATCAAATATTCCAATACCAGTAACCCATTGAAATACTGTCGGTGATCAATGTTCCCCATATTTCTCCATTTCATTCACAGAAGGTCGTACATCATTTTGTGAATGAGTCCTAAATAGGAATGTTTTCCTATTTGAAGGAAAACAATTGTGTAATTTACGCGTAATTATCGTTTATCATACTTGTACTGAACCAAAATTGGCTTTTAGGTAGCCGACTTGTGGTGGTGTGAACCGGGGCATGGAGATTGGTGTACTTGCCTCGAAAAGTACAAACTTTGTCGAGATGGGATCTACCACAAGGTTTGTTCACTGTGCTTTCTGCTTTCTTATTCTTTTTGCATTCTGATTTTTTGCGATACTTATAGCATACTATTGAGTATTGACTGACTATAAGGTGTCGTGAAACTCGACTTTAATGCATAGTTTATCTGTGGTCTGAAGGTGAAATAACAAAGTTTACTAAATTTCTGAATGGCAAGCAGAGGGTGACGATCAGACGAGTTGTTGCAAAGTCAACGACGCTCAAAGTAGAGGTGTCCAAGCACATTAATATGGAATTAAGTTAGATAATGCTTGTTCCACTCTGTGAGAGGAACCTTGGGATCTCATCTGGAATTTGTTAGGCTTCACCCTTTAAAACGAGGCTGCGATTTGATAGATTCGGTTGAATCATACATCACATGAAACTTGACATGCATCTCACTGTTTAAACCACTCAAGTCAATCAATTTAGTTCATAAATTGATTTGCATAAGCGCTAGACTTTTTTCGGGTAAGTCAGCTGGTAAGACTTTCCTCAAACTATGATTGGAGTTCCAAAGCAGTAAAAGTGTGACAGTTGAACTACATAAACCCAGTATAGAAGTACTGTCACTGATAGACACCAAATGATGAACCCCAAATGAGGCTGCGATTTGATAGATTTGGTTGAATCATACATCACATGAAACTTGACATGCATCTCACTGTTTAAACCACTCAAGTCAATCAATTTAGTTCATAAATTGATTTGCATAAGCGCTAGACTTTTTCCGGGTCAGTCATCTGGTGAGACTTTCCTCAAACTATGATTGGAGTTCCAAAGCAGTAAACATGTGACAGTTGAAGTGTTGAACTACATAAACCCAGTATAGAAGTACTGTTGGACTGATAGACACCAAATGATGAACCCCAGTGTACGCTGGACCATAAATCTCATTTACCACTGCGGCACTGCATACGTACAAAAGAATCTATGTACAAAAGAATAGATACAGTAGTTATTAAGATACTCTTCACCCTGAGCGCAATGTATTATAGAAGGTGATTCTTGGCAGAACACCAACTTTTTCCTTTGATTGTAAGCACCATAGCGGAAGGGTGAAAGTGTAGATAGATTGCCTTATTCATCTATTTCTTGTTTTCTGAGAGCCCTTGTATGTTTTATGTTGCCTTAAAGATAGTTGGGGACGAAAAGCCGAAATAAACAAAGATAGAAAAGCAAGGCTGTCATGAGGGTATCACAGTTTGCTGTCATTATTGAGTGAGGATGCGAAAACGAGTTATATGTGCATTTTGTTAGTTAAAAATTTAAAACTATCATCAGTTCCTAAAATTTTGTTTCCTTAGGGATATGTCAACGATAGTTTTGATGTGCAGGAAGACCAATTTCAACGCCTACTACCCACCTTCATTCAGATCATTGATTTGACAGAGAGGGAGGAAACTGAATACTGGGCTGTTATGTCTGCTGTTTTCGAAGGCAAACAGGTTGCTTCCGTCATATCTGATTCCAGCTGCTATGAGGCCCCGGGCTCCAAGTCTTTAACTTCTGTGGAAGCTGGTATCAATAACAAGGTCTGATTTAATGATAAATCCGTCTCATGTTACTCAGTGTAAATGTGTCTGGACCATTATTTACTCATGAGTTTGTAACCCCCATGCCATGTTAGTTTCTGTTGAGAGTTTATATAACAAAAATAAGTGCGTGTTTCTAGCAGCTGAATTTATGGTGAAAGCTGCTGACTAAAAAGCAAAAGTCAAAAGCATCGACATGGAATGTCTCAAAAAAAAAATTTATATCACAAAAATAAGTGCATGTTTCTTGCAGCTGAATTTATGGTGAAAGCTGCTGACTAAAAAGCAAAAGTCAAAAGCATCGACATGGAATGTCTCAAAAAAAATTGCCTTCTTCATTTTTGTAGGGTTTTTTTTTTTTTTTTTTTGTGTGTGGCTGTAGCCTGTAAGCCAGTAATAGAAATTGTGCCAAACAGATTGGCACTACTTCTAAAACAAAGAAAAGCCTTAAGTTGTGGCACTAAGCTTGGAAAACGCCCGTTAACATGTCTCTCTTTTTGTTTAAGCTTTAGATTAGTTGGCAGTTAGCAAATTTACATGTACCAAAGCATGTAAGTGATTATGCCCTCAAATCTCAGTCAAACCAGGAATTACCGTTCTGAATATGTTTGGTGTGCTTATGGGCATGTGAATGACATAACTGGGTTTCCCTCTCTTTGACAACATAAAGCTTTAGCTTTCAAATGAGTTGATGATTGACGATTTACAGTTTTGCAATCGTGTCCATTTGATCGTATTGCTAGGGGTTGTTGAGGTTTCAATATGAACATTAGTTAGGGGTCGTTGAGGTTTCAATATGAACCGTTAAGCTTGAAACTTTCGGAAACTGATGGTGGCTGGTTAAATTCTGTAGGTGAAGCTACTGAGGACAATGCTCAAGTGGGAGGAGCAGCTGCGATCTGAAGCTGGTGGAAACCCAAAATCCGTTGCTCTGGGAGAAGTGGTGATTGTGTGTTGGCCACATGGTGAGGTAACGAGGTTGAGGAGTGGAAGCACTGCTGCAGACGCTGCTAGAAGATTTGGGCATGACGGGAAGCTGGTTTCCGTGAATGGTCAGCTTGTATTGCCCAACACAGAGCTCAAAGATGGTGATATAGTTGAAGTTAGAATGTAAATAGTTCTGTATTCAGTACAGTTAGATTAGGTAAATTAATGTATAAGGGAAATGTGTATATAAAGGGGGTTCTTTTTGTTAGTCATTTTCTGCTACAGAATCTCTACTGGCTTTGTTTGAATATATATGTATATCAACAATGAAAAGTTCAATAGAAGTTGCAGGACTAGCACTAGGCCAAGTTTTATGGCTCGGACTTTGTATTGCTGTCTCAATTGAGACCATTGGATTAAACACATTTCGTTTATGAATGCAAATCAAATGGCTTGAAAGATGCTACCATCTTTGGCGTCCAACTTGGCACCAAACATGACATTGTTATTTTTTGGCGCCGTAAATAACTACTAGTGGACTAGCTCTGACAATGTGTTTCATTGCTGCATTCACTTGCGTAGGAGTTCTTTTTTGGCCTTTGGGCTTTTATGTGCGAGGTCGTTTTGTCATGTATTTCTATCATCTTAAGTGTTGTCATGGCAATAAAACGGTACATGTAGCTATGTGTCCTGTAAAGGACATAATACCGTCCTGTACCGGTTAATATTAGGTGTACCGGTTGATATCAGGATTATACCAAAATCTCAGCCGGTACAAAAATAGTTGTTTTATTTTTTTTCTCTTGCTAAAAAAATGCTTGAATTTTAGTTCAACAAATTTTGGAGTCTATAATATGTAATTTGTTTAAGTGTCAATATTTGTTTTATGTCTTTACTTCAAGTTTTTTTTTTATTCGTAAATATATTTACAATATATAAAATACGAGTTGTGGTCAATCCTGAATGGTACGGAGATATACATCGATACCTGTGTATTCTGTTCCAATAGAGAGAACAGTGCGCTGTCGGTGCGAGATTCACAACTTTGATCGTTTTTATACTATCACTACTCACTAGTGTTGTTTAAGGGCATCTCCAAACTACAAGTTAAATCATAGTACTTGTTAGCAACAATGGCTAGCCAAACCCAATTTTCAAGGTTCCAAAGCAGTCTTCAAATGGGTAGGCAAAAGGCCCGTATCATTTCACTAGCCTCCAATGTCTAGACAAAATCAATTTCAAGAATCTCAAACGGGCCTTTTTTTTTTTAATGCAAATTGCAACAATTTGTGACATGCTCCCTTCACTTACTAATTTTTAAATGTTGATACGACATATGTTGAAATGTATGCTCTCCAAACGTTGGCACGAAAAAGGCCTTAAAAATACGTAATAATTCCATATTTAGTAGAAGATGCCCCATTAGAGAAGGCGAGTAGGATATATACAATGGCGGAGCTAAGATTTTGGTTCAAGGCGGACCGGCTTAATAAACATAGTACTGTTTAAACGCATGTTTATTATAATATAGAGCTTTTGCTTTTCAATATAATACATTTCCACATTAAAACTATGTTAGCCTATTGCAGTAAAAGTATATGAATCATTTTTCACTAGTCTACTACACACACATGCTTATTTTGTATTTATGAAAAAAAATTGACAAATAAGAATGTAAAATAACCTAATTTTATTAGACCAAAAAAAATCAATGGGATTATATGAAACTATTACAATAATAGTATCAATAATACTCAAAATTATACACTATCACATGAAAATGTTATTCAAAACCGGCCCTATTTCCATCACTGGATATACTGCTGGTTGACAATAAGTCATAGGATGTGAAGTGAAAATTTTACAAGGAAGGGGAGTCATTTGCGATGTGGATCAAACTCTGGGACTTCCTATGTAATTGTCGCAGTATATGTATCAAATTTCTATCCGTTTAGTATCAGAAGCCGCCTCAAATTTTAAATCGAACAGGTACGGGCCTCTCTCCCTCTCTCTCTCTCTCTCTCTCTCATCGTCAAGTCTCTCTTTTCTGATCTTATGCGTAATTTAGATGCTTAAACATAAAAGTTTGTAATCTAGTAAACGACCAATCCTCCTGGAGTAATTGAATGTCCGATCCACACACCAGGAGTGAATTCAATTTAACGCAGATGCAGGACTACCATATACATCGAGGGCGCGTAGCAATCGCTTACTAATTGCAACAGATACGATACATTTTACGATCGAGTCGAACTAGCTTAATACACAACTCAAGTAACAAATTAGGTTGCAATGTATTTGATTTTTTTTTAATTTTTTTTTCCCTACAGGACAAACTTCATTCAGTACTTGTATCCAAGTTATTCAAATTTGATTTTCAGGAATCTGACCATAAAAACTGACTGAAGATTCAGAAGATGGGTGTTGAAAACTACCATGTAATTGAGCTTGTGGGTGAAGGTTCTTTCGGGAAAGTATACAAGGGAAGACGGAAGTACACGGGCCAGGTGTGCTATGCATTTTAATATCCACTGCTAGTTTTGTTTCTCCTGTTTAAAGGTTACTTCACATTTCTATAGGTGACAGTTCTGTTTTGCATTTGTTTCAGACTGTTGCAATGAAATTCATCCTCAAGCACGGTAAAAGTGAGAAGGATATACATAATTTAAGACAGGAAATTGAGGTAACTTCATCAGTTTGTAGCATTTGTTCATACAAACTGTGTTTTTTTTTGATAACCAGGTATCCGGGCCAGCTTTCGCGCATCTCGACTAATCCTGGGAGACCAATTCCACCGTCCACTTGCGGGGCCCATTTAAAGCCAGAGCAAAGCTCTGTTCATACAAACTGTGTTACAATTATAGTACCTTTATTTTGATGATATGCGTACTTGATGTAATGTTGATGCAAAAATTTATGGGTGAAATAGTTTCTTCTGATGGGTTGCCTATTGACAGCTGAATTTTGGGCAGTCTAATTCTAGAGAATTTAATATGAGCTAAGGCCTAACGGTTGTTCCTGGACTCAATTCAGTCATACCTTTCTATTTAGAAAATTGCTCATGCCTCATGGTGTCCAGTATACATATATCTATCGTTTTCCTGCCTTGATTGTAGAATTTGTTATAAGTTCAGTATTTATAGCTGATGAAAAAAGTTAATAATTCCTTGTTCATGCTGTTTGCAAAAAATCTGCAGATTCTGAGAAAGTTGAAGCATGCAAATATAATTGAAATGCTGGACTCTTTTGAAAGCCCACAAGAGTTTTGTGTCGTCACCGAATTTGCTCAAGTAATTACTGCTTCTCTCTTTGGGGCAAATCCATGCTTGACCGTTGGCCGTCGAAGATATTAATAATTAGTTGATACTGTATAGATGCATGGGATGTTGATGATTTTCATCTATATGTAGGGTGAACTATTTGAGATTCTTGAGGACGATAAGTGCTTGCCTGAAGAACAAGTTCAAGCAATTGCAAAACAGTTGGTAATTTATTCTTCTGAATAAGTTGTTTTCTTTGTATTTTTTTGGTCTCTCCAGATGTCATTGTTTGGTTGAAATGATTAGTTGGTTCCATCTTGTAGTTTGTGATTTCCCAATTTCGTCACACACACTTTTGTCTAATTGTTGCTTTTGGCTTTTTGAAAATTTCAGGTGCGAGCATTGCACTATTTACATTCCAACCGGATAATCCATCGTGATATGAAGCCACAAAATATTCTCATTGGTGCTGGTTCTGTTGTAAAGGTGGTCTCCATGAACATGCAAATTTGTATATGTTTTCACATCTCAATCTTATTCAAAGTGTAATTTCATTAGGGTTCTCAAGTTTGTGGGAGTATAAAAGTATTCAAAGTTAGCCTCATTGTATTGAGTGCTATCTAAGTCTAGGGATTACCGAGCTTATGTACCAAAACTTGACTATATAAGATCCTTGAAACCAAATATCATGAGCTTTTCCTTGGTATTGTTTTATCATGTGCTTGGATTATTTCTTGTCCAATTTTTTGAGGATTTATTTTTGATGATATTTAATCTTGCATCTGGTAGCCTTGTGAAAGCTACTCAATATAATATTCTAGCTCTTGTTATTTGACACAGCTTTGTGATTTTGGCTTTGCACGCGCTATGTCATCAAATACTGTTGTTCTCAGATCCATAAAAGGTAAGTAAGAAAGTTCTAGTGATGCTTACAAAGTCCCAACTGAAGGGAAACAGGTTGGTCATGCTGTATTTAATTTGCTGTTGTATGTAAAATTTTCAGGGACTCCTTTATATATGGCTCCGGAGCTGGTTCGGGAACAACCATACAACCACACTGCTGATTTATGGTCTCTTGGAGTCATTTTGTATGTACTTTACCCGGTTTCCATCTTTTCTTACCTCCTATTTTTTGTTTGTCATCTCAACTGTTAGCTAGCTGATCTTTGCGTGATCAGGTATGAACTATTTGTCGGCCAACCTCCATTTTATACAAACTCAGTTTATGCACTCATCCGGCACATCATCAAGGTAAATGTGTGTCAAACTGAATAATTTATTGATATCTGAATTTATATGCATTGAGATGCAAGTTAGCTTTCCTTTCCAGGATCCAGTAAAATATCCTGACAACATGAGTCCGAATTTCAAAAGCTTCCTTAGAGGTCTGCTTAACAAGGTACTTTGCTAGTCTTGTATCCTTATTGAATGTCTATTTCTAGCTTTTTCTTGAAGCAGTAGGTTACCTAGCTATTGATTCATGGATACAGGAACCACAAAACAGACTGACTTGGCCTTCTCTTCTACAACACCCGTTTGTTAAAGAAACTGTCGAGGAACTGGAAGCCAAGGTAAGCTTTTGGAGAATAGGTTTTCCCATGTTATACGATTGATAAATGATAATGCTTTAGCATCTTCCATTTGTTGCCAGGAGATTAGTGCTACAAGCGTTGCAGCTAGGGAACGTAATGCAGCTTGGAGGGGAGAAGGAAACATTTATATGCCAGCTGGATTTACTGATGCAAGTCCAGATAGTAAGGCCTGCACTGTGGTTCACTTGTAACTAGAGTTCTATAGATTCTAACTATCATTATATACATTTTAACAGGTAAGAACCAATCTCCACCAAATAATCCTGAATCAAATAATCCTAAATTAGGGATGGAAAATTCTTCACCAAGAGAGGACTTCCCTGGGTTTACAGTTCCTGCTGACGTTGAGCAGTCAGGTAGCTTAATTGTCTAGATTGACAAAAGTTTTATTCTCCCCCTATATATGTTGCTTCTTTTTTTGTTTGTTTATATGGTCATGGGCTCATGGCATATATGTTCATTACCACATTATAAGTTCTCCAACCTCTCCAAGATCTTTCTTAAGCTCAAATGCTCAATGAACCTTTTTTTCTTTCACAATGAATAGAATGTGGCTATTTGCTCCTTGTATTTCATAACCTTAGATTCGTGGCATATACTGTCTGAGCTGAATGAACTTTAATTAGTTTTCTACCTTTAAAAAATCCATGGACAGTTCTCTGTAGTGTTGTAGGCCTTTGGCTTAGGGCATGACGTATTTTGATTGAACTATTTGTTTGCATAGGATATATCTCTTTCTGTTAGCTTCCATTTAGGGTGTTCTGATTCCTGAATTTTATTTCGCTTTTTTTTTTAATTTTTTTTTATCATTATTTGGTTTAGTTAGTTCCAATGTTTTTTGTATTGATCACGGGAAACTCACACTCATACTCACGGTATTGCTTTGTTTAGGTTGCCAAGCCTTGGACCGGTTGGAAAATAACTCCCGCACAGTCAAGGGGGCAAAACTAATTGGTCAAGATAATGAAGCATTATCTGTTATTTTGCTCCCGTTGAAGAACTGGTGTGGAGAAACAGAAAGTTCTTGCAGGTAAATCAGGTGCATGTGTTTAAACAATATAAATTTATGTTGATGCAATCCGTCTCTTGATCTAATGCTGAATCTAGGATTCTGGAGAATATCAAAGATCAGTAATGTGGTTATTTATGTTAGTAATGTGAGTTTCTTCAAGGATGGATAATGTCGTACTACCATTGCATGTGTAGTTTTGGTTGCAGCAAAATAGCTTGAGTTTTATTCTTCCACCTATGGTCTTTGCATTACTGGAGGCCTATCCTTTTTTTATCCTCTGGCTTAATTCTTTCTTTATATTTTCCAGGGATCAAGATATTCTTACTTCCAACCAATCTCTAAGGATCCTTTTGAACTTAGTTGCTGCTGGTGCTATCAATTCCTCTGGAATACTTGATGAAATAATCCATGAGCTTCTTGGGTTTACGGCTAACATAGTGAATTTTAAATCTCCTGATATTAATGACATACTTGCAAAGGTATATCCTTGCTAATTTGTAAGAAAGCTTCACTTCGTGCTTGTGTTTACCAATATGGCTGTATTGCTTGATGTACTCTGTTGAAAGTTAGCCGAGATATTATCTGAATATCACCATCTCTATTTGCTTGAAACCTCATCTAGCCATCTATCTGTGGAAGGCTGGAAGCACATTTGCTACTTCAGTATTAGACATCATGATTAGTGTCAGTATGGCGCCTAACTGAATTATTGTAACGAAAAATTTAGGAGTAAATTATAATTCATAAGAGTTAGCAAGGCCAATTTTCTCATATCAGATTGTTTTCTTTTGCCAAGCCTTTTATTTAACAGAATATTTCAATTCGTTAGTGGATGTATTTTCAATTGCTAAAAGCCCGTGGATACTTCACTCACATTGTTCAGATAATATTTTGTACTTTTACTCACTATAAACAGTCTCCTTATAATGGTGCTGACACAGTTAATCTTTCTGGTGCAGAGCTTCACAATCATTAAGAAGCTAGTCGATAATTCTGGAGGTGCTATGGGGTGTTCATATCTTACGCATTGGATTGCTTCTGTGCAATTGTTTTCACAGGTCTTTTTCCTGGTTTAGGAATTTTTTCTGTCTGTTATCTAGGAATTTGCTTTTAGTTCTTATGATCCTGAATCTCTAGGTAGTTGGTAGCACTGGTGATGCATCTGGAAGAGTTCTATGCGAGACCACTGCTTGCATTGCTGTCATGCTATCTCGTGTAGCTCAGGGTCTCAAAGCATCCAGAGTGACTTTGACTACTGAGGGGGGTTCTGCTTCTTCAACAGCGTCTGAAATTCTTAAACAAGTTTTGGAACACGCTAAAATATCAGGTGTAGCGGACCTTTTGTGTTTGTGCTTAGAAATTTCAGGTTCAAGTCGTTTGTCGGGCTCTTCGCATTTGTTACGTGCTGCTTGTGAAGCCTGCAGGGCTATTTGCTCGCTGACTCATGCATTTGAACTTCTTTCTATAAAAGGAGATGCTTATTTATTCCCCTTAAATTCTTTACGGAGCCATTCTTTGCACCGACTGGATATTGGGGACCAAGAACAAGGTTCACTGATTGGAACAGAATCAGAGAAAATTGTCGATGCAGTGACAAACGCATTCCTTAGATCCAAAGCCACACAGGTTGCTATTTACTATTGTCTTCGTCAAGGTTTTGAAGCTGCCCAGTCTGCTGCTCTCCAGGTGTTTATTTCTTGCTTCATTTTCCTGATGTTTTTCTATTTAGTTTGTGTTTGTTAACTACGGGTTCAATCTGCTTGCATAGACTTTCATCGGTTCAATATCTCATTGGCAATTATTATGGTTTATGGAGTAAAAATATTGTTGAAGCATTGCATTCCACTTTCTTAGGATCCATATGCTATCAATGGGTATAAACTCCTATTTGCATATGATAAAGTAGTGGAAAAGTATGTTTTTAGTAATTTAGACTTTTTTCCTGTTTTGTCCAAGATGTTTGCAAAGCATACTGATAACATGAGTAGTTTCTAGTTAGTGGTACTTTTATCCCCTTGACATTCGTGTTTTCCACTCCCATGATTGTCATCATCATAGTGCGTGCTTAGGCACCAAAGTGGACATTCTGTATATGTCATCTTATTGCATTTGTTAGCAGCGGTTTATGATTTTGAAAATCTGCATTTTATGTCTTCCACGATGTCTCATTCATGAGGATAATGAAGCTTTATGGTGTTTCAGATCATGTTGAGGTGTTGCCTCCACAATGGAATTGTTTCTGGTGTTTTATGTGGTCTACCAAGCTCTTTACCCGTTACTACAGTTGTCAGTGGAGGAGGGGATGGTACCATTATTTCAGAGATTTTTGCCATATTATCGCTTTGTGCTTCATCTACAAATAAGGATCTACAACCTGAAGGCAATGCCAAGTCCAGGGTAGCCAACCCATCTGTCCTAGTTTTACACTCATGTCTGATACTTGCCACTGTTGCACAGTGTTTTAAGTCATCTGGAAGGAATTCTGCTCTTTTTATGCTTACTTCGTCTGCAAAAAAGCAGCTTTCTCGACTTTCTCTTCTTGCCCATCATTTTTCTTCAGATGACACGACGAAGACTTCCTTTCAGCTTCATTGTTCATCTTCTATGCTGGCTCTTGCATCTATTCTGTCCCTTGAGAGCGGAACTCCCTTGGAGTCTTCCCTATCAGAAGCAGCTTTGTCTTTGATCCCCCGAACCGCCACGCTTTGTGACTACCTCAAGATTCTTCCAGTTAATGAAAAGGGAGGAGAGCCATCTCTAAATGGTATGCTCTCCTACTGGCATGGCCTTAGGGATGGGTGTGTTGGCTTGTTGGAATCTAGACTGAAGTGGGGAGGGCCATTAGCTGTTCAACAGTTGTGTGCAAGTGGCATCCCTCAGCTTTTAATTAATTTGTTGGCAAAGAGCCATGCTTCTTCTCAAGGAATTGACAGTGCTCTTGATTTTGTTGGGCTATCACCTGTTGGGGTTGTTTGGACAGTTTCTTCAATATGTCAATGTCTTTCTGGTGGAGTTTCAACTTTTCGTCAGATTTTGGTTAGGAGTGAACACATCAAAGTCATCTCTGATTTGATATCTGACACACATCTTAAGCTTGTTCGACGCTGGACTGGGCCTGGTGGGGGCAGTGATGGGATTAGAGATATAACAAATGCTGTGATTGATCTCCTAGCATTTCCTTTTGTTGCAGTACAGAATTCTCCTGGCTTACCATCTGCCACTGCTTCAGTGAACAGTGGGTTCCTTCTCAATATGGGGTCACCAGGTGGGAAAGTTTGCATGGAGGACAAGGACATGGTAAAAGCAATTGAGATAAACATGGCAAAGTATATACAGATCCTTCTGGAGGTCAGACCTTTTTTTTCATCCTCTGTATTACTTTCTTTTTCTTCTTTCATATTAGGAAAGAAGGGTGCTTCCATTGACATTGTAAAAAATAGTGTTTGACTGTTTCCTGTTAGAGTTTGTCCCACATTGGTAAATTATAACCTCCAAAGCTAGTATATGAGCCTGCGCGGCCTCTCCACTCATTGCCAATTGGTTTTGAGTTGGATGCTTTAACATGGTATCAGAGCTAGGCTTCAGAGGATTTTGGACAAGACTCTCTTGGTTATTGCTCCGTTGTTTGTGCCAAAAGTGCACCATGTTTCAATTATGATCCCAATGTTGTGGATCCGTTGTTTACCTCTCCACGTGCGGGGCAGGGGTCGCACGTGCGGGGGAGTGTTAGAGTTTGTCCCACATTGGTAAATTATAACCTCCAAAGCTAGTATATGAGCCTAGGCGGCATCTCCACTCATTGCCAATTGGTTTTGAGTTGGATGCTTTAACATCCTTTGCTGAATGGTATGTAAGTGCATTATTGGTTCATATTTATGTTTGGCTTGTTCTTTTACACAATGGGTCTTCAAGTGGAGAGCCCTTCTTTTAGCAAGTCATCATCTATCCGCAAAGCGTTTACGTGGATCTCCCAAACTTTGAACACTTCCTTTTGCGATTTATGGTTTCCAGAACTGCAAGGGTAAAAGCATTTATTAAGTACATTTTGGATTTAACATGAACAAGAAAATTAGATGCTATGTCTTGCTACTGTCGTTGTATTGCATAGCCCATTCAATTGCTATGGTTTCTGCATTACTGATTTTAGAGTTACAGGTGGGAGTCCCTGGCATTATTCTCCGGTGCTTGGAACATGTGGAGTTAAAAGATGTGGCAAGGCCCATTGCATTTCTTGCTAAGATGACAGGGCATCTGCCCCTTGCAGTTCAACTTTTGGGCAAAGGCTTGTTGGAGCCAGGCAGAGTGAAAAGGTTGCTTGGCAGTTCATGCCCTAGAGAGGTCATGATGGATTTTCTCATGATAGTCTCGGGTCTAGCACGAATGGACAAGGTCAAGTTCTTACCCTTTTACAAATGTCGAATTGGTCTAACCTTATGGTACATTTATTTAGTTCTGTTTTCAGGGCATACGGTATATTAAAGCATTTCTGACGTACCAAAAAAAAAAAAAAAAGAGAGTATATTAAAGAAAATGTTTAAAATGGGGACTGTTTCGAACTTCATTGAATATGGTAAATGAGGGGGTTGGGAATTTCAAAACAAATTAGGTTTGGCTTTACCATATGTTAAATGCCTACGAGAATAGTGGCTTAAAAACCAAGGTCCAAAGAGCAAACTGTCCAGCCTTCTTCCAATCAGGTTTTAGTGGCAGAAGGAACAATTAGACACGGATATAAAAAAAAAGGGATTATGTTACTACTTCAATCAAATGGAAGCAGTTTTCTGGGTTGCTGTTGAGATTTAAACACATGCATTGTAACAGTCATCTAGTCGCACAGTGCAGTCAGTGCACTATGATGCTGGAATGTGTTTTTCTTGGATCTTTGGTGCTCTTTAGGTATAGAAACTTTTTATTTTTCTTACTCTTTGAATATACAACCATGCACATTTATTCTTATACTGAAATGTATGAGTACTGTTGTGCATTTGAGTCTCATTATTCTCACTTAGAATGTGTGTACAAAAAAGAGTTTCAGACGTGCAACCTTTGTCGTTCTGTTTCTCTGAGAAGTAATTATTCAACCAGATACCTTTTCTTTTTGTTACAATGCCAGTTCATTGGATTTGAGGATGAAGTGACTATAATTCCTTGCTAAACTATTTGATTATGCAGGCTTTCTATGAATACATTAATGGGGCTGATATATTGGAGTTCTTAAAGCACTTTCTTACCAATGAAGATCCCAATGTACGCGCAAAGGCATGTAGTGCTATAGGCAACATGTGTCGGCATAGTGCCTATTTCTACAGTTCACTGGTAAGTAGTGCATGGATAGGCTGATTCGTAACATTTAAAATCATGTCGATTCTTCCGTTTTGTAATTTTTTGATGTTGTTTAGAATATTCAGTTGTTTTTCCTTATAGGCTAGAATATTCAATCTTTGAAAATACTGAAGCTTATGATACTGGAATAATAAATCATGGGAAAAGCTATTTTTCTTCCATTGTTTGAAGTTTTTCGGTGGCTGGAACAATTGGTGTTGTCTTATGTTCTGATTCTAATTGTAGGGCAACAATCGAATCATTAGTCTCCTTATCGATCGATGCGCTGACTCGGACAAGAGCACAAGGAAATATGCTTGTTTTGCTGTAAGCAATGTTCCACTTCTCATGCCGTGAATTTAGAATCTGTTATTACGTAGTTCAAATATCCCTTCTAAAATGCTTTGAATGGTTAAGCAACTGGCATTCATCATTGTCAAACATCGCCTGCCCTTTTTTCCAGATTGGCAATGCTGCCTACCATAATGACCTGCTATATGAAGAGCTGAGGAGATCCATTCCTCAACTCGCAAATTTGCTGCTTTCAACCGAGGAGGACAAAACTAAAGCAAATGCAGCAGGTGCTTTAAGTAATCTGGTTCGTAATTCGAACAAGCTTTGCGATGATATTATCTCCAAAGGAGCCCTGCAGGTTTGTGGACATGCTTAATCTATGACTTGAATGTTGGATTTTCATTATTGATTGCTTTTTCTTGGGTTGAAGTTGTGAAGCTTTCAGCATTCTCTCGAGCTGGATTCTGGAAGTGTAACGTACTTTTATATCCTATCAAATCACTACTAAAAGCCAGTTTTTTCTCACAAATAAACTTCATCGCTAACAATCATTTACGTTTAACACAGAAATGATCACATTTTCTGCTCAAAATCCTGCCTTCAGTATGTTTTTAAATTATATAGACAATCATTTGTTGATTTTTGTCTACTGCAATAGAAAACAAAGAATCATATCCTGTAGTGTACTTATATAAGAGCTTATAGTCAATTAATTTCTCCTGCCTTGCCCATGTTACGGGGATGTCAATGCATATATCAAGTTGCAGTTAGTAAAAGGTGAAACCATTTTCCAGCTTACTTATGCAACTGCATTATTGCGATTAACTGGGGAAACAAAATGTTTCAGGCTTTACTGAAGTTGGTGTCCGATTGTTCTGTGGCGGCCTTGAACCCAAGTAGGAAGGATGCTATAAACGAGTCCCCTTTAAAGATAGCTCTCTTTTCGTTGGCCAAGATGTGTGCACATCCACGGTGCAGGGAATTTATTCGCTCATCAGACCTTTTTCCGGTGATTGGAAGCCTGCGACAATCCCCAGAGCCATCTATTTCTAATTACGCTTCTGTGATAATGAGCAAAACTTCTGAAGCCTGAAATTGCAAATGGGAATGTAGTTGATGCAGCAGATACAAATTTCATTTTGCTCAATTCCACTCATTGTCTAAGATCGTGGTTTACTTTTTGATTAAGATGCATGAAGTCCAACATTTGTTGGAGATTTTGTCAAATCCATGTAAGGTAAATGGAAGAACAAAGTGTAAATGGAAGAACAAAGTTTATGGCGTGTATGCTTTTCGTGCGGAAATCCTACCATTGCATATAAATCTTCTTCCATGGGACTGTGATCTGAATTGATTTCAAAGTCTATAACATCCAAGAGAATGTCTCAGTAGAGTAAGATTTGAATTGATTTCATACATTGTTTATTTTGGTACTGTCAAAGTGGACACCAAAGAGGGTATCAATTTATGGAGGGTTTCCCTACCAAGGCCTGTTACAAATTTAGGAACAAAGCACACCTAAGTGGATCTCAAAATCCTAAAAATGATTAATCCCCACCCTCATTGTAATCAAGCTTGAAGCAAACAACAATGCAACTTCTTCTTTTTTTTTTTTAAAGATTAAAAAACAATGCAACTTGAAAATGCAATCCTGTGTGTTTGATTTGTAAGACAGACACAGACATATAACAATATAAGTGATCAAAAAAAAAAAATATAACAATATATATGTCCAATTTTGTTTACCTGACTATAAAAAGTGGGTGAAATGATACCCACCACCCTATGAAGCACTGACACTTCATGGTAAAATGCGCATGAGACACGTCAAGTGCCGTGTCCAATAAATTTAATTAATTTCTGTTAGGGGAATTGGAGGGGTGTCACACGGCAGGGGTTAAATATGTAATTTGTCCCATGTCGTGTCAGTGTCCCTTTTTTAGAAATCTCATGTCCCATATCCGCGTGTGTGTCTATGTCCGTATCTACGTCCTTGTCTATATTACTTGACATGGGTCGCTAACTGCTGCTAATTTTTAATGTATAACACTACAAATAAAATCGTGATTTACTTGGACAATGGAGAATCAGGGAAAAGAATAGAAGCAATCTTAAATTTCAAGATTGAACTACAAGTGGGTCAACATTTTGTTTTTTGGGCTCTTGATTCATAAATTACATTGTATTGTATTTTCTAACCGATTCAATTTTCTGCGTTTTACATTGTATTTTATGCTGTTGAATCATAAATCTTTACATTGTATTTTACGCTGTTGTTTTGTTTGTATTTTGATTCTCAATTCGCGTTCAGTTAGTAATTTTAAGTTTTGAAAATAATACTTAGTTTTGTAGTTGGTTTGCTGAGTGGAACTAAAAATATAAAAGATCGGCTGAAATCCAAAAAATACTAAGAACATTATTTGCGCTTATGTTGCATTTCTTTCAAAATTATATCTATGTTTTGTTTACTTACCTTGTGGATTTCTCGTTACTTACAAGCATAAAAAAAATTGCCAATGTCTAAATTTTTTTTACTCTTTAAGGCAAAAATTACCCTATATTTGCAATTTATATAATCCATGCTCATCTCAAATAAAAATTAAAAAGGGAAAGGAAAGAAAGTAAAAATAATTTGAAACCTTTTTACTTCTATTGAGTGGCTTTTCATAAGTCAAAATAATTTGAAAGTAAATTTGTAAAAGCAGGTACATGATTCCAAATCAAATAACATAAAATCATAACGATGGTTCATATTATAAGAAACAGTAAAGGAGATGAGTATGTTAACCCACACTTTTTAGGTGGGTGAACAAAATTGGACTCTATCACGTAGGAGGAGTAAAATGCCATATTTGTCGTTTTGGATAAATTGCTTTCTGTTCCATTCACTTTCTTTGTGACACTCAGAAATCAGAATGACAACCACAGGAATAAGCAATTAAATGAACAAAACATGCAAAATCTCTTAAGTAATAAATCCCATCATCAGCAAAATATTTGACAGAACCACCAATATTTCAGTACTTTGAAAACACATAAAACACCAAAATGATACTTCCAAAATAGAGAAACAAAAGATGAGAGGCAAACCAAGGTTTGAACCCCAAACATGACAGACACTCAATCTAATATTTTGTCTAAAAACCACACGAAATGGTTTTTTGTAACACCTTTTCTCTATGCAGCAGCCACTTCAGACATTTCCAGGTTCACTTGCCACTAAACGATTCTCGGACAGCGATTGCAAAGCTGGTCTTCCTACCTGAAAAAAAAAAAAAAAAAAAAACAATAACACTATCAATATTCAAACACAACCTCCTTAAAATAATCATTAACCGTAAATTGTTAAGAGACAAGATGATTTTGTGACTTCACCTTAGCAGTATCTTTCTCTTCATGGATGTTCTTTTTGTTTGTAACCTGCATCTTTTCCTTCACCATGTTCTTGAGCTGCCTCAGGCTTTTTTTAGTGAGCGAAGCCGCTGCAGCATCAGCCTCGTTAGTAGGATGGAATTTTCTGCTGTTGTTGTCAATGTTTTCCTTGTTTTCATCCAAAAGATCATTGATCTTTCGGCTTAAGGTTGGTGCCTTACTAGCAGATTTCTTCGTCGGTGTAACAGAAGCAGGACAAATGACACAGTCTGAATTTGAGCCTAGCTGGAGCAAACTAGATGACATCTGTTGTGGAAGTGGATCAGCTGCCAAAGTCGACGATGCCATGTCAATTGGAACCTCTGCACCAGGAGTCTTATCCGAGGAGGGGAGAGAAAGTGTACTTGGGTTTTCAGCCATAAGATTGCCAGATTTCTTCGTTGGTGTAACAGAAGCAGGACAAATTGCATTGTCTGAATTTGATGACATCTGTTCTGGGAGTGGATCAGCCGCCAAAGTTGACAGTGCCATGTCAATCAACTGCGTTAGTCGACTCAATGGTGTGGTACCTTGGGGAGTGAAGGAATCACTGACATTGTTTTCACCAATCACAGAGCAAGAACTAATATGGCTCACTGTAACCGTAGGGCAATCAACTGCGTTACTTGACTCAGTAGTGGTGGACTCAAATTCGTTACCAGACTCGATAACTAGTTGATCAGATTCTTCTCCACAGTTCGGAGTAACCAGAGTTGTTTCTTTTTCGTCCTCCTTTGACTTGTCTTCGCCAGTGGGAGTTGATCCGAGATCATTCACAGAAATAATATCAAACTCTTTGGTGGCCTGGTTTTGCAATTCAATAGCCTGCTTCTGATACTCAGTGGTATCGAAGTCCATTACTCCTAAATCGTCACTCACCAGATCATCTTTCAAGTCTGGAGATTTCTCCAAGGTTTCTCCCAACAGAATATCAGATTCGGCATATCCCTCTGAACCATCATCATCTGCATTTCGATGCATACAGAATGTTAATAACAAAGTTTTGGATGAGTCACTTATTTGGGACTGGACACCATAGTTTCTAACTTAACAACAGCAGAAAAGCTTACCCTTGTTCTCGTTATTGGCTTCATCATCCAACTCTATGGTGGCCTGGTTTTGCAACTCAATATCCTGCTTCTGATCTTCAGCAGCAGCAGAGACACTCAAATTCAATGCATCGAATTCAATTTTTCCAAAATCCTCACTCAGCGGATCATCAACAAGGTCCATGATATCCGAACCTGAGTCTTTTTCAGCAGTAAACCCTTCTTCACCATTCTTTGACACCAAGCACTCGGTTGCATCGATGTATCCAGAATCATCACAACCTGCAATGCAATTACATTTAGATTCAGAAAGCTTAACCAGAATCCAAAACTATGATTGACTACGGATGGACTCATATGATTTGAAGTGGTTGGAAATGATGAGAACAAGGGAGACTAAATCTACCTTCTTCAGGGATTTCATCTTTCAAGCCTAGTGATTTCTCCAAGTTTTCTCCAGATAGAAAATCAGATTTGGCACATCCCTCTGAATCTGCACCATCATCATCTGCATTTTAATGTGTACAGAATGTTAAAAACTTTATTTTTGGATGAGTCACTTGTTTCTAACTTAACAACAGGAGAAAAGCTTACCCTTGTTCGCGTCATCAACTTCATCATCAACATCCTCAACCATTCCTGGTGTCAAATTGACTGTGTTTTCTTGTGAAACCAAAACATTAACTGTTTCATCAAGTACCTCAGAGGTTTGTTCCGGTTCTCTTGCATTCTCTGACAAATCACCAGACTTTTTGTCCAAAAGATCTTCTATATCGGTCTCCATTAGATCATCTGACATACCTTCTTGATTCAATCCTGATTCATAATCTTTGTCAGAATACATCAAGAAACTAGATATGAATTGCATTGCATTCCAATGCAAACAATCACCTGTGACACTTGTATAGTCGTTTTGCGTTGGATGATAAAGCAAACAAATACACAAGTCGATTTTCTAATGTTAGGAGTCGTTAAGAGTTACCCATTATATTAATATTAATTATTGGAATTGGAATTGGAATTGTAATATGAAGAAAGGGAGGAAATAGAACATAAAGATAATACTCCACTTATTACTGTTGGATAGTAAAGCAAACATGTAATAGGCATACCCAAATCATCAGAATCCTCTTTCACATTATCTTCCACCTCATTAAGCACTTCCTTATCTGAGCCTCCAAAATCGATTGGTTTAATCCCTTCCGCATCATTTAAGTTCAATTCCACCATTTTCTTCTCCAACAACCTTGTCGATCTACGTGAGTACATTTTCTGACCCGAAATCTCCTCCTGGTTCCTTGGTGTCTCCATTTTCCTAAAACTCGAGGAATCAACAGTCTTTCGGTTACTGTGAATCGCTGAAGTTTCATCCACATCAATCTTTGCTTTTCTTGTTACCCTGGGTGCCCTACTCAAAATCTGGACACTATCGGGTTCCTCGTTGATGGGTTTTCGCCTAGTAGATGTTCTACCACCAGTACGTGGAACGCAAGGCGATGCTTTCACCGTTTTTTCTGGTGACTCAACCGAGGACGGATTCAAGAATTCTTCCATCCCTTCGACCTAATAACAAATAAAAAAAAATTATGAAATCTATATATGTACAATTAAAGCAAGGCCGGACCGAGGCCCTAACCCCAATTTCAAAATTTCTTTAGAAACGGATTGGTCTTTTCTCAAAAACCTCAAAAATTATACAAGTTCACCTGCCCAACTTTGTTAAAAGAAATCTAACACCAGTCTATCCAGGATTTCTTTGAAATTTAAAATTTTAATTACCAAAATACAAAATCTAGGTTCAAATCTTTCTTAGATGCATACAATCTTAACAAAGTTGTATGTATACGTATATAAACGCACAAGATTGTATGCATACTATCAACGGTGACTGATTCAAGAAAAATACTGGAAAGGCGTTATTTTCAGGGATCGAAACAAATGCTTACGATATCAAGAGCCGCGAGAGCGTCGGCCATGGCGATGTTGGTGAGGTTCGCTGGGATCTTGTTCTTCTTGCACAAGGCCTGGAGTTCTCTCCGTTTGAGGCTGTGGAAATCCATGGCGACTGAATCGACGATCGCTAACGAGAATGATAAGAGTTTTACTGTATGTTTCTAGAGAGAGAGAGAGAGAGAGAGAGAGAGAGTGGAGATTACTACCGTAGATGTGGCGGCTGGACGATGGTGTGTATATAGGTGCGGGGAATATCGACCGTTGGAGCGGAAGATTTGAAATTTGAAATTCTTAACCTAGGTAGGTGATAAGGCGGGCGACCCGGTTGTTGGGCCGGGCGGAGATCTGGGCTGTAATGAAGTAGACTTAACTAGCCCAATATGAATCTAATAGTCCAAGTCCAAGACCAAGGCAACCCCGTGTTTTTTTTTTTTGCCAGACAGTATACATAAGCAGGAAAAAAAACTTGCATGTCGAACGGGTAACATGTGGTACCCGTTGGCGCATCCAAACCGTCCAAACATATTTTTGACTATCGTGATTTAATGGTGGCATTTTTGTAAGCTTTGGGAGCAAAATTACCCCAACAAATTAGGGTCGCCCAAAACATATATGGGCGGCAATGGGTACCACGTGGCAGTACCCTATCCGCATGCAAGTTTTTCGCCATAAGCAGGGATTAGAAGGGAGTTTGTAGGTTAACAACTTTAGGGAGTTTGAAATCTATAGACTCAATTGTGTAGCCCAGAAATTATACTAGTGTGGGCACAATTTTCTTGAGTTGTTAGCACACTAACTTTCCCACTAACATCAGGCGGAAAAAAGAGACTTGTATTTTATAATAAGTATAATTCCGTAAACACGTAGCAGTTTCAAGGTGAAAATCTAGTGAATTGATAGAGAAGGATGTTTGTGAGTAATTAGTTATTTTGTGATCATGAGGCATCACCACTTGGTGTCCTAACATCCTTCTCTATCACTCTTTTTTATCGGCCTTCGTCATCACATATTATTTGTGTTGAGTTCCACATGAATATGTCCATGAGAATAGCGTTATAAATTTATAATACTATGCGGTGATACACCAAGAGCACTCAATAATTTTTTGTATACAAAATTGATGTACTAAATGGACTTTCTAATATATTTTTCTAAGGTGGCTTTGCTGTATAGACTCCATACTTATTATTCCTTAAATCTTTCCCTCGAAAGCCAATGACTACAACCAGATGGGCTACGAGCCACATCTCACCTCTTGTATTTAGAGGGGCCTCAAAGGTGTTTATGAAGTCAATGATGAGTGCTACTAAAAAGCAATTCATAAGCAAAGTGGTGGTATCAGCTCATGTACATTTCGGACTGATCCTTACCATCCCTCCCATTGGCATAATCGAATATTTCCAAAATTTATTTTTCGAAGAATTTATAGAACCCATGTTTTCAAAATACATTTGTGGAGGAATTAACTATTTATTATGGGAGATAACTCCGTGTTTTTTTTTACAGGAGATAACTCTGTTAAAGAAACTGTTAATTGGTTATTGTTCTCAAAACCATTATTTTTAGTAACACTACCAACCATTCATGCACTTCTCCCCTGATATTTATTTGAATAAGCTTTATCGTCTATATATTTTTATGTTTCTCCTCTAAACCCAGTGAGTCGGGTGGCTAATAAGAACAACCCTGTATATTCTCACAAACCTTTATATAAAATTAGTGTTGTGTCCGTTCGATGCACAGGACCAAAAATCACATTTGTGTTTGTTTTGTCCCCGTGTATCGAACGGAATTCTATGTAGTGAAAGACTTATGTGTGGTGGAAAGTGAATTTGGAACACGACGTGATGATACCCGAAATGCATATAATAATTGTTTTTCCATATTCACATCCGCTCTCCACGTCTCTCTCTTTCACACACACTTCCCCCACAGACCCCTCTGTCTTACTCTCACCTCCCACATCGCGCTCGCTCTCTCTCTCTCTCTCTCTCAATTTACTCTCCCCTCTTCATGGTTATCTCTTTTTATTTTTGTAAAAAAAACTCGAAATTTAAAAAAAATTAGAATTGAAGATTTAGACGCTTTTGAAGACAAAACACATTTGCTTAGTATATTGATTGATAGTCGTCGAAATGCAAACATATTTTGAGAGAATTAGCAAAAGTAGGTCCCCATTTTGTCCCCAATTTTGTACCACTTAAAGTTGGAAATCGAAATTTGGTTCGTCCTTTCATTGTCTTCATCAATCGTCAAAACATTATAATGGGCTGATCGATACTGGATAAAAGGGTCAGTAGCCCAATAGGAAAATAGATTTCAACCAATTGAAGTTGGAGGCCCACTCACAAATCGCAATTTGCATCCATGGCCATGTCCTCGTTACTCTAATAATAATGCTACATACACACTCTCGCTCACACCTACTTTGGAATGCTAACATATGTCCTCTCTCTCTCTCTCTCTCTCTCTCTCGACTTCCAAAGTGAGAGGACATGTGTCAGCAATCCAAAGTGGGTGTGAGCGGGGGTGTGAATGGGAGAGTGTGTATGTAGCATTACTCTTACTCTAACGTGTAGGGATGAGAATCTCGATCGAATCGTTGGTTACACGATTGGTGTGGTTTTTAACTGTGATTTTGGTTTTAATTTAGAAAAATCAGTGGGATCGATTCCTATTTCGGTTTCGATTATCACACCAAACTCGACCGTAACCGAAAATGAACCGTAATAGAGAGAGACACACATATAACGAACTTGGTAAAGTAAAAAAGTTGGCTCGTTTATATAGACTTAGCTCGTTTAAGGAGACTCGTTAAGTAATTGAGGTTTGCTACATGCATTAATACTTGTACTAACAATTACACAAACTCTCTCATATGAGATATGTGGGACATGCCACTCGTATGGGCTTGTAGTGCTTTTAGTTAACCTTAGATCTCCTTTGGCTATGACACCGTCCCTCCCCCGGAAAGCTTGTCACCTCGTTGTGTCAAGCCTGCTACCTTGATGACACATTTGTGTTCCCCAGGGATGCCTCCTTGCCCAGAGGAAGCATGTTGCTCGAGTCCCGATCGATTTTATGCCTCATGTTTCAAGTGCAGTGCCGAAGGCTAGCATGGATGTGCGCTTCTGGCGCGAGGAGCAATAATAGTGGCGTTGTGATGCCAAGGGCTTGAGCGGAATATTCTTGGAGTTTCTAAAAAACGTCATGCATTACTATGCGTTTTGTGTTGCAAAGAGTTTGTGCCTCTATCTTTTCTCTAAGTAATTTATCCGGACTCTAATTGTTTACAATTTATAAATGAGCCAAGCCCGAGCTCGAGCTCGAGTTCTGTAATACTCGACTCGGCTTGCCTGGTTACCCCTTAGAGCATTTCCACTCCTACACCAAATTTTTACTCAAATTTGAGTAAAAATTTGGTCAAAAACTTGATTTGATATCACCCTTTCCAATGGAAAACCACATTTTAACCAAATTCTAGTTAAAATTGTGTCAAAAACTATTTTTTTGTCATTTTGGCTCCAAAACTTTCCCACCATTTTGTCAAAAACGGTTTTTTTTTTTTTCCTTTTTTTTTTTTTCATTTTGTCAATTTCTTTTCATCCTCTTCTTCGGAAACAAGAAACAAGTCTTCAATGGAACAAATAGAGCCGTTGCCTATTTGGTGAAAGATTTGGTGTTGATCAAATTTGGTGAAAATTTTGAGCAAATTTGGTGAAGGATTTGGTGAAGGAGTGGAGTGAGTTTTTGGATGATTTTTACTCAAATTTAAATTTGATGAAATATTTGGTTCAAGAGTGGAGATGCTCTTAGCACAAGCGTTTCCTTTTCTCACCGGCGATTCGGACCTCAGTCCAACACAGTCAAATGACAATTAAGGTTTGAAATTGCAGGGCAAAGCATTAGATACGAATTTCTCCCAAGTTTGGAACGATAACCTAACCCTAGCTTCAACCGTACCCCATCGGGACCTCCAAATGTAGCTGTTTGGAGAGAGAATCAATGAAAGCTCTGAATCAATCGCAGCGAACGAATGAAAACTCCCCAAATTTGAATATTAATAGCAGCGGTTAACCCCCATCACTTCCAAATTGCAGTATTTTTATCAACTGGGTACCTCTTCACCTGTCGCTCTTCTTCTCTGGTGTTTTTTCAATGATCGTCTACCGCAACAGTTATATAAAACGCAGTGATTGAGCAATTGGGTATCCGAGCTTTCTAAAGGATCATCAACAGTTGCACATTGTCAGAGAGAGTACGAGAGTCCAATGAACTGAAAAAAAAAATTTGATCTTTTAGAGAGAGAGAGAGATGAGTCAAACAGGTGTGGTTGATTTCAGTGTTGGAGCATTAGTTTGGATTAGGCGAAGGAATGGGTCGTGGTGGCCTGGTAAGATAGTGGGTCCTGAGGAGCTCTCAGATGGTCATCTCGTGTCTCCGGCGCGATCAGGGACTCCAGTCCAGCTTCTTGGAAAAGAAGATGCTAGTGTGTAAGTCTCCTACTTCAGGCCCTTGAACTTGAATCTTTTTTCATACCTCAGCTGTCCGGCCACCTTACGTGCATGTTGACTAATCCTAGACTGGAGGGGCAACCCAGTGGACGAGGCCCAATTAAGGCCGAGGCAAGTCTTGTATGGAGTGGCCCCTCTACAATTTAGGATTGACTTGAAAAAATGAACTTGAATCACATGATTTCATCTCATCAGCTATGTTCACTTCCACATTATTTCAGATTTGACTGTCAATTGTGGAGCTTAACTTTGGCTTTTAATATTCCCTCAGTGTTTTTTTATAATCAGATGTTCTGTTTGGTTGGTTCAAGAATTTGAGTTTATTGGTTGTTGGCTGGTTTCTTAATGAAATCTTTGAATAGTGCGGATCATATTTGGGTTGGTTTGGTTTATTTTCCTTTTTATTGCTGCAGGAAGGATGTTTTTCCAGTATGAATATGCAAATTGTCTTGATTTTTGATGTATGGCCCATTCTGTACTCGAGCTTTGTTTTCATTTGCTGATTTTGATTTGAGAGGGAAGAAGGCAGTTTTGACAGACAATATTGTTTGAAGTCGTCAACAAATGAATCTGTACACTATTGTTTACCTTCTAGCCCAGCTGATGTTACCTTCTGATTTAGTCCATTGTCTAGGGGAGTGGAATATGTAGTTTGCAATTTAAGCATATATGATTTCCACCATGCTGTATTGCTGTAGAAGGAGGATGAATCATGAACGTAGAAGGGCCCAGTTTGGTTTCCTTAGGATTTAGTTGAACTTGAATTGGAGCTGATGTAGCTTTGGAAATCTGCTTGGCCGTTGTATTTCATCAAAAATGCCATTCTGAAGCTGAGATGTAACCACGTTTGCTTGCTTTAAGAGTTCTTAGTGTGACCAAAACAGAAAGTGGATCAGAAATAGTGTATATTCAGGACCACTTATTACAACTGGAATGTGGATCAGAAATAAGACTACTCATCAGGTGGAACTAAGTTCTGTGAGATTTTATTTGACCAAAACAGCGAATACCAGAAACCATAGAAAGCATTGAGCATACACTTAAATGAAAATAAATCTTCTAAAGGATAGTTCTACATGATTCCAAGAAAAAGCATGTGTCGTATGACGTTAATGTCCAACAATATCCTTAACCAACTGCTATAACTTGAAGGCTTGAATTGAGTTACATCTTTCATTTTCCCCCTTATTTCAAAATTTAAGGAACAAATAAGTGGTTACTTATGGTTGTCTTATGAAGGGAGTTTTTGGATTCTTTAGCAGCTGAGGGTCGAGTAGGGAGACTGCTTGCCTTTGAACTTCATGCAGTCGTTGTTCTCTTTGTTTTTGGTTGTCAAGATATTTATGTCATATTTTATCAGGGACCGGTACAATTTGGAGAAGTCCAAGCGTGTCAAGCCGTTTCGATGTGGTGAGTTTGATGATTGTATTGAAAGGGCTGAATCTTCCCATGGGATGCTTCCAAAGAAAAGAGAGAAATATGCACGTCGGGAAGATGCTATACTTCATGCTCTTGAAATTGAGAAGAAGTTTCTGGGGGGAAAATATGGTAAACTAGGTGGTTGTTCTAACAGTAATAGTAGTAAACCATTTGATCTTATGGAAAAGGCGTTAGTGTCACCTTCAGAATGCTTGGGCAAGGTCAGTGGCAAATGTGTCCACCCCAAGTCACATTCGAAGAAACTAGATTTGTCCATAGAGGATAAGACCATGGATCATCCTCTCCATGCAAAGAAAGTCAAAGAAGGAATGCTTCTAGTGAGGGATGAGGATAATTCTGAAATAATGCCTCGGATGAGAGGTTTGCAGAACGTTGGTCTCAAAATTTCCCATTTGAAGCGAAATCTTGCATCTTCCGTCGGTTTGAATGGCTCTCGGAAACCTGGATTTGATAATAATGCAGAAAATACAGTTCATGCCAACAATACTTCTTATTTGTACCAAGGGATGAAGTCAAATGAAGTGTTGGCCTCTGAATCGCTTGTTAGGAGACGTGATGGTCGCCGTCCTTTTGATCAAGTACTGCAGAGTACCGCATACTTGCAGCTACATCACTCCTGGAGGCATGCCAACGATCACGTCCCTATGGTTACGTCTGAAGAGGAGCAGACACGAGTTACCTCTAAAGAGGAGCATACACGAGTAACATACCGTGCCAAGAGGGGCAGGTTTGTTGACTTGCCGAGAGAGTCTAGTGATTTTTCAGATGACAAACAATTTTGCACCAACCAGATTGCGGTTCCACCACCTCACTTTGGAGAGAGAAACTATCCTGATTATGCTGCTTTGGATGAAGTGACTGCACCTGAAAATACTGAAACTGATTCTTCTGAGACTGATTCTGTAGATTCAGATGCAGATGAGGAGATCGCAGAACTACCAGGTTTGGGATTTTATTTACGTCGATAATGCGTCCACTCTCTTTCTCTCCATGTGGGGTTTACACCTATAAGGTTTTGACAGTAGTTTGTACCTCCTAGCTACATATCTTTTCTGAGTTTTTGCATCTAGCATTGTTGAAGGCTTACATTTCCAGGCCATGTAACTCTTTCTGCTTGATTGTTCAGATGCAGCTCCAGTCACTGGATTAGAAGTCAAGCCACTGAGGAGGTCTGGAACTCAAGTGTCATATGGAAGCATAAGCAGTGAGGAGCCCGATGACTTGGTACTCACCAGTGATGTGTCTCACCTTTCCCCTCGTGACCCTGTTGGAGTATTGAAATGGAAACTTAAAGGTCAAAGGAACAACTGTGTCATTTCCAAAAGGTCCAATGATTTAGCTGAGAGAAGGGTTTTCATGAGTTCCACGCATAGAACAGACTTTGAAGAGAGGGAAAGCAATGCTTGGAGTGAGCCTGATTTGACTGAGAACAACTTTAAGCGAAGTGGTGCATTAACCTCAGAAGGCACATCCAAAGGTTTAGATGATTTCACCCATACTATAATTGATTGGGAGGACTTCTCTTTGAATGATCACCTTGTTGTGAGAGGATATTGGGAGGACTCCTCAAGCAATTACTTCGATCCAGCACTGGTGGACCGTGATAATTCCGATAGCAGGATGAAGTCCATGTTGGTAGATGTGGATCTTAAGGTCCGATCGAGCTATCAAAGAGAGCATGTCCCTCTAATTTCTTTGATGAGCAAGTTAAATGGTAAGGCAATAGTTGGACACCCTATCCAAATCGAAGCACTGGAAGGCGGTGCTGCTGAAATTCTTCTTTCTGTAGCTGATGGCATAGAAAATAATGGTACAGAAGAACCTCCGGTGGGGGGAACTGCCAGGAGGACAGCCGAATTTCCGGTCCAACGCCCAAGTCCATTGGCAGAATTAGATGGTGAAGGTAATGGTCACAAGGCAATCCGTTGTCCGTTAGACCGTAGGTATTCAAGAAAGCAACCAAAGAAGATAAGCTCGTCTTCTAGAAAAAAGATTAAAGCCCGTAGGTATTCAAGAAAGCAACCAAAGAAGATAAGCTTGTCTTCTAGCAAAAAGATTAAAGCTCTGTCTTCAATTGGCAAAGACCAGAAACTCAGGAAGGATTTGAAAGAAGGTATCGAAACCTTTCAAGCGTATGGGCTGATAAAAGGGGAATTTGCCCCCACTGCAGTTGCTTGTATCCCTGTTAAACTTGTATTCAGTAGATTATATGAGGAGTTGGTTGGCCGGCATCAATAAAAGAATCACGGACGGCCTGTGAGTTTCTATACACAAGATTATATTGCAATATTTCTGTTACTGACATCAGTAACCTTTCATACTACTGCAAACAGAACCTGGATTTTGGATTAAGTCATCGTTTTTGTATACGGGTTTACGAGGATTTTGAAGAAGAAAGTGGGACTTCCAGTTCCCTGCTATGCTAGAGATGTAGATATAAATTGCAGTTTCTCATAAACTGAAATCTATTTGCAATCCCTCTTTGGCAGAAAGAAATATAGAATGACCTCTCTGAAAATTTTCATGTTGTTTGTTAAGTTAAAGCCTCGGTAGCTCGGATGCTGGATTGATAAACTGATGACGAGCATTATGAAGTATAAAGAACAATATTGATTTGCACAATTGGAGCATGTTCACCTACTAGAAGAGAGGAAATACAACTCATGACTCGAATGAAATAAACAGATAGCGACTAAACTACACCATCTTTAACTTTATGAAACCAGTCTGTTGGCTATTTTTCATCACCGCCGAAAACACGTCTCAATTCCAAAGGCACACATGAAATTAGGGCAACGTTAGGATTAACATGGGGGAGAGATGGAGGCAGGCCAAACAGAGATCTCTGTGCAATGTCACCATGGAAATAACAAATCATCGTCACAGCAGCCGGAAAATGTTATTCACCCATGTCAATGAAAGGAATCCCCCTGGCAATAGAATTGATATGACAATTAGAATACAGTCCGACGTAATATGACAGAAACCGAAACTTTTGTGTGTTTTTCCCATCCAACTGATTAGCCAATAACGAAATAAGAAAGCCAGGCAAAATATCACAACCAAAATTCTGTGCCACGGGTTTTTGTAAGAAAAATAACACAAAACCAAATGATGGATAAAGCTATCACAATTGATCGAGAGAACGAGCAGCCCAATTGTTATAATCAAACAGGCATCATATTTGAATACAAACTGATGGTAGCGGAACACAAAGTGATGGTGAACAAGCTTACCAGCCTCCGTGTCTCGAGAAATAGTCATTATCCAGTGACACAGCAAGAGCAACAGCTACTGCTCTCTCTGACAGAGTCAAGGGGCGAACTACTTCCAACTCTTGAACCTACAAGAAAACTGCATACTTAAAAACTAAAACAAAAGGTATTTTGGTCCCTAATGCCTGTGTTTAGTGGCATGTTCTCAAACTGTGATCCCACATTTGTTCTTCTGTGCTTGGCAATGATTTTCAAAATAGGAACTCAAACCCTAGGCCTCAAATAGATCTCAAGATGCTTACCCTACACTTAGACCACACACAAACAAACTCAACTCTATCAGCATAGGATCTGGAAACGTACCGGTCCAGCATCAGCACTATCATCAGCACTTCCAAACCGGATCACGTATTGACCAGCATCAGTGAAGATCTAGATCATAATTGTATGAAAATATCAGCAACACCAGAGGGGTAGGCATTGCAGAACTGTGGCATAAATACAAAGATGAAAAATAATAACAGTTAAAGAAGCAACCTCAAACCCAAAGCCCCTCCAGTCACGATCTATTTGAGCCAACACTTGTCCATCAATGTCCTTCAAAGTAAATGTCCAGTTCCAAAAGCCAGGATTCTCAACCACAGCAAACTGCTTATTCCTAAAAACGATGACACAGGCAAATATGAAATTTGTAGGCATTGATGAAGACGGCTTGAACAAAATGACTTAAGAATCAAACAACGATTTAGATGGCCAGTCAAGGACTCTGGGGAATTCCTCAACACAGAGTAGAAGGTCCCACACTCTTGAAGGGAGTGACAAGGCCTTGGATGACTCCATGAAGGAGAAGTATCTTTCTCCATGAAGAAAGGAACGTGTATCGGCCCGTTGAGTTTTGCAGAGCTTTTAAAATGTAACATGTAAGGGAGGAAATATTACCAAATTCTTTGTTGAGCACCACAACAGAAAAGCAATAGTAAATTAGCAATCAATCCATGGAACTCAATGGCACAAGAAGAATTACCCCAAGTATAAATCATAAATCCTCCTCCACAAATGCCATCTTCTGTGGACAACACCAACCTCCTAGAGACAGAAAATTGAATATTAAAAAAAAGTTTTATCTTAGCAACATTTCTCATATAGACTGGAATAAAAGAATGCAACAATACGAAGATTTGAAACTCACATACCTTACCATCTATCTCTGCATAAATTGAGCTGTTTATCCACCAAAACGGCCTACGGACCTAAATGCACGGACAGATAAGTAAGGCTTATGATTCAATAAAACAAATCAAATAGCAAAGTGGATAGCAAGAACACGCTTCAAGTTCTCACCCTAAACAGCTCATTGCCCAAGGCATCAGTTATGTAAGCTATGAAAGGACGCCGTGTACGAAGCAACTGCAGTATAGCATCAACAGTAGCATTTAGCCAAAGCTATTACACAGAGATTGATCAATTTCTTTTTTTGCTATTCCCTGTACTATATGCTGATTCAGTTGGTCATTTAGCCAAAGCGATTACACAGAGATTGAGCAAGTGGTAAAACAGTGTAAAGTGAAAAGGTAAACAGCATGAAGAAGCAAGGAGAAATTGTGTCCACACAACTTCTATAGATGATCTATGTTGTCTGTACATAATTCAGTAAGCTTACTTAGGGCCTAGGAATATGACAGAAGAGAGATTTGAAACATAGTTTGAGTTTGTCCAAAGTGAATTTCCAACAAAATACACTGTGTCAACGGCATCAAGGTGCTATAGCAAAAAGACATGAACACTTTGAATAAACAAATAACGGGCATAACTGGTATTACCTGTCTAGCAATCAGATTACTCTGTTCGCGGATCATACCCACTGGCTGAAAAACAACATTCACCATCAGTACTTTAAAGGATATCAAATTCTTATGCACAAGCCCTTCCATTTGTTAACCTAACTACATCTAAGACTGAGCATCTTGAAATTAGAAAAAAAGTGGAAAGACTACTTACTGATCCGGGATAGCAAACGTCTACTATTGCATATCGATTTTCCTGCAATTCCAAGTAATACCAATTACAAGGGAAGACATGATTAGAAACCAAGCAATAGTAACCTTCAATGAAAAGTAAATGTGTCAAGTAACCTTATATCGAAAATTACTTCAAAATGAAGGAACATCATTGTTGCATGGATATCACTATATCAGTCAAAGACAGTAAGACATTTTTATTGCTAATTCATATATGCTAAAAGCACCAATAATTTCAAATCTCTATTGCTTACTCAACTAGTCAAAAACATTCCATCCACCTCTTGACCATTCTAAAACAACTAAACAACTGCACATAACTATAGTTTTAAGAGCATCTCCAACCATACCTTCATTTCTTCATTTTGAAGAATGAAGGAGCTCCAACCAATCTTCATTTCCCTCCTTCATTTTGGAGAATCAATTTTGGTTCTTCATATATGAAGAACCACTTAAAAAATGAAGAACATTCTTCAAATGAGTTCCGCACAATTCACTTTATCTAAATGTGCTTATCTTTTAAATTCTTGATCAAATATTCATAAAAATGGTACCAATAAAAAGATATTAAAAATACCTTTAAAATGAGACCAATATCCAATATATCCCGGAAAAAAAATTGTAGCATAAAGTTTAAATTTTTCTAGAGGGAAAGCTTTGGAGTGAAATAGAGGGAAAAAAATGAAGAATTGGGTTGGAGTTAGAGTGAATAGTGGCATTCTTCAAAGTCACCTTTTTAATAAAAAACATTATTTTGGTTCTTCAAATTGAAGAATGTGGTTGGAGATGCTCTTAAGGGAAAGCATGGAGTAATAATGTATCTCAAATGCTTCTAAGGATGGATGTAAACTAGTTGGTTTTAGAGTTACCTGCTCAAAACCAAGCATAAGATTTGCCCATTCTATATCCCTTGTAATCAGCAAATTCGACCTCGCAAGAAGAGGTGCAATGCGAGCCTGTTGAACCCCAAAAAAGAAAGTTGTCATCTTGATGCAACTTACAAAGTTGCATAACAAAAGAACAAGCAAAATACAAATTAAAATCAGTCTGCCCAATGTAACAACACTAATAAGATGTTTCTAAGGTGAACAAATTCAGATTAAACTCAGAGAACAAATAAGCAACCCAACTCACCTCCTCCGGGACTGATGGTTTCAATGCACCTGTGGTAGGCTGGCTAAGAGGTGTTTCCCCATGGTTTGCATAGTTAACAACCTTTTGCCTTCTTTTTTCCCTAGATTTTGACAGTCTTTTTTCCGTTGACGAAATCAATTTTCTATCATCTATCCAAAGCCGTACTAGAAAATCTCTATCCAGTTTTGGATCATGTTGTATGCTATGTCCATACCGCCGCAAACCCTTTATCAAGTTCATGAAGCTGCAAGCTGTAGCCTGTTAGTAACAAATGATTCAGACGTAGAACCAAAGCAAAAGTCAATTCAATGCTTATCAACACAATTTACACAACTGAGAAACTCTAGACACATAGAAAGAGACCAACTTCAAATGCTTGACAATCTTTAATTTTCAATTTACGTGTCTTGGTATTAATTAGCCACAATACAGCATATAGTTGTTGAAAACTCTATTCCATCTATCCAAACAGAGAAAACATTTCCAAGTTCCCGCAATGATCATTGAAACCCTAGAAAACAAATGGAGCAGTTCAACTTGGCCCAGAAGGGTGTGTATCTGTTACAAGGTTCTGGAAAAGTGCAATCTTGAATAACAAGAAAGACGATGAAGGCAAGAAAAGAATGGTATAATGCACCTGAAACTGACAACGGCTGAAGGATGGATGATCCGCTTAATCCAATGGCGATTCTTGGGTTTTCCCGGGGACCCCTTCGAGATTCCGACGAAAATTATGAGAGAGAGGATTTTCACAAGTATTGGACTTGAGCGCGTTTAATAACCACGCCATCTTTATTGGGCTACTTGTTATTAGGCTTTGCTGAAATCTAACATAAATAAAATCAATCTTGATTTTAGTAAATGAGGGGAAAATTTGTTAAAATTAACTCCTCATATGCTTAAATCAAGAAATTTTGCTAAAATTAACTCTTCATATGCTTAAATCAAGTGTTCATTTTAGCAAATCTTTTTTCTCGTTTGCTAAAATCAACACTTGATTTTATCAAATATTATATTTTAGTAAAAAACTTAGCAAGAAATTCAATTACTAACACACCCCCAAGGCACATTAAAGCATTTTATTAAATGAGCCCTCAAGGCACATTAGAGCGTTTTATTAAATGAGCCTAATTAAACTTTTGTTTACATGAAAATTTTAAAATTTAATCACTAGACACAAACTCTTTTACAACTTTTTGCATGGAAAATCTAAATATATTATCTATTTTTTCTACTTTTTTTTATTATATAAAAGTGAGTTTTACACTTTTACTAGGCTAATTTAATGAACATTATCATGTGCCTAACGGGCACGCATTAACAAAACCCTCTTTAACCATGTTGGGTCAAAATTTGAGGAAAAACCAAATTAGGTTATGAGCATCTCCAAGGGGAAAACCCATTTTGTACCCAAATATATAATTTTTTAAATACTTGATGGCATTCATGTAGTTTAGAGAGAGAAGAGAACCACCGCATCTGCCTTTTTCCATCGGCATCTGTATGCACTACTCCGGCGAAGCTCAAGACACCTTCAGCGAGAAGATTAAACAAAGTTCAGGCAAATCCGATGAATTTTGACATGCTCCGACAACTTCTAAAAAATAGGTCTATGGCATCATATCTCTCTTAAAAGAGCCGTTGGGAATTGGGTTTGGATTTTGGTTGTCCACAATTTGGGCAAAGAAATAGGTAAAACCCAGAATAGAGAGAGATTTGGGTCGTTGGTAGGAGATGTGTTTTTGAGATTTTGCCCAAATTTTAAATTTGGATCCTAAAATGGGTCAAGGTATCTCCAGTCCTCACCCTTTTTTAAAGAGTAAAAAATTATTTAGATTCTCAATGTAGATAAGCTGATCTCCAATGAAAAAACTCATTTTTTTACCATAATATGTTTTTTAAAATTATGAATAGCATATAGGTAAATAAGTGAGATGATAGAATCAACTCCAGCGAATTCTGGTGAGACTTAGTAGGTTTGGCGACCCTTCATAAGCTCCAATGAAGGTCCAACAACCTCCTGTAGCTCTGGCGAACTTCTGCCTCAAATCAAAAGAGCTGGTGAAGTTCCACCGTCAGATTGAAAGATTGGGCGAAGCTCCGTCATCATTTCAAGATAGCAGGTGAAACTCCAGCGAAGATTCAGCATCATATTGAGATGACCAACGAAGCTCCGACAAAGTATGGTAAAATGGGTAAAGGTTTGGGGTGTTCACAAAATGGGGAAAAAAATGGGTAAAATTCCAAATGGGTAAGGGTTTGGGTGATTGAAGATAGATTATTTTGATGATTTTATCGAGATTTTGAGTTTGGGGCTTCAAATGGGTCAATTTGGAGATTGGAGATGCTCCTACAAGATTTTTGAAAGTATTTTTGGATTTGCTCCAATTGTTTTGGACTTAAAAAGGGCTATAACCCAGACTCAAACAAAGCCCAAAAAAGCCCATTTTGGAAACTGGATTTTTTATTTAAAAAAAAAAAAAAAACTAGAATCTAATGGCCGCAAACTGTAAGAAGTGGCCGCAAACTCTTTACTGTGGCAGCAAACTTATAAGACGTTGCCGCGCACTTGTGTAAGCATGGGTTCTCATGTCGTGAATCTCGTGATAATGCTGTGTACTTCGCGATTTCACATTTCTCGCTTTCTACTGAATGAAAAGCGTGGGTTCTCGCTTTCTGTACGTACGCGATTTCACATTTCTCTCTCTCTGTGGATCACTGCACCGATGAGGCGCCAATCGGATTAGTTGGCCGACCTGTTCCGTCGTCGATTTAGAGCTCGAAAAGCTCGACATAGGGTAATCTCTCTCTCTCTCTCTCTCTCTCTCTCTCTCTCTCTCTCTCTTAATCTGTACGACTGTACCTGTACGTTTATATAACTATATGCATTCCATGTGTATTCATCTGTGTATGTGTGGGAAGATTTCTGATCATGCCCCTATGCTTTATCTTGCATGCGCATGTACTTGCGTGTAATTCTTCACGAAATCAGCTTGAAATTGCTACAAAGCTCTGTTTGTGATTGCTTGAATTTGATGAATTTTGCGTTGGAATGAGTGAAATAACACGAGGGACTTTGAGATGGATATAAAGTTTTCACATAGTATCAGAGCGGGATCCATTCCATCCCGTATTTGGGAAAAAAAAAATCATAATCCACACCTCACTATGACAGACTAAGCAAAAAAATGTTGCATGATGATAAGACCCAAAAAGTATCCACACGTGACAGACCTCAAATGCGGCTACATGTGAGGGAGGATGTTAAGTAATACAATCCCACATTGCTTGGGTATAATGACTTAATAATATGAGGGACTCCTCCATTCATTGCCAATTGGTTATACAATCCCACATTGTTTGGGTATGGAATATGTGATCACTTAATAATATGAGGTACCTCTCCGCTCATTGACAATTGGTTTTGAGATGAATATAAATTTTTCACAAATCATTGCTATTGATCAATTAGGCAAAATCAAGCAGTCACAAACTGAGATGTGATTGGAAAATTGAATTTAATCCTTTTTTTTTTTTTTGGGATTGTACAATGACAAAATCTAGATGAGCCAATGAGATTTTGTTTTCAAAAAATGAGATTTTGTTGAATTATAGTAGTAGTTTTTACAGACCAATGAGAGTATCTGCCACGTGGAATTTGTTAATGCCTGATGTTAGACTCTAATTTTAACTTCACTTTTATAGTATTGATGGAAAACAATGATTTAAGGATTGGATAATCCCGAAAGTTGTGGACTCACTTTCAAGGCTCTTTTAATACATAGCTTTATTGACAACAGGTTGTCATTAGCATTTTCCATGTTAATAACTAGGGAGTGATTTCCACACCCCTTTTTTTGTCTTTCAGGGAAGTTTTCACGTGTAAAACTTTCACTAAAAGACAAAAAAAAAGGGTGTAGATAACAATTTGGGGGGTGTGAATATCAATTACAAATACAAATTTGGAAGAGGTTATTTAATTCGATTTTGCTTGCCGTCCAATATGGAAGGGGTAGTTAAATTTGACCAGGTCTCTGGTTTTTGTATCTATATAGGTGGTCTATATATACCTACATGGTTGAATTTATGCATGCAAAGCTAGTCAAAGTTTTGTTCATCCTCATCCATTTTGAGGAACTAGTAAGATGTTGTGTCTATGTACTTATATCATCTCGTTTGACTTTTGAAGATTTGAGCTTTCATCTCCTTGAGGCTGCACAGATTGCATACACCCTTTTTTCTGCCAACCAAACATGGCCGCTGATTCTGAAGGTTCTTTTTCTTTGTTCTATATACTCAATTAGCTCATTTGCTTGATCAGGAGCTTTTCTTTATCAGTTGTGGATTATGTTTTGCTTCTGATCTTCGGATTCTTTTCTCGATTTTTATTTTCATTCCTTTTCCTTTGTTGCTAACACAGGAACGAGTATTGTGATTATGGGGGTCAGTGGCGCGGGTAAATCGTAAGTCTTCAATCTATCTGTTGCCTTCGTACAAGATGTGGTACTTAAAGGAGTGGTTTATGTTTTACCCCTTGGACTTAATAATTAGTACTAATCTTGCAACTTTGGATAGCATGGAAATAGAAAGCCTAGGCTTCCAAAGAGCATCTGTGACCATTTCTTTCTGTTTAGATGGGGGACAAAATGAGTTTAAGAAAGAAAAAAAAAAAACCCATATGAGGGCTTCTTGAAGTGAAGCTGAAAATGAGCAGTTTCTGATGCAACAAGGAACTAACTTTCACGCGAGATTCGCTGGCTTTGATTTGGTCATGAAATTTGACAACACATCTCCAGGATGATATTTCATACTTGTTAAAAGACACATTATTGGTCCTTGTTGCGACCCTGTAATGGCCTTCTCTACAGGAAAAAATCTAAGGCCAATAGCCATCTATGTTCTAACCCCAAGGGGTTGTTGGCCTCGTGACTTAGGGGGTTTGCACGTCTCGGGTTTGAAACCTCTCAGGTGCTATCGACTCCTTTGTAGCCGGTCCATATGGGGCATTTGCTCCGGCATTATGGTGTGCCATGCGTAAGGTGGTTCGGACATGTGAGTTATAAAAAATAGCTCTCTTTGTTCTTCCAATGTCATACAAGATCAGAGTCTATATTAAATCCAAACTTCTATGGCCCACAAACTTATAGTATCGTGTATTCTGTCTCACTTTTCTTCACTTTCCAATAGTCTTAGTTTCTGCTAATGAACTGCTGCATTGCACTTGTGGTTTGAAAGAACAATAGGTGAGATGCTGGCAAAAGCCATAAATTGCCACTTTCTTGATGCCGATGATTTCCACCCACAATCAAACAAAGGTAACCTATAAATTTTCGTGTAACAATTTTCCTTCAAAGTTTAAAATCTCCTTTTAGAACTACATCTCTCATTTTATTTTGTCTAATGGAACACAACAGAAAAGATGAAGAAAGGAATCCCATTATCAGAAGAAGACAGAATTCCATGGCTTAATTTGCTTCGAGATGCCTTGAGAGCTAGCTTAGTCAGTCGAAAAACCATGATTCTTGGATGTTCAGCGTTGCAAAAACAGTACAGAGAAATTCTCAGATCCGCTGACCCCAATTATGAACCGGGGAGCTATTTATGTGTGGTGAAGTTTGTTTTGTTGGATGCTCGGGCTGAGGTGCTTGCTGCCAGGCTTCAGAAAAGGGCAGAAGAAGGGAAGCATTTCATGCCTGTAAAACTGCTGCAATCCCAACTAGATTTGCTTCAGATTGATGAATCAGAAGGCATAGTCAAGGTTGATGCCACACTAAGCCAACTGGTCATTGTCAACACCATAAAAGATCTAATTTTTTAACATCTATAATCATTGCTGAACGGGTGACTGAACTTATTATGACACGGAGATTACATGGGAATTGTTATTGTTGAACTTATTTTTGTCCCAAGAATTAGATTATAACGTTATTGCGATTGTTTGAATGGACAAAGTGTGTTGCCACTTTTCGAAGTTTTGACGCTATCTTACATGAATTTATTAGGTCATATAAACAAGTGACTGAACTAAAACCTCGCTATAGTAGTATCTGCATATGGCTTCAAATGGTACATGCACGTATTTTTACGCAAGAAAGCGCTCTCAAAAATTACAAATACATGACATATCTTGAGCTTTTTCTTCTAGATTGAATTTCACACTTTCTTCAATCCTATGGGTATTCACATTTCGCACATCTCACATCATACATCTACGTGGAACACATCATATTTTAGTAATAGGGAAACCTACCAGAGCCATCAATTTCTTCATTCCTATGGTTGGAAAAAATTTTTTTTTTTTTTGGTTGAAATTGTGCTTTTAATAACATCATATCAAATATTTCTGAAATCTCATTAACACGTCGGGCTCATTTTCACGAGAAAATTTTGGGTGCAAATAGGGTATGGGTGACGTGGTGCCCCTTCGGCACATCCGAGCCGTCCAAAAATGCATCGGACGGCTCGGATGAAAACACACTTTTTCTTTTCTTTTCTATTTTTTTAAAATTCGAATGACATTTTCAATCCAGACCGTTGGTTGCATTGTTTGGACTGCCTGAATGTGCCGAGAGGGGCCGTACCCAAAATTTTCTCCATTTTCACACGGCCCAAAAACAAACAGCCCAAGGGACATCAAACCTGACTCAGGCCCAGACTCATGGGCTCGTTGAGACATCCGGATCACGTGACTGTCAAAGCTTTCCAACGGCTACTTGAACAATTAGCCGTTGCCGCTTTCCAAATTCTGGTCTTCACCAGCGAAGCAAACCCTCACAAAAAACCCTCACAAAAACCCTAGTTTCTATCAGTGTATATAAACCTGTCAAATCGTTCGTTGATTCTCACAAAACTCCTCTCTCTCTCTCTCTCTCTCTCTCTCTCTCAGCTCGTTCCTCCTGCGCTGATCGATCACCAGAGCCGCAAGCGATTGATCTTTCGTTTTCAATCTCCATTTACAATTTCCCTTTTTTTTTATTTTTATTTCTTTTGATTTGTTTCAATCTAACGACTAACAATTCGCCTTATAGTTTTGGTTCTCTAGTGTTTCTTTTGCAGGATTTTGTCTTCTTTTTTTACTCTCTCTCTCTCTCTCTCTCTCTCTCTCTCTCTCTCATTATGGATGCAGGATTCACTAACTCTTCGGCAGGGAAGACACGAACCCGATGCCCCCTTCAAGATCAGCATCTCCAAAGGAAAAATTCTAGAGAGAATGTAAGTAATATCTGTTATACGTATATATCATGTTCATTCCTGCGTGTATCCAATTGATCAGTGTTTGTCATAGATTTGTGTTTTCTAATACTTTCGACATGAGTTGGTTCTAGGGTTTTGTGTAGTGTTTTGATTGCAATTGGATTTCTTGAACTAGGGTTTAATGGTCTTGTTTCTTCTTGATGCAAGTAAAATCTAGGGTTTTCGTATTTGGGTCTGTTCATATCATTGAGTTTCCGAAACCATGCTTTTGTTAAGGAGTAGATTTATGCATCCATATTTTTATCTAACACAACTTTTGAAACTTTACCTGCCTTATTGTGAGTTGCTTTATTCTTATACTGAGTTGTGTCTTGCAGTTGGATAGATTTATACCGAACCGGTCGGCCATGGATTTTGACTATGCACATTACATGCTGACGGAAGGGAGGAAAGGCAAGGAGAATCCAGCTGTGAGCTCACCATCCAGGGAGGCATACCAGAAGCAACTGGCGGAAACTTTCAACATGAATCGGACCCGGATCCTGGCCTTCAAGAACAAGCCCCCCACTCCAGTTGAGGCCATACCAAATGATTTCTCAGGTGTTCAACAGTCCAAACCTGCAAAGGCCCGTCGGTACATTCCCCAGGTGGGTGCAAGGTTTAATTCTATGCATATCATCATGTTCTTATTTTTTACTATGATGGGAGTTGGACTAAGATTGAGCAACTAATTGTTAGACAATGATGGAATTTGGACTAAATAAATTGTAGTTATTTGTAGTCAACAGTTTGTGAATTCTGAAGAATTGCCATGTTTTCCATTTTTCACTTGACCTCTTGGACGATTACTTGCCATGTATTAAGTAATTTTCCTTTGATCGTGCAGACTTCTGAAAGAACATTAGATGCTCCTGACCTCTTGGACGATTACTACTTGAACTTATTAGATTGGGGCAGTAGCAATGTTCTTGCAATTGCTCTTGGAAGCACAGTATACCTATGGGATGCTACTGATGGTGCAACCTCAGAACTTGTCACCGTCGATGACGAAAATGGCCCTGTGACCAGCGTCAAATGGGCTCCTGATGGAAAACATATTGCCATTGGCTTGAACAACTCTGATGTCCAGCTTTGGGATTCTACATCTAATAAACAGGTACACTACATACGTTAGTATGTCTTATGGTCCCCTTTTCCATGGTATTATCTCTTGCTTAATGGATTTGTTCATTGCTGAATCAAATGCTTGTTTCTGCAGCTAAGAAACTTGAGAGGCTGCCACCAGTCACGAGTAGGGTCCATGGACTGGAACAATCACATTTTGACAACTGGAGGAATGGACGGTCAGATAGTCAACAATGATGTGAGAATCCGATCGCATATCGTTGAGACCTACAGTGGACACCACCAAGAAGTCTGTGGACTAAAATGGTCAGCCTCCGGTCAGCAGTTAGCTAGCGGGGGAAATGATAACCTTCTCCACATATGGGACAGGTCTACTGCTTCTTCTAATTCACCCACCCAGTGGCTCCACAGGCTAGAAGACCACACAGCTGCTGTAAAAGCTCTAGCTTGGTGTCCTTTCCAAGGCAACTTGTTGGCATCTGGTGGAGGTGGAGGCGACCGGTGCATAAAGTTTTGGAACACCCACACTGGCGCGTGCTTGAACTCTGTTGACACTGGCTCGCAGGTGTGTTCTCTCCTGTGGAACAAGAACGAGCGTGAGTTGCTCAGCTCTCATGGCTTTACTCAGAACCAGCTCACTCTTTGGAAGTACCCATCTATGGTGAAAATAGCAGAGCTTACTGGGCACACATCCAGAGTTCTTTTCATGGCTCAGGTGCATTTTTTATTTCGAAATTAAGATGTTGTTATGTTTCTTGTGCTGCAAAGTGTTGTCCTGATTTGTTTTGTTGTGTCTTTTGATTCAGAGCCCAGATGGATGTACGGTAGCATCTGCTGCAGGGGATGAAACTCTGAGGTTTTGGAATGTTTTTGGAACTCCTGAAGTAGCGAAACCTGCACCAAAGGCAAACCCGGAGCCGTTTCCTCACTTGAACCGCATTCGATGAGTGAGATAGAAAACGTTCGTGTTCGGATGTGTCGAAGCATATAGATAGACAAATGTTCTCCCAAGGTCGGGACAGTTGTGTTGCATTCTGGAGAAAGCGAAAACGGAAAACTTGTGTACTTGTAGTCCATTTTTTGCTCAGGCAGTGACTAAAGTTGTTAGTAATTTTTCTTCTCTGATCTACATTTTCTTCCAGGTGGGGGAAACTTCTCTCTTATTGTCTAGAATCTTGTTCCTCAGAGTTGAGGGTAGGTGACTACATTGTATGGAGGTTGATGTGAGAGAGCAATTGTAGATACAAGTATAGAGCAATTGTAGATTCAAATGCAGAGGGGTATATAGGCACTTTCTTGTACACAAGTATAGATACAAATACAGTAGTCACTCATTGTGACAAAACCAGTAAAAAGTTTTTTTCTTTGTTTGACTTTCTCCCAGTGCATGATATTGATACCACTGTTCTTTGTGTTTTGCTTACATCTCTATACCATATTATTTCTTTCCGTTTGTGTATTTAATTGCATTTAGAAAAACTGAATTTCATTGTGGGATGTCTGTTTAGTATCTAAATCGAATTTCAAAATCTACATTTTCTTCGAGGTGGATATCCGGGAAACTTCTCTCTTGTTGTCTAGCTAGAACTTTAAACTTCTCTCTTGTGAGAGAGCAATTGTAGATACAAGTATAGAGCAATTGTAGATTCAAATGCAGAGGGGTATATAGGCACTTTCTTGTACACAAGTATAGATACAAATACAGTAGTCACTCATTGTGACAAAACCAGTAAAAAGTTTTTTTCTTTGTTTGACTTTCTCCCAGTGCATGATATTGATACCACTGTTCTTTGTGTTTTGCTTACATCTCTATACCATATTATTTCTTTCCGTTTGTGTATTTAATTGCATTTAGAAAAACTGAATTTCATTGTGGGATGTCTGTTTAGTATCTAAATCGAATTTCAAAATCTACATTTTCTTCGAGGTGGATATCCGGGAAACTTCTCTCTTGTTGTCTAGCTAGAACTTTAAAGTAAAGCGTGATATTGATGCCACTGTTCACTGTCTGGAAAGATCCTTCGATTGGATCTCCATGGAATTTGCAGTTTAGAAAGCAAAAGATGCTCTGATTTGGAAAAGGCTGCAGCTCTAAAAAATTTCTGTGAAATCTCTATATATGAGCTTGCCGGTCCAAATGCCATCATAGCTAATTCTGCTTACGACCTAATCTGGTTCAAACATGAGGGGAAGGAGCCAAGTATTCTGTCAGTTGATGACTTTATTTATAGAATTCAAAGCATTCTGTATCTAAATCGAATTTCAAAATCTGCTCTCCATTTCATACTTTAAAAACTTTGCAACAATATAACTTTGCAACAATAACTTGTCGCCTTGGTGGTGCTGTGGTGATGGCCTGGCCTCTTCGGACAGTTGCTATGGCTCTACTGGACATTCCACAGCGGGTCGAGAACCCCAATGGTCACGCCAATGGAGGGTTGCTACGCTGGTCGCCCCTTCCCACCCTTTTGGTGATCAAAATATAACTGCAAATGCCCGATGGAACAGACTAACCAAACAACCCCAATTATCACTCTTTCTTTTTCAATCACAGTATCCAATCGTACATAAATCAAGCCAACTCGTCAATACAAGAGTTATGAATCTTTTTGTGTGAAATGAACTTATTGTAAACTTAATTTACAGGATCTAGAACACATGTTTTTATCACTGTTAAAAACATACTGCGGAAAAATTACATATAGATGAGATTTACCATCCATGCCAATAAACGAGGTGGTAATTCAGCCCTTAGCTAAAAGAGCAAGCTCCTTAGAAAAGAGATTTCTCTACCCTGACCCTTAATTTTAATATCCTTGACCAACTTGCTTAGATAGAGTGAGTCTGGAATTTTTTCAATGTAATGGGTGGGTAGAGAACCTCTCCCTTATACAACATAAGTCTCCCCTTCCCATCAAAACGGTGCGGAGTGGTGGATGATATGGACAATACTCATCCACGACAACATTCCTCCACCCACATGCATAATCACTTTTTCATGCATTATTAGTTTACATCATGTAACGTGGGTCACAGAGAATATTTCTTGTCAACTCACATAGTATCAATTATCATGTGGGTCACAAAACAGGGAATAATTCATCCACTTATGACTCCATTGTGTTTGAATTATGTGGCACGTCTCTTTTCCATTTTTCTCATCAAAACTCTCTAAAATGGTGTAACCATATAACAGTACTCTAACTGAACTAGATTCTTCAGTTAGTCTCGGCAAACAACTGCTGCAATTATCTGCAGTCAAAACTAAGTTAAAATGGTGCAAGTGAGTGTGTAACTATGGAGATTAAGCATGAGACTGGAGTCAATCAAAATTCAAAGCACCATGGCCCAAACCATATAACATCACTTGGCTGGAGAGAGAGAGAGAGAGAGAGAGAGAGAGGGAGCAGAATTCTAACTGAACAATATCCATCAGCCAAGTTTTGGCAACCAAGGCGTATTCAAACTTGGCCACCCAGTAGCACATCATACAACAATGACATCTCACTTAATTTTAATGGATTATCAATAGCATACTTTAAGAGGCATTTTTGCTTTACGTACAGTCTTTTGATCTAGCAAACCTACTCGGGCCGGGAGACATTTTGTTGCTGCTGCAAAAGCAAGTATGAGAAGGAACTTCCCCAACCCCCATTCTAAACAAAACCCTTCGCATCAAGGAGTTATCTTTGAGAGCCTTGAGCACCGAAGACAGGGTAATCAAGTAAATTGCCGCCTCATGTATGTATCTTCATGCACAAAAACTGGAGCTTGAGTGTCCGGAGGAGGGAATTGTGGTTGTGCCATTGCTATGCCGCTTTGATTAGAAGCAGTGGCAACAGTCCCAGCCCACGAACCATTCCTGATTTTTGTTGAATCCATGACGAGATAATAGACAATTCCAAGAGCCAAACTTGTAAGGGACAAGACAGCGGCTCCAGCAAAGACTCCGGGCTGCAAAACAGGCAGCAAAACAGAGCACTCATCAAAGTTCAGGCTATCTACCTCGTCTCGTTGATTGAGTAGAGCACCAGTTATTATCATAAGGGATGCAATGACAAATGTGATCCTGCACGCAATGTAAGACGGGATTAGCATGTGTCTAATTTAAGAAAATCACCAAAGCAAAAAAGGAAGGTACAAGCTAGTGAAAGAAACAAAATTTATAATCTCAAAAACAAAAATAAAACAACAGCAGCATGGATAAACAATGCTCTTCCATGGTTAATCCAAGTCTTCGTACCATTATTGGTGCATGAATGCTCTTGTTTGGACATCATCATTCAGTTCATAGTGATGACTCAAGAAATGACGGCAATACAGACAGTTCAAAGTACTATAAATACTTAAACAATATTCCAATTAGAAAGTAACACCTGATGCAGAAAATGTTAAACACCTGCAATAAGAACGGTAAGCATGTTAACACCTTAAAAGTAACTAGATATTTCGTGCCTGATGCGGAAAATGTTCCTATTAGGTAGACATTTGGTTTCAACTTTCAAGTACAAGCTCAGAATTACCACGAGACAACAAAGCAGATCACCGCCAATATCAAACAAGACTTTGATCGATAAGAACATCCTTGTCTGCAACAAATACGCACAGTAGTGACAGTAATGATTGTTTGAGCAATCAAAAGAACCACTGCTGCAGCAAATCCAAGACCCACAGCTGGACTGCTGGGGGATACACAACCATCAGGTGTCGGGCGGATCTGAGAAGTCTGCGAAAGAAAGGGAAATTTTAAAAAGACAAATAGAAGGTGAAAAAACTGATCATTGGTTTGACCATACAGAGACCAAAGGGCTCTATGGGGGTAATAATAATACAAATAGAGTTACTACGCAGAAGTACATGAAAGAGTTACACCTCTCGGCACGAAAACCCATAATGATTCAAGAACTGTTGAATTCCAAAACTCAAAAGTGGGGTGTAAAACTTACATAGTGGAAATACTAGTAAATAAGCAACAGGAGAGTATGAGACTAGATACTCTTTCTTCCACTCTTCGTCATGCCTTGTGTCATTCCACCCCTATCCCAAACACACACACACATAACACACAGATATGACCCCCAGCTCCAGGAAATGGGGTCATCCGTTGGTTTAGTATAGTTGGTGCAGCCGATGACAGCATTATCGGAGTTAAAAGTTTCTATTTTAATGTTGTAATTGCTTGAGTCAATAAATCCATCAGTTGACCTGCTAATTACAAGAAGGGGAGATCAACGTAATCCACCCAATAAAGAAAGTGCATCAAAGCCTTAGTTTCACGTGCTTCAGAAGGCTCTCATGTAATTACAAGAAGTAAACACAATATCGGTCGTGTGTTGAGAACGGGGATTGAACTTCACTTGTTTGACTACTCATGCTGCAGGCCCAGCTCCAGTTCCGCAGCAACTGACTTTTTGCAGGAGCATCACATAACAATTATATGATTACGTGTCATCACTACCTAGCGTGTGTGCATGTGGCCTTATAATCAGATTTCTGTCATTTTAGATCCAACACGAATGAAATGTAAGAAACCAAAGCAAATGAAGTACTTGATTAATACAATAAAAACGCTTATAGCCCCAGGTACACCTTTGTAACTCCAAATCCGCAGATTCGTAACAGTCTCCCCTGTGATACTCCAATCACCCTATGAATTGGTTATTCCTAAACGGGTCATGAAAGGTATAACGATCAAACCTTGGATCAAGAACAGGGTCAGAGAAAAAAACTGCTAATTCATACAGAGCCACTGAACCAGCCCAACCAGAAACCAGAACTGTACGCATCAGATCGATAGAAAGCAACCGACAGGGATCATTCAATACAACAGTATGAATAGGATACCAAGGCAAACCCAAGGAAATACCCCTTATATCAAAGAAAAATAGACGCTACGTAACTTTATTGCATTGGAAAAAGACTAACAGGTGACGTCTCAAGTTATCAAACTGATAACATTCTTTGCACTTGGAAATGGACTCAAGTGGCTCTTGTGCTTCTATTGACTAATACTCCTACAGATCACAAGAAATACCAGAGTAACTAGAAATTAAGTCAATTGCATTCGACAAGCCCATTAGAAATTCCAAATTCAACTAAATCAGTGACACAAGGTGAAGGTAATTGATCATACTGACGGAGGGAAGGGGGAGTCAGAGACTCGAATCATACGCATAAAATGCCATTTAAATCCAATGGAAACATGTTAAGACCAATTTCGCCATAATGATCACTTGAAGTAACCCTCACAAACCTAAATTTTCTAAATCCAGACCTGTATGCTCACCAATTACCATTCCTTCAACGCATAAATTTACCAGAATAATTTTCTTCAGCAACATAATCTCCTCCATTATACATCTGTTTGCATGCGTTAATTTTTTCAAATCCCTCACCAAAAATTCCCAATCAAACAACATGGAGTCAAATGACACCTCCTTTCCTCACAACAAATTACCGTTCGGAAAACATTCACAGGTACACAAAAGTCATCTCCGTCTTTTTCTATGTAGTCCACTGTGACACAGAGCCGGCTCATAGATATTGGGGGCTTGAAGCGAAGTCCTAATACATACGAGGTCCTATACAAATCTTCAAGTGAAATTTTGCAAAAAGAAAATTCTAAAATTCAAAGTTCAGAGTAAAATTTATGATGAAAAACCCCGCACTTTTATAGAGAAATTTCAAGGCCTAATGAAATAAACTTTAGAAAAATTCGACGTCTATTGCTTCGAAATTCAACAAAATTTAGTGACAAGATGTAATATAATTGAGCACTTGGGCTAGTTGGCACTTAAAAAAAAAACAGGAAAAATATTGCCCACTTTTCAACTTTGTTCGGATGGTGAGAAGAGAGGCCTTAGCTGAAAAAAGTTGAGAAACACAGATGGGACTAGGATTCAATCCAGATCCTTGAGTTTTGAAAGCGCTCGGCTGTCAAATGCCAAGTAGAGAAGTAATTTGCAAGATATCGAAACCAGTAACCATAGACCCAACTGTATTTTTGGGGGCCTCCTCGGGCCAAAAAATTGGGGGCCCGAAGCGACGGCTTCCTCCGTCTCCCCTCTAAGCCGATTCTGCTGTGACAATCCGTCCGGCTGGTCTGCTAACTTTTACTCTAATCACGTGGCTCAAAAAATTAATCACAAAGTAAGTGGGTATTACCTTGTATGCCAATTCCTATTTTTATGGGCAACCGATGTGGGACTGTCACATACACTCTATTTCTCCCCACATATATGCGTTTACACATACATACAGGCTATAGATATACAGTATTGTGTAGAAATTAGTAAAGGGGAAATTATTGATTACCGTTGTCTTCGTGCCCTCCGCAGCAAAACTCAAAACAGCAGACAAAAGCCCGAGAAACCCCACTACTGAGCAAACCAATTTCGCTTTCCTCTCCATTCTTCTTCTTCTTCTTCTCGTCAACAGAGAGCTGAGCTCAGGGATTCATAAAAAAAAGGAAAAAATGGGATTCTGATTTTCACATTCTGTTTCAGATATTCGCTTCATCAGTTCAAAACTGCCGTGATCGGACCTCGAGAAGAAAGAAAAATAAGAAAATTTTCAAACATTCCCTCTCCTTATTTGTGTGAGAGGAAAAAGGAAAGGAAATTACCACGTATAGTACTCGGGGGTGTCTGGGTTGGTTGGAATCCTCTGTTCCAAATTTCCCCTGAGCCAAATTCCCCCGTGCCCAGGGGCAGACGCAGGATTTAGTATCAGCGGGGTCAAGTATACACTAGTCCGGACTCTGGACTTCCGGACCTCCGTGATCCGAGCATTTTTTTGACGATCCGATCCGTCCAATGTGTTCAGAAGGTGTTTTCAAGGATCCACGCGGGAAATCTTCAAAAAAAAGTACCGGGAAGGGCTTGATTCAAGTTGTTTTCGTTACAGTTTTTGTGAAAAATTGCTTGGATCAAGCCCTTCCCGGTATTTTTTTTTTTGAAGATTTCCCGCGTGGACCTTTGAAAACACCTTCTGAACACATTGGACGGCTCAGATTTTCCAAAAATAATTTGCAAAACAAAAAAAATAATTTTTTCCTTATTTTCGGGAGGTTTGGACTAGAAGTTTTACACACACACACACACACACATATATATATATATATATATATATATATATATATATATATATATATATATATATATATATATATATAAGCAAAAGTGGTATGTCATATTTTGAAACCGATTAGTATTGAATCTTATCAAGAATCCCGAAAAATCTCTTTGTGGAAAATCGTGGCTACGAGGTTGGCAAGGGCCCTTTAGCAAGTAGGCCCTCCTTACTTGTTCTCGAATATTTGGATCATAATCCATAGTTAGAGGTCGAAGTCCAGGATCTGCTTGTTCTAGTAAGTCAATTTCTACCCGACTTTGCTTTGATGGCTCATTGTGAATTGTTGAAATTGGTGATCGTAATGGTTCCTTCCTTTTAAAATATCTCTCCATAGCTGTAGGAAAATTTAATTCATACAAACAATTAATTTTGCCCCAAATTGGTCTAGGTTTTGCTTTCAAATTAGAACCATCATAGAGAAAGTTAAAAGGTTCTGAGACTACAAAAAAGAAAGAAAAGATTAGAGGTGATCCGGAAAAATTATTTAGGCATAGTTATATTTATTTTTTGTTACTTGGGGCAAGATTAGAAAATAATCTATACGGTAAGGGGGAAAAATTACCAAAATACCCAAAATTATATATACACAGTAGTAGGAAATTTCGGTCCAAGCGGGGTCGGTTGACCCCGCTTGCCCCTATGTGGTGCCGCCCTTGCCCGTGCCTCTGTTGCAAGGGATTTTGGACAGTTGAATTGTGAATTTTGTTCTTATGTTTTAAATTTTTTTGTGTGATCTAATGGCTCAAAACCCCTTGCAACTGAGGCACAGGGAGAATTTGGAACAGAGGATCTCTGGCCGTCTGGGTTACTTATTTTCAAATTTTTTGTTTATATTTTGGATTATGGTCAGAAAATATTTTGAATCTCATAGAGTGTTTTGGGAGAAATGTATCTAATGTATTTTAAAGCATGAGTTGTGTTTGAGAGATGCATTTTTGCAATAAGAATTGTGTTTAAGAGAGATGCACATAATATATTCCGTAATTCTTTTTGTTAACCAAAATAAAAATGTAAAAAATGAGAACAAAAAGCTTTTCCTACCTTACTATTAACTTCTCTTCTATTATGTCAAAAAATCAAAACACATTCTCACATAATACAACCTCGTTTTAGGAATGGTAAATTTATTCCCACTATTTTCTTCTTCGTTATTTTCTTTCATTTCCTTCCCTTTCCACAAGTTCCAAAATGGATTTGGCTCCTTTCTAGTAAATGTAGTGGAGCTTCCCGTCTAGTCCCTCTTTTTGGGTCCATACCAGGCCCACATCAATGTTTCAAGTCATATATTACATAGATCATGTCTGAGTACATCGAACATGCAAAAATTCATATTGATCAGATTGGGTTTGATAACTAATCGAATCGCATTAATCTTGAAAAAAGTACTAGACACACTGGTTAAAAATTAACTTTTTTCAAAATAAAAAATGCTTGTGATCAAGAATCAAATGGTATTTGATCGACACAAATGTTTGCATGATTTAAGTAGCCGATAGAATTTATGTATTATACAATTCGGATCATTGATGTAGGGCTAATATGACCCTGAAAAAATAGGGACTAAGCTCCTTTTACATTTCTGGAGAGGAGCCAGATGCTTTCAAAAAATGTGTTTTTTTTCTCAGTTGGATATCCAAATACATTGAGATATTTGAATCCGGAGTGAGTGTTGTGCAGTAAAATTACGCCGGTTTGCTTGATTTTTGGGTACACCTCCAAAGCGTCCAAGGGCCCTCTTTGGAGATTTAATTTTGGGGTTCAACTTTAGGGGATTTTGGCTTTTTGGGGGTAAGGTATAGTGGGTTTAGGCACTTTGGGTTTAGGTAATTTGTAGTGATTTTTTCTTCCTCCAAACAAGGGCCCCAAAAATCAAGCAAAACGATGTAGTTTTGCCGCACAACACGGCACACAATACCTACCACGCAACACCCACCCCGGATCCGAGATATCTAACCAAGAATTTGTTTATCTCCAGTTGTACATCCAACTGAATCATTTTTTTACATTTTTAGATTATATAAGTCTTTGGCAATCAAATATAGTATCAAATTCAATTCTAAAAAAATGAATGATAGATCCATGGTTCAATAATTATTATCGGAGAAAGGCTACAATACACACCCCTATTTCGGTGTGTATCATATGCATCTCTATAAAAGTTACGAATCAATGACCTCGTATTAATGAAACTTACATTTTTTTTTATTTTTATAAAAGCTACAAAACATGGAAAAATGTGACGATTGCCAATGAGATGACACAATATTGACCATACAATAGGTGCATATGCTATACATCTTTAATGAATGTGTATTATAGTCATTCCCTATCATCCACGTTGTGGACAAAAGACTTTACTCCTATTTCAGCCTCATGACGAGTTTGGATGCCAAATTTATCACTCTGTTTTTGTATTGAGGATATTCCTTGAGATTTTTCTTAGATGATGATGGATTTGATCGTATTTCATTGAATGTTGACTTTCCAAATTTTTACTCTCTTTCATTATTATTATTTTAGCGTAATTATGTTTTTATTTATTTCGCCTCCGGTCCACAAGGAGATATATGAACATTTATCTGAACCAATAGCCAAATCATTCAAATTCAAGACCATAGGTTTCTCGTATCAATGCATAAGGACGTGCGCTTCATGTCCTATCAAGCATTACCTGATAAATTATTTAGAAATTTAGCATAATCTAACGGTTGAAGCAAATTGTGGAAATAGAAATTTAAGGGCTGTAATGAGGAAATTAATCAATTAGAGGTCAAACTCCAAAAAAAAATGAACAAATATGAGAGGTGAATAATTTATATGTGCAACTCACGTAGAGGAAGCAACCTACATAGTAGTACCTAAAAAATCACGGTTCACAAGTCTAGGGTTGCAAACAAGCCGAATCAACCCGAACTCTAGAATGCTAGGTTTGTTCATTAAGTCTTCAAACGAACCTGAGATGTGCTCGAGCTCAATGGAAATTTAATGAGCCGAGCTTGAGCCAAACTTGCTAGGTTTGAATTGAACTCGAACTTGTTCACAAACCTTAATGAGTCAAAAATATTAAATATTTATAATCTCATACAGATCTGAAACTTCAAATAAAAATTTCATTTCCGACATGAATAAGTTTATATATGCAAAATTATAAAATATGTATTAAAATTTAAGCTTAATACTTCGAAAGTTTACACATGTACAAACTATAAAAATATTTCAGGTTCGCGAGTTAATGAACAGACTTAACCTTTTTTTAATTAATTAAGGAGTTAATGTTTTAATCATTCAGTATAAGGTGGTATTGCATTTGAATTTTTTTAGAATTAAACTTGTGTGAAATAAACTTGTGACTCCATTGCGTTTGAATTATGTGGCACATCTATTTTCCATTTTTGTTATCAAGACTCTAAAATGGTTGCAGAACTCTAACTGAACTAGATTCGTCAGTCTGTCTCGGCAAACAGCTGCAATTATCTGCACCCAAAACTCACTGTTACTATGGAGACTAAGCATGAGAATCGAGTAAATCAAAATTCAAAGCACCATGGCCCTAGCCATATGACATCACTTGGAGAGAGAGAGAGAGAGAGAGAGAGAGAGAGAGAGGAATTCTAACTGAACTAGATTCTTCAGTCCGGTTTTGGCAACGGAGGCGTATTCAAACTTGGCCACCCAGTTGCACACCATACAACAATAACATCTCACCAAATTTGAATGGATTATCACCAGCATACTTTGAGAGACAGTTTCGTTTTACGTATAGTCTTTTGATCTAGCAAACCTATTCGGGCTGGGAGACATTTTGTTGGTGCTGACAAAGCCCTTCGCATCAAGAAGTTTTCTATGAGAGCCTCGAGCACCGAAGAAAGGGTAATCAAGTAAATTGCCGCCTCATGTATGTATCTTCATGCACAAAAACTGGAGCTTCAGTGTCCGGAGGAGGGACTTGAGGCGGAGGGAATTGCGTAGGAGGGAATTGTGGTCGTGCCATTGCGATGCCGCTTTGATTAGAAGCAGCAGCAGTCCCACCCCACGAACCATTCTCGATTTTTGCTCTATCCAGGGCGAGATAATAGACAATTCCAAGAGCCACACTTGCAAGGGACAAGACAGCGGCTCCAGCAAAGACTCCAGGCTTCACAACATAGCAATAGTTGTTGCCAAAGTACATATTCTCTTCCCCTGCTGGTTGATTGAGTGCAGCACCAGTTAATATCATAAGGAATGCAATGACAAATGTGATCCTGCACTCAATGTAAGATGGGATTAGCATGTGTGTAATTTAAGAAAATCACTGAAGCACAAAAGGAAGGTACAAGCTTGTGAAACAAACAAAATTGATAATCTTAAAACGAAAACAAAACAACAGCAGCACAGACATCATCATTGAGTCGACAGTGATGACTCAAGAAATGAAGGCAATATATATAGTCCAAAGTATTATAAATAATGACAAAAATTCCAATTAGTAAGTTTATATGCATTACAAATAACCAAACAGAACATAACACCTGCAACACAAACGGTAACCATGTTAACACCTTAAAAGTAACTAGATATTTCGTGCCTGATGCAGAAAATGTTCCTATTAGGTAGATATTTGGTTTCAACTTTCAAGTAAAAACTCAGAATTACCATGAGACAACAAAGCAGATCAGTGCCACTGTCCAACTAGAGTTTGATTGATAAGAACCTCGTCTGCAACAAATACACCCAGTTGTGACATTGATGATTATTTGAGCAGTCAAAAGAACCACTGCTGCAGCTAATCCAAGACCCAAAGCTGGACTGCTGGGGAATACACAACCATTCCCATTAGGTGTCAACTGAATCTCAGAAACCTGAAAAACAGAGGGAAATTTTAAAAGGACGAATAGAAGGTGAAACAACTGATCATTGGTTTGACCATATAGAAACCAAAGGGATAGAGACCAAAGGGCTCTGTGGGGGTTAATAATAATACAAACAGAGTTACTCCACAAAATATATAAGAGAGTCTTGGCATGATAACAAATAATGATTCAAGAACTGTTGAAGTCCAAGACTCGAAAGTGGGGTGTATAACTTACATAGATAATGGAAATAGTAAATAAGCAACAGGAGAGAGTATGGCATTAGATACTCTTATCTTTGTCATGCCTAGCATCATTCCACCCCCACCCCCACCCCCAAACACACACACACACACACACATAACACACAGATATGTGACGCCCAGCTCCAGGAAAGGGGGTCATCCGTTGGTTCTGTGTAGTTGGTGTAGCCACGTGACAGTGTTATCAGAGTTGAAAGTTTCTACTTTAAAGTCGTAATTGCTTGAGCCAATAAATCCATCAGTTGACCTGCTAATTGACTAATGGAGGGGGGAAAACTACAATACCTCTCAACAATGACTGATGCACTAAGAAATACAAGGGGGGATCAAAGTAATTCACCTAGTAAAGAAAGTGCATCAAAGCCTCAGGTTTACGAGCTCCAAAAGGTGCTCATGTATTACAAGAAGTAAGCACAATATCAGTCATGTGTTGAGAATGGGGATTGAACTTCACTTGTTTGACTACTCATTGCATGGATGCAGGAGCATCATGTAACAATTATAGGATTACGCGTCATCACTACCTAGCGTGTGTGCATGTGGCCTTATAATCGGGTTTCTGTCATTCTAGATCCAACACGAATGAAATGTAAGAAATCAAAGCTAATGAATTACTTGATCAATACTGTATCAATCCCACCAGGTACACCTTTGTAACTCCAAATCCGCAGATTCGTGACAATCCCCCCTGTGATACTCCTCTCGTTTAGGAATAAACGAGTCGTGAAAGGTATAACAAACAAATCTTGTCTCCACATTGGATGTAGAACAGGGTCAGAGGGATAAAAAACTGGTAATCCATACAGAGCCATTGTACCCGCCCAACCAGCAACCAGAGCTGTATGCATTATATGGGTAGAAGCAACTGACCGGGATCATTCTATAGAACAGTATGAATACGATACCAAGGCAAACCCATGGAAGTAACCCTTATATCAAAGAAAAATAGACACTACGTAACTTTATTGCATTGAAAAAAGACTAACAAGTGATGTCTCATTCAATTAGCGTTTACCACTCAAATTACCAATCTGCTATCATTCTTTGCACATGGAAATGTTCTCAAGCGCTCTTGTGCATTCTATTGATTAATATTCCTACAAAGCAGAAGTACTAGAGTAACTAGACACTAATTCAATTGCATTCGATAAGCCCATTATAAATTTCAAATTCAACTAAATCAGCAAACACAAGGTGAAGGTGATCGATCATCAGACCAGCCAATGCACGAGGGAAGGAGAAGTCAAAGACTCGAATCAAGGCATAAAACCCCATGTAAATCCAATGGAAACATGGTAAGACCAATTTCGCCATACGGATCACTGGAAGTAATTCTCCCAAACCTAAATTTTCTAAATCCAGACCTGTATGCTCACCAAATACCATTTCTTCGACGCAGAAATTTACCGGAATACTAATTTTCTACAGCAACCTAATCTGCTCTGTTATACATCTGTTTGCATGCGCTAAATCAAATCCCCCAACAAAAATTCCCAGTCAAACAACAAGGAGCCAAATGACACCTTATTTCCTCGCAACAAATTACTGTTCGAAAAACATTCACAGGTACACAAAAGTCAACTCGACGAGATCAATTTTTCCGCTAAAATCTTGTCTCGGTCTCTTTCTATGTACACTCTATTTCTCCCCACATATATGCGTTTATACATACTGGCTATAGATATATGGTGTAGAAATGAGTAAAAGGGCAATTATTGATATTACCGTTGTCTTGGTGCCCTCCGCAGCAAAACTCAAAGCAGCAGACAAAAGCCCTAGAAACCCCACCACTGAGCAAACCAATTTCGCATTCCTGTCCATTCTTCTTCTTCTTCTTCTTCTTCTTCTTCTTCTCTCTCTCTCTCTCTCTCTCTCTCTCTCTCTCTCCCCTCTCAACAGAGTGCTGAGCTCAGGGATTCATAAACCACTGGCGAAGGAAGGGATTCAGGGGAAGGTAAAGGTGGGAAGTGTTTATCCTACTAATTTATTACTCACCTGAATCAACTACCATTTTCTGGTTCAGATATTTGCTTCATCAGTTCACAACTGCCCTGATCGGACCTCGAGTTACAAAATAACTCCACAATCCAAGAATTGCTGCGACGTTTTTCACAACAAGCGCAATTCCCGTGTGTACATAATAATTAATTTAAGGATTTGTAGAGAACCCAGGAAAGGAAAAAAGAAATATAAGGAAATTTAAAAAAAAAATCCCTTGTGATAGGAAAAAGGACAGGAAATACTACCTGGTGGGGATCCGGGTGGGTGCAATGTGGTAGGTGTTGTGCGTCATATTGTGCGGTAAAATTATGTCATTTTGCTTGATTTTTGTGCACACTTCCAAAGCTTCCAAGGGCCTTGTTTGGAGGAAGAAAAAACTATTACAAAGTGCTTAAACCCAAAGTGCCTAAATCCTAAACTTGAAGTACCTATGGCCCCGTTGATACGATGTTTCATTTTGGAGGGATTGGTAATGAGATGAGATTGGGATTGGGATTGATAATGTGATGAGATTATTAATGAGGAGATGAATCCTTCCCTCATGTTTGTTTTGCATAGGATTAGATCATGGAATTACTAATAACATGTTTGTTTTGCTTATGATAGGATTGAGTAAAAATAATTTGTTTCCAATTCTACCCTTATTTGGAAACACCATTTTTCATCAGTAGATCAACAACATGTTTTCATGTCTTTTTTTTTTTTAGATTTCAAATGAAAGATTACATTTTTTTTTTCCAGATTTCCGATGAAGATTTCTTTGAGCCACGTTTTCTAGTCATTTCTAGATAAAAGCATCCAAGATAATGATGAAACAATACAAAAAAAATTGAACCGGGTTATTTTAAATCTTTGTCAATTTTTTTCCCTGTGTTAGTTTTGCTAGTTAGGCGCTAATATTTTTTTTGGAGTATTGGTTCATGTCAGCACGAGAAATCAGAAAGATTTAAAATATGAACCGTAGGTTTTTGTTTTAATAAAGATAAAAATAATATAAGGTTTTTTTTTTTTTTTTGTCTTTTAAAATGTTAAGCATTAATTGGCGTTGTCAAAAAATGTTGACAAAAAGCATTAATTCACGAAAGCATTAAACATCAAAAGTAACTGGTTCTGCATTACTAGTAACGAAAGCATCACGAAAATTCACGAAAGCATTTACTAGAGAATTGGGTAGAAGAAGCATGAACGCGCTTGGCTTGTCTTCACCAACACTTCCCCAATCCCATGGGAGAGGTTTCATAATACCCAACCCCCCTTGGGTTGGCCAATCCCATGAAAATGGGGGATTGCTAGTCCCATGAGACTGCTAGTCCGGTCCTCAAATTACACATCAAACATGAAAATTAATGGACCCACAAGATTGGTAATCCAATCCCATGCTCCATCTCTCTTATCAAAGTGCATAAATCCAAGTGCCTAAACTCACTATACCCTACCCCAAAGAGCTTAAATCCCCTAAAATTGAACCCCAAAATTAAACCTCACACTTAACTCTCCAAACAGAGCCCTTGGATATACTAAGAAAATGAGCAAAATGATGTAGTTTTGCTACACAACACAACGCACAACACCTCCCCTGGATTCACCTGGTGGTGTTTGAGTATTTTCAACCTTTTGATTTTTTGATGTTTTGAATTATGGTCAGAATATATTTTGAATTTGGTAGAGTGTTTGTGAGAAATGTGCGTGATGTATTTTATAACAGGAGTTGTGTTTAGAAGATATGTGCAAAATATATTTTGTAAGGCTTTTTGTTATTAACGAAAATGATAATGTGAAAAATGAGAAATCAAAAAACTCCTCACGCCTTACTTTTGACTTCTACTCTCTAATGTCAAAAAATCAAATACACATTCTCACAAAATATAGCTCCGACGTATGAATAGTAAATTTTTTCCCACTATTTTCTTCTTCATCATTTTTCTTTTATTTTCTTTCACTTTCTACAAGTTCCAAAAAGGATCCGACTACTCTCTAGTACAAGGAGAGGAGCCTTCTTGTCCAGTACATGTCTGTCTTTTTGGGATTCATACCGGGCCCACATCAATGATTGAATCGTACATTACATAGATCCCATCAAGTACTTCAACCATGCAAAAATTCGTGTTGATCAGATGTCATTTGATAACTAATCGAATCATGTTAATCTTGAAAAAAATTACTAGACACACTAGATAAAGATAACTTTTTTCCACTTTTTCGAGATAAATGCATTTGGATCGAGAATCAAATGGTACTTGATCGACATAAATTTCTACATGGTAGAAGTACTCAACAGAATTTACGTAATGCATGATTCGGATCATAAGCCTGGTATGGGCCCGAAAAAAGAGAGACCCTCCCTTCCCATGACTAGAGAGGAGCCGAATGCTTTCAAAAAGGTTGACTCTTTTTTTGTTATTATTCTTTCAGCATAAATATGCTTTTATTTATTTTCGCCTCCCACAAAGAGATAAGAACTTTTATCTAAACCAATAGCCAAGTCATTCAAATTCAAGACCATAGCTTTCTCATATCAATGCATGAGGACGTCTGCTTCACATCCTATCAAGTGTCAATTACCTGATAAATTATTTTGAAATTTAGCGTAATCTAGTGGTTGAAGTAAATTGTGGAAATCAATAGAAAAATAAGGGCTGAAATGTGAGGAAATTAATTAATTAGAGGTCAAACTCCAAAAAAAAAATAAATAAATAAGAAAAAAGAATAATGCACATGAGCAACTCACGTAAAGGAAGCAACCCTACACAGTGGTACCTAATTAACAAACCATGGTTGACAACTCATTTGCTTTGTTCATAAGCAACTCTTGGCTCTTTTTCAATTTCTTAGGAAAGAGTTGAAGTGGACATGTACAACTAATATAATAAAGTAAAGAGACAAGAATTATTTCGCTTTCTATAAAGTTGGTAGGAACTTACTTCACCAATTAACTACCTTGATATATATTTTTTCGTAATCAGGTGTCCGAGTCAGCTTACATGCACATCGACTAATTTTGAGAATGAATCTCATTATTCACTAACGAGACCCCTTTTAAAACTATGACGTTCTATATAGACTGGCCCAAAATATATATATATATATATATATATATATATATATATATATATATATATATATATATATATAGGATCCGGCTCTTATCCGCACCTTTCATTTCCGCACCTCGTGATCCAAAAATTTTTTTGACGATCCGATCCGTCCAATGTGTTCAGAAGGTGTTTTCAAGGGTCCACGCGGAAAATCTTCAAAAAAAAATACCGGGAAGGACTTGATCCAAGCAGTTTTCGCAAAAAATATATATTTACATTTTTTGCGAAAACTGCTTGGATCAAGCCCTTCCCGGTATTTTTTTTTGAAGATTTCCCGCGTGGACCCTTGAAAACACCTTCTGAACACATTGGACGGATCGGATTTTCCAAAAAAAATTTGCAACACAAAAAAACCCCATTTTTTCCTTAAATCCGGGGGTGTGGATAAGAGAATTTTCGTATATATATATATATATATATATATATATATATATATATATATATATATATATATATATATATATATATATATATATAGGATCAACTTCTAATGAGGGATCCCTCATTTTAAATAAAATGAGGACCTCATTCTTCCCGACCAAATTTCGACAATCCGAACCGTTAGATGTGTTTAAAATGTGTTTTTAAGGTCTACCGCGAGAATTCATCCAAAAAAAGTACCCGTAAGGGCTTCATCCGATCATTTTTTGTTAAAAACACTATATATAACGTTTTTAACAAAAAATGATTGGATGAAGCCCTTACGGGTATTTTTTTTGGACGAATCCTCGCGGTGGACCTTAAAAACACATTTTAAACACATCCAACGGTTCGGATCGTCAAAATTCAATTCAGAAAGTGGAAAAATTGCTTGGTCCTCATTTTATTTAAAATGAGGGATCCCTCATTAGAAGTTGATCCTATATATATATATATATATATTAGTCCCGATCTAGTCCGAGATCCCTAAGTCCGGGACTCATAGTTTCGGACCAAATTTTCATGATCCAAACCTTTCAATGTGTCTAAAACGTGTTTTCAAGAGTCTCTACTAGAAATCATCCAAAAAAAATACCGTGAAGGGCTTGATCGAAGCAGTTTTTCATAAAACTGTATACGTATAATTTTTGTGAAAACTGCTCAAATCAAAAGCCTTTCCCGGTCACTTTTTTGATGATTTCTCGCGGGGACCATTAAAAACATGTTTTAAACACATTGCACGGTTTGAATCGTTGAAATTCGATCGAGATTTATAAGGTGTAGATTTTTTAAAAATCCGGGAGCCCTGACTGGAAGTAAATTGTGTGTGTGTGTGTGTGTGTGTATAAATCCGGGAGCACTTCCTATCCGGACTCCGGACTTCCGGACCTCCGTGATCCGAGTATTTTTTTGACGATCCGAACCATCCAATGTGTTCAGAAGGTGTTTTCAATGGTCAAAGCGGGAAATCTGGAAGGGCTTGATCCAAGCAGTTTTTCGCAAAAACTGTAAAATTTACAGTTTTTGCGAAAAACTGCTTGGATCAAGCCCTTCCCGGTGTTTCTTTTTGGAGATTTCCCGATCGGACTCTTGAAAACACCTTTTAAACACATTGGACGGTTCGGATTTCCCAAAAACAATTTTTAAAGTGAAAAAATTACATTTTTTCTTATTTACGGGAGGTCTTTACTAGAAAATTTCTCTCTCTCTCTCTCTCTCTCTCTCTCTCTCTCTCTCTCTCTCTCTCTATATATATATATATATATATATATATATATATATATATATATATATATATATATTACATTACACAACGGTTTTGCAAAATGTCCCTCTCACAACTGTCCTCTGTGGCACATTGGAGGGTTGTGATTAAATTTTAAAGTTTCTTCTCAACTAATCCAAGGGCTGAAAATACTTTCATTTCAAAATTTAAAACCTTAAATTAAAGGAATCTATATTATAAAACAGAGTGGTTTTTGTTTACACATACAAACCCAACACTCTCTACAACTATCCAATTGACATTTTATGTTAATTGTAGCCGTCTGATCAAGAGAATGCTTCCTAATATAAACCATTATAACCTAATGACTAAATTATTTTCATTGATTGCTTTTACATTGTTTCCTTAAAAATTGATTGACTATCCTTTTGAATTCAAATCAACTAAACAAATGGTTTTACTATTTAATTTCCTTATATTCAACTCAATAATTGATTTTAAGTTGTTTCCTTTAGGTTGATTTTCCTACATTCAAAAACGAAACAAACACCTTTTGGATTTATTTACGGAAAGGAAATAACCATTTTTTTAAAAGTTGATAATTATATTTTTCTTTACTAATTAGCATTCACATATGTTTTCCTTAAAAAATGAGTCTATATTTTCCTTAATAATCTATGCTGAAACTTAGGTTTTCCTTTTATAAGCACACACACAATTCTTCTAATTCACAAGCTTCTCCAAGAAGAGCAGAAATCAACTTCCTTCATACCTTGATTGGAGAAAGAGAGGTTCATTACCTCTGCTTTGAGGAAGATACTCTCTTTACACTTCTCTTTTGGTATTCATTTTTTGTTTTTTTTAGTTGTTAATATTTCCATGTGAGATTTATTTATATTTTAGGTATTTCTAAAGTATTACAACAATTGCTATTTTTTGACATACTTTTTGGATGCATTGAATTGATGTATGCCATAAAGATTTAATGTAGTTAATTAGTTGAAATCTGTTTAAAGCTCATTTGAAAACATTATTTTTAGGAGAATTCAGCTTGGTTGACGGGATGTTCAATAGTAGAAAGTGATAATTCATTTAAATTGTGTTCAAAACGCGTTGTTTCGTGCCTAAAGGCACGGGCAATCCCTAGTATATATATATATAGCATGCGAGACAGCAGGAGGTTCCTAATCACCTAATCCTATTCTACCTCGTACTGAATTTTTTCATTAAAAATGTGTTCATATTATACTGGTTCTCAAAGCATGATATGCAATATTATTAGCCAACTAAACATAAGAACATATCGTGCGAGCGAGGTTCATTAAAGTTAAATATTATTCCATACAATGAATATCTTGATTTTGGGTGGCAACTAACTCAGCCATTCCAGTAGCACAACATACAATGACACCAAATATATCACCTCCATAGATAATCTGAATATTTTGGAAAACATATTTGCTTTATATATACTCTTTCTACACACAAAACCTAATTCAGGCCGGGGGATACGTTAGGCCTGATAAACAAAGCAAAAGCGTGGGGAGGAACTTCCCGCAACCATAAACAAACACCCTTTACTACATCAACAAGTTTTGCAAGGGAGCCTCTAGCATCCCCATTCACCAATAAGAAACGGTATCAACTAAATTGCCGCCTCATGTATGTATCTTCGTGCACAAAAACTGGAGCAGAAGGGTCTGCGTTTGAAGGAGGATACTGTGGTGCGGGGACTTGAGGGTGTGCCATTGCGATGCCGCCTTGGTTAGGAGCAGTAGCAGGCCCACCCCATGAATTATTGCTGATTTTTCCCGAATCCAAAAGAAGGTAATAGCCAATTCCAAGTACCACGGTAGCAAGGGACAAGACAGCAGCTCCAGCAAAGATTCCGGGCTTCACATAGAAGCAAGCGTAGGTGCCAAGATAAGTGTTATCTTCCTCGCGGTGTGCATTGAGCGCAGCACCTGATAGTAACATAAGGAATGCATTGACAAACGTTATCCTGCACAATAATAGAATTAGCACTCGTCTTAAATTTATACAGTAGGTGAAATAGGAAGCTCAAAAAATAATTAAAAGAAACAAAATCTATAATTCGGAAGAAGTTTAAAATATAGCTACATGCACCAATAATGCTTTGCGGTGGTCAAACCTCTGTTACCACAATTCTCCAACATCCTAGTGAATTATGTATTGGAACGCACGTTCCAAGATATCCAAAACAGGGAATTTAGCAATCTAAAGCAGACTCGATGATTTTTCCTACTTATTTTCTTACTGTTTTCCTTAGTAGAACAAAATAAAATGTACCCAACCAAAAAATAGAGCATTAATAGTGCATGCAAAAGAAATCTTTGAAAATGCTTCCAGAAATGTAAGTAGTAGATCAAGTAATCCAAAAATAGCATCTATATGTATTGGATCTTTAACTATTAAACGAAGTGCTGTGCATTCTTATACCGCCATCTACATAAGGTTACCCCGCCATGCCACAATGTACGGCCTGTGCTGTATCGCATTCCTGCAAGTGTTTTCCCATACCAAAATGATCCACTGTCCAAGTAACATAGGGTCAAACTTAACTGAGTCTTTCTTGCAACGATAGGAGAATGAATCCTACTTAACCAATTACACAACTAATGTGCCATGAAAAGAAGGCAACACAGATTGTCCAAAGTGTTTCAAAACGAAGCTTCTTTGCCCCACAATAACTATTAAGATTCTTAAGATAAAAACAGCCAACTCTAGAAACAGTCCTATAATAAGCAACAAAAGAATTCGAACACCAGCAAAATTTCAGTAACTATATACTTGCCTAAAAGGTAGATAGAGTGTGCTTCCTGTAGAAAATATTCCTACTAAGTAGAAATTTGCATTCAACTTTCAAGTCAAAGCTCAGAATTACCAGGAGACGACAAAGCAGATCACTGCCAGTGTCCTATTAGAGTTTGCTTGATAAGGACCTCGTCTGCAACAAAAACAGCCAGTTGTGGTACTGATGATAATTTGAGCAACCAGAAGAGCCAATGCTGCAGTAAATCCAAGACCCAAAGCTGGACTGCTGGGGTATGTACAAGAAGAAGTGGTAATCCGAATCTGGGAAGCCTGCAAAAGAAGGGGAAAAGTGGTCAAATAGCAGATGAAAAGGGTAATCACTGGTTTGACAATGTGGAGAGTGGAGACCAAAGGCCTCTGTAGCCTAGTGAGAACACAAATCGAATCTTCGCATACCATTTTAGCACCATGATCAATAACCATGTCAAGAACTATTGACGTCCCTGTGTTTAGAGATTTAACGCAAATGCAGTTTGTACAATCTTCAAAACTAATGGTACTTCACCAACCCATCAGTGAATATAAATACTTAAACTACAGATTTTAGGAACTTTGTTATATATATATTGGCTGATTCAACCAGTGTTTTACAACTCACATAAACACTGCTATATTCTTTACAAATGGAGTAGGCTCATGTGAATTATTAACCAATACTCCTCCAAGTCACAAGAAGTAGGAACATTAACGAATTCAACTGCACTACAAACACTACATGAAGGTAATAAATCACCAGGAGGCCAGCACTGAGGACAAGGTTTTTATAATTTTACCTGCTAGAGTGTCTTTTATTCTTTTTCTCCCCATGATTTGGGTTGATGTTGGTTTGTCTTCTGTCTTTTCTATCGTTTCTTTTTTTCTCTGGTTAGCTTTCGGTATTCTCTTTTTTGTTCTAAATTGGTGTCCCCCCACCTCTTTGTTTTTTTTGTTAATAACCTGGAACCAATACCACCAACCCCAATTATAGAACGTGTGACCCTATGAAGCATGGATACTTTTAAAACCCCAAAGTACCCGTACCGGGTACCGGTACTTCATGGGTACTTCAAAATACGTACCGGGTACTCCAAAAACGTACCGGGTACTTTTGAGTTTATGGGTAGTTCATTGGTACTTTTCTGGGTCCTTTTGGGCCTATTCATAAAGTATACAAAAATTTAGGGATTCTCTATGGGGAAAAAAAAAAACTCAAACTAATGGCCTTAATATGCAAGAACTCAGTCCGATAAAGTCATAAACTCGAGACCGTGACTCAGATCTAGAGCTTGATTTAGGAAAAACAAGAGCTGGGTTGACTAATCTTTTTTGTCAATCTTTCTTTAGCGACAGCGACTCCTCTCTCTCTCTCTCTCTCTCTCTCTCTCTCTCTCACACACACACATTATTTATGTTCCCCCTTCTCTCTCGTTATTATGTCAAAATCTATTCTTTCTTTTTTATTTTTTAGAAAGGCCTTGAAATATCTTTTGCTCTCCATTGCATGCACAAAAATTGGGCTATTGCACTATATTTCGTAGGAAGATGAGTCCATCAAGGAGTATGGGTAAAAGTTCAATTGCTATTGGCTTTTGTTATCTTGTTTCTATCTATCAAATATTTTATACTTGTTATATCTAATGAAGCATGCCAAAATTGTAAAAAATATACATAAAAAATCGTCCTACCCTCGCCGCACCCGTACCCTACTTTTTTTGGTTGTTGCCGTATCCCGTACCAGTACCCGTGCTTCCTAGGCTTGACCGCATCATAAACCCAAGTTAACTATCTCAGCCATTTCTCACAAGCTTTCCCTTGCACAAAGGGTGGCCTAAAGAATTTTGCTCTTAGTGGGAGTTGAAAAGACTTAATACGCGTAAGACACTAACCTTCGCCCCTCTTTAAGTGTTAAAAAATGAATTAAGCCCCACTGGTTTTATGAATGTCATTAACCATGACAAGGTACAAGTCAACAGCGAATACAGGAGCAAAGAGGGAAAGGGAGGTCAAAGACTCAAGCACATGCAGAAAACACCATATAAACCCAATGGAAACAATAAACATGATCGGACCAATTTCACAAAACCAAAATTTCTAAATCCAGACCAGTTTGGGCTGTAACCGAGCCGAATCGAACCAAGCTTTAGAATGTCTATGAAGTTTATACATATACTCAAGATTCGAGAGCCTAGCTGAATACTGTCAGGTTAAACAAGCAGAAAATTGAGGCTCGTGTTCCGTTGGGCTTGCTTATTAAACAAGCCTAAAATTCAGGGTCAGTCTCGGTTCGTTTAATACCCGAAACAAACATGAACGAACCTTAACTGAGTCGAGCCTTGAACAATTCACAAATGGCTCGGTTTAGCCCCACAGACCAGTATGCTCAAACGATTGCCGTTGCTTCTACGCAGAAATTACAGGCAATAACTTTATACAGGAAAAAGTAACCTTTTCTCCCCAATTATCGCATGTTTCCTAACTCGAGATCCGCAGAGAAAAACATCAGAGTAGAGCAAGTAATATCAATTATCACCTGTGACTCCTCGTTTCACGAAACAAAAACGAAGCCTCTGCTTGAAAGCATTCAGAAGTAATACAAAAGTCAATTCATGTATTTCCATTTCAATCAATTCTCTGTCTCTCTCTTGATATGAACACCTCTATTGGATATAAAACCTGTAGATAAGAATTAATTGGGTGATTAATTACCTTAATCTTCTTGGCCTCAGCAGCAAAACCCAAAGCAGCAGACAAAAGCCCTAGGAACCCCACTACTGAGCAAATCACTTTTGCCTTCCTCTCCACCATCTTCTTCTTCTTCTTCTTCTTCTTCTTTGCTCTCTCTCCCTCCCTCTCTCTCTCTCTCTCTCTCTCAGTGGCGGAAAGACGGAAGAGATTTTATCGGTGAGGGGGGATGACGAGACTCGTCAACGGAGTATATCTATTTTTTTGTCGATAGTCCAAAACCGATGGACTATTTTGTTCTAAATTTCACCCGTCTTTTATGCTTATTAGTTTGAACTGGATGTCCCTTAGAATTTTCTACTACCAAATCGAGAATGGATACGAGGTGGGTGTTGTCCATTTGGTCATGTGCGTCGTGTTGTACAGCAAAACGACGTAATTTTGGGCACACCTTGAAGCTCCCAAAGGCCTTATTTGAAGGAAGAAAAAAAATCATTACAAAGTGCCAAACCCAAAGTGCATAAACCCGAAGTGCCTAAAACCACTATACCCTACCCCAAAGAGCCTAAATCTCTTGAAATTGAACCCTAAAATTAACTCTTCAAACAAAGCCTTGGAAGTGTACCAAGAAAATGAGCAAAACAATGTCATTTTGCCGCACAACACGACGCGCATCACCTACCGCACAACACTTCTCCTGGATTCATCGAGAACAGACTCAGTGCTGACACCTCCTACGGGTCTGCTTCGGCTAGTATGTCTGTGAGCCTGGAAGCTTGTGTATTTTTTCAGTAGCTCAGGTCTTAAATTTTGATAATATGTTTTATTTTTGTATTCAGTGATGTAATCTTTATTGGATGACTGTTAATAATATGAATTGAATGTTTTTTTTTTAAATCTTTCTAATTTCTCTCGAAAATTAATTTTATACTACTTAAAAAAAATACTAGTAAGGGGATGTTCCGTTTTTTGAATAAACTGATTTTTCACAGTTTTTTTATGTGATGTATTATGAGAAAATGACCTGTCTCAATTTTTTTTTTTAAATAATTTTTTGTTAGTGGAACACCCTCTAACAAAAAATGTGAGGGGTAATTTAGTCTATTAACTTTCACCCTATTGCGAGGCCTTTTTTGTGGCCCCATGTCGTACTTCACAAAGAAAAAATGTGATGTAATGTACACGTCTTGCAATGCGTAATTTCTCTCCTCTCTTTTTATTGTCTTGCTCATCTATCTGCCCACGAAACTTCGGTTGTCAAGAAATTACGAAAAAGATGAAAGTAATTTTTTTTCATAATTTTTGGAATGTTTAGTTATCAGAAAAATATGAAATTCAAAAAAAAATATTTTTCTACGAAAACTCACTTTTATCAAAATACATCTTGTAAAAAGAAAGGAATTATATGTCGTGAAAAAATATGTTCTTGCCAATTACACTTCCTGAAAACATTCTTTATCAAGTGAACACTTACGAGAAAGTATCTTTTGCTTCACTTCATTTCACTTTTTTCTCAAGATTAACTTTCTAGTATAACATCTTGGCAAATGAACGAAGCTGCCAGCCGGGTGCGAAATATCTAGCTTAGTCCATTTTAAAAAAACTAGCTTAGCTAAACTACTGGTCATAACATCTTAATGATTTGGCTTAGCTAAACTAGCTAGCTTCTTTTTTTTTTGCCAGAAGAAAAAAATTCCATTAGAACAACCAGTATACAAGGGATACAGTTTCAAAAGTACGCAAGATCCAGAGAATAACAAAACAAATCAACAGCAACAAAACAAGAACTGTAACGACTACAGAGACCAACAACTACAAAAAGTCAGGTAGCGTCCTGATGAAATCGGCCTCCGTCCCCTGTATCTCGATGGGACATGAAGATAGAGTAGCCTATAGAGCATGATAAAAGTGGCAAAACATCTAGCTTTTAAAAAAACTTTACCATCAAAGAAAGCTACTGGTCATCTGACTGATGTAATTTGATTTCTTAAATTGTGACTCTAGTTTATGCACATTTTCCGGATATATTAAAAATAAAATAAAAATCGCTTCAAGAAACCAAGGAGACGTTGTTTTCTTTTAATCGAATTGTATTTATCATAAAAGACTATAGCCGGGATTACCTTTTGATTTTAATTTGTTGGTGTAATTCAAATTAAAAGCACAACGTGACATAGATATATATTTTGGGTGCTGATTTTGGGGCTCCTTTTTTTGATGCAGGCACTCCAATATTTAATTAAGTTACAAAACTACCCTTCTTAAGATATAAAAATTACTGGAGGCACTACACCCCCAAATTATCTCCTCATTTACTAAGGCACTCCAAACGAAAAAATGAACCAAAATCAAATATAAACATTAGGTTCTGAACATTAACATTAATATTCGTTCCAAACATTAAACATTCACAACATAAACATTAGGTTCCAAACATTAAACATACATCTATGTCAAATTGTTTCACGCCACTTTGCACAAAAAAAAAATTGCTAGAATTCTTCAAAATAAACAGCACACAATTGAAAAGTTGATCCTGCAAAATCTTTATAAAGGCTGCGACACAAGGTCTTTATGTTTTCGTATTCACTGTTTACCATTTTTTCCTCAAATCTTCATAAGTGCCGCAAATTTACATTTTAAAACTCATAGTGAGACAAACAAAGCACATCCCCAAAGTTAAAGAACTCTTGAGAGGGAAAGTAATAGAACTCTCAAGAGAGTTTGCATGGATAAACGGATGGTTTTGCAATCATAGGCCGAAGATCACTTGTCCAGATTGTCTTAATGCAAAACATGGAGACAATAACATAAAGACTCTACCAAGGAAAAATTACATATGGAAGTACGCAATTCAGTGATGTGCAGTAAAAAGAGTTGAACAACTATCTGTTTTTTTTTTTTTTTTTGATTAAAAAAAAAAAACTATTTGTTTTTTTAGAGTGCCTGAAGTAAATCATGGAATTTACAAAAGGGTAATTTTGGAAAACTACTGTAACTTGGAGCCCCTGCATCAAAATTGGGAGTGTGAATAGGGATGACAACGGGTAGGGTATGGATCGGGGGACCCTATTCTACCCCCGATCCCCAATTGGGAAGTCCTTTCCCATCCCCACCTCCATACCCAAAAGGGATAGTGGACAATCCACCATACTCACCTCCCATTGGAGATTGGGTATATTCGGGTAAATCTATATCCAAACTAATTAAACAAAAAAAAAAAGATGATAAGATCTAATTTATGTGTCGTATACTAACAAAAACAACCATTTAAAACAAAATAGAATAGAAAGTTGCGAAGAAATAATAGTCTACCAAGATTAAATATAATTTTAAAAACTACCATCATTAAACTTTTTTTAACACTTAACCGTATATAGTTTTAATTCGGAACAATATACATAAATTATACCAATATGCATACTTATATATATATATATACACACACACATATATATACATTTATATACTACTATATGCCGGCATATATACATATAATGGTCATAAAAATATGTATACAATTTGAAACGGGGCGGGTACGGGTATTCGGAGATGGATATCAAAAAATCATACCCGCTCCATTTTCAACCGGGGATTCTCTAAGTTCTACCATACCCGCTCCTATTGGATGAAAAATCGAATAATATCCGCCTCCAAATAGCCGGGGATGGGGTGGGTATCCATCGGGTTTGGGAAAATTGCCATCCCTAAGTGTGAATATCAATTCCCTATATTTTTTACTCATATGGTTTTTTAATTACTTAATATTAAGTGGGCAACCAAATTTTTGGTCGGACTTGGGCAACCCAAACATTAGGGCCGGCCCTGCAAGACAAGGGCATCTTTCATCAAGAAAGTTCAAGACAAATATCGCGATGGAAGGAATAGTTGATGCCATTGTGACTATGTAGAAGGAGACAAAAAAATGATGAATGTGTCTCTTAAAATGATACATGACTGTATTTGTAGGCCATTAAAGTAAAGTCCTGCTAAATCATTTAATATTTATTACTTATTGATTTAATAACATTTTTCATTCAACATTTTTATTAAAATTATTGTAGTGTATGTTGAAATAATTATTTTTTTTGAAAGTTATCAAAAATAATAAATGAATATCCTTTTTCACATATTTCACCAAATTTAATGTGAACCAAATTTTCAAGACTCTTTTATTGTACTGCTATTTACTTTTTACCATTCAATGCTGTTGATTAAATCTCCACTATATAATTTGAGTAACGGTTGGAATGAGCCATACCAAATCAAGTTTTTACCAAAATTTTTACTCAAATTTGGATAAAAAGTGGAGATTTCTTTTATTGTCTTGCTCATCCATTTGCCCGGGAAACTTCGGGGAGAAGACTGGGAATTCCAGATTTTGCCGTGCGAAATATAGTCATGCCAAACCCACCAAGAAGGCAAGAACTCAGAAGTCCGCAGACCAAGACTTGCATGTGTTGTTTTGTTGTCGACATTTTTACTCTCAAATTGGTTAAGTTAAAATAAAATACTCTTAAATTGGCTTCTTTTTGAAGCTCTTGCTTTTAAATCTGGCTTGTCTCTTGTTTTATAAATTACAGCGATTGATTTTGTAGCGGTTTATATTTTTTAAAAGATCCCAAGTACAAAATCCCACGCAAAAAACCCTATTTTTAGCTTTTGGAGTACCCGTACGTGCTTCGTAGCATCCATTTACTTACATTAAAGGGCGATCACGATTCTTTCTACGAATAATCTATAGTTGACAGATTCGTATAGTTTGCGACAATAACGATGGAGTAGACAAATTATTGAAAATTTGTTCAGGCCGCGGGATAAGTTAGGCCGTATTACAAACAAAGCAAAAGCAAAAGCAAATCCCCAACCCCAACCCTACACAAAACACCCTCCTTTCCATAAACAAGTTTTCCATGGGAGCCTTTATCACCCCCATTCACCAAAAAACTGGAGCAGAAGGTTGTTTGTTGGAAGGAGGGTATTGTGGTGGTGGGTATTGCGGTGGGGGAAATTGAGGGTGTGCCATTGCAATGCCGCCTTGATTAGGAGCAGCAGCAGCCCCACCCCATGGATTATCGGTGTTTTTCGCTGAATCCCAAGCGAGATAAGTGAAAATTCCAAGTACCGCAGTAGCAAGGGCCAAGACAGCAGCTCCAGCAAAGACTCCGGGCTTCAGAATCAGAAAGTAGCAAACGTCGTACTGCTGGTTGTTAATTATGTCCGGGTGACTGTGAGGTCCGTTCAATATAGCACCACGTATAAACATAACGAATGCATTGACAAATGTTACCCTGCACTCAATGTATAGTTACAGAATTAGCAATCGTCAGAATCCAAAATATGCAATGTTGGTGAAATGCGAAGTTGAAAATAACAAAAAGAAACGACATCGATAATCCGAAAACGGTTTGAAACATAGCAACATCCAGAAAATAATGCTTCGCGATGGCCAAACCTCTGTTGCCACATTTCTACTCCTACAGGTATCATGCTGTCTCAAGCTAAGTATGCATTACATCTGCTTAAGAAAGCTGGTATGCTAAACTGTAGGCCTTGTGCCTCCCCTTCCTCCTTGAAATCTGTCACACCAGATAACCAAACTCCCATGTCTAACCCTGAATTCTACAAATTTTTAGTGGGTTCCTTGCAATATCTCACCCTTACCAAGCCAAAGATCTCATTTGTCGTTAACACAGTTTGCCAGCATATGCACAAACCTTTGGAATGTCATTTTACCGCTATCAAGAGGATTCTACGATATGTGAAAGGTACTCTCTGACTCATGGTCTCCTGTTTTCTAAGAGTCCTCTTACCCTCTCAGCATTTTCTGATGCTAATTAGGCACGAAATGCTACTGACAGACGATCAACAGGAGGATTCTGTGTTTTCCTTGCTTCCAATTTACTGTCCTGGTTTGCCAAGAAACAAGCCACAGTTGCTCGCTCTTCCACTGAAGCAAAGTATAAAGCTCTTGCTAATGTTGCTGCTGAACTTGTTTGGATGTTACAACTGTTTAAGGATCTGGGGGTTCATCATTTGATTGCTCCACCAACATTATGGTGTGAGAGTGTTTCTGCCATTTCTCTTGCCAAAAATCCAGTTTTTCATGCACAAACGAAACATATAGAGGTTGATTTTCACTTCATGCGTGAGAAGATTGCTCTTAAACGATTATGTGTTTGACATGTTCCTTCAGAGCATCAAGTTGCAGATATTCTTACTAAACCCTTAACTGTGGCTCGGTTTCTTTTTCTCCGTGACAAACTGAAGATTTCATTCCTTCCATCATCAGTTTGCAAGGGGCTGTTAACGGAATAAATTGTTAACCATAGTTGTTGTTTACTTAAGTAGTTAGTGTTAACTACACTAGTTAGGCAGTTATAATTCTATTGACCTGGCACAGAGAGTATAAATAGCTAGTGCTCTCTCTTTCTTCTGTAATACGATTCATTTGTGTTAATTCAAGAATTACATTTTGAGAGAAGAAGGAAAATGTAATTCTTGAATTAACACAAATGAATCGTATCACAGAAGAAAGAGAGAGCACTAGCTATTTATACTCTCTGTGCCAGGTCAACAGAATTATAACAGCCTAACTAGTGTAGTTAACACTAACTACTAAAGTAAACAACAACAACTATGGTTAACAGTTTATTCCGTTAACAACTCTCTCTCCCTCCCTCCCTCTCTCTCTCTCTCTCTCTCTCTCTCTCTCTCTCTCTCTCTCTCTCTCTCTCTATATATATATATATATATATATATATATATATATATATATATAGACACACCAAGAATCCAATCCAAACCCCATTTCTGGACCTACGGTATATGGACTTCACTCTCCTAAGCAAATTTTGATGATATAAACCATTCAATGTGTTTAAAACGTGTTTTTAAAGGATCTGCGCTAGGAATCATAAAAAAAATGATCGGGAAGGGTTTCATCCGATTTTACGGTGTGGATCATCAAAATTTGATCTGGAAAATGAAATCTGCATGTTTGGTTCGGAAATGGGGTTTAGATTGGATCCGGACTCTGTGTGTGTGTAAGAAAAAAAATCTCTCCCTCTCAGATTTCAAAGAGGATTGCCCTCACTTTATCGCCATGGCCACATTGAGCAATTGGAGTAGGAGTAGTATGTATTGAGTAAGGATTGAGACGGATTATTTTTCTCATGCTTGGTGACATAGGGATTAAGGGGAAGATATTTGAAGTCCTCCAACGAGACTCTGTCACGTAACATTCAAAACTGTTACACTGATCAAACTGTTACCGTTACGTATCACGAAATCGTTAGTTAAAACCTTGGTACAATGGCTAAGAAAACACAACTTCTTTGTCAATGGAACATAAACACTAGAAATGAGGATATATTACGTTCACCCGTGCCTTAGGCATTCGCTAGTGCTTCTAGAAATGTAAGTAGTGCATCAAGAATTCCAAAAATAGCATAATAATATATACGTATTGGATCTTTACCTCTTTTAGGCCTAGTTTTCCAAAAAAAATTTAGCTTAAAATCAATCATAATTTTAGCACCTGGTGAACTCATTTGCTAAAATCATGGATAATTTTAGCAACTGAGTTGCTAAAATCTTTTGGAAAACTAGGCCTAAAGTAAGTGCATTCTTATATCGCAATCTACACCAATTAACAGCATGTGCTGTATTGCATTCCCGTACGTGTTTCTCATGTCATAATGATCCGCGGTCCAAGTAACATAGGGACAAACTTAAACAAGTCTTCTTGCAACGAAAGGATAATGAATCCAACTTGCTACTTTTAACCAATTACAATTGGGGGTGTTTCAATGTCAAAAAATACTACTTTTTTTTTCCCCCAAAAAACTCAGACAGGTCATTCTTTCATAATACATCACCTAAAAACCATGCAAAATCAATTTATTCTAAAAACGGCCTTAGTGGAACACCAAAGTGTTTTGAAACAAATCTTTTTTGCCCCACACGAAATATTTGAAAACACACTATGATCAAACTTGCTATTTTTAGCGCCGAGCAAAAAAAAAAAAAAAAAACTTATTTTAACCCTATCAAGATTCTTAAACAAAACCTGCGAACTCTAGAAATGGAAATTCTATAATTATAAGCAACAAAAGAAACTCGTTAGAGTGTGCTTGCCTAAAAAGGAGTTAGAGTGTGCCTGCTGTAGTGTAGAAATATTCCTACCAATTAAGTGCAAATTTGCTTTAAAACTTTCAAGTCCAAGGTCAGAATTACCATGAGATGGAATAGCAGATCACTGCCAATGCCCTTTTAAAGTTTGATCGATAAGAATATCGTCTGCAACAAAGACAGCCAGTTGTGGCAGTGATGATAATTTGAGCAACCAGAATAGCCACTACTGCAATTATTGCAAGACCCATAGCTACACTGCCGGGGTTTCTACAAGTATCAGGAGGGATAAACTCCATTTGAGAACCCTGCAAAAGAAGGAGATAAGAGGTCCAATCAGTGGCGGAGCCAAGTTTAAGAGTCCCCGGAGAGGCGAGTTGTAATAAGAAAAAAATTCAACCTCAAATATATTTCTATTCCTTATTCAACAAAAAGTAAAAAAACAACTATCAACGTCCTTGCATTCCATAATCAAAGAAAAAGTCAAAAATATATTTTCCAAGATTATCATCCATTAAAATAGCATAAAAGTAGCTTAGTAATCTATCAAAGTGTAACCTGACATATTCTCAAATTTCGGAAATCAGCTACGATTGACTCTAAACTAATATTTGTTTAATTTGTTTCGTAGGTGGTTTAGAGCCGGCGGTTTTTAGGGCCAGTATTTTTATTTTGGTTGTCTTTGTTTGCTAGTTTTGGACCGGTGGTTTTGATTAATAATATTCTTCTGTCTCTTTACCCAGAATTCAAAAATACTAGTACATTAGAGACACTAGGTGAAGGTGATAGATGACTAGGAGTGAAGCACCAAGGACAAAGTTGTCGCATTTTTTAAAACCAGTTCGAGTGTTTTTTAGTATTCTTTCCCCATGATTTGGGTTCATGTAATTCCCCAGCGTAGAATGTTTTTTATTTTTTTTCTCCCCATGATTTGGGTTGATGCTGGTTTGTCTTCTGTTCATCTTTTCTTCCGTTTTCTTTCTTTCTCTCGTTAGCTTTCGGTATTCTCTCTTTGGTTCTAGGTTGGTGAACCCCCGTTCCGTCTGTTTTTTTGATAACCTGGAACCAATACCACCAACCATAAACCTAGATAGTGTGACCGCATCTTAAACCCAAGTTAACTATCACAACCATTTCTCACAAGTTATGTAACACGGACAATGACACAGATACGACAATCCTTAAAAAGGGAACATGGACACGGTGGAGGACACGGGAATCTATATACATATTATAAAAAATTGAAAAATTAACACTCTAAAGATGACAATTACAGTTTGACTCAAAAATAATTTTAAAATTACAATTTGACCCCTGAAAATTAAAAAATTACAGATTGACCCCCAAAAATTTAAAAATTCACAATTTGACCCATCCGTGTCCCCTACAAAAAATTCAAAAAAATGGGTAAATGTCCCTCCGTGTCCAACACTCCGATACGGCAACCTCTAAAAGTATCGGTGCTTTACAAGTTTTCCCTTGCACAAAGGGTGGCCTAAAGAATTTGGCTCTTAATGGGAGTCGCAAAGGACTTAATACTCGTAAGACATTAACCTTCACCCCTCTTAAAGTGCTAAACAATGAATTGAGCCTATGAATGTTAATCAGCTCATTTGTGGTCCTTAGCCATAACAAGGTACAAATCAACTGTCAAAGACTCAATCATATGCAGAAAACACCGTATAAATCCAATGGAAACATAATCAGACCAATTCTATAAAAACTGAATTTTTCCATTTTCTAAACCCAGACCAGTATGCACAACCGATTACGTCGCTTCTACGCAGAAATTCTCGGCAATAACTTTCCACAGATAAAATAACCTTCTTCTGCTCGATACTTGGAAAAAATCTAATTGCGTCCAATATGTAAAAAAGGCTTCTTGTGCAACTATTTCGACTCCAACCATTTACAACTCTTCACATACATGCGTGGGGCCTACACCAATAATTGTGTGTGGAGAAAGAGATGTTTCCTAAAACAACTTCCCAGGGAAAAATCAACCTTAAGAGTAAAGCGAGTCATATCAATTATCACATGTGACGCCTCTTTTCTCTAAAGCAGAAACGAAGCCTCTGCTTTAAAACATTCAAAAGTGGGAAAAGGTTTGGAACATGAAAGCAAAACATGAAAACACATTCAACGGATGAGATCCATCTGGTACACAATTTGCCAAGTGTACCGGATGAATCTCATTCATTAGATGTGCTTTCATGTTGGGTTTTATGTTTTTCTTTTATGCTTTGTACCAAAGCCCGTCAGTAGTAAACAAAAGTCAACTTGATGATTCTATCCATTTCCACCTCCATCTCTCCTCTTTCTCTCTTGACATGAACAGTCTTTGGATGTGCATGCACACGTACAAATTGTATATACAAAAACTGTAGATATGAGTTAATTGGGCGATTAATTACCTTAACCCTCTTGGCCTCGGCAGCAAAACCCAGACCAGCAGATAAAAGTCCTAGAAACCCCACTATTGAGCAAATCACTATCGCCTTCCTCTCCATAACTCTCTCTATCTCTCTCTCTCTCTTCCTTCACAGAGTGGCGAAGAGATGGAAGACAGAGTTCTCTCGAAAGATATATTTCTGGACTTGTATTCTTATTTATGGTTGCAACCAACTGAAGCCGAGTTTTAAATTATGGGTCTCGCTAATCTCCACTCAATAGGTGGAAGATTATAATGGCAAACGAATTTGGATATTAAAGTATAGCTAACATATATCAATATATCTTTAAGCTGAGGTTAGCATTTTTCTTAAATTATTGGAGCTTGATTAGCTGCCGGCTGGTTTTAAATTAAGTGATGAATGAGTATAAGCAAGTTCTTGATAGAGCTGAACTTTGATTGTCAACCGAATTGATTTATTTTTTGAATTCCTATTCATTTTTTACTTATTAATTATTCTCTACCCTGTAAGCTGAGGTTAGTCTTTTTCTTAAATTATTGGAACTCGGCTACCGGCTGGTTTTTAATTAAGCGACGACTGAGTATAAACAAGTTCTTGATATAGCTGAACCTTTGGTTGTCACTTGTCAACGAACGGCTCGATTCATTTTGTATTCTATTTGTTAAATATGACGGTAGAAACAATATTAGTCCTTCAAGTTATGCATTGTGCAATCTCATACCCTCAGTATTATGCTGTTCAAACTGGTCCTAAAATAGTTAAACAAGTAGGCATTTCACGCAAGAACCGTTTTTAGAGTACTCATGTTTCATACTCTATCTCTGATTTAACTTGCCTTAAAGAGGTTTTATAATTCCTTGTATAAATAATCTAGAGGTGACAAACCTATGGCAATAACAATAGTAGAGTGGAAAATTTTATTTTGTACACAGAGCCGGCTTCGGGCTAAAGCCCGTAAAGTCATCACTCTAAGCCCCCAAATTTTGAGTAAATTTTGGGGCCTTCAATTTCATAGACCATGTACAAGTGAGGCATGAATATAAATTAAATTAGGTCGATTGAGTTGTCGAAACTACCTCCTATATCAATCATAGTATGAGATTTTTTTCCCTAACTATTTTGATTTGTAGTGAGTATATTGAGATTTAGGGGCCCCATTGAAAAAGTATGCTTTGAATCTCACAAATGTCAGAGCCGGCCCTGTTTGTACATTAAAGTAACAAACGTAACCACTTGTCTCATCTGTTTTCTTTCTTATTTATTTTTATCATTAGACCAACGGTCAATACTTTCCTTTTCTCTCTCTACTTTATTTGCCTTGCTCACTCGTACCTTGAGCTAATTTTTAGTTTAAGATATGAGTGGTCGAAGAAATAAAATAAACCAACAAGGATTATAATTTAACTGTGAAATATGAAGCTGAAAGATATTTCGGATTTTTTTCCTTCATAGTATTAATTAGATGGTAACTTGTAAGGTGGTGTATATAAATGACCTCATGGTCTTTGTATATACTTTGCACAACTGTTTACAGTTTACCAATGTGCAAAATGTCAAACAATGTTAGCAAAAAAATAAAATGACGTATGGCGTTGGCTGTTTCTATGCTTAATTCGTTGTGGTATATTTTGTTTGTAAAAAAAATATAGGTGTACCTATACAAATTTATTTGGTGGCAGAGAGCGTTAATTATATGCAATAATAGTATTCCCCAACTTATGTGAATACTCAAGGCCGGCCCTGAGGGAAGGCCTCGTAGGCTTGAGTCCCACAAAAAAATCCATTTTCAGGTCCCAAAATAGAGGGATATATTAAATATTAAGTATATATGTCAAGTATCTAGTAAATAGCTCTATGTGGTGTAGTGGAAAGAAGGTTGTCATTTACATACGAGGTTGCGGGTTTGAACCTCTCCTCATACATTTTTATGCGAACAATTTTTTGAGTTGTACAAAAATTTGTTTCAAAATAAGAGGGCAGTAAGGTTGGAACCCGCAGCCTTGGGTTTCCACACCATCACAAGCATTCTGCCAATTGCTGTGCCCCCAAACAAAGATCTAACCAAAACTCAAACACCAATTGAAGAGGAAAACTCCGGTTTTATTCAATACGAAAATCAACCATGAAAAACCTCTCACAAGTTGAGGATTACAGAGACTCACACTCTCACACTCAACAATCTCACTCACACTGAGATTACACAAGTTTCTCTCACACAGAAACACAAATACAGAGACAGATGCTAGCTACAAACTCTCTGATGCAAAACCCAAATACAAGGTGAAACTAAATAGGCAAGGATGGCATAGTGCGATCCATTTCCAGCAAATCCTCCAAGGATGGGTATGGGCAATAAAGCCTCCATACTCTGATGTCTCCCACATGTTACTCCATGTGAGCCTTCCACATGTATCTCCCACATGCTCACTGACAGAGCCACATGGGAGCCACACCAAAACCTACACCAATGTAACACGAGAGTTGAAGCACTTGTGATAATTTGATCTTTTATCCCTATATGTTATGTTTTATAAAAGAGCCTAAGTAGAAATTTCATGCAAGTAACACTATTTTTACATTTTAGAGTAGCACTGCTTCATAGCTCGCGTTGACTTACATTAAAGGGCAATCATAATTCTTGCTATGAATAATCTAGAGTTGACAGATTCATCTAGTTGGCTACTAACAATGGTTCTGGGGTGCTTTGGCAAAAAAGAGAAAAATTAGGTTTTTGGTTTTTTCGTGTCGTTTTTATTCAAAATTTTTTTGCATTTGTTAGTTTTGCGTCAAGTTTCTGTAGTTCATGGATTCGTCTTGACGAAACGAATCCAACGAGTATAAAATTATGTTCAAAAGTAATAATTTTTTTAATAAAGCCGAAAATAAGCCAGTTTATTGGTTTAATTTTGGCTTTATGCAAAAAAAAAATTTGAAAACTCAATAGGCGCTCCTAGGGTGACTGAGGACCTTCTAGCTTCCAAGGCCGAGTACTCGGTGTCTAGTTGGTCTAGTCGGGCGACTCGGACTAGTCAATGGCCTTCAAGCACCTAAGCGACGAGTACTCGACCTTCCAGACCTTCTTTTAGAACACGGACCCTCCTTTACATCAACAAGTTTTCCAAGGGAGCCTCTAGCAGCCCCATTCACCGAGGACACGAACGGTAGTCAAGTAAATTGATGCCTCATTTATGTATCTTCCTGCACAAAAACTGGAGCAGAAGCTTCTTTGTTCCAAGGAGCATATTGTATTGAGGGGTATTGCGGTGGGGGGAATTGAGGGTGTCCCATTGCAATGCAAATCTATACCATAACTTAGCTCAGTTTGTGAGCCCTATACATAAATCTCTAAATCTCAACCTTCAATTTCAATATTTCATGGTCAGAGTTGATTTCGAGCACAAATCTAGGCCAATCATATTTTGGGTGAATTCATCCAATGACTAAAAAAGGACCCCCGCAATGATCTCAGTCATAATCCCACCAATCATACAATCTCTCTCTCGGAAAAAATCTCCCTCGGATTTCAAAGAGTATTTGAAATTATTTCACTTCGGTCAAAACGGAAATAAGAGAGATTTTATCTTTCAGCGAATCACACGTAGAGATATTGGTAGAGATATTGATAAGACACATAAAGTCAATGGTATTTTATAACTAATTGATTGAGTAGCAGTCCGTAGACCACCTAAAAAGGAATATTTATTATTTGATCTATATCCTGACATAAGAAGTCTAACGGAAGCAATGCTTGAAATGGCAATCCATAAAAAAACACTGATACTAAGATCGGCTAGAATAAGACTATAACTAAAAGGAATTACTGAATCACCTAATAAAATGGATATAACTGCTACGAATGGCCCAATCCAGAACAAACGAGTATCTCTTTTAGATGGAAGAATATTCTCTTTGAAAATCAATTTTGTCCCATATGCTAGAGCTCGAAGAAAGGGTCCGCGTATTCAAGGCCAATACGTTGTTGTATCCCTACAAATATTTCTCTTTCTAACCAAACAATTACTAAGACACCTATTGTGATTCCTAATACAAGAGTAAAAATAGAAACAAACATCCATATGATCCCATAGACTTCTTTTAAGGATTTCAATCTAGAAAAAGAATTTATAGCTTGTACTTGTGTCGTATTAATAATCATTTCAACGATCAGCTTCACCCGTAATGATATATATATATATATATATGCTACCAAGTATCTTCATAATATCAACCAATTTTATTCTTTTAACTAATTGAGGAAGAACTTGCAAATTGACAAAACCAGGTAGTCGAATTTTCCATCTCCAAGGAAAAACATTCTCATCTCCTATAAAAAAAATTCTCAATTCTCCTTTTGGAGCTTCAACTCTTACATAAAGTTCTTGCTTCGAAAAATCAAAAGTTGGAAAAGGTTTTTTACTAATAAATCCGTATTCAAAATCGTTCCATTCGGCGCGCAGTCCTTACTCTATCAAAGTGCCGAGTTTCTAAATTCTCATAGGGTCCTCCCGGATTTCTTTCCAAAGCCTGTTGAATAATTTTTATAAATTTTGTTGTCTCATCGATCCGTCCTAAATATTGAGCTATGAATCCCCTTCTTTTGCCATTTGACTTCCCAATCAAATTTGTTATAACACTCATAATGATCAACTATGCATACGAACGTCTCATTGTATTTCGGAAGCTCGTAGCATTGGTCTTGATAAACCCCAATTTACTACTTCCTCTCCACCAATAACACCTACCCCTTTAACTCGCTCTACAAAAATAGGACTTGGCGGCTAAGCAGGGACTAGTTGGAGCTATTTGTAATTTTTAATAAGGTTTAGGGTAAAATGTGATATGTCCGAAATTACATGTGGTTGACGGCAACTTTAACCAAACCCAAAGTACATTACGAATTACAATCTGTATTAAACCAAACCCTAATAAATCCGACGAAAGCAGCTCTATATCCATAGCTTCTGGACCAAGCAAAGGTTTGTTCGTCTCTCTCTCCCTCAGCCCTTACCAAGGTTCTAAAACTCGCTAGGCGCTCCTAGGGCGGCCGGGGACCATTTAGCTTCCAGGGTACTGGGCACCTAGTCGGGCAATTAGTCGGTCTAGTTGGGCGACTAGTGGACTAGTCGGCGAGGGGCCTTTTAGCGCTTAGGCGGCGAGTACTCAGCCTTTCAGACTTTCTTTTAGAACACTGGCCCTTACTAATGCTTCGTGCATAGTGGAGTTAAAATCTTTTTGAATTAGTTCTGATATCCTTCTGGTTTTGATTCTTCACATGCATGTTGCTTCTACGTAATTAATATACCAACAATCAACATGTTCTAGTTAATGAATTTTTAATGGTATTTTCTTGTTATTTAGGCACACAATGGTCCATGAGTGCGCGTGGACATGGATTCCACATCTTTGGGATAGGCTAATTTGTTCACTTCATATTCATAAGCTTGATTTTTCTATGCGAGATCTTCCCGAGGAAATTCATGCAGGCATCCTCAGTAGACTCCCGGGAGACTGTGTGCTGGAATGTCGAAGAGTATGTAAGCAATGGTTGGCATTAACTTCAACACCTCATTTTGTGGAAATGCATCTCGAGAGAGCAACTCCAGTTCTTTTCGTGCAATGTCTCGACAAATCTACAAAGAAGCTGAACATGTTTATTTTTGACGAAGTAGCTAAAGCGAATCAAATGATCAAGAAGAAAATGGGGGCCGAATTAGTGCACCTGGGAGCGGCGTATGAGCCACTACTTTGTGGGTCTTGCAACGGGTTGCTTGTGTTCCGTCCAACGTTTCTTACTTGTGTATATTTTTTTGTCTGCAATCCTCTTACTCGGCAGAAAGTAACTATAAGGTTGCTTTTCGTGCATCGCAGGCTACTTTGGTTGCCATTCGCAGGCTACAGGTTTTTCGCTAGATGTATACTTTGTATTTGATTACTTTTTGAAGTTAGAACACCTTTGGCCAGGGCCGCTCATGGAATAAGTCAATGAAGCCACCACTTCTGACCCCCCAAAAATGTAAATAAAAAGGGCCCCCAAACATGTAGGTGTTATATATATTGTCATAGTTGTTTATTTTTTAATGACTAGTATATGTTTAAATATATAAAAATGATAAATATTTTGTAATGGTTTTTTATGAAGGTCTATGTTGAAAATTTTTATTATGAAAAATATATACATGATGGGCCTCATCTAATAAGTCTATTTCAGGCCTCCTAAACTAATGAGCCGGCACTGCCTTTGGCACACCTATTTTTATTAGTAGTAGAACTTCTTTGCGTTTAAAAATAAAATAAAATACACATAACGTAGAGACACACAAAAAAAAAAAATTTTGGAGTTTAGTTATTAAAATTTAGAGTGTAATCATTTCCAATTTAATAATTGTGTAATTGTGATAAAAGGGAATATGTAGGTCCGTGAAGTTAATGATTGTGATAAAAAAAAAAAAAAAAAGATGTGGTCCCGAAGGTATTATTTTTATTTATTTTTTTTCCAATCGATATGGGTCCCGAAGGTATTATGAGATTCTATATTGCACTAATATAGTACTACATGATTAGTTTTTTTTTTATCAGCTATTATACATGGGCAAGGTTCAATTTCCATAAGCACTCATCCCCCTCCCTTAGTCCCCTGTTTTTTAGTAGATTAGGATTAATGAATGGCAAAAAAAAAAAAAAAAAGACATAATTCACATTTCCAATTTAGTAACTGTGGTCACTGGCTATTGGTTAATGAACAACCTAATATTAATACTCCCTCTGTCCCAAAAATTTTGTTCGGTCCGCAAAACGAGAACTTGAAAATAATACAAAATTTTCAAAGAAAATTCAATATTTTTTTAATAATTTACTAGATATCAACGAGTACTTTTAATTTATGAAAAAAGTTTGAAAATTTTCTTTCAAAAAACTTAATTATTTTGTAGTTCTCGTTTTGCAGATCAGACAAAAATTTTGGGGTAGAGGGAGTATTATAGTATCTATCTCAAAACATACAGAGCTAAGTCGAGTCGAGTTTCAAATTGTTTGAACTCGGCTCACTTGAAATCTAGTGACGATTTTAATGTAAACAAGTTCTTACCAAGCTGAACCTAAAGTTGCTCTGACTTGCTCAAAATAGTTCAATAACTTCAATTTGTTTGTAGCGCTAATAAAATTTGATGGTATCGGCGAAATTCCAACGGTTAAATTCGGAAATGAAACAAAGAGGGTTTCCCTCGTTATTCCCTTGCAATTTCTGGACCTGATTTGTGGAATTATTTTACTCCTACTAAAAGTTTGCATTTGGAATAAAAACGTCCACACTATCTTGAAGTTGAGGGTGTTTTAGCAAAAGTTATACTAGCAGTTATTACGTCCTACAGGACGAGCAGTTTGGAAAAGAGATCGTTGTTCACGAGACGAAGGGGAAATCTCCTCAAAATTGGGTTCCCTCCGTAGTTGTTGTGCGCGATGATCTGAAGAAAGTGTTATGGTAACAACAAAATAAATAGTCGCCCGTCCATGCACATTTTGGGAACATATTTGCTTTACTTAAAACTCTTTCTATCTTCAAAACCCAGTCGGGTTTATCTGTGAATCTTCATTACACGATAACTGAACAGATTACCTCTTTATACATGCTGAGATGGATTGCCTCTTATTTACCACAGCCTACCGGTAAAACTGTCTGCTTAGCTGACTAATTACTCCTAATGAGCTTGCCCAACACATTCACCATAGACGAACTGTAATCAAGTAACTTGCCGCCTCATGAGCGTCAGCGTTCGGAGGAAGGAATTATACTGGAGGGTGTTGCGGCGGGGGAGGCGGACCTTGGGGGTGTACCTTTGCAATGCCGGCCTCATTGCTGATTTTTTTGGATTCAAAATTGAGATAAGCAATTTCATAAAACACAGCAAAAAAGGATAAGGCAGCAGCATAACCAAAGACTCCGCTCTTCACAAAGTAGCAAGGGTGGGTGCCAAAGTACATGATCATTCACAGCACCAGATAGTAACTTAAAAAGTACTTCAATAAATGCCACCCTGCACTCAATGTAAAATCAAAAATGATACATACACACAAAAAATACCCACAATTTACCCACACACTCACACAAGTGTGTGGGCTCCACACACACTTGCACATTTAGTGTGTGTGGAGCCCACACATTTGTGTGAGTGTGTGGGTAAATTGTGAGTATTTTTTGTGTGTGTATGTATCATTGCTGATGTAAAATAGATTTAGCACTAGTCAAACCTAAAATTTCTGGGGTAGGAGAGATAGGAAGCTAAATTTCTTGTAGATTTAGATTTTTTTTTTTTTCATTCTTAAAAAAAAATGATGAAAGCATTGAAAGGCAATGAAGTCAACGATAAAAACTAAGTTTAAAACAAAGCTACATGCGTAGACCTGTCATAGTCAAACCTCTGTTATCACAATTCGCCAATGCCCTTCCCGAATTACACATTGGAACACATGTTCTGAAACATGGTACACATTGCTCCAAAACATGAAATTTGAGAGCCCAAGGTTGTTACTAACGCGAAATAGGCTCCACCAACGTCCATCTCATGTAATTGATGATGCACTAGTAACTGAAGATGGTGTTCAAATTATGGATGAAGTTTTCGAATATACTGAAAAGAGGATCGCAGAGAAGAAGCGTGTAAGGGAAGAGGGCGAAGGGAGTGCTATCGAAGTGCCTATTCCTGTTGCAAGGGAAATTCATTTGAAAGAACCACGAAAATGTAGGACAAAGGGTAGTGGTAAAAGACTTAAGGGAGGAAAAGAAAAGTCTATGAAGAAGGGTAGGCGTTGTACTGGATGTGGGTTAATGAATCAAAATCATGATAAAAGGAATTGTCTGAAACTTCTAAACAAGTACGTGTACGCATCTAAATATGCTCATTTAATTGGTTAATGAATTAATTTTTTATCGAATGTTAATTGTTGTCTTTTTTGTCTTAGGTCTTCACAAACTAGTATGTTTAATGATGACGACGATGTGGATAACGATGACGATGATGATGGCGATGAGTACGAGGATGATGGTGAGTGTTTTAGTTTAATCTACTTGGTATGGTATGTAACTTACACAATGGAGCTGGTGAAATATATGATTTTTAATTTGAGCCTATTATTATGTGACAGTTTGATCTACATATTGCTACTACTGTCTGAAGTAAGTTTGACAAACTAGTAAGTGTTTGGACTGCTGCTGCTGTCAAGTGTTTGTTTGAACTGTCTGAAGTTTGCACATATACGAGGATGATGGTAACTGTTTGGACTGCTACTGCTGTTCTCTCGGGCTACTGCTGTCTGAATTGTTGTTGCTACTGTTTGTTTATGTTGAGAACTATGTTGTCTGAGTGACTAGTGTTTATGCTGCTACTGTTTGTTTATGTTGAGAACTACTAAGTCTGAGCGACTAGTGTTTCTTTTAGAACTATTGTTTTCTGGTTCTACAGTGACTGAGTGACTGCTTGAACTGTAATAGGGACCGTGGTGTGCCTTGGAAGAACTATTCTTTATGTTTGTTTGACTGCTGTTGTTTTGAAAAGTTGAATATGACTTCATTTATCTTAAAAATGTTCAATGTTCCAAAGCTGGTCAGATACTGGCTTTTCTTTTTGTGGCACCCAGCTTATGAACTTCTTGTTTTCATATACCAAGGAAAGATTGCAACTTCCAATGCATAAGTGATTGTATTCTTGCAGTGACTGAAAAGTTTTAAAATGAAGTATCGGTGTTAGTACATGTTTGAAATATGGTCAATGAACTGGTCTCGGTAAAATTTAATCTTCTTTCGGGAAAGAAGCATGTAGTCGTATGCACAAGTGGTGAGCGATGCTTCTTTTATGGCCATATTTGTTGTAGCTAAATTTGAAAAGTTGGCTTTGCAACTTGGTATTGCCATTGAATCGTATTTTGCATGAATGCTCGATGTTGTTGCTCGCTGCTGCTGTTGATGCTCGCTGCTGCTATTGTTGCTTAGAGATGGCCAGGTTGCTCGCTTGTTGATGCTCGTTCATTGTTGCTTATAGGCATCTTGTTGATGCTCGCTATTGCTGCTATTGCTTAGAAGTGGGATACACAAATCACACTTTCTTCTATTAGGACGTACCATCAACATTAAAAGTGGGATACGCAAGAAATTGAATGATGAAAAACCTAAGTTATCCAGTCACCACACAACTGCCATTTCATTCATAGCATTACATTCTATTTTCAAATTGTAGTAGGGTTCAACTATGGTAGATATTTCATATTTCTTGTGCTAGGAACATTTACAAACTTACCCAACCACAAAAAAATAAACACAACTAAAACCAAAAAAAAACATTTTTGGTAACCCAACACTTTATCTTCAGCTTCTTTGTATTTTTTTCTCAGCTTCTCATTCTTTTTTGTTAGGGCTTCAACCTCGCTTTTCAGCACTTGATTTTCTACTTGTAGTAATTCTTTCTCCATGTCCCTTTCAAGATCAAACCAAAGGAAGAACTCACAGGCAGTGGGTTGCTACAGCAAAAAGATAACAAAAAGGTGCATAACATTATACAAAGAGAAGTTTTTACGGTTTTAAAATTACAGAAAAGTAATTATGCAAGAACTTACCTTATAGTTGATGCAACCAAAAAATCTGCTTCCCCGATTTGGATCTTGGTTTGAAGATCTTAGGGGGGCTGGTACCCCACATCCACAAAAAGGGCCTTGAAATCTACTATTTGTGGAAGTTGATGACATTTGGTTGGACGATTCCTGGTGATGAAGGAGGAGAGAGAGAGAGAGAGAGAGAGAGAGAGACCTTCGAATGAGTTGAATACTAATCCATTATTCATCAAACAAATGAGTTGAAATCCTATGGCCGAAGTCAAGTATGAGGATTCTCTCTCCCTGTTCGAAATCACCTCACTTCTCTCTCTCTCTCTCTCTCTCTCTCTCTCTCTCTTTCTTCGTTCCAGTGATCTGGAATCGTGTACGGGAAGAATGACCCATTTATCCGGATATGTGACCCGCGAGCACAATTTACCCGGACCCGGTATCATTTAACCCGCGTTTTGCTCTCTTTTATCAGAGCCGTTGGATGCGATCCAACGGCTGAAAATGAAGTTCCGGACTTAAGGTATATCCGGGAGTCCTGAGGGGATCCGGATTGTATATATATATATAGCCGGATTTTCTAGTCTGGACTCCCGGAAATAAGGAAAAATCCATTTTTTTTTGTTTTGCAAATTATTTTTGGAAAATCCGAGCCGTCCAATGTATATTTACAATTTTTGCGAAAACTGCTTGGATCAAGCCCTTCCCGGTATTTTTTTTTTTGAATATTTCCCGCGTGGACCTTGGAAAACACCTTCTGAACACATTGGACGGCTCGGATCGTCAAAAAAATTTTTGGATCATGGAGGTCCGGAAACGGGAATCCCGAACTAGAAGTGTTCTATATATATATATACACCACACTTCCGGTCCAAACTCTCGGATTTTAATAAAATCCGGAACTTATTGATCCCGATCGAATTGAAAAACTGCACGGATCAAGCCCTTCCCGGTATTTTTTTTTTGCTGATTTCTCGCGCGGGCCCTAAAAAACACCTTTTAAACACATTGGACGGTTCGGATCATCGAAATTCGATCGGGATCAACGAGTTCCGAATTTTATTAAAATCCGGGAGTTTGGACCGGAAGTGGACTGTATATATATACGCCACGGATCCTGTCAAGGATCCCGGATTGAGGGTTTTTCGTATTTTGATGCTTTTAAAAATTATTTTTTGGGAAATCCGAGCCGTCCAATGTGTTCAAAAGGTGTTTTCAAGGGTCCACGCGAGAAATTTTCAAAAAAAAAATATCGGGAAGGGCTTGATCCAAGCAGCTTTTCGCAAAAACTGTACATTGTTTTTGCGAAAAGCTGCTTGGATCAAGCCCTTCCCGGTATTTTTTTTTTTTGAAGATTTCTCGCGTGGACCCTTGAAAACACCTTTTGAACACATTGGACGGTTCGGATCGTCAAAAAAATATCGGGAAGGTGGAGTCCCGGATCCGGGACTCCCGGACTAGATCATTCCTATATATATATATATATATATATATATATATATATATATATATATATATATATATATATATATATATATATATATATTACGGTTTGACCCCTAAAAATAAAAAATTACAAATTGACCCCAATTTTTTTGAAAAAAATTTGCAATTTGACCCCAACCTTGTCCCTACCGTGCCCCTCACAAAAAATTCAAAAAATTTGGAGGACACGCCACGTGGCATGTTCTGTACGTGTCCCCGTGTCCGACACTCCGATACGGCTACCTCTAAAAGTATCGGTTCTTCATAACTCATAAGCTTTCCATTGCACAAAGGGTGGCCTCAAGAATTTGGCTCTTAATGGGAGTCGAAAAGGACTTAATACTCATAAGACATTAACCTTCACTCCTCTTTTAAGGGCTAAACAATGCACTAAGCCTATGAATGTTAATCAGCTCGTTTGTGGTCCTCAACCATAACAAGGTACAAGTCACCAGTCAAAGACTCAATCATATGTAGAAAACACCATATAAATCCAATGGAAGCATGATCAGACCAATTCCATAAAAACTGAATTTTCCATTTTCTAAACCCAGACCAGTATGCACAACCGACTACCGTCGCTTCTATGCAGAAATTCTCGGCAATAATTTTCTACAGATAAAATAACCTTCTTCTGCTCGATACTTGGAAAAAATCTAATTGCGTCCAGTATGTAAAAAAGGCTTCTTGTGCAACTATTTCGACTCCAACCATTTACAAATCCTCACACACATGCATGGAGCTTACACGGATAATTGTGTGTGGAGAAAGATGTTTCGGCTAGGTTTGGCTAAATAAGTTGGCTTAATTTTTTTTTCGTCTTTATTTGATTTTTTTTTTTGCGTTTGTTAGTTTTGCATCGATTTTTTGAGTATTATTGGTTCATCTCGATGAGAGGAATCCAAAAAAGTAAGAGATTATAATTAGAACTCTCAATTTTTTGAATAAAATCGAAAAAAGTGTAAAAAGCTGACTTTTTGGCTTATTTTTGTCTTTATTCAAAAAAATTTAAGCTTCAGTCATAATTTTTTACTTTTTTGATTCCTCTCGCCGAAATGAACCAATAATACACAAAAAGTTGATGAAAAACTAAAAAATGTGAAAAAAATCAAATAAAGACGAATAAATAAGTCAGTCAACTTATTAGGCCAAACCTCAAAGAGTCCTAAAACAACTTCGCAGGGAAAAATCAACCTTAAAAGTAAAGCGAGTCATATCAATTATCACATGTCACACCTCTTTTCTCTAAAGCAGAAACGAAGTCTCTGCTTGAAAACATTCGGAAGTGGGAAAAGGTTTGGAACATGAAAACAAAACATGAAAAAGAACATGAAAACACATTCAACAGATGAGATCCATCTGATACACTATTTGCCAAGTGTACCGTGTGAATCTCATCCATTAGATGTGTTTTCTTGTTGGGTTTTATGTTTTTCTTTTATGCTTCGTACCAAAGCCCGTCAGTAGTAAACAAAAGTCAACTTGATGATTCTATCCATTTCCACCTCCATCTCTCCACTTTCTTTCTTGACATGAACAGTCTTTGGATGTGCATACACACGTACAAATTGTATGTACAAAAACTGAAGATATGAGTTAATTGGGCGATTAATTACCTTAACCCTCTTGGCCTGGGCAGCAAAACCCAGACCAGCAGATAGAAGTCCTAGAAACCCCACTATTGAGCAAATCACTATCGCCTTCCTCTCCATAACACACTCTCTCTCTCTCTCTTCACAGAGTGGCGAAGAGATGGAAGACAGAGTTCTCTCGAAAGGTATATTTCTGGACTTGTATTCTTATTTATGGTTGCAACCAACTGAAGCCGAGTTTTAAATTATGGGTCTCGCTAATTTCCACTCAATAGGTGGAAGGTTATAATGACAAACTAATTCGGATATTAAAGTATATCTAACATATATCAATATATCTTTAACCTGGGGTTAGCATTTTTCTTAAATTATTGGAGCTCGATCGGCTGCCGGCTGGTTTTAAATTAAGCGATGAATGAGTATAAGGAAGTTCTTGATAGAGCTGAACTTTGATTGTCAACCGACTCTATTTATTTTTAGAATTCTTATTAATTTTTTACTTATTATTCTCTACCCTTTAAGCTGAGGTTAGTATGTTTCTTAAATTACTGGAACTCGGCTACCGGCTGGTTTTTAATTAAGCGACGACTGAGTATAAACAAGTTCTTGATAGAGCTGAACCTTTGGTTGTCACTTGTCAACGAACGGCTCGATTCATTTTGTATTCTATTTGTTAAATATGAAGCTAGAAACAATATTAGCCCTTCAATTTATGTATTGTGCAATCTTTTATCCTCAGTACTATTTTGTTGTTCAAACTTCAAACTTCAAACAGGTCCTAAAATAGTTAAACAAATAGGCATTTCACGCAAGAACCGTTTTTAGAGTACTCCTGCTTCATGCATCCCTGATTTGACTTGCATTAAAGAGGTTTTATAATTCCTTTTATGAATAATCTAGAGGTGACAAACATATGGCAATAACAATAGTAGAGTGGAAAATTTTATTTTGTACACAGAGCCGGCTTTGAGCTAAGGCCCATAAAGTCATCACTCTAAGCCCCCAAATTTTGAGTAAATTTTGAGGCCTTCAATTTCATAGACCATGTACAAGTGAGGCATGAATATAAATTAAATTAGGTGGATTGAGTTCTGTTATCGAAACTACCTCCTATATCAATCATAGTATGAGATTATTTTCCCCAACTATTTTGATTTGTAGTAAGTATATTGAGATTTAGGGGCCCCATTGAAAAGTATGCTTTTGAATCTTACAAATGTCAAACCTGGCCCTGTTTGTGCATTAAAGTAACGAACGTAACCACTTGTCTCATCTCTTTGCTGTCTTGTTTATTTTTATCATTAGATCGACAGTCAACACTTTCCTTTTCTCCCTCTACTTTATTTGCCTTGCTCACTCGTACCTTGAGCAAATTTTTAGTAAAGATATGAGTGGTCGAAGAAATAAAATAAACCAACAAGAATTATATTTAACAGTGAAATATAAAGTTGAAAGATATTTCGGATTTTTTCCTTCATATTATTAATTAGATTATAACTTGTAAGATGGTATAAATGACCTCATGGTCTTTATATTTTGCACAACTGTTTACCAGTGTGAAAATGTCAAGCAACGTCAGCAAAATAAAATGACATATGGCGTTGAATGCTTATTCGTAGTGATATATTTTGTCTATACAAAAATAAAAATAAACTAAAAAGGTGTACCTATACAGTTTTATTTGGTGGCAGAGATCATTAATTATAAGCGAATACTAGCGCATGCCCATAGCCTTAGATAACCCCAATTTCTTGCTCTATATAATTATGTCATCATTTCTGCACAAAATTGAAGTTTTATCGCTATTTAGTCATATGGGATCCTTTTCGTTAGAGTTTCAATCCAAGTTTTGTGCTCCCAAATAAGGCCCAAAATTTTACGTATCCAAAGTTTTTTCCGTAAGTAAGAGTGCGTAGCTCTGATATAAATGTGTGATGGTGGAAGAATATTGGGGCATACCCATAAACATAGAATAACTTAGAAATTTGAACCAAAAGATGATCGGTCTTGCTAACAGAAGCTCACAGGGCTTCCATTAAGCACCGAAAAAAAGAAGGAAAAAAAAAAAAAAAAAACACACCCTCCAAACTTTTTTGCACTTTCCAATACACTTTCATCAACGTTTATACAATTTTTACACATTTCAATATATTTTTTAAACCTTAACAGAAGCCCATTGGACTTCTTTTAGCATTTTACAAAGACGATTTCTATTTCCTTTTTTCTTTGGCAATAAAAATGACTTACAGTTGCACGATGATGACAAAAACGTAATGAAGCACATCTCTTTTTGAATCCCATGATCCGCCAATTGTCTTCTTTGACTTTTAGTAGGGCGGTGCGTAGTTATGGATTTTGGGTGTCAAGAGCATTGTGGGTTTAGATAGATGTCAACTTCGATATGATTTCTGAGGCACATCACTTTTTGGATCTCGTTATCTGCCAATTGTCTTCTTTGGACTCGGGTCAATATGTTCACATGCCAAGGGAAGTTGTTACGCCTGGTTGTACCCTCCTCCACCTTTTTGGATTAGCAAAAAATAGATTGCTCAATTTGGTTTTAGCAAATACTGCGCGCTTATTCAATAATCGGGCATCCCAGTTTCACAGCACACGAATTACAATTACAACAACTCACCTCCATTGATGATCTGCATAGTTTGGCAAACCATGTTTGCTTACATATACTCTCTTTCGATTCATCGCTTAATTTACTATTAGAAAATTGAGCAAAAAACTGATCAACTCACCACCATTTGATGATCTGCATATTATGCCACTGGTTTGTTACTGTGTCATTTGCTTTCTTTCGATTTTTATTTGTACAAATCCTTAAAGAGGTGATAGCACCTTAGATATTTCGAATATGACACTTTATAAAGGAGCAAACCTTTAATATGAGATTTTGACCACCAGGTTAACCCATTGAGATTAATTGAAGCACTTGTGATGCAAAGCTAGTAACTGTTGTAACGAACGCTATGAATGCGACTAAGTTTGGGAGAAAGCAAACAAAACAACAAGCAATCACACGACACAAAGATATACGTGGTTCCCCCAAGATTGAGGTACGTCTACGGGCGAGGAGAGAGAGAGTTCACTATCAATGGTGAAGAAGAGATACAAAGAGCCGGCTATGATCCGTAACTCTGGAGAGGCCACAATATGAGAGATAGCTAAAGGATCCCCAAAAGCCTCTATTTATAAGAAGCACAATCAATAGGAAATTCTAAACACAATAGGAAAACCTAAACACAATTGGAAATCCTAAATGCAATAGGAAATCCTAAACACAATAGGAAATCCTAAACACAATTGGAATTCTCCCAAAAAAGGAAAATTCAAGGCACAATTCCAACAATTCTCCACCTTGACTTGAATTCCACTGAACCCAAATCACTAATTATAGCAACCCTCTTCTGCCTCTACCTCGCCACAATGCCCACAAGGGGCGATCAACTGCAAATACCAACCAAGCCCAAGCAATGCTTGAACTTGGCAACCGAAACCGGTTTAGTCAACATGTCCACTGGGTTATCCGCCGTTCCCACTTTCTTCACCTCAACTTGCTTCTGTGAGATGATCTCTCAAACGAAGTGATACCTGACATCAATATGCTTGGTTCGTTCATGATACATCAAATTTTTAGTCAGATGTATAGCACTCTGAGAGTCACAAAATACTGAAGTAACCCCTTGTGCAATACCAAGCTCGCAAAGAATTCCCCTCATCCACAATGCCTCCTTTACAGCTTCGGCAATGGCCATATACTCCGCTTCTGTTGTAGACAGCGCGACCGTAGCCTGCAAAGTTGTTTTCCAACTAATGGCACTTCCGGATAGAGTGAACACATAACCTGTCAGAGACCTCCTCTTATCATGGTCACCGGCAAAATCCGAATCAACATAACCAACAACTTGATTACCCGGATTAGAAACCCCATACATAAGACCCACATCTGCAGTCCCTTTCAAATACCGAAGTATCCACTTCACAGCCTCCCAATGTGCCTTTCCCGGTCGCCCCATATAGCGACTTACGACACTAACTGCATGTGAAATATCAGGACGAGTACATACCATGGCGTACATAAGGCTCCCAACTGCGCTCGAATATGGAACCTGAGACATATATTTCTCCTCATCCTCCGACTGAGGTGACAATTTTGCTGAAAGTCGAAAGTGTGCTGCCAAAGGGGTACTGACTGGCTTCGAGTTCTGCATGGCAAAGCGCTCAAGCACTTTGAGAACATATGACTTCTGATTCAAGAACAACTTGCCATCTACTCGATTTCTGCTAATCTCCATACCCAAAATCCGTTTTGCTGCACCCAAATCCTTCATCTTGAATTCACCACTCAACTGTTGCTTCAACCTGTTGATTTCTGATACACCTTTGGCAGCAATAAGCATATCATCAACATACAACAGTAGATAAATAAATGAACCATCTGGAAGTCTCCGAAAATACACACAACTGTCATATTCACTCCTAGAATATGATTGGTTTATCATGAATGTATCAAACCGCTTATACCACTGCCTAGGAGACTGTTTTAAGCCATATAAAGACTTATGAAGCAAGCATACATGATCTTCCTTACCAGAAACAACAAATCCCTCTAGTTGATGCATATAAATCTGTTCCTCAAGCTCCCCATGCAAAAACGCCGTTTTGACATCAAGTTGCTCTAACTCAAGGTCATAACAAGCAACAATAGCAAGTAAAGTGCGAATGGAACTGTGTTTTACAACTGGTGAAAATACCTCATTGTAGTCAACACCTTCCTTTTGACTGAATCCTTTCGCCACTAGCCGAGCTTTGAACCGTGCCTCTTCAACCCCTGGAATACCTGGCTTGCGCTTGAAGACCCATTTGCACCCAACAATCCTCCTATTTTTCAGCGGTTCCACCAACTCCCATGTCTGGTTCTTCTGAAGAGACTCAATCTCTTCATTCATAGCAACACACCATTGTGCACTCTCATTGCTCGAAACAGCTTCCGCATAGGTAGAAGGCTCATCATACTCCACTGTTTCAGCAATTGATAAAGCATATGCCACCATCTCAGAATAAGCCGAATACCGTTCAGGAGGCCGAATCTCCCTCTTTGGCCTATCTTTAGCAATAGTGCGTGGTTGCTCTGCTGGTACATCATCCTCTGTGTCTGAACTTTTGAACTCCTCTTCAATTGGCTGATTACTGACATTCTTCCCTGAGCCAGAAGATTCAATCACAAACTCCACCTGCTTTGGAACCCTCGGTTCCTCAACTGCACCTTCAACCTGCTTAGACCCCTTAACCATAAAGTTTTCATCAAAAGTAACATCTCTACTGATCAAAAACTTAAAGGATTCCGGACACCATAAACGATACCCTTTCACACCTGCCTGATAACCCAAGAAAATACACTTCTTGGCACGTGGCTCCAACTTACCCTCATTGACATGAGCATAAGCTAGACACCCAAACACACGCAGCATGGAATAATCAGCTTTATGACCCGACCATACCTCAAACGGAGTCTTACACTCAATAGCAGTCGACGGAGACCTGTTCACCAAATAGCATACTGTGGAAACGGCTTCAGCCCAAAACTCTTTGCCCAACCCGGCATTGGACAACATACAACGCGCCTTCTCCAAAAGAGTCCTGTTCATTCGTTCAGCCACACCGTTCTGCTGGGGGGTTTTCCTCACTGTGTGATGTCTCACAATGCCCTCATTACTGCAAAACTCAGCGGGACCCCAAAGATCCGAGTGAAAATAATCCACTGTGCCTTTGGTGCGATGAACAGCTGTACTGAATTTGACCCTGCACTGCTTGCCGTAGACACAATGCTCGCAAAAATCCAGCTTCTCAGTTTTCTGCCCACAAAGTAGACCCTGATTGCTCAAAACTATCATCCCTCTCTCGCTCATATGCCCAAGACGCATATGCCATAACCGAGTCAAATCCAAACCCGAAACCTTGGAAGAAGCGACTGCTGCTGCAGAACCTGTAACTGTACTGCCCATGAGTGAATAGAGATTGTTACGCTTCTGACCCTTCATCAGCACCAAAGCACCCCTTGAGACCTTCAAAACTCCACCTTCACCAGTGAAAGTACAACCAATGGAATCTAGAGCACCCAAAGAGATAAGATTTTTCTTCAACTCCGGAACATGCCGAACATTCGATAAAGTCCTCACAATACCATCGTGCATCTTGAGTTGGATCGTTCCACAACCAACAGTTTTGCAGGGCATGTTGTTTTCCATTAAAACTGTACCACCATTGACCGCCTCATAGGTGGCGAACCACTCCTTATGCGGACACATGTGATATGAACACCCAGAATCCAAAATCCACTCGGTATCACAGCGAGAATCTCCCACTGTAACTGATAAAACAGTATCTAACTCATCCGAACTTTCAACAACCCCAGCAATATTTTTACCCCCTTTCTGGTCCTCTTTTTCCTTCTCCTTGAGTTTTAAACAGTCTCTTGCCCAGTGCCCCGGTTTCTTGCAATAATTGCACTTTCCCTTTTTCTTATTTTTAACTGCTGATTTGGATCTTTCCCTATTACTCGTACCACCCTTTTCTGTCGTTCTTCCCCTAACAAACAATCCCTCCCCATGATCATCAACCTCTCCTGACACCTTTTTCCTCAACTCTTTCGAATGAAGACTGGCCTTAACATCCTCCATGGATATGGTGTCTGGCCCATATAATAAGGTTGTAACAAAATGTTCATATGATGGCGGTAAAGAACATAACAAAATTAGGGCTTGGTCCTCCTCCTCGATTTTACAATCAATATTTTTCAGGTCCATTAAAATACGATTAAACTCGTCTAAGTGATCCTTAACAGGTGTACCTTCACGCATTCGAAACGTATAAAGACGTTGTTTAAGATACAACCTGTTCGTGAGCGATTTCGTCATATATATGCCTTCCAACTTCAGCCAAATACCTGCTGCTGAAGTTTCTTCTTCCACCTCGCGAAGAACATCGTTTGCTAGACTCAACTGAATCGAACTCAGAGCTTTAGCATCCATGTCTTCCCAATTTTCCGCGCTGATGCCGGATTTTTCCTGCCCCTGCAAGGTCTTGTGTAATCCCTGTTGAACTAGCAAAGCCTTCATCTTAACCCTCCAAAGACTGAAGCTACTGCTCTGCCCATCAAACTTTGCAATCTCAAACTTAGCCGCCATAGCCACAATCGGAAACGAAACCCTAGTTTTTCAACCAGAAGCTCTGATACCAGTTTGTTGTAACGAACGCTATGAATGCGACTAAGTTTGGGAGAAAGCAAACAAAACAACAAGCAATCACACGACACAAAGATATACGTGGTTCCCCCAAGATTGAGGTACGTCCACGGGCGAGGAGAGAGAGAGTTCACTATCAATGGTGAAGAAGAGATACAAAGAGCCGGCTATGATCCGTAACTCTGGAGAGGCCACAATATGAGAGATAGCTAAAGGATCCCCAAAAGCCTCTATTTATAAGAAGCACAATCAATAGGAAATCCTAAACACAATAGGAAAACCTAAACACAATTAGAAATCCTAAATGCAAGAGGAAATCCTAAACACAATAGGAAATCCTAAACACAATTGGAATTCTCCCAAAAAAGGAAAATTCAAGGCACAATTCCAACAGTAACAATGTGAACTTTTATCACGCTATGTTATGTTTTGCAAAAGATCCTGAGTAGAAATTTCATGCAAGCAACGCTATTTTTTATGTTTTAGAGTATCCGTGCTTCAAAGTTCGCGTTTACTTACTTTAAAGGGCAATCATAATTCTTTCTATGAATAATCTAGAGTTGACAAATTCATGTAGTTGGCAATACTAACAATGGAGTAAACAAATTATTTTAAACTGCCACCACCAAGGATGGAGCCAAGGGGGACAAGTGGTGGCGGTCGCCACCACAAAATTTTTTAAAAAATGCAATTATTATATAGAAAATAAATTTTTATCCCCGAATTATATAGACTCGCCACCACCAGATTTTTTTGAAGTTCTTATGTTATTGTAATTTTTCGTAGAGTGGATAAATATTTATAAGACAGTGTCTTTTTATTTTTTAAGTAAATATTTTTGCCACCACAAAGGTAAAATTTTGGCTCCGTCCCTCATGGTGATGATCTAGATTTTTTGGAAAACATATTTTCCTTACATATATACTGTTACTATATCCAAACATCGTTCAGGCCCGGGGGATAAGTTAGGCCTTATTACAAACAAAGCAAAAGCAAGTCAACCCCAACCCTGAACAAAACACCCTCCTCAAGGTTCGAAAACTCAATAGGCAACCTTCTAGCTTCTAGGGTCGAGTACTCAGCGCCTAGTCGGGTGACTCAGACTAGTCGGTGAGGAGCCTTCTAGTGCCTAGGCAAGGAGTACTCGGCGTAAACAGCATTTACATACTGGGGCTGTGCGCTCAATGCAGCACCAATTAGCAACATAAGGAATGCAGTGACTAACGTTATCCTGCACTCAATGTGAAACTACAGAATTAGCACTCGTCGAATCTAAGATTTTCAATGTTGGTGAAATGCGAAGTTGAAAAATAATGAAAAGAGACAACATCGATAATCCAAAAGATGTTTGAAACATAGCTACATCAATCCACAAATAATGCTTTGCAATGGTCGAACATCTGTGTAGGAAAGGTCAGCGCGTCTAGTGTTGGAAATTATCAAAATAAACGGGTCTTTATTTGGGGTTTTTATCAAAGTATTCATTGTGCCTTTTAGAAAGCTTTTTGTTGTGTTTTTGGTTTTGTCCCACATTGGCTAGTGAGGAAAAGTTTGAGTGGTTTATATATGGGAACATTTCTATAATGTTCACATAATGTTAAATAGCAAGGCACCTATGGTGTTGCGCGCATTACCGGCGTAGCCGGTGATGGAACACACTCATACGCACCCGCACCCGCGCGCGCGCGCGCGCGTGCGCGATCGTGGCAGTGGGCTGTGTGGCTGCAATGTGGCGCACACGGGTCGGAACGGATTGGTATCGATACCAGTGAAACGGGGTATCAATACCAGCGGGCTATCACGCGAACAGAAGGTTAGGTATCGATACCTCTATCAGGGGTATCGATACCGGTTCGTTAGCTCGCGGGTTTCAGACACTAGTTCGTGTACGGGTGCAGCTCTAAACGGATGGGTATAACCCAAACTCAAGTCTATTCACTAAAGGGCGTGTCCTAAAGTGAAAGGGTACATTTGGGTCTATTTATAACACCCAAATTACTTTCATTTTACACCGAATTCTAGCCTTGTTACTCTGCCAAAATTACTACAGATTGCTTTCTAGTTTTGCTGTACCGTTACTCTGCAGAAACGGTACCAGCAATTCCTTGGTTCCTTCGATTCTTTTTAGAGAAACAACTTATGTACGCTCCTCCTCGCCGTAACATTCAAGACCGAAAAATCATATGTATCCGTTTGCAAACAAATCACAAAAGATATCCAGTTCTTGAAATTAAAAGCTACATAACAGGGCTAAATAATTAGCTAACAATCCCAAATCATGGAAAAAACATGATTGAATCCATATCCAAAATTACTAACTTAATTAATATGAGATTGGAGCGATTATTCAGTTAAACCAACCATCCGGAAAATAAATAAAGAGAATGTAATTACTTACTACAAATCGTGAGGTTTCATCCTTAACCCTAGTCTAGAAATCTAGCCGCTCATAGATAAAAACAAGCCAAGCAATCGACTAGAATTCATAAAATAATAAAGCTTACAAATATTTCTTTGCTCCTCTAATTTTTCCCCAAGCCGTGGCCTCCGCCGCAGCCGCGGTGTGTCAATGATTCGTCTCAGCCGAAGTCCCCCTAAAACTCTACAAAGTCTTCTTTATATAGCAACTCAAGTGATTGCCTTTTAAAAGGCCAATTCCTTTTCTCATAAAAACTTTCCTTATTCAATGATTTCATTGTGATCTCATTGCCTTATGAAATCCAATTCGACATAGGTAGATTTCCTAATTAACTGGTAGTCACTCTTTCTCACTTCGGCAATATCAATCATGTGGAATGCTGAGTTGTAGGGCCGACTAGTGTCCTCCAAGGAATTAACTTTGCGGTTTTTGTATCCAAAGACCCAATTAGAAATTGTTATCATCTTTTTCCCTGCAAATACATAATTCACTGTAAATGGACAAAAAGATAATAAACATAGCCAATTACGCACAATTATGGACTAACAATATATGATATAGAGTTCCTATGTGTCAATATTTCGTGCTTATCAAATACCCCCAAACCTAGATTTTGCTAGTCCTTGAGCAAAAGAAATAAAATTAACATACTAATAATAAAAATAAAGAAAAAATAAAAACTAATTAATCCTTTTTTGGAGGAGTCCGATTGCATTTAGCATATGCAACAAGCCTTTAAACCCCTAGGTTGCCCTAGTGGACGAGTTATAGTCTCGTGAGGGTTTGCCGTGAATTTACCCACAAAATTCGATAAGCTATCCCATGAAGTTTATGAATCTTATCATCCAAATGCATCAAGTTTAAAAACTAAGCCATGAGTCTCACCACCTCTGCAACACAAATCAATTGAAGTCACAAATGCTAGCAACAAGTAAAGACATCCATGTGACTCGTAGTTTGGTGTGTGTGTGAAAGTTAGCCAACATAAGCACAATTCAAGCTTCAAAGATGAACATGACCCAACTCTCTATTAGAAATATGCTTTGACTCAAATCTCACTGGATAATGCACTCATCAAATAAAACACTCGAATTTAGTGCTATTATACTCTCAATTTATGTGCGAGGGGAATGTATGTAAATCAAATTCAAAGTATCTCGCACATAGTTGTGTTATATGAAAAACGCTCAATTGAAAGAATAAGTAGTCTCATGGAAAGGAATGTCAAACACTGAGAAGTAAAAGAATCGCCACAATATCATCCCCATCGACCATGTTCACTTTCAGACCATACCTTCTCATGATCAAATAGGACTTTTTTTTAGGTGGTAGCGTAAGGGTGTTGGTAATAATGTGTGGGCTGAAGGTGAGAAGTGGTACGTTTTGAAGACAAGTGGGCCATCATAGTCACTCAGGGCATAGACAAGCAATTAGATGCTTTGTGGGTCTCGCAACGGGTTGCTTGTGTTCCGTCCAACGTTTCTTACTTGTGTATATTTTTTTGTCTGCAATCCTCTTACTATAAGGTCTCCGGTTAATCCAGGTATAGTATGTGGGATTTTTTCCCATCCACCTACAAAGGACTACAGGTTGCTTTTCGTGCATCGCAGGCTACTTTGCAAGCCCGAGGAGGGCTTTGATTTTGAGTACTTCTTATATAGTTTGAGAGGCCAATTCTGGAGAAAACTTGGTGACTTTCCTTACCGACCGAATCCTCATGCTCCCCCGACAATCCTTAACGGTGCCCTGCACTGGGTAGTTAACCCTTACTGGAGAAATGAAAACTACATTCCCCCTTGCAGCAATTCCATCATTACGTTTAACATGGACACCGAAGAATTTCGTTCTATTCGTCATCCAGGATTAATAGAATGTCCTACACGGAACGTGCATGAGTGTTTTCAGTTCTTTCAAATGAAAGGGAAATTAGCTTTCTGTAGTGGGTCTAGTTCTGGAATATTTGTCTGGTTTTGGGTGTTGGAGGATTACGAAAACTGGATTTGGGAGAAAAGATACTTTGTCAACCTTGATTGGGACTTGAAACATTACCCATTTGATACTCGTTCTTTGCTCTCAGACTCAGGCATAAAGCTTGTGGACATCCAAAATGATGAGTTGTTATTTGACTGGGATTCAAGAGGTGTATTCACATACAATTTGCGTGACTAGACTGCCAAACAGATTAACGGAATAGGGAAGAAGAAAACACCGGTTTTGTCGTTGAAAAACCTCAGTCGTTTCATCATTCCTTACGCGATGACTTTCGTCTCGCCAAGTGGTTTTGAGTGACTACAATCTGGATTCATAATATTCTGCAGGACAGAATCTCTGGTATCCTTCTCTTATGACCATCAATAACTGATAGTCTCGCTTCTTGAGGTTGTAGGAACTCTCTTTTAACTTCATTACTCAGTGATATTCAGCTGTCACAGTTTTACATTTACACCTCTCTGGTATAATAAAAAACACAATTTTTACTACCTGGTGGAGTTAATTGTGATCATGAAGACAGACGAAATTTAGATTTCTGTGGCATATTTCTTCTTCTTCTTCTTCTTCTTCTTCTTCTTCTCTCTCCCTCTCTCTCTCTCTCTCTCTCAAAACCGGCTCATGGGGTAGGCTGGCGAAGTAGCAGCTTTAGGCCTCCGAAATTTTGCAAAAAAAATAGGGGCCCCCCACGTAGGAATATGATTAAGAAATGTTATACGTATGTAAAGCGAGTGAATTTAAATGTGTAGGTAGCATAGCTAAGTTGTGTTTTGTGGTTGCCATTTGCAGCTTGTGTTGATGAATGAAAGTGGTTCGAGACTCCTTGTCTCCTTTTTTTCACGAGTTTTATAATAACTACTACAGTATAATTGAGTTTGATTTCGATTCAAATTTTCTGTCAAGTATTTTTTTTTCCTTTGTTTAATTAACTATTTACAGGTTTTTCGCTAGATGTATACTTTGTATTTGATTACTTTTTGAAGTTAGAACACCTTTGGTCAGGGCCGGCTCATGGAATAAGCCAATGAAGCCACCACTTCTGACCCCCCAAAAATGTAAACAAAAAAGGGCCCCAAACATGTAGGTGTTATATATATTGTCATAGTTGTTTATTTTTTAATGACTAGTATATGTTTAAATATATAAAAATGATAAATATTTTGTAATGGTTTTTTTATGAAGGTCTATGTTGAAAATTTTTATTATGAAAAATACATGATGGGTCTCATCCAATAAGTCTATTTCTGGCCTCCTAAACTAATGAGCCGGCACTGCCATAAGCTTGGCACACCTGTTTTTATTAGGAGTAGAACTTTTTTTGTGTTTAAAAATAAAATAAAATACACATAACATAGACACACCAAAAAAAAAAATTTGGAGTTTAGTTATTAAAATTTAGAGTGTCAAAATCATTTCCAATTTAATAATTGTGTAATTGTGATAAAAGGGAATATGTAGGTCCCTGAAGTTAATTAATGATTGTGATAAAAAAGAGATGTGGTCCCGAAGGTATTATGAGATTCTATATTGTACTAATATAGTACTACATGATTAGTTTTTTTTTTATCAACTATTATACATGGGCAAGGTTCGATTCCCGTAAACACTCATCCCCCTCCTCCAAGTCCCCTATTTTTTAGTAGATTAGGATTAACGAATGACAAAAAAAAGACATAATTCACATTTCCAATTTAGTAACTGTGGTCATTGGCTATTGGTTAATGAACAACCTAATATTAATACTCCCTCCGTCCCAAAAATTTTGTTCGGTCCGCAAAACGAGAACTTGAAAATAATACAAAATTTCAAAGAAAATTGAATATTTTTTTAATAATTTACTAGATATCAAAGAGTACTTTTAATTTATGAAAAAAGTTTGAAAATTTTCTTTCAAAAAACTTAATTATTTTTTAGTTCTCGTTTTGCGGACCGGACAAAAATTTTGAGATAGAGGGAGTATTATAGTATCTATCTCAAAACATACAGAGCTAAGTCGAGTCGAGTTTCAAATTGTTTGAACTCGGCTCACTTGAAATCTAGTGACGATTTTAATGTAAACAAGTTCTTACCAAGCTGAACCTAAAGTTGCCCTGACTTGCTCAAAATAGTTCAATAACTTCAATTTGTTTGTAGCGCTAATAAAATTTGATGGTATCGGCGAAATTCCAACGGTTAAATTCGGAAATGAAACGAAGAGGGTTTCCCTCGTTATTCCCTTGCAATTTCTGGACCTGATTTGTGGAATTATTTTACTCCTACTAAAAGTTTGCATTTGGAATAAAAACGTCCACACTATCTTGAAGTTGAGGGTGTTTTAGCAAAAGTTATACTGGCAGTTATTATGTCCTACGGGACGAGCAGTTTGGAAAGGAGATCGTTGTTCACGAGACGAAGGGGAAACCTCCTCAAAATTGGGTTCCCTCCGTAGTTGTCGCACGCGATGATCTGAAGAAAGTGTTATGGTAACAACAAAATAAATAGTCGCCCGTCCATGCACATTTTGGGAACATATTTGCTTTACTTAAACTCTTTCTATCTGTGAATCTTCATTACACGATAACTGAACAGATTACCTCTTTATGTATGCTGAGATGGATTGCCTCTTATTTACCACAGCCTACCGGTAAAACTGTCTGCTTAGCTAACTACTTACTCCTAATGAGCTTGCCCAACACATTCACCATAGACGAACTGTAATCAAGAAACTTGCCGCCTCATGAGCGTCAGCGTTCGGAGGAAGGAATTATACTGGAGGGTGTTGCGGCGGGGGAGGCGGACCTTGGGGGTGTACCTTTGCAATGCCGGCCTCATTGCTGATTTTTTTGGATTCAAAATTGAGATAAGCAATTTCATAAAACACAGCAAAAAAGGATAAGGCAGCAGCATAACCAAAGACTCCGCTCTTCACAAAGTAGCAAGGGTGGGTGCCAAAGTACATGATCACAGCACCAGATAGTAACTTAAAAAGTACTTCAATAAATGCCACCCTGCACTCAATGTAAAATAGATTTAGCACTAGCCAAACCTAAAATTTCTGGGGTAGGAGAGATAGGAAGCTAAATTTATTATAGATTTAGATTTTTTTTTTTTTTCGTTCTTAAAAAAAAATGATGAAAGCATTGAAAGGCGATGAAATCAACGATAAAAACTAAGTTTAAAACAAAGCTACATGCTTAGACCTGTCATGTCAAACCTCTGTTATCACAATTCGCCAACGCCCTTGCGAATTACACATTGGAACACATGTTCTGAAACATGGTACACATTGCTCCAAAACATGAATTTTGAGAGCCCAAGGTTTTTCCTACTTATTTCCTTACCATTTGTTCTGGAGCATGGTACACCAATGCTCCAAATCATGGAATTTGCGAGCCAAAGGTTTTTCCTACTTATTTCCTTTCCATTTTGGCATTTTCCTTGGGAGAACGAGCTAAAATGTACCCAACCAAAAAATTGAGTATTAATAGGACATATGTAATAGGAATCTGTCAAAATACATCTAGAAATGCATGTAGTACATCAAGAATTCAAAAAAAAGCATTGTATGTGTTGAATCTTTATCTTTTAAAAATATGTACACTGTTACTCCCTCCATCCCTTTTTAATTGTTGAGTATTCCATTTTAGTCTATCCCTTAATAAATGTGTGTGTTGAAAAGTTAATGGGTAAAAAGTGGAGGATAATTTTGGAAAGCGGAGGTAAAAAATGATGTGAAAAGTGTAAAGTGGAGGTGAAAGTTGACGTGAAATGAGTAATGATGATGTTTCTTTAATAAGTTGGATTTACGAAGCAACACACTTAAAAAGGATGTAGGGAGAACTTCGCAATCTCCACATGTAGATTCACAGCAACTGACAAATCAAGTTTTCAATTAACAGATGCTTAAATGTTCCTCCTATTTTACCCTCAGCCTGTTATCTTGTTACTTGGAGTACATTTGTCCCTCGTGGTTGCAGGTTTTATGTAATATCTAGAAGTGAAACAAGTCTTACGAAATGCTTTTGAGGATTGCCACGGTGATAGGAGCTTTTGGAGGGTTTTCACGAGCAAGGTGGATGTTGCAGGAACTCCCATCCAGATGGGAGTCACGACCATCTAGACAGCCCCTTTGACTTCAGAAATGTATCCTTCTGGTCCGAACAGGCCTAGAAAAAGAGGTAAGGTCTCGCTTTCCTTTGCCACTCAAGTGTACGGTATCTGCCGTGTTTAGGCCCCTTCTTCCCTTCCCTAAAGAAAGAGTCCACCACCTACTTCAATTAAATAGGGTGTGCACACCTGCCCCCTTTTTTCACCTGACACTCCCGTTCGTCCAGACGGTTGAGGACTGTTTGTTAGTTTTTACGTTTCTCATGTAATGTTTTGGCCTAAATCTATAGAAAGACAACCCTAATTAGTTTTGGGGGTTTTTAAACTTTTCATAGAAACCCAAGAGAGAGACAAACGAAGAAGAGGTGCATTAATCAAGAATCTATCATCAGCAGCGAACAAAGTCGAACACCAGCAAAATATTAGGTAACTCATAAAGTTGCCTAAAAAGTAGTTAGAATTACCATGACATGACGAACGTGATCGCGGCCCATGTCCTATCAGAGTTTGATTGATAAGAACCTGGTCTGCGACAAAAGCAGCCAGCGGCAATACTGATGACAATTTGAGCAACCATAAGAGACACTGCTGCAGTTAATCCAAGACTGAAAGCTGGGCTGTTGGGGTATAAACAAGTAGAAGGCGGCGTAAACTGAATCTGAGAAGCCTGCAAAAGACAATATTTGGCAAATAGCAGATGAAACGACTAATCTTTGGCTTGACATTTGACAATATAGAGACCGCCTCTGTAGCCTATTTACAATGCCAATCCTATTTCTCCACAGACTATGAAGGAGGCAAGGAGCTATTAACATTTTAGCAGGATAATTAATAACCATGTCAATGACTGTTGAATTCTCGGTCATTCTAGATTTAACGCAAATGAAATATGTACGATCTTGAAAACTAATGAAGTATCTGTCTATCTGGCAGTCCATATAGAACCTTAAAACAACAGACAATAGGAACTTCTTTCAGTGCAATCGTCTCATTCAAACAGTGCTTAACCAATCAAATAGCCGCTGCTACATTCTTTGCACACAGAGACAGACTGAACTGAAGTTTGTGCTTCTACTAACAAATTCAAACTGATGCTGAGCATTACAAACCAAAATTCATCTATATACTCCAACAAAAACTATGCGAAGGTTATCAATCACCAAGATGGAAGCAGCAAAGATAAAGTTTTAGCAATTTTACCAGCATTAGTATTTTTTAGCTCTTTTCTCCCCATAGTCTGTGTTTTTCGTTTCTTTCTCTAATTAGCAATTGGTCTTCTCTCTTCCGTTCTAGTTATTCTTCCCCCCTCCACGCACACACGCGCGCACACACACACACACACACACACACACGTCTTCCTTATTTTGCTCCTTTGATACGAAAATGTTAGGACACAGGAAAAGTTTCCCCAAAAGAGTCCAGGAACGAGAAATCAATGGTTCAGATTCACGTGATTATGAATCTGAATTGTTGATTTCTTTTTCCCGGACCTTTTTAGGGAAACTTTTCTTGTATCGTACTGCTCCTCTTTTTGATAACTCGAAACAGATTATACCAACCTTAATCTTGAGTCATTTCACATGTGACACCTCTTTTCTGCATCCTAAACCCTAGTCACTGATGCAGAACAAGTAGCAGCCCAGTTCTATGATCAGTTGGACCGGTCAAAGCCTAGGAGGCTCAAACAACTCTTAATTGAAAATTGCCAATTTTGGCAATTTATCGACGAGCCCGGAATAGGCTCAAACTTGGTGGGCTGAAGCAAAATCGCGCTGCGATCAACACTCACCACCCTAATCGTGACTGATGGTGGAATTCGGCCAAATTCATTCATTTAGGCCATTTAGTATTTTTGCTATTTTAGGTAATAATTAGATTACGAATTACTCTTAGCATGTAATTCCGTTTACGTTGTTTCCAATTGGGTATTTCTTATTTTTCTTTCTAGTTTTCAATTTTGGGAGTTTCCCCAATTTTCGGGATATTTTATTTTTAGTAGTAATTTACTAGGGTTTGCTAGTTTTTCCTATAAAAGGGCATGTAACCTCTATTATTATTCAGTTTTTAATCAATTATAAATCAGAGTTATTCTCTTTCTTCTTGTGGATTCAAGAACCCTCGTGGATTCGAGACCTATCATCGTTTGAACTAGTACGCTAACTAGTTTCTCGTGAATTCCGCTGCGTCAGTCACCTATCATGTCCCTTTGGCATAAACATCAGAGTAAATCGCATCATTTCACATAGGGGTGTCCACGGATCGGATCCGGAATCCGATCCGATCTGCTCAGAGCGGATTATGGTTTTTAAGATCCGGAACCGAACCGAACATTCACGGATCGGTTCAGGATCGGATCAAATCGGATCGGGCGGATTTGACAGATTAAGAAGGATTATTGAGCGGATCCGATCCGATCCGGATCCGGAACCCCCAGATAAGAAATTCTCGATCCGGAACCGAACCGAACATTCACGGATGGGTCAATGGATGGATCAGATTGGACGGATTGAGCGGATCGGATGATCCGCTGGACAGCCCTAATTTCACATGTGAAACCTCTTCTCTCACAACAAAAACAAAAGCTAACGCGCCTTACGACCTGGTACAATCTTTCAATCTTTTGCTTTCATTAGGCAGTAAAGAAGTCTCTGCTTCAAGACATTTACAAGTAAGCACACAAAAGATAATATCCCTCCTTTCTCTCCATGAATTATATGCACACTCAATTGGCTATGCATACACTGATACAATCTACAGATTATTTGAGTAAATGGGTAATAATTACCTTCACCCTCGTTGCCTCTGCAGCAAAAAACAAAGCAACAGATAATGCCCCAAGAAACCCCAACACTGAGCAAATAACTTTTACCTTCCTCTCTCTCTCTCTCTCTCTCTCTCTCTCTCTCTCCTTGCAGAGGTGAAAAAGAGGATCAAGAGATGGACGGGCTTGATGGCCAGGGGGAAGGGGGAAGGTAAATAAAAACAGATACACACGGTTTGTTTTTTTTGGAAAATTTTGAAAACGCTGGGATTAATAATTGTGATAAAAGGGGATATGTGGGTTCCTAATTTAATGACCCGGAAAAAGACATGGTTTTTTTTTTTTTTTTTTGGGAAAATTGAAAGATGTTTGGATTAATAATTCTGATAAAAATAGACATGTGGGTCCCTGAATTTAATGATCGTAATAGAGACGTGGTCCATCAGATATTATAGTATAAGATTTTATATCGTAGTACAAGATTAGTTGAATTATCAAAAAAAAAGTAATACAAGATTACTTGCGCTATGCTTGACTTCTCAATTGCTCCGGTGATCGGACTAATTTTCACGCAGCTCAATTAATCTGTTCCAGTCTTGATTTGTGTGGGTTGAAGAAGGAGATTAGTAATTGAGAATCATTTTTATTATTGGATGAAGAGGAAGGTAATTTCATGATTTGGATTAGTTAATACCACCCCTGGTTATCCCTTAGATAAGTTATTAAGTTGGAAAATAATCCCCCACTAATTTAGCGTAAACCATGCAGGCTTCTTTTTTAGTTGTGCGCAACATATGCAAGACTAACTAATGTAGAGTAATACAATGGATGGGGGATTATAATTCCAACATCAAACATGAGTGAGTGACTTAAATCGAGTTGAGTTTTAAATTGTTTGAGCTCAACTCGTTCGATATCTAAGTGACGAATTAATATAAACGAGTTCTTATTGAGCTAAACCTAAGGTATCTCTAGCTTGCTTAAAATGGCTCAATTTGTTTTGTTGCCCTAATAAGATGTTAACAGTTATACTAGGAAATGAAAAATTATACTTCATAGTCAGGTATAGCAGTTTAAAAAGAAAAATTCCAACAAAACGGAAATAAGAAAAGCAGTCTTCTAATCTTTGCTAAAAAAATTAATTGCAAGAGTAAAATTTTCGTTACGAGTTTTAGAAGTTATCCTAAAAAAATGTTTTCCAAAACCTCCTGGTCATTGTTCACAAAAGGACAGGGCAACCTCCTCGAAATTAGGTTCCCCTCCATAGTTGTCCCGTGCGATGATCTGAAGAAAGTGATACGGTAACAACAAAATAAATAGTCACACGTCCACGCATATTTTGAGAAAACATATTCGCACTGAGATGGATTCCCTAGCCAGGTTTCTCTGTGAATCTTTCATTACACGATAACTGAACAGATAACCTCATATATGCACTGAGATGGATTGCCTCTCCAATGACTGAGCTGACGACTTATTTACCACAGCCTACCGGTAAAACTAACTGTCTGCTTAGCTAACTAATTACGCCTAATGAGCTTGCCTAACACATTCATCGTCGACAAACTGTAATCAAGTAAATTGCCGCCTCAGGAGCTGCTGTGTTCGGAGGAGGGAATTATGCTGGAGGGTGTTGCGGTGGGGGAGTCGGACCTTGGGGGTGTACCTTTGCCATGCCGGCCTCATTGCTGATTTTTACTAATTCCCGCCCGAGATAAGCAAATCCACCAGCAGCAGCATAAAAGGATAAGAGAGCAGCATGACCGAAGGCTCCGCTCTTCACAAAGTAGCAAGGGTGGGTGCCAGAGTACATGGTCCCATTCCCGTGGTGTGCAGCACCAGATAGTAACCTAAAGAATGCTCCATCAAATCCCACCCTGCATTCAATGTAAAACAGATTTAGCACTAGTCAAACCTAAAAATTCTTGCACAGGAGAGATAAAAGGAGGTCAAAAAAATGATCTAATGAGATGAAATCAACAATATAAAATACCAAGTTTAAAACAAAGCTACATGCATAGATCTGTCATGGTCAAACCTCTGTTATCACAATTTGCCAACGCCCTTGCAAATCGCACATTGAAACACATGTTCCGAATCTTGGTACACCAATGCTCCAAAACACGAAATTTGCGAGCCCAAGGTTTTTCCTTACCATTTTGGCATTTTCCTTGGGAGAACGAGCTAAAATGTACCCGACCAAAAAATTGAGTATTAATAGGACAAATGTAATAGGAATCTGTCAAAATGCATCTTGGACACCAAAAATTTCAGAAATAGCATTCTACATCTTGAAAAAATAAGTACATTGTTATTTTGCAATCTCCATAAGTTGATTGATAGCATGTGAAAAATCGAGTTCTCAACTGAGAGGTGCCTAATACCTCCAAATTTACCCTCAGTTAGCCTGTTATCTTGTTACTTGGAGAATATTCGTCTCTCGTGGTTGCAGGTTTCATGTTAAACCTAGAAGCGATACGAGGCTTACGAAATGCTTTTGAGGATTGCCGCTGTGATAGGAGCTTTTGGAGGTTTTTAAAGAGTAAGGTGGACGTTACAGGAACCCCCATCTAGACTGGAGTCACAACCATCTAGACAAGCCCCTTGGGTTTCAGAAATGTGAGCTTCTAGTTGTTTTCGTCTGGGACTCCCGTTTGTCCGGATAGTTGAGGCCTGTTTGTTAGTTCTTACGTTTCTGATGTAATGTTTTGGCCTAGAACTATAAAAAGACGACCGAAATTAGTGTTGGGGGTTTTTGAACTTTTCAGAGAAACCCAAAAGATAGAAACAAAGAAGATATGCATTAATCAAGAATCTATCATCAGCAATGAAACAAAGTCCAGAAAAACCCTGTTCGTTTCCCAGTTTAGTTTTAGTTTTAGTTTTGATGACATCATCATTTCCTCATTTCTCTCTCTATCTCTCTCCACTCATTACACCTGGTGACATCAAAACTAAACTAAACTATCTAACCAAACACAGCCTAGCTAATTAATAAACTTGCCTAATAAGTAGTTAGAATTACCATGATAAGACAAAAGTGATCACTTTCCATGCCCTATCAAAATTTGATTGATAAGCACCTGGTCTGCAACAAAGGCAGCCAGCTGCGATACTGAAGATAATTTGAGCAACCACAAGAGACACTGCTGCAGATATTTCGCAACTAATGTAAACAAGTTCTTATAGTATTATAGTATAGTATCTCAAAACATGCAGAGCTAAGTCAAGTCGAATTTCAAATTGTTTGAACTCGGCTCACTTGAAATCTAGGGACGAACTAATGTAAACAAGTTCTTATCAAGTTGAACCTGAAGTTCCCCTGACTTGCCCAAAATATTTCAATTCGTTTCTAGCGCTAATAAAATCTGATGGTATCGGCATGATTAAAACTCCAACAGTTAAATTCGGAAGGGGCAACCTCCTCGAAATTGGGTTCCCTCCATAGTTGTGCGCGATGATCTGAAGAAGTGTTACGGTAACAACAAAATAAATAGTCGCACGTCCATGCATATTTTGGGAAACATATTTGCTTTACCTATACTCTTTCTATCTTCAAAACCTAGCCAGGTTTATCTGTGAATCTTCATTACACGATAACTGAACAGACAGATTACCTCTTATATATACGGACATGGATTGCCTTTCCACTGACTGAGCAAATGACTTATTTACCACGGCCTACCGGTAAAACCGTCTGCCTGCTTAGCTAACTAATTACTCCTAATGAGCTTGCCAAACATATTCACCATAGACGAACTGTAATCAAGTAATTTGCCGCCTCATAAGCTTCAGTGTTCGGAGGAGGGAATTATACTGGAAGGTGTTGCTGTGGGGGAGGTGGACCTTGGGGGTGTACCTTTGCAATGCCGGCCTCATTGCGGATTTTTTTGGATTCCAAATCGAGATAAGCAATTTCATAAAACACAGCAACAAAGGATAAGGCAGCAGCATAACCAAAGACTCCGCTCTTCACAAAGTAGCAAGGGTGGGTGCCAAAGTACACGGTCTTGTTCCCATGGTGTCCGTTGGGTGCAGCACCAAATAGTAACTTAAAGGATATGTCAACAAATACCACCCTGCACTCATTGTGAAATAGATTTAGAAATAGTCAAACCTAAAATTTCTTGTGTAGGAGAGATGAAAGGAGATGAAATCAACAATATAAACTAAGTTCAAAACAAAGCTACATGCGTAGACCTGTCACACACTTAAAAAGGGACGCAAGGAGTATTTCGCAATCTCCATAAGTAGATTCACAGCATCTGACAAATCGAGTTTTCAACTAAGAGATGCTTAAATGTTCCTCCTAATTTACCCTCAGTTAGCCCCTTATCTTGTTACTTGGAAGTATATTTGTCCCTCGTGGTTGCAGGTTTTATGTAACATCTAGAAGTGAAACAAGTCTTACAAAATGCTTTTGAGGATTGCCGCGGTGATAGGAGCTTTTGGAGGTTTTTCACGAGCAAGGTGGATGTTGCAGGAACTCCCATCCAGACGGGAGTACCACCATCTAGACAGCCCCTTTGATTTCAGAAATGTGGCCGTCTAGTTGTTTTCACCTGGCACTCCCGTTCGTCTGGATGGTTGAGGACTGTTTGTTAGTTTTTACGTTTGTCATGTAATGTTTTGGCCTAGAACTATAAAAAGACGACCCTAATTAGTTTTGGGGTTTTTTTTACTTTTCAGAGAAACCCAAGAGAGAGAGAAACGAAGAAGACATGCATTAATCAAGAATCTATCATCAGCAACGAAACAAAGTCAAACACCAGCAAAAACTTGCCTAAAAAGTAGTTAGAATTACCATGACATGACAAACAAGATCACTGCCCATGTCCTATCACTGTTTGATTGATAGGAACCTGGTTTGCAACAAAAGCAGCCAGCGGCAATACTGATGATAATTTGAGCAACCATAAGAGACACTGTTGCAGTTAATCCAAGACCAAAAGCTGGACTGTTGGGGTATAAACAAGTAGAAGAAGACGTAAACTGAATCTGAGAAGCCTGCAAAAGAACGGGGGAAAGAGGGCAAATAGAAGATGAACAACTAATCGTTGGCTTGGCAATATGTAGACCGCCTCTAGCCTATTTACAATGCCAATCCGATTTCTCCAGAGACTATGAAGGAGCTATTAACATTTTAGCAGGATAATCAATAACCATGTCAAGAACTGTTGAATTCTCAGTCATTCTAGATTTGACACAAAAGAAATATGTACAATCTTGAAAACTAATGAAGTATCCGCCTATCCGGCAGTCCATATAGAACCTTAAAACAACAGACAATAGGAACTTCATTCAAAGCAATCGTCCCATTCAAACAGTGTTTAACCACTCAAATAGCTGCTGCTACATTCTTTGCACCATGGAGACAGACTCAACTGAACTTTGTGCTTCTACTAACTAATGCTCCTACAAGTCACAAGAAGTACAAAATTAACAAATTCAAACTGCATTCAATAAGCCCCAACAATAGATGCTGAGTATCACAAACCAAAATTCATTTATATACTCCAACAAACACCATGTGAAGGTTATCAATCACCAAGATGGAAGCAGCAAAAGATAAAGTTTTAGCGATTTTACCCGCATGAGTATTTGTTAGCTCTTTTCTCCCCATGGTCTTGTGTTTTTCGTTTCTTTCTCTAATTAGCAATTGGTCTTCTGTCTTCCGTTCTAGGTTGACTTTTCCCCACTCCACACACACAAATACACGCACACCCTTCTTCCTATTTTCCTCTTTTGATTCGAAAATGTTAGGATACAGGAAAAGTTTCCCCAAAACAGTCCAGGAACGAGATTTCTCTTTCCCCGAAAATGTTATGAATCTGAACCGTTGATTTCTCTTTCCTGGACCTTTTTGGGGAAACTTTTCTTGTATCGTACTACTCCTCTTTTTGATAACTCGAAACAGATTATACCAACCTCAATCATGAGTCATTTCACATGTGACACCTCTTTTCTGCATCCTAAACCCTAGTCACCTACCATTTCCCTTTCACATCAACATCTATTCTAATATATAAAGGGATAGCAATTGTTTAGTGTCTGTCATTGTTTCTCCTTCTACGTCTATTTTTCTGTAATTATTTGATTTGCAGTTGATTTGAAGATATAATTCTACAAATTTGACTTGCGCACGCATCGCGTGTGCCCAATCTCTATCAGAGTAAATCGAGTCATTTCGCATATGAAACTTCTTTTTTTGCAACAAAAACAAAAGCTAACGCCCCTTACCACCTGGTACAATCTTTCAGTCTGTTGCTTTCATTAGGCAGTAAAGAAGTCTCTTCCGCTGGAACACTAACAACCTCTGGTTCAAGACATTTACAAGTAAACACACAAAAGATAATATCCCTCTTTTCTCTCCATGAATTATATGTACACTCAATTGGATATGCATACAGTGATACACACACACACACATACAATCTACAGATTATTTGAGCAAATGGGTAATAATTACCTTTACCCTCGTTGCCTCTGCAGCAACAAACAAAGCAACAGATAATAGCCCAAGAAACCCCACCACTGAGCAAATAACTTTTACCTTCCTCTCCATTCTTCTTCTTCTCCTCCCTCTCTCTCTCTCTCTCTCTCAGGGAGAATCAAGAGATGGACAGGGCTTAAATGGCGAAGGGGTAGAGCAAATAAAGACACGATTTGTTTTTTTTGGAAAAATTGAAAACGATGGAATTAATAATAATTCTGATAGAAGAGGATCAGTGGGCCCCTAAATTTAATGATCATGAAAGAGACGTGGTCCCTAAAATATTATAAAAATGTGGTACAAGATTACTTGCACTATGCTTGACTTCTCATTGTTTCGGTGTGCGGAATAATTTACGTGCACTTTAGTTAATTTGTTAGTCACAATTTGTGTGTGGTGAAGAAGAAGCTTAGTAATTGAGAATCATTTTTAGCATTGAATTAAGAGAGAGTAATTTCATGGTTCGGATTAGTTAATACCACCCTGGGTCACTCTTTAGTCTTGCGCGACTTATGCGAGACTAACTAATCACTAATCTAGAGTAATACCATAGATAGGGGATTATAATTCCAGCATCAAACATGTCCGGAGTGAGTAACGTGCTACAGTCTATTTTTTTATCTCTCGCGAAATATACAATTTTGGTATTCTTATAATGAAATTTATGGTTGCAAACGAGCTAAATCGAGTCGAATTTTAATTGTTTGAGATCAGCTCGTCCAGTATATAAGTGACAAAATAATATAAACGAGTTCTTATTATGCTGAACCTAAGTCATCCCTAGCTTGCTCGAAATGGCACAATTCATTTTGTAGCTCTAACAAAATGGTAACGGTTATTATGCTGAACCATCTTTGCTAATCGTATGAAACATTAAATTGCAAGAGCAGAATTTTCCGTTGCGAGTTTTTTTTCTCTTTATTTTTAAGTTGTTTTCTTCAAAAAGGTGTTTTCCAAAACCTCTTGTCAATGTTCACGAAAAGAAGGGGGAACCTTCTCGAAATTAGGTTCCCCTCCATAGTTGTCGCACGGGATGATCTGAAGAAAGTGTTACGGTCAAACCAAACCAAAATCAAACAGAGTCTTATGTCCCAATCAATTGGGGTCGGCTACCATGAAGAAAGTGTTACGGTAACAACAAAATAAATAGTCGCACGTCCATGCATATTTTGAGAAACACATTTGCTTTAGCTGTACTCTTTCTATCTTCAAAACCTAGTCAGGTTTCTCTGTGAATCTTTCATTACACGATAACTGAACAGATAACCTCATATATGCACTGAGATGGATTGCCTCTCCAATGACCGAGCTGACGACTTATTTACCACAGCCTACAGGTAAAACTAACTGTCTGCTTAGCTAACTAACTACGCCTGATGAGCTTGCCTAACATATTCACCATAGACGAACTGTAATCCAAGTAAATTGCTGCCTCATGAGCTTCTGTGATCGGAGGAGGGAATTATGCTGGAGGGTGTTGCGGTGGGGGAGTCGGAACTTGGGGGTGTATCTTTGCAATGCCGGCCTCATTGCTGATTTTAGACAATTTCAACTCGAGATAAGCAATTCCGTAAGCCACAGACATAAAGGACAAGAGAGCAGCATCACCAAACACTCGGCTCCTCACGAAGTAGCAAGGGTGGGTGCCAAAGTACTTGGTCCCGTTACCATGGTGTCCGTGGGGTGCAGCACCATATAATAACTCCAAGAATGCTCCAACAAATCCCACCCTGCACTCAATGTAAAATAGATTTAGCTAGTCAAGCCTAAAATTTCTTGTGTAGGAGAGATAAGGTCAAAAGAATGATGAAATGAGATGAAATCAACAACATAAAATACTAAGTTTAAAACAGAGCTACATGCGTAATCTGTCATGGTCAAACCTCTGTTATCACAATTCGCCAACGCCCTTGCGAATTACGTATTGGAACACATGTTCCGAAACATGGTACACCAATGCTTCAAAAAATGGAATTTGCGAGCCCATGGTTTTTCCGACTTATTTCCTTGCCATTTTTCTTAGGAGAACGAGCTAAAATCTACCCGACCAAAAATTGAGTATAAATAGGACAAAGGTAATAGGAATCTGTCAAAATGCTTCTAGAAATGCATGCAGGACACCAAGAATTCCAAAAATAGCATTCTACTTATCAAATCTTTATCTCTTAAAAATAAGAACATTGTTATTTCGCAACCTCCATAAGTCGATCCACAGCATGTGACAAATCGAGTTCTCAACTGAGAGGTGCCTAATACCTCCTAATTTACCCTCAGTTAGCCCGTTATCTTGTTACTTGGAGAATATTTGTCTCAGGTGGTTGCAGGTCTTATATTACATCTGGAAGTGAAACGAGCCTTACAAAATGCTTTTGAGGATTGCCGCAGTGATGGGAGCTTTTGGCAGTTTTTGAAGGGCAGGGTGGACGTCGCAGGAACCCCCATCCAAACAGGAGTAACAACCATCTAGACAGCCCCTTGGGTTTCAGAAATGTGAGCTTCCAGTTATTTTCGTCTGGGACTCCCATTCGTCCAGACAGTTGAGGCCTGTTTGTTAGTTCTTACGTTTCTGATGTAATGTTTCGGCCTAGAACTATAAAAGGGACGACCGTAATTAGTTTTGGGGGTTTTTTAACTTTTCAGAGAAACCCAAGAGAGAGGAACGAAGAAGACATGCATTAATCAATAATCTATCATCAGCAACAAAGCAAAGTCGAACACCAGCAAAATATTAGGTAATTAATAAACTTGCCTAAGAAGTAGTTTGAATTACCATGATAAGACAAAAAAGATCACTTCCAATGTCCTATGACAGTCTGATTGATAATAACCTGGCGTGCAATAAAAGCAGCCAGCGGCAATAGTGATGATAATTTGAGCAACCATAAGAGACACTGCTGCAGTTAATCCAAGACCAAAAGCTGGACTGTTGGGGTATAAACAAGTAGAAGAAGAGGTAAACTGAATCTGAGAAGCCTGCAAAAGAAGGGGGGGAAGGGGGCAAATAGCAGATGAAACAACTAATCGTTGACTTGACAATATAGAGACCGTCTCTGTGGCATATTTACAATGCCAATAATATTACTCCACAGAAAATGAAGGAAGAGATTAACATTTTAGCAGGATAATCAATAACCATGTCAAGAACTGTTGAATCCTCGGCCATTCTAGATTTGACACAAATGAAATATGTACAATCTTGAAAACTAATGAAATATCCGGCAGTCCATATAGAACCTTAAAAGAACAGACAATAGGAACTTCTTTCAATGCAATCGTCTCATTCAAACAGTGCCTAACCACTCAAATAGCCGCTGCTAAATTCTTTTCACACAGAGACAGACTCAACTGAACTTTGTGCTTCTACTAACTAATGCTCCTACAAGTCACACGCGGTACAAAATTAACAAATTTCAAACTGATTGTGAGCATTACAAACCAAAATTCATCTATATACTCCAACAAACACTATGGGAAGGTTATCAATCACGAAGATGGAAGCAGCAAAGATAAAGTTTTAGCAGTTTTGCCCGCGTAAGTGATTTTTTAGCTCTTTTCTCCCCATGGTCTGTGTTTTTCTTTTCTTTCCCTACTTAGCTTTTCGTCCTCTCACTTCCTTATTTTCGATAACTCCGAACAGATTCTACCAACCGCAATCTTAAGTCATTTCACATTTTACACTTCTTTTCTGCATCCTAAACCCTAGTCATCTATCATTGCCCTTTCGCATAAACACCCGAGTAAATCGAGTCATTTAGAAGTAAACACACAAAAGATAATATCCCTCTTTTCTCTCTATGAATTATATGTACGCTCAATTGGATATGCATACGCTCATACACACACACACACATATACAATCTGCAGATTATTTGAGTAAATGGGCAATAATTACCTTAACCCTCGTTACCTCTGCAGCAACAAACAAAGCAATAGATAATACCCCAAGAAACCCCACCACTGAGTAAATTACTTTAACCTTCGTCTCCATTCTTCTTCTTCTTCTCCTCCTCCTCTCTCTCTCTCTCTCCCTACCCTTCGCAGAGTGAGAGTGGCAACGAGGATCAAGAGATGGACAGGAAGCAGTTTGTTTTTTTTGGAAAAATTTAAAACGATGGGATAATAATGGTGATACAAAGGGAATATGTGGGCCCCTGAAATTAATAATCGTGAAAAGGAGAGATGTGGTCCCTCAGATATTACCCCATATCAGATTTTTATATGGTACTCCGTACTACTCGGTACTTAATTGTACGATATTACTTGCATTATGCTTGATTGCTTGATTGTTTAGGCATCCAGTTACGTGCATCTTGATTAATTTTGGGTCCGAGGTCAATCTTTGTGCCAGTCTTGACTTGCATTATGCTTGACATTTACACACACCTCGACTAGTCAAAAATTACTCCATATTAGATTTTATATAGTACGGAGTACTTTGTACTACTTAGTTGTACAAGATTATTTGCATTATGCTTGATTTCTCAATTGTTCAGGTGTCTAAACTAATTTACGTACTCCTCGACTAATTTTGAGGGATCCAATCTCTATGCTACTCAGATATTACTCCATATCAGATTTTATATATTACTCCGTACTACTTTGTTGTACAAGATTATTTGCATTATGCTTGATTTCTCGATTGTTCAGGTGTCCAAACTATTTTACGCGCACCTCGACTAATTTTGACGGAGCCAATCTCCCTGCTAGTCTTGATTTGTGTAGGTTAAATAGGAATGGCAAAAGGGAGGGGCGGGATTTACCCACCCCGCCTCGCTCCTATTTTCTTATTTCATATTTAAAAAAATATGTTTTTTATTCCAAAATTAGTGAGCACAAATAATTAAAGTTTAGAAAATACAAATTATAACTTAACCAGCAAATGAAAAGTAATTGATATCTAATGTGAGATTCTAGTTGTAAGGGTAAAAATATAAGACAAAAAATCAAATTTAATGCATAAAAAAATTTTATGGCGTGGTGATATTTACCATAACCCTACCCTAACCCAGTTGGGTTTTTTCAATTCTTCCCCTATCCTGACCTCATACCCAAAAAATCTAATAAATACCCGCTCTTATTGAAGCGGGCCAAGGCGGGTTCGGGATGGGGTGAGTTAAATGCCCCCCTAAGGGTAAAGGAGGAGACTAGTTGTTGAGAATTATGTTTATCATTGGATAAACAGAGATATATAATTTCATGGTTCGAATTAGTTAATACCATCCATTGTATTGGGTCACTTTAAGCAGAAAAATAGTCCCCCACTAATTTAGCCTGCTAAACTGTTCAGGCTTGTTCTCTCAAAATATTAAGGGAAGTTTCTTAATAAAATAATAAGAAAGTGGTTTTTTCATTTAGCATTTTGAAGAAGTAATTGATTGAGCCATTGACAGGACTTCTATGAGAGCTTCTTCGAATAATTTTGAAAAAGAATAGTAAAGCTTATCCATTTTTAACAGAGTTTTAATGCTTGAACCATATTCTTATAATGAAATTTATTGTTGCAACCAAGTTTAATCGAGTCGAGTTTTAAATTGTTTGAACTCAGCTCATCCGATATATAAGTGATGAAGGGGTGTTCCACTAAGATGGTTTTTTAAAAAAAACTGGATTTTCACTGTTTTTTATGTGATGTATTGTGAGAGAACGATCTGTCTCAATTTTTGGAAAAAACAGTTTTTGCTTAGTAGAACACCTAATGTAAATGAGTTCTTATTGAGCTGACCCCGAAGGTATCCCTAGCTTGCTCAAAATGGCTCAATTTGTTTTGTAGCCCTAACAAGATGGTAACGGTGTGATAAAATTTTAAAATTTACATTTGGAATTGAAACTAAGAGGGTTTGTTACGGTAAGTGGATTTTAAGAATTCAAACCATCACTAAGAGGGTTTTTTTTTTTTTCCCCCCCTCTTCACTTACAACTTATGAACCTTATTGGTGGAACTATTTTACTGAAAATTTGAATTTGGTGATCGGTGATTTATAGGGTGGAAGAAAATTAAAGGTTCACACTATGTTGAAGTTGAGGGCGTCTTAGCAAAAGTTAATACTCCCTCCGTCCCATAAAGTTGGACCATTTTCGGGATTCCAACTTTTTATTAGTGCAATAATTATTATGTTGTGCAGATTTTTTTTTCCAAAATTACCCTTGCTATTTCTTGGTAAATTTTTTTATTTTTTGAATATTGTTTGGAGCCAATAGTACTCCTGAAAAGTCTTCTCAGGTTTACCTTTTGAATCAAATCCACTGGGCCCTACCATCCAAAACAGTGGACAAAATTCTCGCCACAAATTTAGGCGGCAATCCTACGGACAGTACATTGTTTTTGGCCCAATTCAAATCTGGCGCCCAAAAACAGATTTTTGTTTTCCTTTTCAATTTGAAATTTCTTTTCCAGAGGGTTCTTTATTCACTCTATATAAGCAAAGCAATCACCAATTCCGCTGCTATTACTCCACCTCCTTTCCTTGTCCACTGTTTTCATTCCATTTCCACCTTTCGAAACTTCCTGTGTATTCCATTTCTTACCTTTTCCACTTTCTTTCCATACTCGACAGCTACTATTCCTTTTCTAGCTCATCTCCAGAGCTTATGGATTCCTTCTCTCAAAATCCTTCTACTTTTTGTAGAACGAAAAGAAATCTTTCCAATCATCAACGACTTGCCATTTATGAAACTCTGTTAATGGAAAGTGTGGCTGGAAAATTGAAAAGGGGTGTAGTAAAGAAGGTTGCAACATTGTTCTCTGTTGACAAAAAAACTGTCCGTAGAATTTGGCAAAGAGGTAAAGATTGTGTTGCCAAGGGATTGACGGTCGATGTATCTGCCAAATGTGCAAGAACAGGAGGCCGCAAACGTGTTCATATCAACTTTGCCGAAATTGCAAATATTGACCTTCGTGATCGTACCAATATTCGTTCTTTGGCGGAGGCTTTGAAGGTCCCAAGATCCACACTTCACCGGCGGATCAAAGAAGGCGCAATTAGGCCTCATTCTAATGCATTGAAGCCATATTTGTCCGAAGAAAACAAGAGAGCAAGGCTTCAATTTTGCGTTTCAATGCTCGAGCCAAATAGCCTTGGAAGCCAGCCCACATTCAAGCAAATGTATGATCGTGTGCCTATTGATGAGAAGTGGTTCTACTTGTCTAGAGAGTCGGAGAGATACTACCTACTTCCTGAAGAAGAGGAGCCGTTGCGGACTTGCAAAAGTAAACGCTTCATCACAAAAGTCATGTTCCTCGCAGCCGTAGCTCGACCCCGATTCGACGCAAATCATAATGAAATTTTCTCAGGTAAAATTGGAATTTTTCCTTTCACGTGTAAGGTACCAGCTAAACGTAATAGCAAAAATAGGGCAGCAGGTACAATGGAAACCAAGGCGATGACAGTCACTAAAGATGTGATTCGCTCGTGCTTGATTGAAAAAATTCTCCCTGCTATTCGGTCAAAATGGCCACAATCTAGTGCGGCGAATCCCATATATATTCAACAAGATAATGCGAGACCACACATCCATCCGTTGGACGCTGAATTTGTTGAAGCTGCACATAAAGACGGGTTCAATATCCAATTAGTGTGTCAACCCCCAAATAGCCCCGACATGAATGTATTAGATCTTGGATTTTTTAGAGCAATCCAGTCCTTGCAACACCAACAAGCACCCAAGAACATTGATGAACTTGTTTTTGCCGTACAAAAATCTTTTGAACAATTGGAGTCCCAAAATCTCGATAATGTATTTTTAACCCTTCAAGCTTGTATGATTGAAGTAATGAAAGTCAATGGGGCAAACACTTATAAGCTGCCTCACTTGGGAAAAGGCCAATTGATGAGAGAAGGCACCTTACCTTCTCAACTTCATTGTGAACGTGGTCTTCTTCAAAATGTGTTGGCTCATTTGCAGCAGCAGTAAACAACCAAGGTGATTTTCTTGTTCCTCTGTTTTTGTTCTTCGTTTTTGTTTTGTTTTGTTTTTTTTTTTTAATTGAAAAAGATGCTCTCACTAATTTTTTTTTCCCCTCTGATTGTTTGTTTAGGTCCAGAGTGAAGATGACTTCCATGTTTTTGTGATGCTTTTGCCAAGATCTTCAATGAAGAAATCATTTCTGTTGTGTAAATTTTTTGTGGCAAATGGATGTAAATAGCCAAGCATAGTTTAAAGTTGAAGCATATATGCTTCTTTGTCCATTTTCTTTTGGTTTACTCCCAATGCACAGCTAGTAAGAAATGGTGTAATTTTGTTTGGGCAAATCATTGACTGCAAGGAACGGAGTAATTTTGTTGGGCAAATCACGGACTCTATTTTGACTTTTGTTTTTCAATACCAAACAGAGAAAAAAAAAAGGAAAAAGAAAAGAACAACTGTCACCTCAAAGAAAAGACAAAGGGCAAAATAGGAAGTTCATAAAAAATTTGCCATTTAAATCTATAAAGGGACATGAGTTTTGGGACAGCCAAAAATGGAATAAGAACCCAACTTTATGGGACGGAGGGAGTAGTATCATAAAATACTAGGGGTGATTCTATTTTAAACCCTTAGAAATGCTTCCTAGGCCCAGATTTTTTTTTTCTATAGTACCATTCAAAAAATTAATTTAGTCCTAAAATATCCTTGTCTTATAAATCTATTGTTTATCTGCACCGCATATCTCCTCACCCGACGGTATAAAAAAATTACCTAAAATGCCCTCATTTTCCACCTAATTATAAACCTATTTCTCTGCACCCGCCTATCTCCTCACCCGACCCCAGCCATTGCCATGTCCATGGCTGCTAAAAAATCCGAACATGGATCAGATTAAATTTTGTAGCTTGCAAAGTCAATCCTTTTCCCCTTAATAGTTTGGAATGTGGAGAAAGGGCGTCCCAAGTGTTTCCCTAGGTCATTTTTCATTCTGAGAAATTTTTCAGTGCCAGGAGGGTACCACGTGGTACCCCTCGGCGCATCTAGGCCGTCCATTTTAGCTTTGGGCAGTTCGGATTTGGAGAGAGAAAAAAGAGAGAGAAAGAGGAGAGAGAGTGTTTTGATCTCGGCCGTCCAATACACTTTTGGACGCCTCAGATGCAATGTTTGGATATCACGTAGGCTCGGCCACGTGGTACCTGGTAGGTACCCAAAAAAATTTCATTCTTAAGAGGAATGCACATTAACTCGAGGGTAAGGCCTTATTCCCAGGCAATTTGGCAAACAGAGACATTTTGGACTTGGTCTCGGTAATGGTCTGCAGCAGAATGTTGGGAAAATCGTTTTGACACATGAAACATTAAGGCCCATTCCACTAATTCAAAAAAACCAAAAAGCCGACTTATTCTGAAAACTGATGAAGAAAAAAAAAATCTCTCACAATAAATCATATAAAAAATCGTGAAAAATCAATAAGTCAAAAAACACTCTTAGTGTAACACCCCCTAAATCATAGTCCAGTAGTGAAACCAGTGTGTGTATGTGCCCACAATGTCATTTCTTTATTTTATTAGTTTTCGTTGATACTTGAGCCAAACAATTATCATTGTTTAAATAATTCTTCACTCACACATAAACACGAGGAAAGCTTGTTCACTCACTAAAAATAGGATAAACATAACCTACTTTATTTAAGATTCTTATTGGCTCCCATTTTATTTATTGGAACCGTTTATTTTATAGCCTTGATCTTTTAATCATTTCTCAAAAATCATATCAATTTTATTTTCATAATTGCTTGATCAAATCGTGAATTATTTTTTTTATCCAAAATCTGCAACTAATTTGAAAGTATTCTATTATTTCATTTGAATTTTGAAATAACAGGGACTTATTCTTTTAGAATATGATATATCAAAAGTATTTGAGTATTTCTCATCACCAATCAAAGTTAGCAAACAGATCAAAAATATATAAAATGCAACTAACAGGTTTTGCCAAAGTGCGAAGCACAACGAGTCTCACTTAGTATGGGATATATGTTTGAAAGATTTTTTAATTTGTCTATTTTTTCAATTATGTGGTGTTAGAATTTAATAGGAGTATCAACAATCAATAAAAAGAGTAAGTTAATTAAAAAATTTTTTTTTTTTCTTATTTACATAACAAACGAAATAAATAATTAAGCGGGCCAACACGACACGATTAAGTAAGTGGGCCGGCACGACACGAGTCAAACGATTAAGTGGGTCGACACGACCCGACACGATTAAGTAAGCGGGTCAGCACGACACGACACAATTAAGTAAGCGAGTCGGCACAGCACGACCCGATTAAGTAAATGGGCACGACACGGTATGACACGAGTCAATTGATTAAGCAAGTCGACACGGCACGGCACAACACGATTAAGTAAGCGGGCCGGCACGGCGCGGCACGACACGATTAAGTAAATGGGCCGGCACGGCACAAATGAAGAAAAATGGCACGACACGGCACAACTAAAAATGGGCACGGCACGAATAAGCACGGCAAGGCATGGCACGATTAAGTAAACGGGCACGACATGGAACGGAAGAAAAGCGGCACGGCACTGCGGGCACGTCTGTTCTTTTTTCCATGGATCGTGAAATAAGCTTGGATTGTCTGTTGAAGTCTAGTGGAGTCGTTTTGAGGCGAAAACGGAAGCCCAACAAAACCTACTGTGGACCATGTTTGGCACAACAATTACACCAAAACTTTTCTTCTCATTCTTCCCCCTTCCATATCTTTTTCTTCCGACCACTCGAAAAATTAAAATAGTGTCTTCTCTTCTTTGATCATGATCTACAAAGACGACGACGACGATGATTTCTAGTTGGTCATTTGGAAAACAACAAAAAATAGTATCTTCTTCTCCTAATTGGTTATTCAATCTTTTGTGGAACGATAATCATCTTCTTTGAGGTGTTACTATGCTCTTTTGATCAAAAAAAATTTCCCTATATGTTGGCCAAAAAAAAAAACATGAAGTGACAGGTAAAAAGCCTTTGAACACAAAAGATCATGGGCTGGAAGTGAGGCCGAAAGTGAGGCTTTTGACCCAAAGGGAGGCCCAGTAATTGGGTGAGCAAACATGGGCTGGAAGTGAGAGCAATACCTATCTGTACCCAGACTTCTATTAATACAAATTGTGCGACAAAGAGAGGCCCGGCACAAAGGTAAATAAGGATTGTTTACCATAAAAATCACAGCATCGAGAAAATAGAAATCATAGCAATCACAAAACACAATTCCGAACACAACTATGTCCGGAACCATTGGATGCACATGGAACCCGCATACATCCAATAGCTCTGAACTCAGTTGTGTCCGTTGGGTCTTAAAGTTGTGTTTGTAGACTTTTTGAATGATCACAAATATAATAAAAATGATAATATATTAGCATTCCCGCAGGACTGTATGGGCATTTACTTGGGCATCATATATGTTGATACCTTTAGACTATGTTTGGATAACCAGAATCTTGAATAGGAATACGAATATAATTACCGAGAATTAAATTCTTGGAAATTTTCTGGTCAGGAATGGGAATATGATTACTGGGAATGAATTCCTAGGAATTTAATACGTGGAAGAACTGCATTTTGGTGTTTGGAGTAATTCAGTGATCTTATGCGGGAAACAATTACTTTAGAAATTTACTAAAGTGGAACATTTCCTTTTCTTAATGAATGAAGCAAGAATCTGAGACTCTCATGGGGTAAGGGAGGGATCAGATTCCCACTCAGTATGGGAATGTGATTCCTGATTCAATATGTCATCAGGAATTATATTCCTACTCCTCTGACTGCCAAACGTCGCTATCAGAAAAGTATGACATCACATTCATGTTCCTATTTCTTCCAAACGTTGGAATCAAGGATAGAAGGCATCACATTCCCATTTCCCCTCAAGAATACTGTCATCCAAATTGAGCCTTACGGGCAGTGGCGGCTCCAGGAATTTTGAACATGGTGTTCAAAACTTACCTTAACTCAGGGTTTGCTCCTACCTAAGGTCTCAAGTTCGATACCCCTTGTCAACAAATTCTTGGGGCCACTGGGATTTATGCTCGGTCATTACCTCCAAGGCCCTAGAATTAGTCGAGGTGCTTGCAAGCTGACCCAAATATTCAGTTATATATATTAAAAAATAAATAAAAATAAATAAAAATAAAACTAGACATATATACACAAATTTTTTATAAAACTAGAAAAAGCTCTCTCTCTCTCTCTCTCTCTCTCTCTCTCTCTTAATGCAGCAGAGTGGGGGCAAGGGGGTGTTGGGGAAATGGCCCGGATATAATATGGATGGGGTGTGTCTAAAATATAGCCCTTCCAGGAGGATATTTCTATCCACGGATATTATATTTGGCTTGCAAAAAGATAACAAACACAAAATATATCTCAAACCGAATTTTTATATCCGAATTCACCTTATATCCGCTCTGTATATGCTTCAAACAAACAAGGTGTTATGTTTGTCTATGTTGATTGTAGACCTAAAACTAACATATAAAAATATGATTGTTCATTGCTAAACGAAGAGAAAAGACTGGCCAGAAAATATTGCTCCATGCCCATTTTTAGGCCTTCCATACAAAGTGTTAAGTAATAAGTATTATAACACAAGATTCTGCAAGTGCCATACAATAACAAAACGTTCACGCGAGAGAGGAGAAAGTCAAACCGACCATACGAGAGATGACTTTTATAGAATTATTGATATTGATTGACTTGCATTTTTTTTTTTTTTAATTCCTTGATGCACGCACTTACGTGAGATTGAACTTGTAACCAGGGACGAGCGGCTATCTCAACTGGGGGAGGGGCAAAGTTAGGATCGATTTTGGGGGAGAGGGCCGGACAGAAAACCCTAGTTTTACTTGCGATTCTGGTATTTTGGAGCAATTTCGATATTTAAGTGGAGTTACAATAGTAAAGTATCTTCACGATTTTATCATTGCTCGATCTACAAAACTGATAATTATATGAGAAATGATTTTCGCCGTCCCTTCTTTAATGTTTGCATTCTCTGTTTTATTCATGTGACTAAACATTACCCTTTTACGTCTGAAAAATATAAATATATATTATGAAAAAGTAAAAGAACATTGATATAAGCCCAAGCGAAATATGAATAGATATATATATTAACAAAAAGTGTAAATTTTACATGATAATGCAAAGAGGGCCATCGTTAAAACATAATCATATTGCACTAACCAGAGGAGTGAGTTGCTTGAGGTGTAAAAAATTCAGTTTCCTTTTGGTTGTAAAGGTTTCTGTTTGTTATAGATGCTGACTAATTTCCCACCGCCAAACTTGATAGCTGTTAAAGTTGCAAGTACCTTTTGATCATGAGGATTTCTTTTTTTTTTTTGACAGTCAATGTTCGGTTAACTTACGGGTATCTCGACTAGTCTTCTCTCTGGAAAGGCAAGCCACTCACGCCGGAACTAAGAAATTCACAAAACAATTACTACTCTGACTCCAAGAATCAAACCCTCGTTAATTGTGTGGGAGCAATCCCATCGGGACTAAAACTCTTGAGGCTGAGGGGAAAATTATTGACTACTATATAGTATACACAATGTCAGATAGGAGTATATTAATTTTGGCTACCAAAACTTAAGGGGGTTGTAAAGGATGTACTTTCAATTTCTCCAAGCAACTGGCTTAATAATTATTACTCTAAAGGATCCACCACCAATAATGTTAATATAATATGTGAATTTGGTCGGCGTTCAGTCTAACTTTGAAATGGATATACGCGTGATTGCCACCTAAGGTTGATCAAAATTATGAGCAATTAGTGCACGTCTCTGCCCGTGGCTGAAGGCACAGTTTGAACAATCAATACATCACATGTGTCTGTATCTATGCCCGAACCCGTGTCCATTCTTTATAGTCCTTCGAATTTTAGATATGAGGTAGTGAGAGAGAATGTGGTTTAAATTTCAAAAATGGGAGAGAGAGAGAGAGAGAGAGAGTGTGTGTGTGTGGTTTGAAATTTTTGGATGTGGTGGGCAAGTGGAGGAAAATGGTAGAGAGAGGAAGTTAGTTGGCAAAGAGAGGGATAAAATGTAATATGATGATTGGGACAGAAAATATGACAGGGACAAAAACCGCTCTATATTGTAATATAAACTAATGCATACCCGTGCTCGTGCCTGAAGGCACAGCTTGAGCAATCGATGCACGTGCTTGTATCTATGCCTGTACGTGCTCTTACCTGTCCCATGCTCGTTCTTTATGGTCCTTCGAATTTCAAAGAGGAGGAAAGAAGAAAAGGTAGTGAGAGAAAATGTGGTTTGAATTTCGAAAAGGGGAAAAAGAGAGAATGTGGTTTGAATTTTTTTGATGTGGTGAGCTGGTGGAGGAAAAGGGTAAAGAGAGAGGGAGTGAGTTGGCAGAGAAAGTGATAAAATGTAATATGATGACTGATATAAAAAAATATGACTGGGACAAAAACCGCTCTGTATTGTAATATAGGGTTTCGGGTGTCGTGGACCGGTAGAGGAAAATGATAGAGAGGGGGGGGGGGGGGGGGGGGGAGTGGGTTGGTAGGGAGACGAATAGAATGTAATATGATAACTTGGACAAAAAATATAACTTGGACAAAAACTGCTATGTATTGTAATATAGATATAGATGTTACAAACATAATCTGAGGTACACAAATGAATAATTTGTGATTGGAATCATTTGATACACGTGAGTGTTAAAAGGTAGATAGGAGACCCGTAGCACCAAAATTGGTGAATGGGTTGTTCGGCCTGTAACGTCTTGGCTCTCACCGGTGAGGCAGGATGATAGATCGGACCCTAGGTGATGATATGTACAAGCGGAGCCACATCAGTGCTGAGTGGCACCATTAGGCCACGTAGCACCAGACATGGTTCGGCCACGTTGGTCGGTCACGTGCCCACATGCAATGTTGCATTCAGCAATCGTCATGCACTGGTCATTGTGACGTCGTTGAAGACACGAGCTAGCCTGGAGGCTAAGGAGAGTCACTACCCCTCATGAGTTTCGCCATCATTTACATATTTGAACTCTGTACTTTCTTCTCTTTAATAAGAGACTTACTAGCCATCGGAGAGTCTACCAGACACGGAAAGCTAGTTAGATGCTAACATCAGTTCTATCTCATGGGTCTAGGTCAAGGCGAAGCTTCACGGTCCAGATTCGAATTAGAGATCAGAATTGAAAATTCGAAAAATCCCCACGAAACAATAATTTGAAGTTGGCCAAAAATAGAACAGGGTTTGGCCGGAAAAATAACTTCCTTCTCGCTAGCAGGTAGATATAATGTTGCCCAAATTAAGCTTTGTTAGCCCACATCTGGTAATTGAGTCACACCCCCCAATTGTTATTCACACTTCCTTTTTGTCTTTTGGTGAAATTTTTACACATGAAGATTTTAGTAGAAAACAAAAAAAGAATGTGAATATCAATTTGGGTGGTGTAAAAATCACACCCCATTCTATATCTACTAAAAATTGGAATGCGCTGTTCTTGTAACAAGGTGTGCTTGACTTGCTCCCAGTCAGATCATGCGGCCATTAAATGGTCATGCCCACAACTTTTTGCACCAATCAAAACCAATGTCAAAAAAAATGTACTTACCCAAAAATAAAAGTCAAAAAAAATGTATGGCCTGAAGTATTTTTTATTTTTTTATAACTCAACGAATAACCAACGGAACAGTTTATCAATATATGAGACAGTGGCGGAGCTATATATATTGGAGTATATTTTGTATATTTTTTATAGATAAATTTAAAAAATCAGAATAATTTTTATTATGAGAACGCTAAATTATGGTGAATGATATTGTGCGAGAATAATACTGCGTTCGTTGAATGATATGATAACAATAATACTCAAAATTATTTTTTTAATTTATCAAAACCATCTCACAAAAACTTGAATGAATGGATTTAATCTTGAAAAAAATCATTAAACCAAAATTTATTTCATAATTTGGCACTCTCCTACTTCAGTTCTTAACTCCGCTACCGTACGAGAGTATACAACAATTAAATATTTGAATCAAGGACAATACGCAAGACACATTATCATATCACCCTATGGTGAGAGAAGTAAATAACCAACAAAGGAGGACATCACATCTACGTACATACCAAAAAACTTGGGTGCAAATAGGGTTGGGTGATGTGGTACCTTCTCGGTGCATCCGAGCCGTCCAAAAATGCATCTGACGATCCAGATTAAAATACACTTTTTATTTTTATTTTTTTCGTTTTTTAAATCCGGACGACACTTTTAATCCGAACCATCGGTTGCAATGTTGAACTGCTCAGATGCACCGAGATGGTATCAGGTGGTACCCTACCGTACCCAAGTTCTTATCCGTACATATAAATAGTAATTAACTACTCCATTATTTTCGACAAGATTTGATCCTTTTCACATTTCAGTCGAAGGGCAAGTTGTTTGTTTTTATAAAATAGAAGATGACCTAGGGATATGCTAACTCTGTTGTTTTCCTCAAAGCATTGATAGGGAATAATCTATTATTGTCAGAGGCAATCGTGATCCATACTCTCATGCTTTCATCTTTCTTTTTCGATGAAATTCAGGCATCTATCTTCGGATAATGAAACAATTTAAACAATTTATTAATTATTGGTAAAGGAAAGTGGGAGGAAGCTTCCTAGTCGTGTGTTGATGGAAACACATAATAGTGACATATACGATATAGTAATCTCAATAGTCTGATATTTTTTTCCCCCGATAATTTGATGTCCGGGACAATTTGCGCATGTCTCAACTAATTTCGAGACTCTGAAGGTAACGATCGGACATAACTCCAGTGGCTCGAAGAGTATTGTTGCCAATGAAAATCGAGCATGGGACCTTAGGAGGTAGCAAACCCTAAGTCTCAATGCAAGACCACTTTGCCAACGCATTGGGGTTTGTTAGTCTAGTTGGTTCGTGGATTTGCTCCCTATATAATTGGACAAGGTTCGATTCTCGGAGTCATGCCACAAAAAATTTTGTAAATCTCCTAGTCTCCAGCATGAATGGTCTGCCTTTGACTACACCGAGGAGGGAATCAGTTGAGGTGTCCATCATCTGGTCTGAACATCCTGACCATTGAGCTAAAAAATAAATCTCAATAACACACTAACCATTGGATCATCGAGGGTCTTAATCAAAATTCCCAACTTTGTTAGGGGTATTTGAATGGCTGTTTTTTTTTTTTTTTCATTTTCAATTTTACAATTTTGCATTTTAGGTGTTTGGGTGGAAGTACCAAAAATGATCGAGTTACGGAAAAATGAATTTTTAATTTTTGAGTTTAGAGAAGAGAAGTGAGAAGTAGGGGAAAAGGAACTTTTTAGCTTCTCATTTTTCACGTTTCTCATTTTAGTTATAACAAAAAGACCTAGAGAATATATTCTGCACATATGTCTTCAAACACTGCTCCTATTATGAGATGTTTTTTGCACATATATCTCAGACATTTTACAGATTCAAAATGTATTCTGGTCATAATTCAAAAAATCAAAATTAATTAAAATACAAAATGTAAAAAGTCAAGAAGTGAGGTTTTCATCCAAACACCTTTGTACAGAGAAGAATACCCCGATGCCGTACTAGGAGGAGAAAAAGGGGTAAAACTAATAGGTTGGCCAAAAGACAACCGTTAAACTATTTTAATCCACACCAAAATGGTTTCTTTAATGGGGAATCCGAACCAAATGTTAGACTAATATAAATAACCAATCTGTTTTTTATTTCCATCATATATCTTTTTGTGTAAAGATTTTTTCTAAATAAAATATCTTCTATTACAATTCAGAATCATATGAATCACCCAAAAGATATTTTAACTGAACAGTTTGAGATCGCCTTGATCTAACGAACCAATTGGAATTGCCTTCGGACGCAGGAACAGCTCTCGGACTTATCTCTCAAGACTCAATGTTCTCTTTGTGAGCTCCATGCCAAAGTTCGCATTGACCATTTGAATCGTTCACCTTGTACATCGTATGTTTTAGTTCATCAGCATAAAAACAGAGCTTCATTGAACATGTATAAACACAAAAATAGATCATATCTTGTTTCGTGGGACGAATGGTTAATTGGTGATTGGTTTTGTATTTATAGTGCACTTCCACGCTAGAGAATTCTCATGTCCATTGCCCAAAGCTTTCAACGGTGCGGACTGTTGATTGCCGAGCTGATTTGAGTCGTTGATCACCGAGCACGAATGGCTTGGATGGAGGATTTTTGGCCTTTTTCCACCATTGCTGGTCCGTGGCTCTAGGCTTTGCACGATGGGTCCACTAAGCCTATCTAACATGTGTCACAATCATTTTTTATCTAACATATCCGGAATTGAAAACTCCGTCGTGTCGTTTACCAAAACTTTTACCCCACAATGGAGGACAGAATAGTCATTTCTCCATTATTCACGTACTTTCTATGATCCAAACGACTAACGCCGTTAACACACTTTTAACCCACTTCGTTTACACATCTTCCCAGGTTACGGCCAGGATATTCTCTCGTTTATCCGCACAAACCAGTCAACGGCCTCGCCGGCGTGGTAGTATGTACTATGTTAAACATTTTATTCTTTTCTTCTCTTTATCTCATTTTTTTGGTTTTGTTATGAACGGCGATACATATACTCCCCAGGAGCCACTCTCAGCCACGCCCTCTCTTACATGGGGTTTGGTCTCCAGATCTGGGGACCACACCCCATGTGAGAGAGTGTGTGGCTGGGAGTGGCTCCCGGGGAGTGTACCTATCATTTTTGTTTTGTCATAGGGTGCAAAAGAAACAAGAAGAAGAAACCTAAAATGAAGACGTGGCAATTAAGTATGGATAAGTTAAAGGATATCACTACTAATGAAATGGGATTCTTTGTAGCAGTTTTTTCAATAATCACGGTTGCAATTCTTTCCGGTAGCATCTCTACTGATTTTAGAGTTTCGTAGTTGGCTTTGGCTATCTATTTGCAGAACGTCTAACCGTGCCACGGAGCTCTCGACTATAAGTGTCTAATAAGACATTTGGTTTGTATCAGTCAGATTCTGTATGAAGGTTTTAACAATAGTGGAACCACAGGACAGCTGCACTTCGGCAAGTTAGATGCAAGGCTTCAAACTATTAACCAACTGAATAAGCCAGTACAAGGAGCGTATTCTTCAGTTAATTTAGTTATGTTCTTTGTCTTTGTTGTTTGTAATTTACTATTTTCAATTGTATTTTATTGTACTCGATGGCAATTAATATAATGAATCTCTATTTCTTTATCAAAAAAAAAAATCCGTGGCAAAGGATTAATTATAGGATGCTCTAGGTTCACCGTCACTATCTCACACGTACTCTTTTCGTTCCATTTTTGTTTCCTCGTCATTCTTTTTGTCTCTTTTGTGCCTATTACCTATATCTTTCAAGGTGGATATTTAAAAAAAATGTAATATGAATCTTATTTGATAGATTTTTTTGATTTATCCTAAAGTACGAAATTTTCGAGATCATAATATACATCAATATGTATCTTATTTGATAGATTTTAATTTGCTCTAAAATATGAAATTCTCGAAATTATAAAATATATTACTGGTCGAACAGAGACGAAACTCGGCCATAGTGATTAGATTAAAAGATATAAGCAATATACAAAGAAGGACAAATTGAATAATGGGCAAACAAATTGAGATAGAGGGAGTAATTTCTTTCCAAATTACATGATTTGTGAAATTCTTTCCTTTTGTTCAAAGATATTAAAAAACATACCTGTTAAAAATATTATAGTGTATATTACTACTATAATACTAATATTGTCTTGTTAAACTAATTCATGAGAATACTCTTGGCCTAACAACCCCCTCTCACGACGATACTCCCGAATTAGAAAAAAACATACATGTAATACTCCCTCCGTCCGAATTTGTTTGTTCCTCGTTTTATTGTAACCGGATAAAAAACTAGTGATATCTTAAAATTGGTAATAAATTTTATATCAAATGTAGATATTGCTTGATAGATCTTGATTAGTATAATAAGACAATATTTTTAAAATTACATGAAACATTATAAATTATAAGATTTAATCATGTAAAAAGTGACACTAATTGTCAAAATGGAGGCCTAGTTTTTCAAAAGATTTTAGCACCTCATGATTTTTCAAATAAAAAAATGAAGTGGTTCCATGTATCGTTTTTCGATTTTTTTTGCACCAAACTAAAGTACACGAGGAGTATTTTAATTTGGTGCGAAAAAATCGAAAAATGATACACGGAACTACTTCATTTTTTTATTTGAAATATCATGATTTTAGCACCTGGGTGCTAAAATCTTTTGAAAAACTGGGCCTAACAAATCCAAACAGAGAGTGTAAATGAATAAAAAAGGGGGCGTGAAAATCAATAAATTCAATATTCACATAATCTTGATCCAAACTACAGTTAACTTCTCAGTTAAAAAAAAAACTACGGTTAACTTCACGATCTTATCCGTTAGTAGATTATGGAGTATAAAGTTGATCGTCAAAAGTGACGGTTCTCAATGGACGGAATCAGTACTCTCCCAGTACGGGGGTAGGTGTGGTCCACGGAGAGCGGTTAGGCAGGCAACACACAGTCACACACCCTTTATGCTTCCCCTTCTGTTTGTGACTTTGTGTATATATATATATATATATATATATTCACTGGCCCCCATTAGCTTGCAGGAATTCCACCCTTCACTCTTCTCCTCCTTCGCCGTCCGTATTTCCTACTCTTTACTCTCTCTCTAGTTTCTCTCACTATATCGAATCTGTATTGTATGGCCGCCAATTCTCAGTGCAGGGGACTCGTCGGCATCGGTAAGAGATTCGTCAACCAGATCCGAGCTGGAAACTCTCCCGATCAAATTCAAGCTCCCTTCCTTGCTCTCAGGTACGTACATGATTCTTTTCGCGTCTCTACTTTTGCGTTTACAGATATACATTTACTCCTGTATATATAACTGTTGTTCTGAGAATTTGTGATCGCTGTTATGGACAATGATACTGGAGAGAGTTCTGAGGTGATTTTGTTCAGATTTATTGCTGGTTTGAGTTTACGGTGCTTGAAATAACGTGATCGTATGTTGTAATCGGTATTCTATTTTTTCGTCTTTTTGTTTGATTTACATCAAATTTTTAGGATTAATCATGTGCTTCGAGGATCAATAGGGGAAAAAAAAAAAATCGGACAAGAAAATTTGAAATAGTCGTCTTTTGTTATTATTATATTTAGAAAAAATCGGAAAAAAAATTTGAAATTAGTTGTCTTTTTTTATTATTAAAATTTTGTGTTGTCTTGTCTGATTTTTATTTATTTTTTATTTTTAAATTCCGATCTATGTTTTCGTTTTTTTTTTTTTTGTACTCTCGTTATGGAGATGAAATGATTGATCTCCAAAATGGTCACAAACAACTAAACAAATGATCACTCAAAGTAAATAATTTCGACTGTCGTTGTGATAAATTAATTTAGTCCAAACTCACTCATATCAGATCTGTGTAAAGCATCGCCAAAGCTTTGATTGACATTCTATAACCAAATTCATAAGAATACTCTGGGCCTAACAACCCCCTCTCACAATGATACTCCCGAACCCCCGACCTCATGACTCTGATACCACTAGTCAAGCAACACCACTTCTGGGCCTAACAATACCACTAGTCCAACCATTTTCCCACCATCAATTGGTATTAGTGAGGGTTTTAATTAAGTTCTTTTATGTCCTCCGGTATCGCATCCGCAAATCTATTTTTGGCAGTGTTCTAAAAATCGGTCAAGTAGTCGGCCATAAGTCGCTAATCGGAAGTCTCCCGACTTGATCGAAACCCGACTAGTTGGCGATCAGTCGGCCAAAAGTCGCTAGTCGGCAGCCGACCGACCTGAGACCGACAAGCGTATTTTAGAACCTTGATTTTTGTAGCGGTCACAGTAAGCAAGTTATATTGTGTGATCAAATCCTTGGATCACTCCAGGCCAAAATTCTAGTTTTTCCCCTCCCTTCACCAAATTTTCCTTTGCGCCGGCACAAATAGGTGCTATATTTTATTTATTTATTTTGTATTTGCGTGCAAGAGTGGTTATCCCTCAATCAAGAGTGTATTAAGGACAAGTTTGTTGCCTTGAAGCTGAAGGAGCGTGGTTTAGTAATTAATGGTAACTTCTAGTTATCTACTAGTTTGGTGTTGAACCCCTCTGAATTTGTTGGACTTTCAATGACCGGAGGAGTTAGGTGCCATTTGTGGTCCTCCTCACAACCAAAAGGAAGTAACGTGAGATAAAGACGTGGGGTTGCAGTCAAAAGTATCCTTTGATTTTTGCTCGACTGATTTATGTTCGGGGATGCATGTTAGGGAACAAGTAATAGATAGTGACGTGAAATGGTTTCTGTTTGTAGAGTTTATACAAAGAAAGCCTCCTTTTAGACCTGTTTCGGCTGATCAACCCAACTTATTAATTATAGAGTTTTGTTCATTTCCTTCACTGCTTGAGAGAGTGGTACAACAATCCAGCTCCAATATTGCTCCAACAGTCCAGTTCCACCTACCATGTGAGTGTGTTGGAGCAATATTGGAACTGGATTGTTGTGCATGTATTAGTATTCTATTTTGGAGCTGTTAGGCTGCATTGGATAATACGTAGGGTGAGTTTTCACTAAAATTACGTATTCCCACAGTAATCAAAAGCAGACGTAGTTTTCACCAAATGTTACTTTTGTGACGTATATGAGGAGAATGACTCGTTTTTCTCGCTGTAGAGAACTGAAAAAAATACCGAAAATATTGAACTATAGTGAAAACTGAGGACAAGATATTCCTATTCCTATTGCTTAATTATCTCTTGCCGTTCCATCAATCATATATATATATATATATATATATATATATACAGTCCACTTCCAGTCAGGGCTCCCGCATTTTTTTAAAATCGGGACCTTCACTTTCTGGATTGAATTTCGACGATCTGAACCGTCCAATGTGTTTAAAAGGTGTTTTTAAGGGTCTCAGCGAGAAATCAACAAAAAAAAAAAAAATACCGGGAAGGGCTTGATCCGAGCAGTTTTTCATAATACAATTTTTATGAAAAACTGCTCGGATCAAGCCCTTCTCGTTATTTTTTTTGCTAATTTCTCGCGGGGACCTTTAGAAACACATTTTAAACACATTGGACAGTTCGGATTGTCGAAATTCGATCGGGATCTATGAGGTGTGTATATGGCTGACTTTTAAATGGGAATGAGAATGAGCTGGTTCAAAGTGAAACTTTTGATGTTATTTTTGTCCCCATAGAGAGAGAAGGGTTTTGAATCTCCTTAATCCTTATCCCAATTTCAATCTCTACTTTTCCCATCTTTGGAGAAGGAAAAAAAGAAAGGGTTCTCCAGCACCCAAACCTGAATGGATTGGTTAATAGTATCAGATATTGGACCTCTGACTGTAACTGAATAATTTATTTTCATGCTTTTCAATCATAGTATGTGTTTATTATGTTCAGAAATGATATATGCACACAAACAATTTACCCACTCAAACACACACACAAGTGTGTGACCCCCACACACACTGCACCTCCAATGTGTGTGGGGGCCACACACTTGTGTGTGTTTGGATCATTTGTGGGTAAATTTTGTGTGTATGTAGTGTTGCTCTATTATGTTTTGGTCCCCAAAAAGCTGTCGATGCTTCCAAAGGAGCATTGTTTCTTTATTACTACTACTAATCTGAATTAAGTGGGTCCATTCTGTGAGAAGTCCTTATCTGATCGAATGACGTTCCTGAATATGACAATTAGCCAATCGCCTCATGCTCGGCACCGATCAGTACTCTCGTTGGTGGATATACTCCATTACAGAATTACATACATAAAGAAGAAGAGAGAGAGACTTCAAAAAAAAAAAAAAAGGGGATAAAAACAAATGGTGGGTGACCATTTTATTTTCTTAATAATCAACAAGGGTATCGAGGGAATATAATATTTTGAATGTGGTTGGAGCATATAACATTGTTTTTCTTGGATTTGCTAAATGTCTAGGCTAGCTTGGGCATAGCTCCACTCATTCTGGGATTCTGGAGATAACAACGGGACATAACCTTTTGTTTCTTGGTTTTGCCGAGGTTGTCAACCCCATGATTCCCATATGAATTTTCAGCTTTTTTTTATACGATGATTGGATCGAGTTTTCAGCTGTTTCTTATATGATGACTATAGCTAAATTATTCGATGATGCAAAAGTTATTCTATAGAGATACTGAGATTCTGATCGTCATACTATTACTTAATGTGTACAGGAGGGCTGTCCACGTTTCGGTATACGACAAGAACGTGGACGATCAAGTCCGTCCGACAGTTGTCCCGGACGATGTGATTCAGCCTGGGTCCGACAAGTACTGGTCTCCAGACCCACAAACCGGGGTCTTTGGCCCAGCAGCTGAACATAACCAGGTTGCAGGCGGGGAACGCAGCAGCTTCCACTCCTCTGCTGCGAATGGTGGTGAGCACTCGGTGCTGGAGGAGAAGGCCTTTTTCCGATCCCTTGAGGATTTGGAGAAGCCCATCGAGCTCTGATACCAGGAGAAGATACAGACTGTCCTCCCATATAAGTATCTAAGCGAATAAAGGACGGTTACGAAGAAGAAACAACCCTGGTTTTATGATTATAGACTAGTAGCTAGTAAGTTTGGTACTGGTAAAGGTGTGATATATGCTGAGTATTTGTTAGCAGTTTGTGTGTATGGAGGTGTGGTGTGGTAGGTACTGTGGTTTGCTTCTCTATAATAAGGCACTGTTACATCTACTATTAACTCCCCTGTGTTTTCTTCTTAGACGCTTCTCGACTTATGCATTACTTTCGCCCCCGATACGATGCTTGTGATGGGGGATCATTTACCTTTTTAAGTTTCGAGTGATGCCCCTGAAAGGCAAAATATCCGTCGTCTTGCCAAACAAGGTACAAAAATGATACTTCTACAACCATTTCATCTCCAACTATTTACAACTCTCTCGTATACATGTAGGACATACACCTATTATTGTGTGTGAGCCCTAGGTGTATGTGAGGAGATTGTAAATGATTGAAGATAAAATGGTTGTACATGTAGACTTGTTCAATGAGATATGATGAACTCACGCATTAGACACATTAGACGAATGTCAACCAAGTATCATAATAAATTGCATTCTAATTCAATGTCAAATATGCAAACCCAGGGGCTCTGTTGTCCCATAGGGATGGCAGGCCCTGCCAACCCATCCGAGCTGTCCATCTCCGCAATCAAGGTTCAATGCACTTTGACCGGTAAAAATACATCTGCGAATCTGAATCATTGATTGTTGAGATGGTCAACTTGAGATCAAAAGTTGGCAGGGCCTAACCTTCTAATTCCGCCATTCAAATATGCCTTCTAATCCCGCCGTGTCGTATGTATAATTTTCTAAACCAACTAGCGTCAACAAACTTAACCTAGAAGCTTTTCAGAAATCACCCGGCAACACCTTTGATAAAACAAAAATCATATCTCGCTCCGACCATTCTGGACAGCCTATTTTTCTCCTGCAGGACTCGATCATGGGCTCGTCTACTCAGCTCGATCTTGAGCTGGAAAGAAAAAAGAGTCAAATACAAAACATAGCGTCCAATAGTAAGTTTCAAGCAACATTAAAAATACGTAAATTATTCAAGAGAGATTTTTGTAGAGACGTGATCAGCGAAGGAGGCTAGAACACTTCAATAGTACCTGTTGTTCATGTTCATGAAGCATCCTTTCTTCCACTAGACGACGCTGAAATGCAGCTTCAATCAAAGGTGATTCTTCTTCTCTTTTCGCCCTCTCCAAGAAATCCGTAGTCTTAGCTAGTTTTTGCAATTTCTTTTCCATTTCCTGCCTCTCACGAAGTTGCTCACTCAGCGCTGACAACATCAAACTTTGCTTTGTCACCTTTTCCTGGATAACCATGCATATGGTACAAAAATCAGTTCTAGCAATCTTAAAGCCGACAACAGACAAGGTGAAACCAAACTTTTTTACTCACTCCCTCTATGACAGGCTTCTTTCCCTTCTTTCTACTAAACCTATCGGCATCTTGAAGTAGAGCCTGTGCTTCTTCAAGTTCTCGCTCCTTTATCTTCTCGATGATCCTTTGGTTCTTTCTTTGCTCAATCTCGGCCGCTAGCCTTCTCTGTTCTGTTTCTTCAGTCAATTTCTGCAGTTTTAGCCTTTTAGCTTCCTCCTCCCGCTCCTTCAGGAATTCAGAATACACCAGAAAATTAGTAACAATTTCTGATACATAATATACCACTATACAGTATTGATACGAATACGTTTTACAAACGAATACCATATCCAAAAGCTGGCGTTCTTGCTCTTCTTTGCGTTTCTCAATTATTGACTTCAGAGCAAGAAGTCTCTTATGTTCCTTTTCGACAACCCCTGCTAAACTAGGCAGCATTTCACCTAGTTTGGATTCTTTCTTTGCAGGTGGAAATATCATCGCCCTTGCTATATTTAAAGATTCAGCAAATATCATCAGGCGATCACGCATCCCGTCAGACTCAAGACTCTGAGAGGGGAAAAGAAAAAGACATCACTCAGTCATAACAAAAAAAAAGAAAAAAAGAGAAGTTAGCGGAAATAGAGTCCCACAACACATCAAAAGAAATGTCCAGCCAAAAGTACCGCAAATAAAATGCAATATATTTCTTCCCCCTCCTGCGCCAAAACTAGTGCAAATTGGTGAAAGCCAAAGTAAGAACACCATATCTAACAAGAGTTTTACCACCGTTAACTTAACCAAACAGCCTGAGCAGAACGAAGTCTGTTATACCCTCACAGTCCTGTACGGAAATTTACAATCAATCTGAACCCCGTATATTTTGCTCCTCAAATAGAGAGCAAAAACATTGGAACCCAAACAACAATAAAGTGAAATGCCATATTGGCCAACTTTAACTGATCAGTAAAGTTGCATTCACCAATTCTGATCCGCTAGATGCAATGGTAATTCCAAGGTCAAGACCACAAACCATATTTTCAACAAAATATGAACCTTTTGATAGCAAATTCAGTTTGTCCAAGCTAAATGCAAAATGTAAGCATGGAACAAAAAATTCGCATTGAATTGAAACCAATATATAAAACAAGATGGAAGTTCTCATATCTGAAAGTTCATTACTTAGAAAGGTAGCATCCGAGATGATTGTGTAAAATATACAAATCATAATCGAGTGTATACTTCCTTATCCCTTCCACGCGACCAAGATTCCAACATATTCAAGGGAATACCAACATCGACAGTTGAAATAATCAAAGATACTTAGACTCTTTAGTTCTTTCTCCATTTAAGCCAGAAATCAATTCATTGTTAAGGCTGGAAGTGAATAATCTGGGAGCAAAGGTTGCAAGGACTAGCTTACCGAGTTACCAAATAACACAACACCTTTCATATGGTCAACCTTCATTGCAATGAAACCATTTTTGACAGCATTCACAGATGTCTTCTCCAGAGTGGAAAAATCGAAAAATGGGATCATACTCGCTAAACTCTCTATTTTCATTATGTGATACACCTGAGACACCTGGAAAACAAGAGCTGAAAAGTATCAACAAGACGAAAATAAATTATGAGAAGCGCATAAATGGCACATTAAGGTCCCTCAAGAGGACACACGAGAAAGCAAAATGGGTCATTAAGTACTCAAAACGTAAACTAACATAGGTATACCTGCCGAAGCAATCGCAGGGTGGCAAGTTTTCCTAGCGCGGGGATATATTGAGATAGCTGCACTTCTGGAACAGAAGACGCTGATGAAAGCTTACCCTCAAGTTTTGAGATTTTGGTCAACAAGGGTTGTACTTTTGATGCAAGTTCTAGAGGGAGAAACTCGTGCTCCAACAGATTGTAAAGGTCTTTTACTTCTTGATTTACACAGGTCATTACACCTTTGGTGACCTACAAAAAACATAAATATCAGACCGCCAAGAAGAAAGCAAGAGAATCATCTCCAGAAGTATTTTTGACAACATGAACAACTACTTCTAGACAATTGTACATGCATAAGTGTTTATTCCACGTCAATTACGAAAAATGTAACCATCAGTCGGTATTCCACTTGTATTGAAACATTACCAAGGCTGCAACCAACACAGATTCAAGGTTGAGATCTCAATAGTCAATTCAAATCCAATTATAAATGATTGGTTTATAAGCTTGCCCATTTATTTTATTAGCATTAAATAGCACAAGTTGCAGTACACTGGTGTTTGTTAATCCTAAATAGTCAATAAACAAACTTGCTCTTGCTAAACTGACCAACTGATAAAGACAATTTAAATTTAAAGTACGGTGCTGATTTGGAAGGGGGAAATATTTCGGAATGTAAGAGCTTGACAACAGGTGTTCCCTTCCAGTCCATTATCTAGCTACTCCAATAATCAGGGCCAGCCCTGATCTAAGGGGAGAAAGGCGGCAGGCTTAAGCCCCCGAATTTTGGCCCAATATTAGGGCCCCCGATAGGTACACCCACGTATATAATATATCTTTAATCAATTGCTTATCCAATCAATAAGCTAGCCCAGTGGAAAAGCTTAGTTTCCCTATCCAATAGGTACACGGTTCAATTCCTTAGGCCTCTCTTTTCCTTCTCTATAAGAATATTTGTTCTCTCTCACAAACTCCTAGTTCCAAAGGGATATTTTTTTGATTGGTGCAAAAAAAAAAAGAGAGAGAGCTAAAACTAGTTTTAATGGACACAACGAAACAAATCATGGAAAAGAACAAAAAATAAAATATGGGACCAAGTAACTATCATTTTGAGGTTAGTTTTATTTTTATTTTTCCTAAAAGAAAGCATAGGGCCCCAATTTTACAAGTTCATTGGGCCCCGGCCAGCTGGCCCTGCCAATAAATACCACTTAGATAAAAATGACCATTAAGAGAAAACATTGTGTCCAAATGGTAAAGGCCCAATATTTTGGAAGAAACCGAAAGCTTTAAAGAGAATTTAAAAGTATCTTTTTCTACACTTACTTTCCTGCAACGTGATGCAAAACATTAGAGCGATAATTTGCATAATGTGGGCATCGCCCATTTGACATTTCATGCGATAGCCGTCCTATTCACGTTTCTATGAATCAGTCAGCCACCAATATATTTCAGCCTCTTGGTTCAGGTCAATTAAGTTTTAGGGTCAATGTTTGGTGCATAATATTCAGCCAAATCAAATCTAATGGAAAACCCTATTGGGAAGCCTCAGTTTTAGGAGAAAGGGAGAAACACAGCAGCATATGGTCATACATTTACCCTTTCAATATACAACATAAGCTACAAGCTACCAGCTTCCCTTGAAGCCGTACACATGACACAATCAAACCACTTGTAGAGCATTAATATGTAACCTGTATTCCTAATATATCGAAGGCATTGTTCAGGGCTTTCATTAACAAGGTTGTAATACCACAGCTATATTTTGGATAATCCTAAGCCCTAGAAGAGCCATATGTAGTAGAAAATATGTTTAGGGCTTACCACTTCAGCGAGAAGAGATGACCGCGAACGCTGTCAAGAAACAAGGGAGTCTGATTTAGAAAAAGTAAAAGGATGTTGTAAACATAACATAAAACCACAAGCAACCAAATATTACCACTTCTCTACTCTCGAGTTTGGGGTCAATAATGAACCCCATAAGATTAGCCATCCTCAATTTCCGCACTTTCTTGTGTTCAAGCTCCAAATGAGATGCCCCTTGTATACTGTCATAAGGGGAAACAGAAAGCGCAGCCAAGACAACAGATGATGCAATTAATTGCAAATCCTTCTGATTCAAGTTCTTATTGAAGCTTTTCTGAAGTGAGAAAAGCTTAAACCATGCATAGGCATGATGAAGATGGCTGCCTGAAACCCAGAAAATTTCTGTTAATTTCGCGTAATAAACAACCATCAAGGAGGGCTTTGGGGTTTTCTTAACCATGCACATCAACCCATGTATATCCTCAACAGAACGAAAAGCTTCCTGCAGGAAACAATTACAAGCCAACAATATTTAGATGTTTTTCTGTGCATATCTACACAAAATGTAAAATGGCATTAAAAATACAGACAGACCTGCCAGAGTTCAAGTTCAGTAACAATCTTCAACTGCTCAAATCTTGTATCAAGATACAATTGCAACCTCTCTGGAGCTGATAGATCAGGTCGATCCCTCTGATCTCTATATTTGTTAAGGTTAGCCAGATGATTTCTGATTATTTCACATAACCAGCGAAACTCTGTCGTCCGTTTGTACTGCTTGCAAAATTGGAAAGCACGATGTGCTGTCATCTACAAATAAAATTTGAGGTTAAGAAAGTTATCTGATACTGTCATAAAAAATCACATGATTTACTTTGACTATCACAGATGAATACTACTTCATTAAACCTAACAACCACTGTGAATCTTCTAGTGAGTATTAAACCCTCCTTTGTTAAAAAAAAGAAGTATTAAACCATACCAAACCAAATGCACCTAAATCGCGAGTTTGTCTGTCAAACTGACACATTTAAATTACATGGAACTAGGTATAATAGCAATAATAGCTGTCGTATTAACAGACGTATACAATTCACATGACGCATGATAAATATTACCGCATAAAGTGCCTCCAACTTTGAGTCGTTCCTTAAAATCTCAAGAACAGTTCTATACGCCTCCCACAAGAATTTAAACCACTGGGTCACAAGCTCACGATTGGATCTGTCATTTCCATTCTCACAACTGACATAACTCAGCATTAGATCCTCCGGCCTTTTATTGGCTTCAAGGTCATCAACATCAAGAGCTTCCTTTAAAGACCGAGCCTGACTCCACGCCATCTCAGCTCTCTCCGTGGATAGGCGCAGAAAATGCTTGATTACCTCCTCCAATGAAATTACATTCACTTGTTGACACACTATTCGATACTGAATCAGACCATCCTTAGCATACCTACCATGTCTCATGTCGACACAGAGCTCAATATAATTGAACATGATTCTTTCAAGTGTCTTCTGCCACGCTCTATGCCTCTTTGAGGTAATAAGATCGTGAAGCGCCTGCAAGGCATGTTGCTTCTGCCCAACATTGATCAACTCTGCATCCAGACATGATAAAAATCAATCCGAAAATACTACAATAAAACCCAGCTCAAGCAAATTAATTTCAAAAACTACCCTTTCACATGTCACCAGGCAAGATACATAAGAAAACAAACGAACCGTCCAGACACCAAAAGTTTTTGTATCTCAAATCCTTTTGATTCCCAAGGTCTGTCAATTTAACCATATCTCGCGCCTGGGAATCTGAACCCAACAGCTTAGTAGGCCATAAAATCTTGACACTAAGGTATAGTTTGGTCACTAGAATATTTGACAAGGAATAGAATGGCTAATTCTTGAGCTGCCAATGGCTTAATCATTCACCTAAACTGGTGATTTGTGATGCTATTAATAACTTGCGTTCAGTAGCTGTTACGCAGCATGAAGTTCTCTTAAATTATAACAGAAAGACACGGAATGATCATTCCTTGGCCTCCTAATCAAGTGTCCATTCATCCAAATTGATGAATCATGATTTCCATTATGGTAACTTTTAAGCGAAATTCAAAATCAGAATGATCATTTTAATAGGATCATAATTCAATTTCAGTGAACCAAAAACAGTCTCTCTCAACCGAAATTGAAAAAGAGCATTCCTCGTACCAATCCAGCTTAATTACAATGCACCAAACACTGCCTAACATCTACCCAGAACGCAGTTTTCACAACCAGAATCGTAGAGAGAACAATGATCACCCATTAAAAAGAGGCCGTTTATCAAAACATGATCTAAAAACGATATGAATTTTCATCAGAATAAATCTGCTACAATTACCTTCGGCACGCTTCAAAGCATTCTCAGGATTACAAAAAATCGCCATGATTATCGATGAAATAGTCAAAATATGCTCTTCCCCCCAAAAGCAACAGCACGCAAAATCAAGCAGAAAAAAAAAAACCTGCAGTGGATCAGGGTTGTGTTAACAAAGCGAAACAGTGAACCAAATAAAAAATGAATTGAATATGAATTCGTCGAATGGATTTAAGCTCGATAAATAAATGTATTTGCATATCTAAATACGTAGATACATATAGATAGAGTACCAGGAGGAGGCTTAGAGAGAGTTTCAGGCTTTCAGCGACGACGGAGTGATGTGAAGGCACACAAGAGGAGATGCAATTTAGCGCAACTTTAAGTAGGGTTTGTCTTTAATAGGCGATTTGACATTGTGGATAATATAAGTGGAATTTATAGGGACCGGTCTAGTTTAGGAATTAGGAAGCCTGATTCCCTCAAACCCTAGTCAATTTGGAATTTGCACCGCTAAAAGGATTACGCATGCTTTTATGCCCAAAAAAAAAAAAAACTTCGAAAAATCGCAAATCCAACTCTCTCTCCTCCCATCCATCATCTTCCTCGCTGCTGCACTCGTCGTCGCCCCCGCCAGCAATTCTCCTCGACGTGTTTTACTCTCCGGGGAGTTTTGCAGCCCGATTGGAACAAGATCGGCGGCGGGGGGATTCTGAAGACAAACCAAACCAGAGTCTGTCTCCCGGTCTGAAAGCGGGGTTGCTAAACACGCCTTCATAAAACGTGTTTTGCAAACACGACTTCTGAAGTCGTGATCTGGAACCCCGTTTTCCCACTTAGAATATTTGCCTTTACTCAGACGACTTCTTCTTCCTTGTCTGCACCGTTTTCATGTGAACAATTTTTTGGACGAACACTGAAAAGCAATCTTTGATTTGCCTTCTCAAGGAGCAGATGACAGGAACAAGGTTGCACCCAACAATCGAAAACCCAATACGCTCGTGTCTCTCTCTCTCTCTCTCTCTCTCTCTCTCTCTCTCTCTCTCTCCTGGTCCAAACCCAGAGACCAACGTCCGCGCAATGACTCTGATCGATTGAAATGGTCCTTGAAATCAGATGAGTTGGGTTGATTCAATTTAAGGGAAAATTGCTGATTCAGGTTTCTATACATAATCACGATGAAAATGCATCATCTCCTTATAGTTAGGTCATTGTTGACCAATCCATAAATGTTTAAAGTCATTTCCTTTTCTGTATTTTGCATATCCGATGCCATTGAGAGGGAGGTCCAAGAGAAGAAGAGTTGGTCAATTACAAGATGGTTGTTTATTTCTTCTCCGGAAACTGGTCTACTGCGTGGTTGGAGCTTGAGTTGCAGACAAGGAGGAAGAAGAAGTGGAAAAGAGGAAAGTCTGTGCATTAAAAGGGGTATGTTTGGAAGTTAGGGAAAGAAAAAGAAGGGAAAATTCAAAAAAAAAACCTCTTTCCTTATTTGGTTATTGACGATTTGATGTAGGCAGAGAGGGAAAATAAAAGCGAAAATGGGAGGGAAAAGAGAGAAAAGGAGAGGGAAAATAGAGAGAGGAGATTTCAAGATCTGGGGAAGAAAAAAAAAACTTGCTGACATGCCTTTTCTGTCATTGAAATGTCTATTTTTGAGGTGACTAATAGATTCATGCTCTCTAGTGTGTGTATAAGCAATAAAATTTAAGTTTAAAAGTTAGTTAAAATAGCATTTAATGCTATTTTCTTTTCATTTTCCTTTGGAAACCAAACAAGAGAAAATTCATTTTAATAATTTCCCTTCCATTTTCTTTAGACAACTAAACAAAGGAAAATCCTCAACTTTCCTCTTTATTTTCCTTCCAATTATTTTCTTTTCTTTTCCACTTCTTTCCCCAACTTCCAAACAAAGCCTAAAAGACTAGCCAGTGGATTAGATGAAGTCAGGTTTCCAGAACACGCCTTCTAAAGTCGTGTTTGCTAACCACGCTTTTAGAAGTCGTGTTTAGCAAACACGCTTTTAGGCTGGATTAGGATTAACTTAATTTTTCTAGCTAATCCATCTTAACCCACCGTGAAAGCGTGTAACCAAAAAACGTTTTCTAGAAAACGTGTTTTCACGTATTTTGGGAATAAAGTTAAAAAACACGCGTTTTATTTAATGAAGTTTAAAAAAAAAAAAAAAACAAATCGGTTAATGAGCCGACTGCTTTTTTGAAAATGTGTTTGTAAAACACGACTTTATGTTATCACATTACTCACATTCTATGTATGATTCGGTATAAGCTCCCTTGCGCATAACATTTTTGGATAATGTTATGAACTTGCTTCTCTCTCTCACACTGTAGTATATTAATGAAATTCACAAGCTAATTGTTATATTTTGAACTCTAATAAAATTCACAAGCTCAAATCAATAACATTTGCGAGCTAATTATTATGTTTTGTAATTCAGTGAAATTCATGAGCTCGAAGCTAATAAGATTTACGGGGTGATTATTGTGTTTTAAAATTCAGTGAAATTCTTGAGCTAGTTGTATTTTGTGAAATTTAGTGAAATTCACAAGCTCTATAAGCCGGTGAATTTCACAAGCTCATTTCTACTTAATTCGAATATAAGTAATGTTTTCCAAGCTAGTGAAATTCACGAGATGATTTAATATTATTGTGTTTTGAAATTCAGATGAAATTAATGAGCTCAAAATTCGTCATATCTCGCCTGCTGGAAAAGGAAGAGAGGATGGAGCAGATGAGGGGTGGAGAGAGGATGGAGAAGGAAGAGAGATCAGACAATCCCGTATCTCTCAGACAATGAACAATTGAACGGCAATTATCCCGTCCTCCAATTTGTTGATCAGCTATAACGGTAAATTCATAGGTACAGAGGGGATACAGTCATACAGACCGGCTCGGGAACCTGCCTGTGGGTGTTGTCCGTTCATCTTAAAACAATTTTCCAAGTAGCTCCTCAAGCAATCAGGTCAATCCGACCGAGTGGTGTGGCCCCGCGAGAAATCAGCTCGATACTTGCATAAGTGGTTGATCCGAAAACCCCCCGTTTCATTCAAAACCATTGTTTTTAGATGATCATTCAAAACAATTGTTTTTAGATGAACGGACAGCTCGGATCATTCGTGTGGAACTCATAAGTGGATCCTCGAGCCGGTCTGTAACTTATCTATACACTCCTCATCTTCTGTACGTATAGTGGGACTGCAACTATAATCCGCAAAAGCATAGGTTGGGAGCTTAGATTTTGTTCACTATTTAAAACAGTCACTTCTTTTGAATGAATTAATATTATGGCTTGTTCATACAGTTGGAAAACCTGAGTTTTTCGCTGATAAATGAATTCCTCTGAGTTATCCATTCATGCAAGTGCTATTGATGATAGGATAACAAGGAGAAATTTTTCAGTGCCAAGTGGGTACTGCCTACGTGGTACCCGCTCGGCAATCTAAGCCGATCCAAGGGTCCGGAAGAAGAGAGAGAGAGTGGTCGGGTGAGAGGAGAGAGAGGAAATCAATCTCGGCCGTCCAAAAGCGTGCTCGGCATGGCCACGTGGTACCCATTCGGTACTCAAATTTTTTTCAATAATATGAGATCCGAGCAGGCCTATAGGAGTTTCCGTTATATACATAGACAGATGAGATAAGGTATATCCAGTTCATATTATATATTTTAACAATATAACAATCTAAGCCACTTATGAGTTACCACATAAGACAACAAAAGTAACCAAAATAGACAGACAAGGAAATGCCCAAAGCAAGACACCCCACACAACAATATTCTGAGATTAAGAGTTCAAGTATACCCCAAACTTGAGAACTCCTCCCCACTATTTGGCCTTTCCCAACTTGAGCATTAGGAACAAAAAAGACTACTCAGCTTTTGAAGGTTTAGCAATTTCTCCCATTTGATATACAAACAATCTGATGAAACACTATTACTCAGCTTTCTATAGCTGTTTCCAACCCTAACACTCTCTTTTGCTCCCTCTCATAATCTCACATGATGAAACACTATACTTTCACCCAAATTTCCATTTTCATATTCACCTTTTCGTGCCCTATTGCGCTCTCGCGCGTGTCTTGTCTGAGAGAGAGAGAGAGAGAGAGAGAGAGAGAGAGAGAGAGAACTTTGGCTATCAATCAACTACATTTATCCAATTCGGGGTTTGTCTACTTCAAAAGACATTAATAATCATATGAGTTCATTTTAGGACTTCGGCAAATTCTAAAATGTTAGAAGTCTAAAGGCTTCCCATTATACTGCTACGAGGAACTCTCCAGAAGATAAAAAATTGAGGATGCGGTGCCGAAATGAGCACAAATCAGCGAAGGTACCACAGTACATCAGTACCACCCACCAGACTGGGATCTTATGTCCAAAGTAGATGCACAAAGAGGGTTTCAGAGTTTTACAGATTTAGCCACTGAATGGAGAGAGGGGAACCTTTGTGGCTAGTTGCTATTCAAGCTGTTTGTTTTCACCAGTTACTGATCCTGAAAAAGAACATCATAGATTGATTAGAAGTCCATAATCAGTAAACACAATCAATGCTCAGTTAACAAACACACCAACTAACAAACAAATAGTGTAAAACTTAGGAAGCATTACTTGTGAGGCGTAGGGAAGTATTTTTCCTCTTTTTTAGATAAAGTAGGAGAAATGAAGAATTACATTTCCATTTCCGTCCTCTTTTTTGGCTTGACAAAATCATTAGTTGATATCTAATGGTACGAAATTAAGAGAAGGGTGTAACAAGGTATCAAAAGATATGTTCTGACAAGCAAATCATCTCCTCCCAATTTCAGAGGTGAGCAGAAGTGCTTAAAATGTTTGTAGTTTCTCCCCCTCATAACTCCTCCTTATCGTTCCCCTCTTTGATAGTAATTTAAACATGGCAATAACCAATTTTCCCTTCTAAATCCTACACTTTCCCTCGTAAACACTCAATCTAAACAGTGTGTTAAGGAGCAATGGACAACCTAGTATAACCTTCTAACAACAATAAATGGAAGACTCGCTTTCCTTTTTAGAAATGGGATAATTTCGAAAATCCAATAACATGCACTGCCTACTTATTTTCAAGATCGTGTCAAGATAAACCAAACCAAACCGAGCCTTATGTCCCCATCAATTGGGGTCGGCTACATGAATCTTTTTTCTCCATCGAGCTCTGTCAAGTGCTGCTTGTTCACTTAGACCTAGTAGACTCAAATCCTTGCGCACTACCGCATCTAATGTCAAGTTGGGTCTTCCCCTCCCCGGAACATTGCTACCCAAAGCTATCCTATCCGCTCTCTTAACTACTGGATCTGCTGGTCTACGATAGACATGCCCAAACCACCTAAGCCTATTGTCCCTCAACTTCTACTCTATAGGTACTACACCTTCCAAGATCGTGTCAAGATGTTAATATCAAAAGCTTCTTACAACTTTGTTCTCTTCCTGATTTCTTGTTTGTTCTTTCTGCATATACATCATATGTTCATGCCGAGAGAAATTGTTAAAGCTAACCTCAATGACTTAATAACCGCATAGTGAAAGGAGACTAAACAATAATGGAAAAAGGAAAATGGAGGATGCTGAATATCTAGCCCTGCCTTATGTTTTAGAACTAAACTCAACAATAAAGGATTCTTATGCATCAACAGTTTCAAATATTGGTGGAATCTCCTCCATAGAATCAATTATGGGACTTATATATCCATTTTGATTCTTTGAACAAGTAAGAACCCTATCAACTATAAGAGATTAAAAGTTCAAGTGTTGTCCACTGAAATGGTGAATCCCTTTCGGATCCTTTCCGAGTGCTGTCCTAACTGTTTTTTTTTTTCTCTTGCAGCCTATTCTAACTCGTAGTTGTCCACTGAAATGGTGAATCCCTTTCGGATCCTTTCCGAGTGCTGTCCTAACTGTTTTTTTTTTTCTCTTGCAGCCTATTCTAACTCCCAACTACGGGTCACAAATAAGAGCTAATGACAAACAAGATTGGCACTTTCTAGTTGTCTAGAAGTAGTAATCTCCTATCTATATCAGCTAAAGCCATTCAGTAAGAGATTAAAATATCCTAGTAAAAACTCTGGGAAAGGACACTATCTTGTTGGAGTCAAATTTAGTATCTTCATTTATCAATCAAAACAATTTAGATCGAATTCCCTCCATGTATAAAATGCCGCTGTTTGATATATTCTTTACAGCAGAAAATAGCATTCTGTCATTCTAAAATTATCTACAAATTTCTGATTCAACAACATACAAATATGGATAACAGGATGGGTGACCTCCTAGGAAGTCCTCGTGACCCCTTTTTGGTTTAAAGAAAAAGCTCTTGAAGGCATTAACATAACACTTGCACAATTGACATGCTCTTTATTGTTAGACCTAAACCAAGAATTAAAGTACTCAGAGAGAAATTCATCTGACTCCCTTTCTTCGGATAACAAAAAGTTCTGCTTCGACAAAATAAACAGAAAACTTGTGATGTAGTTCTAAACTTCCCCACCAAAGGCTAGGCACTCCCCTCTCTATCTATCCTAGATCCACCATTCCACTTCAGATGGTGTAATGAAAACAAAGAACAATATGCTCATTAACATGACTATCATTTTCATTCAATCATCGGCAGAATGTCAGGAGTTTAGCATTCACCATGCATGTGAAAAAACAAAAAATTGCCCAAAAAATCCATGCAGCATTTGAATACGAATGTGTACTATATCAGTCAAGCCAACTTGATCTCCAAGTCTCATATGGAGTATCATACTGATGCATCAACGGCCCTCCATTAAGTCAAAGGCAATGTATCATGGCAAACATCTAATAATGGGCAAACGGTAGCACACATGAGAACTACGAGATATTTGGATTACGAAAGCGTACTATATCATTAAGAATAACAGTCCAAGACTCCTAGATGAAATGGAAACCAAAAACTACGTATGACAGGCATAAGTTGTAAACGATATAACTGTCGTGAGGTCAGGGATTACCCAATGGTCATTAATATTACCAACGACGAAAAGCTGTCCCAGATGTCTTATCCCAGACCTTATGGCATAAATGCCCATGTATATGCTTGGTGGTATCTGTTTGCAGGAGTAAAAGCCTGAGAAAAAGATACAGAAGTTACAAGTATTTTAAGGTAGAATTTAGATTATAAATGGATGCTCTGAAGATATGTCTACAAAGAAGTCGAATGAAATTAAGCCACCTCATTACAACAGTTGGCCCCTCCAAATTGCACCAGCAACACCAGAAGGCCCTCCCATAATCACTTTCCATCCTCCCAGCAGCCACCGTCTCACTATCCCCGACCACAACTCTGCCTTCCATTACCATATCAGTAGTTGCCATCACAGCCGTAAAAATGCCACTACCCATGCTGCTCCTTCCATCCTGCCGCCTATTCCTTTCCTTTCCTTTCTCCATTACACCCACAATCACCAGCTGACGTCACTGCCTTTCCTTCAATCGGATGAAATCATACACTGCATCTATTGGAGTCTTCCATAGGAACTTTGCTACTGGTGATCGTTTATATAAAGCTGTATATATTTGCACATAAGAGAGGAAAACAGTGCCGAGAGAAGAGGGGTGAAAGGTGAGTGGTTCGTGGGAATGAAGACAGAGATGCTTCAGAGTTCACGAGAGGGGACGGAGGATAAGATGAGGTTACGTCCATGCCGGGAGAGAACAATCGACAAGGTGGCACTTGTTAAGTGGATCTCCATACACCTCAAAAAATATGGCCTGATCATGCAGAACTTATTCTCTTTAAAGCATCTCAAAAGGGAAAAAAAAATATTACAAGCGTTTGACATCCTCTGGATAGTGGTACACCTTCAGTCAATGATTGACAGTGGCAAAAGCAATATGGCCCCACATCAACCAATCTAATACTAGAAGTGTCTCTGTTCAAGGACCATTAGTGCATTTTGCAGCATTTCTCTGGCCTTCCTATCCGGTGTACATCCAGCAGATTCCATTTCCTTGTATATCAGAGGGACCTGGCCAGCAACCCATTTAAGTCAATTGGTTCGAATGCAAAGAAAATCTAATTCTTCAATTTGAGTTTTAATTTACTGCAATATAACAGGTTCAAAAAGTTGCATGCAGACTTCAAAAAAAAAAAAGACGAAGTAAGAGAATCCATCATGGACGCAAGGCAACCACACATCCATCGACACTTTCACCACAAACGTCCCCGTATAGTTCTCTAGCTTATACTTGGAACATTACATCATTATTTGGCTGAATGGACAATTCCATATCAGGCTATTAGCTGAGCAACGAAGCAGACACAGGTACTTTTACTATTTTACCTTGCCCTAAAATATATTGTGGTCATTAAGTTGAGACATCAATAATTAAACCACGTTATGATGTCGGATGTCCTAATTGCTATCATTTGGGATCAAAAGAACCTATGGAGCACGGATACAGACATGGCAAAAATAAATAAAAATATATTTATTTAAACATGTTAGAATAGTTTATATGTTTTGTCCCACATTGCTTAGTTATATTATGTGACATGTCTCGTGACAATATAAATAAAGTTCTCTCGTGTTAGGGTTAATTTAACACCCTACACTTCTTTCTCTCTCTCTCTCAAATAACATGGTATCAGAGCTCCGTTATGAGATCCGGCTCCATCTCCCATTCCTTCGTCTGTTGATCCGATTTCTTCCCCGGATTCTTTACCCATTGCCCTCCGCAAAGGTAAACGTGTTTGTGCTACTTATCATCCTATTGCTCAGTTTGTTTCTTATGCACATCTTTCTCCATCCCTTCGTGCTTTTGCTACTTCTATGTCTTCTATTTTTGTTCCTAACACTGTTCAGGACGCCTTGTCTATTTCTGAGTGGCGGACAGCTATGGAGGAGGAGATGTCTGCTCTTCATAGCAATAATACTTGGACGTTGGTCCCTCTTCCTCCTGGAAAGACTACTGTTGGGTGTCGCTGGGTGTTCACTGTGAAATATCATCCTGATGGGACTGTTGAGCGTTATAAAGCTCGTCTTGTAGCTAAGGGCTACACCCAGACTTATGGTGTCGATTATGCAGAGACGTTTTCCCCCGTTGCCAAGCTTGGCTCTGTTCGCCTTCTTATCTCTCTTGCTGCTAATCTTGGCTGGCCCTTGTTTCAGTTGGATGTCAAGAATGCTTTCTTGCATGGGGATCTTGTTGAGGAGGTTTATATGGAGCAACCACCGGGGTTTGTTGCTCAGGGGGAGTCTTCTCAGGTATGTCGTCTTCAGAAAGCTCTATATGGGCTTAAACAATCTCCGAGGGCTTGGTTTGGGAAGTTTAGTGATGCTGTCTTGCGATTTGGCATGAAGCGATGTCATTCTGATCATTCTGTTTTTTCTCTCACATCTGACCGAGGGAAAATATTATTGATTGTTTATGTAGATGATATCATTATTACTGGTGATGATCAGACAGGTATTGATGAGTAAGCTTTTCCTACAGCATCAGTTTCATACCCAAGACTTAGGCAAATTGAGATATTTCTTGGGTATCGAGGTAGCGCGGTCTAAGCATAGTGTTAATCTATCACAGCGGAAATATGTGTTGGATATTTTAGATGAGACGGGTTTACTCGGGTCAAAGCCTGTTGAGACTCCTATGGACCCTAATGTTAAACTGTGTGTTGATCAGGGGGAGTTGCTCTCTAGTCCTGATCAGTATCGTCGCTTGGTTGGGAAGTTGAATTATCTTACCGTTACTCGTCCAGATATCTCGTTTGCAGTTAGTTTGGTTAGCCAATTTATGTCAGCTCCTCGCCTTCCACACTGGGAGGCTGTTCTAAGAATTGTGAGGTATCTCAAAGCGCACCCGGGACGTGGTTTGTTTTATAGAGCTAGTGGACACTTGCGGGTTGAGGCCTTCACTGACTCTGATTGGGCAGGAGACCCATCTGACAGGAGATCCACTACAGGATATTGTATCTTTCTTGGTGGAAACCTTATTAATTGGAAAAGTAAGAAGCAGACAGTAGTTGCGCGGTCTAGTGCTGAGGCGGAGTATAGAGCAATGGCTCATACGACATGTGAGGTTGTGTGGGTACGTTCGTTTCTTGAAGAGATAGGATTTCCTGTGCAGGTGCCTATGAATTTGTATTGTGATAATCAAGCTGCAATCCATATAGCATCCAATCCGGTGTTTCATGAGAGGACTAAACACATTGAAGTAGATTGTCATCTTGTACGAGAAAAGTTGACTGGTGGAGTGATTGCTACTCCATTTGTGTCCACTGGTGCCCAGTTAGCTGATATGTTCACTAAGCCATCGTTCAAACCACGATTGGAGTTGTTTTGTGACAAGCTGGGTCTTATTGATATTTACTCTCCAGCTTGAGGGGGAGTGTTAGAATAGTTTATATGTTTTGTCCCACATTGCTTAGTTATATTATGTGACATGTCTCGTGACAATATAAATAAAGTTCTCTCGTGTTAGGGTTAATTTAACACCCTACACTTCTTTCTATCTCTCTCTCAAATAACAAAACATAAACAAAAATATGTTTATTTATTTTAAACCAGTGGAAACATAGTTATAATAGAAGCATGAAACATCAATATGTATAAACAAGTATGACGTACCATATATATACACCTCATATTCCACTTTTAACCCAAAACTTAGGAATACACATTACCCCAAAACTGTTTAAAAAAAAATTGCATATTTAACAAATGATGTGTCCCCATAGGCCCGTACGAGTCCATTCCGTGTCCCCCTGGAAAATAAAAAATTGGCGTCTCCTTCTGTATTTTGCCGTGTCCGATAGGGACATGGATACGGCTATGGCGACCTCTATAATTATTGGTGCTTTACTGAAACGAACTGTCTCCTAGAACACGACTAGGACCATTATACTTGATCTTAACAATACAATCCAACAGTTCATGTAATATAGTGATTGGGGTTGGAATTGATTTAGTTTAGAAGGGCTTGGGGTCCTATTCCCATACTTGGATGATCGGATAACTATCTGATGCCCAAAAGGAGAGATTGGCCACGGCCTGCTGCAGGTACACTAAGCGAGCGACCCACTCTAATAGGCTAATAGGCTTAACACTACAGGTATAACACACCTGGTCAAACTTCTTTGCCCTCATAAATGCCTTCATGAGTGTCCCGTAGGTAACCACATCAGGACTAATACCCTTCAAAAAAAAGCAACACCATCATCAGCTAAAAACTGACTTGAAGACTAGCATCTTTTAGAATCAGATAAGTGTAGAAATATGAGGTCCTACACTTTCTTTTATACAATTATAAACAGATAAGGCCTCCAAATGCCTTCCAGAAACACCAAATGCATTGATCAACACATTCAGCATTATAAGGTTTGGTTCCATTCCCTCTGCTTCCATGAGCTGAAGGGCTTTTACAGTCTGCTCACATAACCCCTGCATCAGAAGTCAAATAAATAAAGACACTGAATAAGAAGACAAAGCTGACAGCAACAAAAGTTATCTGGCGAGGATCTTGACTGCCACATCATGCATTATTTCATCCACAAAAAGAAAGTAACAATCAAATAATTGGGATTTGCATCCATGTTGAAATGGTCCACAAATCTCACACAAAGATTATTGAAACCAAAATTAGGATATACTATTACAAGTTAATCTTATTTCTGTTTCCAAAATAATTACCCGTGGACAGAAAAATTACTGGAGTCCTTTTCAGGCAAACATTAACTGCTGAACCATACGTGCAAACTACAAAAACAAACCTACGGTACTAAACTGTTCTGCGGAGTTGCCTTCCCATCTCCCCTGACGCTACAAAAGCAACCTCAAATAAAACCCAATTCCCAGATATCCAAAATGCTTTTGTTGCTTGAACCTTGATATCGTTTCAAATCCATATAAAAGGCATACAGCCAAGAGGTGTTCTTGTGTCTAATATATACGACATTTAATTCCTCCAGAGAACCAACCATAAAATTACACAGCACTCTCATTGCTCAGTCTTGGCTTTTAAAGGCCAATTACATAGTTTTATCTTCACTGGAAAAAATAACATAGCTTTATCCCAAACTTGTCACTTCTCATTACCAAACATTAGCTCTATGCCGCTACATTTCAGTAATAAGTATGGAGCACCAACCAAATCCAAGGCTGGTGAATATATCAACGATGATGGGAAGAGAACGATTTATGTCAAACAATTTTACATCTTTCAAAGAAAATCAACACAGTTAACAAAACGGAGAACACACCTGTTGAGCATAAGCATTTGCCAGCACACAAAAGATGTTGGCTGAAAGCCGAATGCCTTCTACTTTTAGGGCATTTACACACTCTTCTGCATCCTGAAACCTCCCATACTGTCCATAAATATCAACCAAAACTGCGTAAATGGCTCCGCTTTTCTGATTCCCTTTGCATTTCATATGCTCAAAGTTCTTCTTTATCAGATCCCACTTACCCTGCTCCCCCAAACGACTAATGATCATAACGAATATCTTTGGATCAGGATATAGCCCTTGTTCCTGCATCTTACCAAACAATTCAAGAGCAACATCAAGATGCCCAGAGTTACAATGCCATTTGATCAACAAATTCCACGTTGTGATGTCTGGCTTTATGCCTTCGTCTTGCATTTTCTCAAACACCTCTAAGGCTTCACCCAAGTCACCATATTTTCCAAATGTATCGATGATGCTATTGTAAATCTTCTTGTCTAGTGAAACACCCATTTCCTTTATTTCTCTCACAATGCCCATTGCCTTCTTCCACATTCCATTGTCCCTGTAAAGCCGAATAACCTTGCTATACACAAAAGAATTAAGTTGATAACCCTCTCGCCTCATCTGACCAATGACTGACCATGTATTTTCCAAGCGACCGGAGTGGACACAGTAATCTAAAAGAATCTCGTACGTTTCTCGATTCCTCCCAATTCCCAAATCATCTATTTCCACTAGAACCTTACCTGCAAGCTGTAAGAGGCCTTTTCGCAGGAAGCATCTGAGCAAGACATTATACACATTCAGTCTAGGCTTAAATCCTGAACGTATCATATCTTGGAAAATTGCATCAGCCTCCAAAGTCCTCCCAACATGTCCAAGAGCCGTGATCAAGCAGGTGTAAGCTGTTGCATTTGGAAGAACGTCCACGGCCTCCATTTGAGCGAGCAATGACATCGCACTGTCAGCATCTTCATGTTTGCAAAGTTCACATAAAAGATTGTTGTACCCTTCGCGGGACAGTTCCTCTCTATTTTCCAACCCACCTGGATATACCCTTGAGTTCTCTAAGGGGTTTGAAAAACTCCCAAAGGTGTCAACACAATAATCTTTGACTCTATTGCATCGGACAGGATGATATAAGGAATTCAATAATTTGGATTTTATGTGACCCTTGAGAAACTTCAGGCAAACCGGGAAGAAGGGCGAGATGCCATGAACAAATGAAACCGAATATGGTTCAACAGAGAACATAATTTGTGTCTCCAGTTGGAATCAGAAACTGTGGCTGCATTCAAGAAACTTCATGAATGTAAAATATCAGTTCAGCAATTCCAAAGTTCATGATAACCCTTTTCTCACCAAATCTCACCAGTTTGGTGAGAGAGGGGAAGAAGCCAATAAATATATCATTTTTTGTACTTTTCTGTCCATTTTTTCACCAAATTACTCAATCCAAACAAGTGAGTTGGGTAGAAACTCTAATCCTTCCTTTTAATTCCGAATCTCGAAAACAAAAATCTTTAGCAGCTTATACAATATATACCTCTAGCAGCTTATACAATATATACCCACATCTAAAAACACAAAGACAGGAACACAAACAAGCGTATACGTGTATGCAAGGGGAGTTATGAGTGAGTCCGGGAATGAGGTGGAATTAGCGTACCGCCGATGGAAATCTGATATAGAGAGAAGTGGCCGCTTCAAGAGCCTTTGAAGGCCAGGCTTAAGCGGTGGTGATGCCAGTCTTATCTGCCGTTTAGCTTTTGACGCGAATTCGAAACGCGAGTCCAGTGAGAGCTGAAGTAGAATCCTCTGGTAATGTTCGGAGGTTGAGGAAAGGAAGAAATATTTCAAAGGGGAAAATTTCTCTTATATCCCTTCAACAAGTCCTTCATGTTTTAATTTGAACAAGTTAAACTTTTCATTTTGGAATTTGTTTCAATATCAACCCTCTATTGGCTTCGATTAGTATTTTAGACAGAATTTTGTCATGTGCGCATCACATGACCAATTTTTTTATTTTATTTTTGATAACCGGATGTCTGGACCAGCTTGTGTGCATCTCGACCAATTTCGGGGCCCTATAGGTAACGACTGGGCATAACCTCAAATGGCTCCAAGAGTTTGTTAGGAAGGGGAATCGAACCTAAGGCCTTAGGTAGGAGCAAATCCCTAAGTTCCACTTTTGATGGACATTTATGTCCATCCATCTCTCTTTCCTCCCTACCCTACTCCAAACTCTCTTTCTCTGTCCTCTCAAACCTCTACGCCTCAACCTAAACAAGTAAAAGTCCCTCTCTCGTTTGCAATAAACATAACTTAGCCAAGGACGAATAGCGCCGACTCCCAAAATAAATTCCAATTCCTGGAGACGTAAATCAATGTACTTGGTTCTAAACAATAAATATTTATATTCTTACACTCCATATGTCCATTTTTTAGTGTCGACTATCCCATTTTAGGTTGTCCATTAATAAGTGTGTGTTTTGAAAAGTTAATGGGTTAAAGTTTGTAAAATTCTTATTTTGCCCTCTTAAAAGTCAGTAGATAAAGTGTTAATGGGTAAAAGTTGATGTGAATGTGTAATGATGGTTTTTTTTTTTTTTTAAAGTTAGATTTACGAAGCAACACACTTAAAAAGAGACGTGGAAGTATATTGTATTATCTCTGGTTAGCGTATTAATGTATTTGTGGTGAAAATCCAAAACCAATCCGAGTTTTTTACTTCCCTCTCTCTGAAATTCTTCATCTACTATTACTTCTCTTTATTCATTTTTTCAAGTAGGTCAATCTTTCAAGTTTGAACTATGAATAAACAAACCTCTACCGATTGAAGCTCTAATTCAACAACCCAAATAATCTCACACTCGACCGATTGAGAGGAAGAGCCATAAAACTTGAACAACATCTCTCTACGACTCCACAATTCGGTCTGTTAACTTGGTCGACGTCTTCTCCACCTTGCAGAACTTTTCCCCCTTTTCTTATGCCACACGTGGTTTCTCACTCCAAAATATTCTACTTCAATTTGTTGAGAAAAAGTATGAAATTTTAGAAGGCCATGAGTTAGAAAATACGAAAGAGAAATTTTATTACAGTTTTACTTGTTTTGGGAATCAACAGGATCCAATTGTGGCCGTTGGAATGGGGTGGAGGGCGGTGGAGGCGTTGGCAGTGCCAGCTGTCTAGATGGGGATGTTGTTTGAGTAGGTGACAACAGCGAGGTAGGTGGAGTTGACGGGGATGAAACGAAGAGAGAAAGTGTTGTTCGGAGAGGACCAGGTGTGGTTTAGGTTTGAGGCGTAGAGGTTGGAGAGGGGAGAGAAAGAGAGTTTGGGGTTGGGGAGGGAAGAAAGAGAGATGAATGGACATAAATGCCCCTCCAAAGTGGTCATGTGGCGTGCACATGACAAAATTTCCTTCCAAAATACTAACGAAAGGTTGACATTGAAACAAATTCCAAAATACAAGGTTTAAGTATGTCAAAATTGAAACATGAAGGGCCAAACTGAACTTTTGCGTAGAGTCCAAGGGATGTAAGAGAAACTTTCCCTTATTTTAGCGTAAAATAACAGTACGATTAATTTAGGGGGTGTTCAAGTAACCGAAAAATGTTTTTTCCAAACACCAAAACAGGTCATTCTTTTACAACACATCACATAAAAAACTGCGAAAAACCAATTTTTCAAAAAATGGGTTAGTGGAACACCCTCCCTAAAAAATAGTGAACAGTTACAAAAGATAGTTGGAGAGGAATTTGGGAAACAATCATGCTAAAAACATAGACAACTCGGTTGGGGTCACAGAACACGCGAGCGTGGATCAAGTACTTACGCATATTTATTTGAGTTGATTTTTTGTAGGGACACTAAAAAAATTATTTTAAAATTATTGAGGCTAAGTTTTTCCGTTTGATTTTAGCAACCCAGTTGCTAAAATCATAGTTTTATCAAATGAGTTCAGCATGTGCTAAAATCATGGTATTTCAAATAAAAAAATTAAGTGTTTCCATGTAATTTTTTTTTTCACACCGAATTAAAGTGCACAAGGAGTACTTTATTTTGGTGCGAAAAAAATGAAAAACGATACACGGAAACCACTTTACTTTTTTAATTCAAAATCATGATTTTAGCACATGCTAAACTCAATTGCTAAATCAATGCTAAAATCATGATTGATTTTAGCAACTGAGTTACTAAAATATATTTTGAAAAACTAAATAGGCCCCGTACACCGGTTTATACAATTTCGGTTTTTTAACATGTTCGGTACCCATATCTTTACGTCCGCGAATCTCAGCCAAGTTTGGCTTCAAAATTTTCTGTACAACATAAGATTTGGAAAACTGCCATACAGGATAAGCCCATGGCATGCACGAGAGTGCTGGTTTCCACTCCACCACCACTGCAACCAAGCAGAAAAAAATCAAAGGTACGCACTCCTACTTCCTGCTCTTTGGATCACTCGTCTTCTTCTTCATCTACATCAACTAGTGCAACAACTGAACCTGAAACCCCAAAGAAATTCAGCTACAGCAGGGCCTCTCCATCCGTGAGATGGCCCCACCTAAACCTAACCGACACCCATCCCCATTCCCCTCCTTCCCAATTCGCTATTCCTCCTCATCCACCCACCCGTGTCGTCGACTCGGGTCCACTTGTAAATACGAAAGATTTAGAGGGTAGGGAGGAAACCCAGAAGGGGGATGATATAAATGGTGAAACCCTAGAAGTGTTGAGTAGGCCTAGCAAGACTAGGGCAAAGAAAATGACCAAATTGGCACTAAAAGGGGCTAATGATTGGCGGCAGAGGGTTCGGTTTGTGATTGATAGGATATTAAGTTTGAAATCGGAGGAGTTTGTGGGGGATGTATTGGATGACTTGACTGTGCAAATGATGCCTGTGGATTACTGTTTCGTAGTGAAGTCGGTAGGACAGTCGAGCTGGCAGCGTGCTATGGAGGTTTACGAGTGGTTGAACGTGCAGGATTGGTATGCTGCTAATGCCCGGATGCTGGCAACTATATTGGGTGTTCTTGGGAAGGCCAAACAAGAGGCCTTAGCTGTGGAGATTTTTGCTAGGGCAGGGTCTGGGGTGGGTAACACTGTCCAAGTTTACAATGCAATGATGGGTGTTTATGCTAGGAATGGTAAATTCACTAAGGTTCAGGAACTTCTTGGTTTGATGAGGGAGAGAGGATGTGAGCCAGACCTTGTGAGTTTCAATACTTTGATAAATGCTCGACTGAAATCAGGGCCCATGACGCCAAACTTGGCTATTGAACTTTTAGATGATGTGAGGAAGTCAGGTATTCGACCTGATATAATCACTTACAATACACTCATTAGTGCTTGTTCTAGGGAATCCAATTTGAAGGAGGGGATAAAGGTTTATGATGACATGGAGACACACAAATGCCAACCTGATTTATGGACGTATAACTCTATGATCTCAGTTTATGGAAGATGTGGTCTGTCTATTGAGGCTGAACGGATTTTTAATGAATTAGAGTCAAAAGGGTTTTTCCCAGATGCAGTGACATATAATTCACTACTCTATGCGTTTGCAAGAGAAGGGAATGTGAGCAAGGTACATAAAATCTGTGAAGAAATGGTGAATAAGGGGTTTGCAAAGGATGAGAGGACTTATAACACCATGATCCACATGCATGGGAAGAATGGTCGACCTGATATGGCTTTGCAACTTTATAGAGACATGCAACCGTCGGGCCGGAGTCCTGATGCGGTGACATATACTGTTCTCATAGATTCACTAGGAAAAGCAAATATGATGTCAGAGGCTGCTGACGTGATGTCAGAGATGCTTAACGCTGGTGTCAAGCCCACTTTACAGACTTACAGCGCATTAATTTGTGGGTATGCTAAATCTGGAAATCGAGTGGAGGCTGAAAAGACATTTGAGCTCATGCTTAGGTCTGGGGTTGAGCCAGATCATCTAGCCTATTCAGTTATGTTGGATATTCATCTGAGGTCTAATGACACCACGAAGGCAATGGCCTTATATGATAAGATGGTTTCTAATGGTTTCACACCCGATCGAGCCCTTTTTGAGGTTTTGCTCCTAGCACTGGGTAAAGAGAATAAAGAGGAAGATATTCAAAAAGTGGTAAAAAATATGGAAGAAATGTGTGAGTTGGATCTACAAATCATTTCTAGTATCCTTGTCAAGGGGGAATGCTATGGCCATGCGGCTGAATTGTTGAGAAAGGCTATTATGCAGGGTTATGATTTGGACCATGAAAACCTACTGTCTGTTTCGAGCTCATTTAGTTTGGCAGGAAGACATTTAGAAGCACTACAATTGCTAGATTTCGTGAGAGAACATGCACCCGGTTCCCACCAATTGATAACAGAAGCCGTGGTGGTTATCCATTGTAAGGCTCATCAACTGGATGCTGCCCTTGAAGAATATAGTAAAATTAGGGGGTTGAGTAAATTTCATGCGAGTCCTTCCATGTATGAGTCCCTTATTAAATCCTGTGAGGAGACCGAACTGTTTGCTGAAGCTTTGCAGGTGTTTTCTGACATGAGATTCAAAGGAGTGGAAATTTCTCAAAATCTTTGTGAAAGTATGGTGCTTATGTATTGTAAAATGGGCTTCCCGGAAACGGCTCATCATTTGATTGATCAAGCAGAAGCAAAGGGCAGCCAATCTTGGAATGTTTCCCTTTATGTATCGCTCATAGAGGCTTATGGCAAGGTAGAGGTACTTGAGAAAGCAGAGAGTTTGGTGGGGATTCTTAGACAGAGATTCAGTATAGTGGATCGCAAGGCTTGGAATGCCCTAATAGAGGCTTATGCTGCATGTGGTTGCTATGAGAAAGCAAGAGCTGCTTTTAATACAATGATGAGAGACGGTCCTTCCCCGAGTGTGGAAACCATTAACGGTCTCTTTCAAGCATTGATTGTCGATGGGAGATTAAGTGAACTCTACGTGTTAATCCAAGAATTGCAAGATATGGGTTTTCAGATTAGCAAGAGTTCTATTCTTCTGATGCTTAATGCATTTGCCCAAGCTGGGAACATATTTGAGGTGCAAAAGATATACCATGGAATGAAGGCTGCGGGTTATTTTCCTTCCATGCATGTTTATAGAGTTATGATTGAACTATTGTCAAAGGGAAAAAGAGTAAGGGATGTTGAAGCCATGGTTTCTGAGATGGAGGAGGCAGGATTCAAGCCTGACCTTTCGATATGGAATTCTGTACTCAAGTTATATACAAAAACTGAGGATTTTAAAAAGACAGTGATGGTATACCAGCAAATTCAAGAAGTTGGACTTAAACCAGATGAGGAGACTTACAATACCTTAATATCGATGTACTGCAGGGACCGGAGACCAGAGGAAGGTTTGCAACTGATGCATGAAATGAGAAGTCTAGGGTTGGACCCTAAGCCGAAAACGTACAAAAGCCTGATTGCTGCATTTGGAAAGCAGCAGATGGTGGAACAAGCTGAAGAACTTTTTGAAGGACTGAGATTGAAAGGATATAAACTCGATCACTCGTTTTATCACATAATGATGAAAATATTTAGAAACTCTGGTGACCATCCTAAAGCTGAAAAGCTGCTGATCATGATGAAAGAAGCTGGAGTGGAACCCACCATTGCTACCATGCATTTGCTGATGGTTTCGTATGGCAGTTCTGGGCATCCCGCTGAAGCTGAGAAAGTGCTTAATAATTTGAAATTAACAGGTGAAAATCATATGTTGCTACCATATACTTCAGTTATTGATGCTTATCTCAAGAATGGAGACTATAACATTGCAATACAAAAGCTCCAAGAGATGAAGGGAGAAGGTCTAGAGCCAGATCACATGATATGGACTTCCTTTATTAGGGCTTCAAGTTTATCACAGAGTGCGGATGAAGCCATAATTTTGTTGAAAGCTATAGAGGATGCTGGTTTTGATCTTCCTCTCAGGTATTCTTGAATGTTATTGGACTATCTTTCTCGGTTGTCTGGTTTTTTCCATTTTTTCCCTCTGATTGGGATTATGCTTTCTTTTAATTGTTTCCACAGGCTTCTGACAGAGAAATCTGAGTCACTAGTCTTGGAGGTAGACCAGTGTCTTGATAAACTGGAATATATAGAAGATAATGCTGCATTTAATTTTGTAAATGCTTTGGAAGATCTGTTGTGGGCATTTGAACTCCGGGCCACAGCTTCATGGGTTTTCCAACTGGCAATAAAGAGGAGCATTTATCGCCATGACGTGTTCAGGTAGCTTCTAAATGTAGTTCTATGCTAATTCGGTTTCCTGGATTTTATCGTCTTTAATTTTGGTTACATCTAGAAGTGGGCAAGGAATTCACAGTATCCACCAAAAAAATGCAGTGGACCATCAAGCAGCATTGTTATAGTATAATTAGTTTTTACATGCCAAAGATATTATTCTTGTCAAGAGGCCAACGGTTTTCTTGACAAGTTACATTATACCTGGTTGCTAGTGGGCATTCTTTTCCGAGCCAAATTAGAATGGAAATTGACCCATAGTCGAATGTTCAAGAGTGCGTAATGTAATTTTGATGATGAGAAAACAAATTTTGGAACCATGAAATGTTATCTTGCTGCTAGGAAGCAGACTTGTGATCCATAGCAGGCAAAGGCAAACTAGGGCTGAAAGAAAAAAAAAAAAAAACCGAACCGAACCGGTGAACCGGTTAGAACCGGTTGTTTTGTTCGGTTTTTTACTTCATCCGGTTCGGTCCGGTTCGCGGAATTTTTATTTTTTGAAATCCGGTTCGGTTCCCGGTTCTGCAATTTTTGGGGTCGGTTCGAACCGAACCGAACCGGTTGTAATTATATATATATATATATTTTTATATTTTTAATACACGTCGTATATAAACGTTTTTTTCCCTTCCAAATCCCAACCCAGTCCCACAACAGTCGCCCCCACCCCATTCATCATAACCCTAATCCCCAACCCGGTGCTGCGGCGACTGAGAGACTTTGCTCTCTCTCTCTCTCTCTCTCCCCGTCCGGCGTCCAAATCAACTTCAAGACCTCCGAATCTCCGATCGGGAAGCACCGCAAGGCGCAAGCATCATCCATCTCTCAGTCCGATCGGCAACCCGTTAGTGTTCGGCATCAACATCTCTCTACTGTTAGGGAGAAGATCAAGCTGTTAGGGAGATGGACTCTCTACTGTTTTGCGGCTGTATTGGGGTTCTTTTGGCAGTAGTCCGGGGAAGTTTTCTACTGTATCTTTCATTCCCTACTGTATTTTTCATTCCCTACTGTATCTTTTCTCTCCGGGGAAGGTTTCTACATGGTGCTTCGGAGAAGATGAAGAGCGTGATTTACACGCAGCAAGTGCTTGCATTTGGTAATCGACTGGTAACTTTTCTCCTCAAAAACAGTAAAGCTACTCCAGTATGCACATGGTTGTACCGTAAATCGAGTCAAATTGTCGGTCACCTAACAAGTTTTGTAAGGCTATTTTATTCTCAGGGAGAGTTGAAGTATGTGCTATCTGATTTGTTTGTGGGAGACATGCACTTTGTTTGTGGGCCCTTCTCTCATGCGTGGTAGTGGGGTTTTCATTGGGGAAAGAGTGTTGACTGACTTGACTCTTTATTTTATCAAGTTTTAAAGAATGTTTGCTGTACAAATGGCTTCTTTATATGTTTATTTAATACCTCCGATCGGATTCCACAAATATCTGTGTAATAATGGTTGTTTATTTTTGTTTTTGTTATGGTATTGGGCTTATCAATTATCATGTGTTTCAGTGGGCCCTTTTAATGGGCTGAGAATGCCATTGGGCTTGGCCCAAAAACTAGCCAATCCAACCGAACCGAACCGAACCGAACCGGCCGAACCGAAACACGAACCGAACCGACCTTGAAAACTCGGTTCCGGTTCTCTATTAGTCCCGAACCGCTTTCCTCCGGTTCTCTAAAATAGGGCCAAGAACCGGACCGAACCGGACCGGTTTCACCCCTAAGGCAAACTGCTTTTTGGCAAATTCTATATACTTGAAGTACCACATTGGGTTCCTGAAGGCTGAAGATGAGTGAGGAAAAGAACAGAGAAAACGATTTGAGATGTTCTATCACGAATCATCCATGTCAGGACACGGCCATTTCATTTTCATGGTAGCTTTTGCATCTGTTACTGCTGTTAGGTTCCTACTAGCATTTTTGTTTGCTCGATGACCCGTCTTCTTGTTGCAGGGTGGCTGACAAGGACTGGGGCGCTGATTTCAGGAAGTTGTCTGGTGGTGCGGCTCTTGTTGGTCTTACTTTATGGCTTGATCACATGCAAGTAAGTTTCTTTTTCCCTTGTCACCTAATCTACATATTTCTTTAGCCATGGATCCTTTTGTTGACTTTTTGCTAATTTTCAAAAGCACTTTAAGATAACGACTTTTTATCGCCTTGCAAGACCTTTTCTATACTATGTCCTTTGAGAATATATTCATGTAGAACCACTTTGTAGCCAATAAATTATTGCCATCTTCCTACCCTATTTTAATTAAAGCACCTTAATTGTACCTACCAGTACCGTAATCGTATTTCTGGACATACATAGACCATTCACATTAGTTATGGACTGGCTTATCAGATAAATCATCACCTCCAGTTAATTTCTGCGCTCCCTGACTGGTCTTAATAATGACGTCTCACTGAAACATGTGCAATCACTTTTATTTTGGTTACAGTTTTGTGCCCTTTTTTTTTGGTACCTAATGGATGACTTCACTTATGGCAGGACGCATCACTGGAGGGTTTCCCAGAATCTCCAAAGTCTGTTGGACTTATTACAGGGACTTCGGAGTACAACAATGTTTCCTTGAACAGCACGTTGAAGGCATACCTTTGGGAAATGGGTTCACCGTTTCTCCCATGTAAAAAAAGGAGTGGGCTCCTCGTTGCAAAAGCACATTCCCTTAGAGCGTGGTTGAAGGACTCATCGTTTTGCTTAGACCTTGAGCTAAAAAACAGCCTCCATCTACCTGAGGTAAACTCAATGCAGCTATTTGAAGGGTGTTTTATTAGACGCGGCCTTCTTCCCGCTTTCAATGACATAAATGAGAAGTTAGGGAAAGTGACGCCAAAGAAATTTGCAAGGCTGGCTTTGCTATCGGATGCGAAAAGAAACAAAGTTATTCAAGCTGATATAGATGGGAGGCAAGAGAAGTTGGCAAAGTTGAAACAAAATGGAGCCACACGGAAGAAGAATAATGTCAATAAGTTTGGAAGGAAAAGAATTGGTAGGAGGCCTATGATGTCAAAAATTGCAGAGAGGAAGTTGGAAAGCAAGAGCTGGGGTTCCTAATGAATTGAGGGTTTTTCTACCTTGCAGTTTATTACTGCTGAAGATTATCCTTCGGACCTCCAGAGGCTTCACACTAATTGACTTGGAGAGCATGTTGTATCTACATATGCTGTATCTACCCCAACTAATGACAAGTTTTTAAGACATTGCGGACACTCAGTTACCTCAAATTTTGGACAAGTTTGAGTCGTTTGACTCTTGCTGGAGCAGATTTTCCATAAACACTACGATTTTCCCATGGCTTTTACCTTTCTTGTGAAGATACTGACCCGCATCTTTCTGGGGTTGCTGGATTGAATTTCTGGGAACCAATGTCCTATAGCTTTCTGCCTTTCGCACTAGCTATTCTGATACACTACCAGGTATCGCGGAATTCCTTCCCATATTGTAAACAGTCATTAGTTTGTTTAGTTCTAAAGCTTGTGAACAAAGAGGTTGCTGATACCAATGTGAAGGCGGCACGATTTTTATGGACATAGACCTGTAGCAGTTCATGTAAGGGTACCGAACAAGAGAAAATAAACGGCCGGGTTGAACCAGATTGTAGGGAGGTGCAGCCAAACATTAGGAGTATTTCTTTGTAGACCAAATGTGGTTGAGAAGACGCATATTGAGATGAATTGTATTTTCACTCGACTGGAATGTGTTAAATGTGATAATGAAATGTAAAAAGCTTGGCATGTCTATTTCTATTGAAAAAATCTTGGGTGCCTGGCGGGCAGCATGTGGCCGAACCCGAGCACCCATCCCGACATTGACTCCCAAAGTGTTTTGAACGGCCCGGATTTCTTCCTTCTCTCTCCCAAAGTGTTCACAAGTGTTTTGAACAACTGAGATGGTACTCGGGCAAGGCCACGTGGTGCCTGCCCGTCACCCAAAAGTTTCTTGGTTCTCTCAATCCAAGATTTTCTTTTGCAAACAAAATCACTTTAACACAACTTCAAGTGAACTTTTTAACTTCGGAGGTGTTTCAGAGCTTATTTTTCAGCTTTTCGTTTCCGACTTTTTAGCTTTTTGGATTATGATCAGAATGTGTTTTGACTCTAGGAGGCATGTTTGAGAGAAATGTACAGAATGTATTTGCTAGTACATTGGTAGTGTTTGGGAAAACAATAATAAATTATGGATTAACTGTTTACCATTTTACCCTTGTTTATTGACTATGGTATTAAAAATGTGTACGTAAATTATTTTTAGCAAGTTTTTTTAAAGTCATATTGGAAAAGATTTTTGTAAACTCGACCCGTCTAATTTTGAAGTTTTTTCTTTTTGATCTTCTTTTTTTTGGCGTAATTGAAAGACGCCTGTAATTAATAAGGATTATGTAAAATGGAATTAATTGCCAAAAAAAAAAATACAAAAAAAAAGTTGGTCAAAAAATTAGATGAACATTAAAAACATTACACAAATTAAAACATACATAACCAACATTACTCATATAAAAAAAATTGTGCATACATTAAAAACATACATATAACCAACATTATGCTTGCATCTTGTATTTGAATTTATCCAAAAATTTTTTAAAAAGTAAAGTATCAAATATTACTTCAAGAAAAAGTTATTGCCTCTATTGCATTATGAAAATACAAAAACAAAACCAAGGAGTTCACATTCTAACAAATTGCGGTCTGGAAATTCCAAGCACATAAATTTTGTTACATCAATCAATAAAAAAGAAAAGGAAAGAAGATAACAACAATCTCAAGCAGAAGTATGACTGTATAATACAGAAATTGCATAACAATTCTAGCAGACCACGGTCTAGAAATTCGAACAGAAATAACATAAACAACAAAGGGACCAAATCAATTATTTTCCACTTTTGCGTCTGTTATAATACTCAATTTCATGTGATGTCTTTTGAGGAAAAATTTGTTATTTTTAAGGTCTCCGAAAGCGCCAATTACTATTATATTACTTCAAAATCCGTCTCAAAATGAATGTCAATTTTGACACTTTTAATTGTTCCAAATTATGTGTCAGAAAAGTCAAAGGGACCAAATCAATTATTTTCCACTTTTGCCCTTCTCTCTAAGTAATTAAAATATTTTTAAAAAAGGACAAAAGAAGTAATGATTGATGGGCATTCTTTAAAAGCAATAACTTCGAGAGGGCAATAATTGTGTCTAATTTGAATTCCAAAAATGGTAATCCATCTTAGAAACAGAGGGAGAAACAGAGGGAGTAATTATTTATTTATTATTATTTTTTTTTGAAAGAGAACTCAATAAACTATACACACACACAATTTGATCTAGCCCAATATAGGCCCAACTTAACTTTATACAACCTAGAATGGTCTTTGATACTAACAATGATCTGTGACCCTTTATTGAAAAATTCTTAATCTACAATAATGGATTATTTGGGCTTGGGTATGTATTGTGGCCCAAAAACAAACCCCAATAGCAAACCCAATTACCCAAAGCTGCCCTAGACCGTACAAGGGTTTTCTATCCGTGGCCTCCCTCCTTGCTTATAAACCCTTGACTAGACGCCCTAGCTCATTTCTGCCGTAGTTCTGCTCAGTTCGCCACTTCTGTCGTGGTGAGTGCTTCTACTTGTATCAGATCTGTATTTTTCTCCTCAATCTTCATTGCATATCAGTTTCGTTGCGAATCTGTATGTTTCTTCGTAATAGTATGTGTTTGTTTTCTGGAAAATATTCGTATCGTGGTTTCTTCGTTTGAGTTTGATAAAGCTGATAGATATCGACTGTGCAGTCAATTTACTGCTTTTGTGTTCTATCATTGGATAGAGAACACAATCGATTCAAGCTGATAGATATCGATTTGAAGTTTTAGCTGTTAATCGGTTGGATTTGGAATGTTGATCGGTTGGATTTGGAATGTTGATCATTTACCATTATGTTATCTGAGTAGCATTTTAAGGCGTGGCTATGTTTTGTGTAGTAAACAAGGCCAGCTCAACTGCTCGTTAGTGTAGGCTCGGCTTGTTTATAGAGGCTTATTTGGTAAATGAACAGGGCTCAGCTTGTTTGTAAATGAGCTGAGCCCGAGCTCGAGTTTTAGGTAGGTACTATGAAGCTCCGGCTTGGCTAGTTTGCACTCCTAGCTATGTTGATTCGTTTTTACTACTTTAGATGTACTTTATGTAGTAATTCGGAGCATCAAGCTTTAATTCCAATATTCATGGATATAGGCAAATAGATTGTTTTTTTTATATGGATTTCTGTCGTAGTCAATTTCACACGGTTATGGTTCCCTATGCAATGTTAGCTTGGCGATCTTGTGATTTTTTTTTAACTAAACTTGATAGTTAATTTCATCGTTGGATGGCGTCTAAACAGGGTCCTCTACTCCTCTGGTTTGTATTCATGAAGTCGCATTTCTGGTTGTTTTATCATTACCCTTTGTTCGGTGCAGTAAGCTGTGGTTTCTTTTATTCAAGTCATATTCTCTCATAAAGCATATCAAGCTCATTGCATTTTTATCTGTTTTCACTTGCACTGGCCTCTGAATGTCCAAAAAGGTCATCTTGCTGCTATTGTTCTTTAACTTGAGGCTTGCCTGAACCTTTCACAAGTTCTGTGTGACTTTCTTGGCAATTTTTTTCCCTCCATGTTTGCTGTGGCCAAGAAAATTCTGCATATAAGTTGATTGTTCCTGAGTTCCGTCTCTTACTCGAATGCTTAGATCTTACAGGTGTCTTGATTAGCATGTAAACACTCTTTCTTCCTATTGTTGCCCAAAACTGTGCCTTCGATCTTCCATTTTGGACTGAAATGTGTCTTCATTCAGTATTCTTGTTATGTTCTGGGGAACTGAAATGTGTCTTCATTCATATTCTTGTTATGTTCTGGGGAACTTGGGTATTTCTTGAAGGGATGTGTTTTCTGTTTTAGCATTTGAATTGATGCAATACAAGTCTATTGTTCAATGTTTTTTTAGCAGTTACACTATCGTCTGAAGTGCATATTGTAGATATGCTGTTGATGTTATTCCCCTTTTGATTCTGGTCGGTTCGTTCACTCTGTCAGAATTTGGCTTTCTGCTGGTGAATTTGTTTCTCACTCATTGTCTAACTTCACAGGTAAATCATGGTGAAGCATAACAATGTCATACCCAATGGGCACTTCAAGAAGCACTGGCAGAACTATGTTAGGACCTGGTTTAACCAGCCAGCCCGCAAAACCAGAAGAAGACTTGGTAAGTGAATTTCAGCCTTTAACCTCGAAGAAGAAGAAGAAGAAGACACTGATAGTGATCTCTCTCTTTTCACCTTAGTTAATCGTTGAGTTGTTACAACCAACTGTTTTGATGATCGTCTTTATTGATTTCATTTTCAGCAAGGCAAAAGAAGGCTGTGAAGATTTTCCCTCGGCCTACAGCTGGGCCTCTTCGCCCCATCGTCCATGGGCAGACTTTGAAGTACAATATGAAGCTAAGGGCTGGCAGGGGATTTTCTCTTGAGGAGCTTCAGGTGAGTTTTTTTTTATCACTACCTAACATATTTGCCGCCTCATAATATTTATGTCGATTTGGATCTTGAGTTGCGAGGATGTTATGACTTATGAGATTTTTTTCCACCTCCGTAATTTAAATGGGGGTGAAATGCCGGTTTGTTTTCAGCTACCTGTAATTTATGTGCTGAGTATTACAGTGGTTGTTCGTGTGATATTTGACTTTCTGATATGGATATGCATGTACGTTGTCTAGTAGAAAGCCTGCGTTGCTCTTGGTAGAGCTGGGAGTGTTAGTATTTGATAGTGGCTTACTGGCTTACTAATCTTCGGCAGTTATGAATTTTTTCATTTTGTTGTGTTTGACATAGAAGAATGAATCCTGTTCATCTTGAAAATGAAACCCTCTATACTGGAACAGAGGAGTTAATTTTTTATTTAATTTTTTCTCCATTTTCACCAACTTGACTATTGTTGAAATGCTTCTGAATTTATATTCTCTTAAACTGATGTACTTTCTTGCTTCCCTTGTATGCTAATCAGGCAGCAGGTATTCCTAAGAAACTTGCCCCAACCATTGGTATTTCCGTTGATCATCGCCGCAGGAACCGTTCGTTGGAGGGTCTCCAGACTAATGTCCAGAGGCTGAAGACATACAAGGCCAAGTTGGTTGTATTCCCAAGACGTGCTCGTAAATTCAAGGTATGCCGAAAATCACACACAACATTTTCTAATCTGTCATTCGGTGACCTTGTTATATTAACTCCTTTGATTGCAGGCTGGTGATTCTGCCCCCGAGGAATTGGCTACAGCCACCCAAGTCCAAGGAGCTTACATGCCTATTGTGCGTGAGAAGCCAACAGTGGAGCTTGTTCAAGGTCACAAATGAGATGAAATCATTCAAGGCGTACGACAAGCTGCGTATTGAGCGGACCAACAAGCCGTCATTTGGGTGCCAGGTTAAAGAAGGCTGCAGAGGCTGAGAAAGAAGAGAAGAAGTAGTGAGATTTTGCCCGTATGCTTACGTGGGGGTATTTTTGCTGTTTCGAGTATGAGACTATTCGGATTACTGGTTTTGAACAATTAGCAGTAACGTCACAGTATTATGAACTTGTGTTTTGATTCTGAGATCACTTGCTTCGTTGTTACATTCAATTGGATTTTTGTTTTCCTATGTGCCTGGATCCTTGTCAGAATGGGGTAAGTTCCTGGATATGCTCACTGCTTCAACCATGGCATTTGGCATTCCTTCTTGGTGCTTCGTCTGTTTGCTGGTCTGGAAATTCCAAGCACATCGATTTCGTTACATCAATCAATAAAAAAGAAAAGAAGAGAAGATAACAGCAATCTCAAGCAGAAGTATGACTGTATGATACAGAAATTGCATAACAATTCTAGCAGACCACGGTCTGGAAATTCGAACAGTAATAACGTAAAACAACAAACTGGAAATTCCAACAGAAACCACAACCTAGAAATTCCATGATAGAGCAATCTCATAACAGAACCTAATAGAATGAGTGCATGGGAGATTTTCAGATGCAAGTAGCCAAAGTGGGCAATCTCATGGACTAAATAGCAGCCACATAACTTTTGTACTAGTCTCAAACCTACTTTCATGTGCCCGAGGCCTGGCCTCACAGTGCTTATTTGGAAACTTGTACTCTGACATCCGTAACTTTTGTATTCCACATAACTTTTGTACTCTTTACCAAGTTTCTCTGTGATACGATGGACGGTGGAAAAGGCATTTGCGTCTGTTATAATACTCAACTTTATGTGATGTCTTTCGAGGAAAAATTTGTTATTTTTAAGGTCTCCGAGAGCTCCAATTACTATTATATTACTTCAAAATCCGTCTCAAAAGGAATGTCAATTTTGACACTTTTTATTGTTCCAAATTATGTGTCTAGAAAAGTCAAAGGGACCAAACCAATTATTTTCCACTTTTGCCCTTCTCTAAATAATTAAAATATTTTAAAAAAGGACAAAAGAAGTTACGATTGATGGGCATTCTTGAAAAGCAATAACTTCATGTGTCTAATTTCTTCGAATTTCAAAAAAGGTAATCCATCTAAGAACGGAGGGAGTAATTATTTATTTATTTATTTTTTTGAAAGAGAGCTCAGTAAACTACACACATAATTTGATATAGCCCAATATAGGCCCAACTTAACTTTATACAACCTAGAATGGTCTTTGATACTATTACAATGATCTGTGACCCTTTAGTGAAAAATTCTCAAGCTACAATAATGGATTATTTGGGCTGGGTATGTATCGTGGCCCCAAAACAAACCCCAATAGCAAACCCAATTACCCAAAGCTGCCCTAGACCGTACAAGGGTTTTCTAATCTGTGGCCTCCCTCCTGGCTTATAAACCCTAGACAGACACCATATCTCATTTCTGCCGTAGTTCTGCTCAGTTCGCCACTTCCGTCGTGGTGAGTGCTTCTACGTGTCCCAGATCTGTATTTTTCCTCCTCAATCTTCTTTGCAGATCAGTTTCGTAGCGAATCTGTATGTTTCTTCGTAATAGTTTGTGTTTGTTTTCTGGAAAATATTCGTATCGTGTTTTCTTCGTTTGAGTTTGATCAAGCTGGTAGATATCGAGTATGCGATCGATTTACTTCTTTTGTATTCTATCATTTCGTAGAGAACACGATCGATTCACGCTGATAGATATCGATTTGAAGTTTTAGCTGTTAATCGGTTGGATTTGGAATGTTGATCATTTACCATTATGTTATATGCATAGCATTTTAAGACGTGGCTATGTTTCGTGTAGTAAACGGGCCGAGCTCAACAGCTCGTTAGTATAGGCTTGGCTTGTTTATAGATGCTCGTTTGGTAAATGAGTTGGGCTCAGCTTGTGTTTGTTAAAGAGCTGAGCCTGAGCTCGAGTTTTAGGCTCGTTTTGTAAACAAGAGAAACTCAAGCACTACGAAGCTCCGGCTTGGCTCGTTTGCACTCGTAAAAGCTATGTTGATGTATTTTTAATACTTCGTATATACTTTGTGAGTAATTCGGAGCATTAAGCTGTGATTCCAGTCTTCTTGGATATATGCAAAGAGAGTCTTTTCTATATGGATTTTTGTCGTAGTCAATTTGATGCGGTCAATGGTTCCATATGCGATGTTAGCTTGAGTATCTCGTGATATTTTTAAAAACTAAACTTGATAGTTAATTTCATTGGCGGATGGCATCTAAATTCTAAACAGGGTCCTCTGGTTTGTATTCATGAAGTTGCATTTCTGGTCGTTTCATCATTACCCTTGTTCGGTGCAGTATGCTGTGGTTTCTTTTGATCAAGTCATAGTCTCCTGTAAAGCATATCCAGCTCTTTGCATTTTCCTCTGTTTTCACTTGCACTGGCCTCTAAATGTCCAAAAAGGTCATCTTGCTGCTATTGTTTTTTAACTTGAGGCTTGACTGAACGTCTGAACCTTTCACAAGTTCTGTGTGACTTTCTTGGCATTTTTTTCCCCTCCATGTTTGCCCGTGGCCAAGAAAATTCTGCGTATAAGTTGATTGTTCCTGAGTTCCTTCTTTACTCAAATGCTTAGATCTTACAGTGGTCTTGATTAGCACGTAAACACTCTTTCTTTCTATTGTTGCCCAAAAATGTGCCTCCATCATTCCATTTTGGCCTGAAATGTGTCTTCATTCATATTCTTGTTATTTTCTGGGGAACTGAAATGTGTCTTCCTTCGTATTCTTGTTATGTTCTGGGGAACTTTGTTATTTCTTGAAGGGATGTGTTTTCTGTTTTAGCATTTGAATCGGTGCAATACAAGTCTATTGTTCAATGTTTTTTTAGCAGTTACACTATCGTCTGAAGTGCATATTGTATACATGCTGTTGATGTTATTCCCCTTTTGATTCTGGTTGGTTCGATCACTCTGTCAGAATTTGGCTTTCCTGCTGGTGGATTTGTTTCTCACTCATTGTCTAACTTCACAGGTAAATCATGGTGAAGCATAACAATGTCATACCCAATGGGCACTTCAAGAAGCACTGGCAGAACTATGTTAGGACCTGGTTTAACCAGCCAGCCCGCAAAACCAGAAGAAGACTTGGTAAGTGAATTTCAGCCTTTAACCTCAAAGAAGAAGATAAAGACGACACTCTTAGTGATCTGTTTCTTTTCACCCTAGTTAATTGTTGAGTTGTTGTTACCACCAACTGTTTTGATGATCGTCTCTATTGCTTTCATTTTCAGCAAGGCAAAAGAAGGCTGTGAAGATTTTCCCTCGGCCTACAGCTGGGCCTCTTCGTCCCATTGTCCATGGGCAGACTTTGAAGTACAATATGAAGCTAAGGGCTGGCAGGGGATTTTCTCTTGAGGAGCTTCAGGTCAGTTTTTTGTTCACAACCTGGCATATTTGCCGCCTCATTATATTTTTGTCGTTTTGGATCTTGAGTCGAAGGACGCAAGGACATTATGACTTATGAGATTTTTTTTCACCTTCATAATTTAAATGGGGGTGAAATGCCGGTTTGTTTCAGCAACCTGTAATTTATGTGCTGAGTATTACAGCGGTTGTTCTTGTGATATTTGAATTTCTGATATGGATATGCATGTACATTGTCTAGTAGAAAGCTTGTGTTGCTCGGCGGTGGTAGAGCCGGAAGTGTTAGTATTTGATAGTGGCTAACTAATCTTAGGCAGTTATGAATTGTTTTATTTTGTTGTGTTCGACATAGGAGTATGTATCTTGTTCATCTTGAAAACGAAACCCTCCAGACTGGAACAGACGAGTTAATTTTTTTTCCCTTCTCATTTTCACCAATTTGACGATTGTTGAAATGCTTCTGAATTTATATTCTCTTAAACTGATGTACTTTCTTGCTTCCCTTGTATGCTAATCAGGCAGCAGGTATTCCCAAGAAACTTGCCCCAACCATTGGTATTTCCGTTGATCATCGCCGCAGGAACCGTTCGTTGGAGGGTCTCCAGACTAATGTCCAGAGGCTGAAGACGTACAAGGCCAAGTTGGTTGTATTCCCAAGACGTGCTCGTAAATTCAAGGTATGCCGAAAATCACACACAACATTTTCTGATCTGTCATTCGGTGACCTTGTTATATTAACTCCTTTGATTGCAGGCTGGTGATTCTGCCCCTGAGGAATTGGCTACAGCCACCCAAGTCCAAGGAGCTTACATGCCTATTGTGCGTGAGAAGCCAACCGTGGAGCTTGTTAAGGTCACGAATGAGATGAAATCATTCAAGGCGTACGACAAGCTGCGCATTGAGCGGACCAACAAGCGTCATTTGGGTGCCAGGTTAAAGAAGGCTGCGGAGGCTGAGAAAGAAGAGAAGAAGTAGTGAGTTTTCTGCCCAAATGCTTACGTGGGGGTGTTTTTGCTGTTTCGAGTATGAGACTATTCGATTTACTGGTTTTGAACAATTAGCGGTAACGTCACAGTATTATGACTTGTGTTTTGATTCCGAGATTTCGATTGGATTTTTGTTTTCCTATGTGTCTGGATCCGTGTCAGAATGGGGTAAGTTCTGGATATGCTCAATGCTTCAACCATGGCATTTGACATTCCTTCTTGTTGCTTCGTCTGTTTGCATGCCTAGTTTTATTTGGCTGTGCTAACCTTGGAGTTTCATGGCCTAGAAAGCTTCTTTGGGTCCAATGTTAAAATTCCAGAGTTTGATCCAACAGATAGCACAAGGGCGGATTTCTTCTCATTCTCTAATAGTAGTAGACTGAGCTCCTTCTCTATTTCACCTCTTCTAGTTTTGAGCCATTTTGGGCTCACTTGGAACCCACAACTTTGGTCAGAACCTCTCCGAACGGGATACTATGTAGAGTCGTACGGTGTGTTGCTTGGTAGTTCTAAATTATTAAAAAATATCATCATTATACTTTTCAGGTTAGTTTTTATTTCCACTTTCTAAAATTATCTTTAACAATGATACATGTACAACAAAAGTCTCCAACATGGCTCAAGTGTGTGTGGGCTCAACACATCATGTGAGTGTGTTGGAGAAGTGTTGGAGCTGGGTTGTTGTACACCTATTATTTTTGAATTATCGTTCGTTTTTACCTATTAACTCTTTACCCATTAACTTTTCAAAAGGTTAAAATGATAAGGGTTATGTTAACGGGTGTCATAGTGCATCCGTTAAAGGTACAAAAAGTGTACTTTTTTTGGGTCCCACTTGTCCAAAAAAATACTTTAAAGTACAATTGTACTTTTAAATTGTATTTGTTTTTGTACTCTTAACGGGTGCACTATGGCACCCGTTAGCATTTCCCAAATGATAATTATATAAATTTTTGTCCATTAATTTTCCGAAACACATAGTAGTAGTATTTATTAAGGGACAGCCTAAATGAAAGTGTAGACGTTAAAAAGGGGACGGAGGAAGTATAAACTAAATGGTATCCAAATGCAAGGGTAGACACTAAAAAAAGGATGGAGGAAGTGTAAACTAAACCGTTTCGGTCATTGTTTGGTATTATTTTGGTACTTGTATGACTCCTAAGAGTTCAAAATTGGATTGGAGCTTGGTTCACTTTCAGGTTGGCCATTTTTTTGGTACTTGTTTGACTCCTAAGAGTTCAAAATTGGATTGGAGCTTGGTTCACTTTCAGGTTGGCCATTTTTTTGGTACTTGTATGACTCCTAAGAGTTCAAAATTGAATTGGAGCTTGGTCCGGTCACTTTCAGGTTGGCCATTTCATTGGAGAACTCCGGAACGGGGATTCGGATTCTTGGGTCACTTTCAAGTTGGCCAATTCAAGTTGTCCATTCATTGCATTGGAGAACTCCAGAATGGGGATTTTGGCTGTACCAGAGTTGCGTTGCCCAAAGCAGCCAAAGAGGAGTTTAGATTTGATGAATAAAAAAAAAAACTGCTCAGTTCACTCATCAAAAGCCACTACCTCCTGAATTCAATTAACGTTTGAAATTTTGCACCCAAGAACAGATTGCGTTTGAGTTGCGGCGAGTATACCTAAGTACTAAAGACTAAAAGGGATCAACTCACCTCTTGATTTCAATCCTCTATTTACTTTTGCTCCATCGTTGCTTGTGACAATAATCGATCGGACATCAATAAGCACGTAAATAAATCAGTTTTTGTTGTGTGTAATATGATATCGGTCCATTCGCCCGATATTCTAAAGAAATATTTGTAGAACTAAACAAAGAGTTGATGCTGATTTACGTATATGCAACTACCTCAAGGAGTTAAAATTTTTTTTTTGAACCGACAAATATGACATCCATTAGACAATCAACGGTTACAAAGATGACTCCGTGAAAGATTATGAGCACTTCTCACATTTTGCCGGGTGGCCTTAACAACATTTACATAATCAAAAGTAGACATAATATCCAAAATATCCAACACAACATTCCTAATAAGCACTGCGGCATTAGATATACAACATAAAACCTAAACAACTTCTAGACTGTCGTCCCTTCGGGGACATCTGATAAAATTGGAACGATACAGAGAAGATTAGCATGGCCCCTGCGCAAGGATGACACGCACAAATCAAGAAATGGTCCAAATTTTTGGTTCAAAAAAAACTTCTAGACTGTCTGTTAATATGAATCATCCTCAACTATATATAGCCCATTTCAAAGCTTGCAAAACCGCTAAGGCCTCCACACCCGTTGATAACGAAGCACAAACAAATATAGAACCTTGATCACATAAGCTTTGAAATGGCCCACCAACACGCCACGCTGCAACCCCAGCCAGCAGATCCTTTTGCCAAGCGGATGAAATTAACAGTTTTATCCAAACTAGATCATACTAAACTGAGCCTTAAGCTCTAATTCCTTGGGATCGGCTAAATGAATTCCTTTCATTCAACAAGTTTTATGAGGATAACCCGAAGGGATTGGCCTAGTGATCAAGGCTTGAGATTTAGGGGTTCGCTCTCTTCTAAGATCTGAGATTCGAAACCTCGTAGGTGTTATCAACTTCTTTGGAGTCAGTCAATACAGAGCTTTTGCTCTAGCTTTAAGTGAAGCCCCCGCTAGTGGATAGTGAAATTAGTCTCTCAAGATTAGTCGAGATGTGCAAAAGTTGACTTGGACACCTCTTTATCAAAAGAAAGTTTTATCGAGGATATCGTATGTCATAATTGAAGGGAATATTCTAGCGGTAACTCTATCCATGTTATAAGAATCATCGGATCTTACATGTACGGGGTGTCAGTTACCTAATGCACATACCTTATCATTAAATGAACAACTTTAGTCGAAAGAAATGAAATTAAAGTTTGAATCGGGCCAGTTGCTACTTGGGGATCTAGATTCTAGCCCCTAAATTTCCATCTGGCCTAATGACATATTCAACAACCATTTACACACACAAATGCACACACACTCACAAGATGTGTGGAGCTTATACATTTGTGTGTACAACAACGATTCTAATTTCTACAACCACAAACAACACATACAAGCACCGCGCAAACTCACAAAGGAAAAAGTGGGTGTGGGGCCCACGTGAGGGTATGAGAGGGTGTAAGCCAACGGTTTATATGTACGTGTGTTTTGGCCTAAAAAGTCAGTTGGCTTATATTTCGTCTTTATTTGTTTTTTTTTTTCCGCCTTTTTTAGCTTTGCATCAATCTTTTTAGTATTATTGGTTCGTCTCGGCGAAAGGAATCAAAAAAGTAAAAAATTATGATCAAAGCTTAAATTTTTTTAATAAAGACAAAAATAAGTCAAAAAGACAATTTTTTATACTTTTTTCGATTTTATTCAAAAAAATTGAGAGTTCTAATCAGAATATTTTACTATGTTGGATTTCTCCCATCAAGACGAACCAATAATACACAAAAAATAGATGCAAAACTAAAAAACGCAAAACAAAATCAAATAATGACAAAAAAAAAATTAAGTCAAATTGGCTTTTAAAGCCAAAACACCACTTATTGCTCACAATGAGGCCCCACATGCTTTATGAGCGTGTATATGTTTGGGTGTTTTTTTGTTTTTATTTTTGTTTCTCGAGTAGTTATAAAATAAGAGATGTTAGAAACACAATCATTTGAACACAAACACCGAACACAATTCTTCACGTACTCATGAGTCCCGCGTAAATATGCGTGGAATCTACGTGTACGTGAGGAGTTGTGTTCTAGAGGATGCTACATGTACAGATCAAGGGGCACAGAAAATGCACAGAGTGTGTTTGGGGACCCACTTTTGGGTCCCACACGAGTGTTCCGAACCGTAAATTAATCCGATTGATTGAAATGATGGGACTTTGGTTTGACCACTTCTAACCGTCTAATTGAGCTGAATTTTTGTGGTGCCCCTCGGAAAAATGTTCTAAGAATAGTTAACGGTTCGGATCACTCGTGTGGGACCCAAAAATGGGTCCCCGAACATGCTCGGTGCATTTTCTGTACCTATGCCCGGGTCCGTTCTGTTGCTATTATTTGGATCGTGCTACGCGTACAGAGCGTAGTGCACAAAAAATGCACACATCGTGCTCGGGGACTCACTTTTGGGTCCCACGCGAGTGATCTGAACCGTTCATTCTTCTTAAAACATTTTTTTTGAGTGGGCCCACAAAAATTCAGCTCAATCGGACGGTTAGAAGTGATCGAACCAAAGTCCCGCCGTTTCAACCGTTCGATTGAGATAAATTTTTGTGGGCCCACTCGGAAATTTTTTTTAAGAACAATGAACGGTTCGGATCACTCAGACCCAAAGTGAGTCTCCGAACACGATCTGTGCATTCTCTGTACCCATGGGTCGGTACCCATAGGTTTTCCGCTATCATTTTGATGTAGAATTTTTGGCCTGGACAAGTGTTTTTTGTTTTTGGGGTAAATTTCGCTGACCTCCCTTGAGGTTTCTGACAAAAACAAAAAACCCCTTCCGTCATGTCACTGTCCAATACTTGACAGAATCAGTTAATATCAAAAAATTTAGGTATTAAGATGCCCAAACTACCCTCCTTTCCACTTTCTCTCTTTTTTTCTCTCTTCTCCTAATCTGCATTACTAGTATGTATTTTCACGTATGTACAAATTTATAAATCTATATGCATATCAAGGGGCTATTTTAACGACATTTCTTTTTGGGAATTTTCATTTGTATTTTTTTTTTAATTTCTGGTAGATTTACCTTTAATGTCTAGATTAATCATTTATCCCATAACGGGACTTTCAAATATAAAATTGTGAACAAAATAGAAAAGTTTGAAACCACTATTTTTGTTATCTTTGGTGTCATCTGACTTTTTAACTTTTTTTTTTTTATTAATTTTCTTAACCATGATCCCAAAATTTTTGAGAAAAGCTTAACGAAAGATAACTTAAAAGTAAATACTCTATACCGACCATATGTAACAAATTAATTTAACAACTCCAAGAGGTTGGCAAAGTGGTTTTGTTTTGAAACTTAGGGGTTTGCTCCCACGACCTAAGGTCGTAGGTTCAATTCCCCTTGCCGGCTAACTCTTGGGGCCACTGGAGGTTATGCCCGGTCATTACCTCTAGGACCCCAGAATTAGTCGACATACGCGCAAGCTGTCCTGTCACGCCCTCAATTTCAATAAGCCAAATACAAATATAATCCACGTAGGATTGATCAAAGTCAAACAATTTCCCATAGAAAGTCGACGTCAAAGTACAATGTGTTTCGGCTCAAGGGTGCCCGCACCCATGCAAAAATAACAAAGTTTTAAAGTTATTACATAAGTTGAAATAGTCAAAAGCTTGGAGAAATTAAAGTTACAGGATCATCTTCCAAAAATGTACTTTGTATGAAGATGAGAATATAACTTCATGATCACAAAATCTTCATGGCATGCATTCACACTCCAAGCATCCGATCTCATGCTCCATGCTGTGTACCTGGGAAAGATAGGGTGAGCTCACTAGCTCGTAGGAAACGTTTCTACCAACACTAAGGGTATAGAGAATGAATGATGCACATGAAGGTATGACACACTTGAATGAGTAAGCTAAGATGGACCAAGATAAATCAACTCGATGACAAAGTATCTAGGAGATGCCTCAAAGATCTAATGAAACCAGAATATCCATAAGTTTTCTCATAACCATTACATTTCGTGTCGTGGATTCATTCCCTTCAAAACACAGTCATTTGCACAAACATTTCATTTCACAATACTTCACAAATACCCAAAACATCTAAAATAACCCAAGTATCCTTTACATTTATCATATACATCTTATTCCTTTCAAGTATTCGTTTATTCTCCGGGCATGCCATATAGGCCCCGTGTCACTCCGGGCATACCCTCTCGGGCCCCGTGTCACATATTTCACATTTACATTTCCACTTATCAATTCATACATTCAACTTGGTGCTCAAAGCCAATTCACGTATCACAATACCCTTTCACAAGTGTCTAAAATATTCACACAATCGTCTTTGTTCAAAAACTCAAAATGTGTCGGTGATGGTCAAGTTAGCACGTGTCCAAGTGCGTGAGAAACCAAGACAATCAAAACAAAACATGAAATGCACCATGATAGGTTACCGACGCTTAAAGGTCAATTTGAGAAGCTTTGAAAGGACCAATGAGGGCCCGGAGCAATGGAACATGAAAATGGAGTTACAAATCTCAAGAAAAATACGACACGCTGATAGTAAAAAGCACATATCTCTCAAAATACAAAGGCTATGAATGTGAGATCAATTGGGTTTGAAAGTAGACTCATAGAGCTTTCCAACGGTTCAAGAATCGCCTCAATCGGAGTTCAGACGAAGCCGGGACGTGCCCGCGAAGTTGGAAAAAAAATCTGCCTGAACAAAGGAATCTGGATCGATCCATGCAAGGAGTGGTTCGATCCACTCTAGTGAAATCCGTGAACAGACCATTCTGGATCGATCCATGCAAGGAGTGGATCGATCCACTATGTACCAAAAGTGAAACAGAGGGTTTTGGATTGATCCAAGCAAGGAGTGGATCGATCCATAGTGGTTCAAAAGTGCAACAGAGCATTTTGGATCGATCCACTATTAAGAGTGGATCGATCCACCTGGGTTTCGGGTGGAAAATCAACAACCTTGCTCAAATGGATGGGGGCTTCATTCCAAGTCCAATTTGGGGTTTCAAAACACAACTAAGCAAAGGATATAGACATATTTACAACCAATTCATAGAGTTATCAACCAAATATGCAAACCCAAACTTATTCAAGAGTCAAATCCAATTCCATGGTGATAATCAAGTTCAACAAGGGATTTAGGAACAAGGAGAAGAACAATGCACTCATTCAATCAATATACACTTAGAGGAGGTAGAAGATTGTTCCCTACCTCAAGTGAAGACAAGCTCTAGATCAAAGTTGATTCCAAACCCAAGCTTCCCAACTCTAGAAATCACCAAATGTAGCCTTCCCAATGCCAAGATATGAAGAACTCAAGCTCCAATGATCAAAGATTGAAGGATTTGTGCAAGAGTTGAGTGAGTTTTGTGAGATTTTGGAGGAAATTTGAGGAAAAAGATGAAAAGCTATGGAGGGTTAGAGAGAGAGAGAATGGCTGCCTATTTTGGGAGGAAGAGGATGAGTGTTTTTCTTGAAAAAATCAGCCACACATATCTATATGCACTCCCACAAATCACACTAACACCCCTCATGTTCATAATGCATCTCACAAAGACCCAAATGCAATACTAACTTCACATTGACCCTATATTACTCTATTTTCATTTCCTCACACTTCCCCAACATTAATTTTAGAAAAATTATATAAAATTACAAGTCCTTACATGTCCTAGACACTCAGTTATAAAAGAAAAAAACAAATTAATTTAACTCAAACTCACCCATATCACCGTAACAAGCAATAAAAGCTAGAACACCAATTTTGGAAACTCCTTCAATCCAATCTTCCTTCACTAGTTGAACAATTAATTGATGAAACCCCAAGAACTACCAGCAATCTTTTTTCATTAAAGCCTCTACAACAGAGTATCTAAATGCATTAAAACACATATGACATACATGCAAAATATTAAAAATAAATAGTGAAACCCATGCCATTACTTGAACCAATTATGATAGTGACTCGCAATCAAGAGAGTGTGTCGAAATAATTAAAAAACACCACAATTTACCTGCAAATGAAAACCCAAAAGCATTGTGCCAACCCATGCCCTAGGAGTTTTTTTGTTCCATTCAATTACTAGGCCTTTTATTAAGCAAATACCCTAACTAGAGCAGTAAAGCAATCTAGATCCAAATAAAAAATTTGAAAAAAAAAAACCAGTTTCAATTGCAAAGATGAAAGATGGGGAATTTTGGCCAACCAAAATACTGGTCTCATGAAACGAACGACATAAAATGTATGTATTTATATACCCCAGAGAGAGAGGGCGGGGGGTATGGTGTCCACTGTCCAGGTAGAGACAAATCAGGGGTAAAACATTAGAGAAGAAAAGGTTATCTTTGAATCAATTTGAGACTTTTGAGTGCAAAAATGAAAAGGAAAATATTTAAGAAAATGAGATGCATAGAGTGAATCTTTTCGTTCTTATATTGAGGGTATTTTCATCTTTTGAGCATCAAATTTAACGCTGTTAGAGAGAAATCTAATAGATGGGGGAATTTGTATAATGTCAGTAAAAGTAGAGGAGGTTACTAGCATTTCAGAAACTTCAGGGGAGGTTTCTGTTTTTGTAGAAACCTCAATGGAGGTGAGTGAAATTTACCCTTGTTTTTTATTTGCCTATATATATGGGCCCACTCCAGAGAATCCAGATCTCTCTCCTCAATAGATATCAGCCAGCAGTCTATTCAGAGCTAATCAATGATGATTGCACTCATTCCAGATGAAGTCCAGATCACGGCTCCAATCCATTCACTCTCTCTCCTCTCTCACACATTTTCTCTCTCTAATAAGTACACCCATGAATAATCTTCTTCCTTCCGCATCTTTCTTTTTAGGCACTGTTTCGAACAGTAGAACGACGATCCCAAAAAAATGGCAGGATCACTAAGGCACAGCTTCAACGAGAGAAGCAAAGAAAAGTTGTTATCTAGAAAAGACTACTCTGAGCTAGGGTTTGGCCGATCGGGCGGTAGCGATGAAATTCCCACATCCCGATCAATTCGCGATAAGCTCGCCGGTTTCTGGACCAATGTGCGAGATTCATCAATTAAAGCGTACGAAATGGGCCGTTCTGATCCGAGAAAGGTTGTGTTTGCAGCTAAAATGGGATTGGCTTTGGCCCTCGTATCGGTTCTTATTTTCTTCAAAGAACCCTTGCAGGATATTAGTCAGTACTCGATCTGGGCGATTCTAACTGTCGTCGTGGTATTCGAGTTTAGCATCGGTATGTGATTGGATTTAATGCGCTTGTTTTGTGTGCTGTGTGTTTTTAGGTCCAGCCAAACTGATTGAAATCTGGTTGACTTTTTGTAATTTTGATTTGTATTGGGGATTTGGCCCCGTTCCAGTGAGCGGATCCTTGGGCTTTTTGCTTTTTATGCTCTACGATACAAGTCATTTTTCTTCGGATACATTAACTAAAAAAAGTCCAAAAGCCAAGTTTTGTGGGACGGAGCTAAGATGTGCTTGTCAGAAAGAATCAGTTTGGGAATGTTTGTTTTGGTAAAATTTTGTATTTTTGGCTTATGGCGGCGATTTTTTTAACTTTTCCCGTTTGTCTACGTTAAACATTGAAGTTTTGGTTGTTTAAAAGAATCAGTTTCTTTTTGTTGGGAATCTGTGTTTGGTGAGTTTTTTGTTTTTTAAGCTTGTGGTGGGGATTTCTAACTTTTCCTGTTTGTGTACGTTAACCCTTGGAAAAGCCCACCAAAGAAAAATAAAGCATTTCTACTCTTTAGTTTTTGTTTCAGTCTTTCAGCTTCTGGTAAAACACTTCTTTTTTTTTACCAAAAGAAAAAAACATATCTATTATCCCGGTCGGTCTCAATTTCCATACACGAGGAACTTGAAAAGTAAGAACATTATGAAAACAAATCAAATGAGGTGAAAAGATTCCGAAAAAGTTTACGTTTTTGGTCATCCCAAATGCAGCCTAAAGCAGCTTTTTATTGTTCAAACAGTTAATTCTGTTGAGGTTGATGATCAGTTGTTTTTGCGAATTCTGTTGAGCTTGTTGGTGAAAGTTTTGATTTTTCAGGAGCAACACTTAACAAAGGATTTAACCGTGCTTTGGGGACATTATCGGCTGGAGCACTTGCACTGGGCATTGCTGAACTAACTGAGCTGGCTGGAGAATTCCAAGAAGTTTTTATTGTGATTAGCATCTTTGTTGCAGGTACAAGGACAATCAATTACATCAAACAATGAGCATTTATGAACCTTTAACTTTGTTGAATCCTAAACAAATTGATCCTATTATGTTATTCTCTCTGTTTTTTTCTCTGCATTAGTACTACTACTTCTCATCTTATTTGGTGTTTAATATGGACCATTTGGGATTGTAGGATTTGGTGCAAGCTATTTGAAACTTTACCCAGCGATGAAGCAATACGAATATGGATTCCGGGTGTTTTTACTGACTTACTGTATTGTGCTGGTATCGGGGTCTTCAAATTTTTTCAAAACTGCTGTATCTCGATTGCTGTTAATTGCAGTTGGTGCTGCTATTTGTTTGGGTATAAATATCTGTATCTACCCGATTTGGGCAGGCGAAGATTTGCACAAATTAGTAGTGAAAAACTTTAAGGGTGTTGCTACATCCTTGGAAGGTTGGAAGTTTTTCTTGCTTCCTTTAAATTACAAAACATGTTGTTCTTTGTGTGCTAATATGAAATATGATGCCCTTAATTACATGTATTTTTTGCACAGGCTGTGTAAATGGGTACTTGGCAAGTATTGCATATGAGAGGATCCCTTCAAAAATTCTCACTTACCAGGCTTCTGATGACCCAATGTATAGCGGGTACAGATCTGCTGTAGAGTCCACAAGCCAAGAGGATTCTCTGGTGTGCCTTCTTTTTCTGTACATTGTGTTAAATTCAACAGGAAACTGCTCTAAGCAAGCGTGGGATGTTCCTGATTCAATCTTATCTTGTGCAGTTGGATTTCGCTCTGTGGGAACCACCTCATGGGAGGTATAAAATGTTCAATTATCCGTGGCGTGATTATGTCAAAGTGAGTGGTGCATTAAGGCATTGTGCATTCATGGTCATGGCAATGCACGGATGTATACTTTCAGAAATACAGGTGATAAAGATCTCTCTATGTAGGCTCGTCATATACCTAGACCCTTACATTTTAGCACTCCCTTTTGTCGGCATTAACCCTTTTGATCAAACTAGCATATACCTCAAAATCTTAAGTGGCTGAAATTTTCATTTTCTAATTTGTGACAGCGGCAGAAAATGTCTTCGTAACTGCACTCACTTTGTGACCTACTAATAAAATGAACTAATGTACCAAGGTTTTGTCCTTCTTTGTTTTCTTCATTTTCATGATTTGTAGGTTAAATAAGCTACTAAGAAATAGGTTCCATGGATTAGAGCAGAACCAAGAAACTTTCGTATTCATTTGCATAAAATTGTGCACCTCCTGAATTCAGAGATTTTTGCATTAGAAGTTTGGCTAGGTAGTACGTAGACTCTATATGTCAATTATCTTCTATGACACTGTCTGTGTCTCGTTCATATTTAGTGATAACATAGATCTGTTTTTATCATTAACCAACAAAAAATTAGTGGACTTCTCCAGGATTTTTCAGGTTTAAAAATCTTTGCATACCTGTCAGTATCTCAATCCGGCTTTTAGGTAGAATTAGGGCACCTTTTCACCATCTTACCTAAAAACAAAATTTCAGTTGCAATGACATGCTCTTGGATGTCTGTGTTTTTTGCCCTTTCCATATGTCTGATCGACGAAGGGAAACTTATCAAATCCTCTAAACTGGAATTCGTTCATTGTGTTCTTGTTTTAGCATTATATAGTTTACGAAGATTCTATGTTAACTTATGGTTACAGTCTAATACCTAAGAACCTTCCTTCTTGTCTTCAGGAACGAGAAGAGAAGGGGTAAAAAAAGAAAGGAAGAAACAATGTAAACTGCCTTTAGGACAATGTTATTTAACAGGTGGTGTGAAGGAAAATACAATTTTATGTTTCATGTTATGCTGTTGCTGTTAAGCCTTGGCCCACAAAGTGGAACCCTTAAAATTTGATAGAATGCCTTCATACACATTTTGTTAACCTTAGGAGAAGGATCTGCATATCCAAAATCAGGCAACGGCATTTTGTGGCATCGAATATGTGATGTGAGATCCAGATTTTGTTCAGTCTTTTCTTCTCAGCAACTAATGTGGGAGATCCAGATTTTGTTTCCTTTCAAAGCCAAAAGGCATCAGAGAGGGCAGACCCAAGAATCATTTTGATTTATGTGCACATTACCATGCTTCTTTCATTCAGCATCCAGAGCATTGGCGTTGCACAATAAAAGACGAAAGGAAACGCGACGGTATAGGGGGATCACTGTTTCAGTGGTATTCTGTGAGCAGCCACTTTGTGCATTTATTGCCAAAGGTTAGGTCTGTCTCCAATCCATCTGTTTCAGTGGTATTCTGGGAGCAGCCACTTTGTGCATTTATTGCCAAAGGTTAGGTCTGTCTCCTATCCTTCCCCCGCCCATACCCCCAATTATTGGGGACTAAATGGGTTATGTTATTGTTATTGTTGTGTTGTCGTCTTTTCTTCTCAGCAACCAAGGAAGGCGAAGCGCACTTTAGCCTTTTAGAAGTTTATCGTTTGTAATGATTTCGATTTTTTCCTTCTTGTAGGCTCCATTCGAACTAAGACGGGTCTTTCGTAATGAGATTCAAAGGGTCGGGTCTGAAGGGGCCCACGTTTTACGTGAACTTGCGAACAAAGTAGAAAAGATGGAGAAATTAAGCCCTGGAGACATACTTCATGAAGTCCATCGAGCTGCAGAAGAATTGCAAATGATGATAGACCTAAAATCATACCTTCTGGTTAACTCAGCGAATTGGGAAGATGGAAGAAGACCCAAGGAGTTTGAAGATCCCAATGGCCTTCTTGAGGGGAAGGATAATGAACATAAACAAACAGTGATACACTCTCTCAGTGAATTGTCCCTCAATGCGAGGTCAGCTTCAACACTAAGACAATTTGATCCTCATAATCCCAATGTAAGCATTAACCCTTCCGTCGGAACATGGGGATCCAACGGAGAGATGTTCAAGGACCAGGTAACATGGCCTTCGCGTCTCTCAATTCTTGGGGATGCCATTCTCAATGAACGCGAAGTAAGGACATATGAAAGTGCAAGCGCATTGTCATTTGCAACGTTTACTTCGCTGCTGATGGAGTTTGTTGCAAGGCTACAAAATATTGTAAATTCATTTGAAGAGCTTAGCAAGAAGGCGAAATTTCAAGAACCCACAGACCCACTTTTGTCGAAAGAGATGGACAGTTTTTGGACCAGGTTGCTCAGGAGCATCGGCATAAAGGATTGAGTTTGTGCTAATGTGGGGGTTTGAGATCAGTGGGTTAGATCGAGTTGACTTGCTCGTTGGAAATTGTTGATGAAGAATCAAGTAAGCATTTTTTTGGCACGAACTAATTCATAGAACAATTGAGATTATAGGACTAGCTCATCAGCGAGTGCCTGGTTATCTGACTTCAGATACACAGCAAAAGAAAAAGGGTAGTTCCAATTCTGTTGAAAAATACAGTGGCAAAGGAAAACATTTGTAGAAGGGAACTAAGCTGCAGCTATATATCATTGATCGTGTTTGTAGTTCTGTTTTCATTTACATTATATGGTAAACAATCCAAGGGAATAATCCAATACGGTTTTGGATTGTTTGTCGAATTTTTCGTGTTTTCATAGATATATACAGAGGAAACTGTTCAGCAATAAATATGAAGTCTCTACTCTTAAATGGTGACATGATGATTGTTCATTGTTTGACTCATGCTGAAACTTTTGCCGAGAGATTGAATCGATCATATGCCGTATATAAGATTTGTTGCCTATGTCTAGTACTTAGTTCTTGGTTTATGAGCTTATGGTTCTCCGTTTTTATACCTTGGTTATGCTTCTATTATTCAAAAAAAGGGGCTACAAAGTGCAGGACCTGCAGCAACCCCGCGTCCCAAAGTGCACGAGGCTCCCGCAACTACAGGTCCGGGGGAGGATTGCACGGGGCCTTACCTGGCAAGTGGAGAGGTGGTGTCAGCGTCTCGAACCTGAGGCCATCAAGTCTCATTGTTGCAACCTTGTACATTATGGATAATATATGACCTATTGGCCTCTTGATTTCAGCTCTGGGTATACCCAACAATTCTGCGGTAGTTCTCTTGTAGTACCTGCATCAGTGAGCTGATCTATTGTCTGCAAATGGCTTTAACGTTGCAGTAAACAGGAGGCAACATAAGCCTTGAAGAAAGCCTTTGTTGAAATTCTTCTTCTAAATTGTGACCAGAAAGTAGGAAGAATGTTTGCCTTCTTGGGGAGAGAATTTTGGGTGGTACTGCACATGTGGTGCCCGAGTGCATATGAGATTTCTTGCTCCCTCCCTCTCTGTCTATCTCTAAAATCCGGACTATCCAAAACATTTTTGGACTTGAACAGCTGAGATGCCTGTTAAGTACAGCTACGGGGCACTGAGCTTTTTTTCTCCTCCTTGAGGTATATTGTTGGGGTATATAACCAATCAATATACCCCTTCTCTCCGTCACCTTGTGTTTATAGCCGTTCTTTAACATCCCAATGCTAACATGTAGAAAGCGTAATTTGTAAAAACTTCGTACGGTAGTTAGTTAACAACTCAAATATTTGGCGTGTTGTTCCTTAAAAATGATTCGATGTGTGCGTAAATTAACCCAGTTTCAAATCTTTAAATTAAAAAAATACAGTGAGTAGGATACACTTTAAATGCACTTTTGGTTTGATGGCATGAATTTGAAGTAATCATACTCTTAAAAAGATAGCTCAAGTAGTAATAAAGATGAACTATAAACTTGGGAACTCAAGTGGTAATAGGAATTAAATACAAATCCAAACATCCTGAGTTCGAAACTTGACAATTTATTGGGTTGGGTTGCAAGAGTTTCTCTTGCAAATTTCCTAGTCCTGGTGTGGATGGTCTGTTTATCGGACTCGGGGGGAATTGATTGGGGTTTGCGAACAGCCTAACCGCCAAAAAAAAAAAAAAGCAAAAGAAATAATCGCAATAAGATTGATATGGAACACAATACAATTGTGGTTGGTTAAAGTGAACATTAACCACTCCACTCCCCTGTGCCAATTTGAGAACTGTTGGTTTTCTCCTGGGTCAATATTATTTTCTTAATACTCTCTGCTATTTTGCTTTCCCTTAATACATTTTCCTCTTGATAACCCCAGATTGTTATCCTCAAGTGGACCGATAACAATGTCACAAGACCATTCAGAGTGGCGGGTGCAGCTGCATTGGCACCTATTATTGACAGAGGATTAAGAAGGATCCAGAAGTATTTCAACTTCCCTTTTCTTGTCTATGCATTTGCTCTTGTTGTGAGCATAGTGGCTACATCATGTTTGACAATTGTTGGCCTGCTTATCCTTTCAAGATGGGGAAAATGAACTGGGCATACATGTGGCCTGTGTTGGAACTTTTATCCCTCCAAAATGCAGAGGGGAGGTCATCCTATAACAATTGGGTTTCTTGTTACAATATCGTTTTGAAGAAAAAAATTGTTACAATTGTACGTTGGATATAAGATTTGTTGTCTATGTTGCTAGTCCTTGGCTCTTGGTTTACGAGCTTATGGTTCTCCGTTCTTATACCTTGGTTATGCCTCCGGTATCCCAAAAAAGGGGCTACAAAGTGCACGAGGCTCCCGCTACTACAGGTCTAGGGAAGAATTGTATGCACGTGGACTTACCCGGCAAGTGGAGAGGTTGTTTCAACGTGTCGAACCTGTGGCCATCAGGTCACATTGTGGCAACCTTGTACCAGATGGGTCATATGGCCTCTTGGATATACTTAACAATTCCGCGGTACTTCTCTTGTATGTATAATTGAGCTGATGCTGATATATTGTGTGCAAATAGCTTTAATGTTGCTGTAAACAGAAGGCAATATGTTCACAAAAGAAGCTAATCTTTTAAGATCTTCCTTTATACATAGGGATACCTTTCTTCCACCTCCACACATAAGCCTTGAAGAAGGCCTTTGTTGAAATTCTGCTTCTAAATTGTGACCCCGAAAGTAGGAAGAATGCACTACAAATCTTCAAATTAGAAAAAATATAGTACTGTTTAAAGAGAGGAGGGTACACTTTTTGTGCACTCCTGGTTTGATGGGATGAATATGAAGTGATCATAGTTCTAAAGGTAGCTCAAGTGCTAATATGGATGAACATAAACTCAAGGAACTCTTTGGATAATACTAGGGTTTAACTACAAATCCTGGTATCATGAATTTGAAACTAGACAACTCTTTGGGTCAAGTCATAAGAGCCAGATACTATGAATTCGAAACTTGACAAACTCTTGGGTCTAGTCGCAAGAGTTTCTCTTTTGAATTCTCTAGTTTTGGAGTGGATGGGCTGTCTTTGATTGGAACGGAAAGGAAATTAGTAGGCGTGCACGCAGAGGTAGCTTCAGGATTTTCATTCAACGCTGACAAAAATATATAACATGTCTTATTGTGTCTGGGATGAAAATCTACATGCCAAAAAAAAAAATAAAATTGGTTCATTACTTGTTGGGTTCTCATAACTTATTTGGCTAGGCTTGTTTTGTTTTGTTGGACTAGAACATTTCGATTCAAATTTATTTGGAAATTTATTTATTTTAACTTCGTACGAGTAACCCAACGCTTTAGTTGACAATACTAAATAATTTTTTTTTAATTTCGCACGAGTAACCCAACGCTTTAGTTGACAATACTAAATAATTTTTTTTTAATTTCGCACGAGTAACCCAACGCTTTGGTTAACAATACTAAGGGGAGTTCTACTAACAAAAAAACAGTTTTTTTCAAAAAAAAAAAAACAAGATAAGTTATTCTTTCACAATGCATTACGTAAAAAATCGTAAAAAGCCAAATTTAAAAAAACTCGCTTAGTGGAACACCCAATAAAATTCAGTTTATATCTAAATTTTATTATATTTGAATGCATTTTTTAAACCAGCAAGGTTGCCTGAATTCTCCCGTACAAGAGTAAGCCGCACCTTGGTGCGAGCAGCTGGTCTGAACACCCAAACAAAAAAACAAAAAAAAAAATTGAAATTATCACAAGAAGATTGATATGAACATTAACCCGGAGCCAGCGAGCGAGCGAGCGATTGATTTGGGACCAGAGCGAGAGAGAGAGAGAGATGTGGAGTGCCGTCTTGCCACTTCCATATTTTCCTCCAAACATAGCCCTTAACAACCCTACAAACAGCAACAGTATGAGCACAACCTTCAGTAATCGACTAAAGCCAGACGGGTACCGTTTCAACAAAAAGTTTGTGAAGGCCAATTTCAAGCCCGCTGTTTGTGCGAGATGCTCCTCAGCTACCCATGGAGGTTCGTCATCATCTGCAGGTGGAGAAGACCCTCCTCAACAAGACCAAGAACCACAGGTCAGCTCTCTCTCTCTCTCTCCCCCCTCTTTGTTAAACTTTTTTTTTTTAATTTTCTTTTTCTGTTTATCTGATAGGATCAGCAGAACGAAGGATTCTGGAAGAAATGGTGGAGGGTTAGACTTCTCTCTCTCTCTCTCTCTCTCTCTCTCTCTCATTGACAGTAACGGTATCTAATTTTGAAGAATAATGACCCGGTGAAGGAAAAAAAAAATGACTAATTGATAGAGATTTGGTGAAACCCATTTGATTTTTGTTTTCTTGGTTTTAATTGTGGGTAACCCATTTCAAATTTTGACCTTTTGGTGACTTTTATCAGGAGAATTCAGCGGAAATAAGTTCGGTATTAGCGGAGCTGGGGTTCTGGTCTGTTCTGATTTATGTCTTGATTGATTGGGATAATCCTGCTAGTTTTGCAAATATCCTATCTTGTTTAGGGGTGAGAAATGCTTCACTCTAGTATTGCTTTTCTTGTTCGTTAATTTTAGTGTCAGAAAGGTCCCATACAAACATTCCTGTGTTGTGTCAGTCCATACGAGGCTTTATCCCGAAATTAACTCGCTAGTGAATGGTGAGGTTGATTCCCGAGTTATTATAGGAGAAGGAAACATTTAAATTGGACATTGATAACTTCTTATTTTCTATGGTACAACAACTTTTCGTTTAAGATGCTATGCCCTTCTAATTTTCGGAAAAAAGTGACTCTTTGTTAGGTAGTTATATGCTCATTGATGTCAGACCTAGCCCAAAACCTACATTTCTGCTCTTGATCACTGGTTTAATCTACCATTATAAGAGCAAGTGCAGCAGTTTAAGCAACTTTTGAGCCAAAAATGCTAGTGAACAGTGGTATGTTTGTTGCACATGTCTTTTAACACTCCAACAATCCTTTTCCTCTCCATTCATTCATAAAACAATAAAATATACGCTATGATATACACTATACAATGGTGATATATATGCATATACATACACACCCCACTTAGAGCATCTCCTACCCATCTCTAAATCTTCATTTTGGAGAACCTATGCCCAACCCATCTCTATTTAGGGTCTCCAAAATGGAGACTCAACTCTCATCCTCCATATTTGGAGAATCTCCCACCATCTCCATTTCTCCCCTTTCTCTTAAAATCACTCTTTTATCCTTTGTATCAATTGATAACAAATTAGAATACCAACCATATCCTATTTACTTTTTGCTAAATATTCTTCAATGACATATAACTTTTACATTATACACTCAATTTTTATAAAATTGATATCATTGAAAAGATATTAATGGTATCTTCAAAATGAGCCTAATATTAAATAGATATAAATACACTTTGAAATTACCTTAAATGTAAATTCAAACTATTTCAACTCTCATAATTTTTTTTTCATTTACACCACTAGCCTCCTACCTATCTGTTTGTCTTTTTATTTTATTTTTCATTTACTTGAACGTCAAGAAAAAGAATTCATGGAGAAGGACAAAAAATGAAATTATTGAGAAAAGAGCTCACGCATCCAACTCCTCTGCCTTCAGTCATGGTGATTATAGCTATTTCCGCCAATACCAAAATGTTGGTCTTTTAGATTACTAATACTATTTTTACTACTACCAATAATTAATTTAAACACAAAAGGAGTACTTTGATTGAAATTTGAAATGGGAATACAAGTAAAATTTTGGAGGGAAATTTGGGAGATGAAAAATGGAGAATTGGGGTTGGAGTTGTTGATTCTCCATATTTGCTTTTTGAATAAAATATATTTCTTTGAGTCTCCAAAATGGAGAAAGAGTGAGAGATGGGTAGGAGATGCTCTTATAAATATCTTGTAGTAGCCGAAGTGCGGGACTCATAGTCCCCGATCGAATTTTGATGATCCGAACCGTTCAATGTGTTTAAAACATGTTTTTAAGGGCTTGATATTAGTTTTCGATAAAACTATATACATCTTTATTGAAAACTGCTCAGATCAAGCACTTCCCAGTTAATAGTTTTGGTGATTTATCGCGGAGACCCCTTAAAAACACATTTTAAACACATTGAATAGTTCGGATCATCAAAATATTGCCCAGGAACTATGAGTCCCACACTTTAGCAAGTATGGGATCCCTTATGGGAAGGGTTGGGCCAGCCCGCCCACAGCCCGGCGGGCTTCGGGCAGGGCCACGAGCCAACGTGCTAAATGATGAGGTTTACCTGATACTCTATGCTTTCAACCGGTACCAAGCGTTTGCTGGTGCAACAATGAAATGAAAACTTGCAGCGTTCTGGGACATTCTAAGAAAGGATGTTATTGATATCATTTGTTTGATAACCATGTGTTCGGACCAGCTTTCGCGCACCTTGACTAATCCTGGGAGACCAATCCAACCATCCACTAGCAGGCGCCTCATTCTGAGCAAAGCTCTATATGGATTGACCCCAAAGGAGTTGATAGCACCTACGAGGTTTCGAACCGGAGACCTTAGGAGAAGTTCCAAGCCTTGACTACTAGGCCAACCCTTTGGGGTTGGATGTTATTGATATCATAATGACTCTTTGGTTGAGTTACTCTTTATTAATGGAAACCAGTATCCAACACTGAGTGCTTGAAGACATGACATTCTCACTCAAAGCTCACGAGAGCAGTCTCCCCAGTCCGACAAACTTTGATGTAGGACAGTTTTAGGACGCTTGAGTATTGCCGCCTATGGTAGGAATTGTGGTGGTTTGTACTGGGAAATAAGAATAGTAATGGGGGTAAGTGCGCGAAGAAGAAGAGAGAGAGAAGAGTAGAAGAAGATGAAGAGAGAGGAAAGAGAGATAGAGGTGTTCCACCCTCGCCAGCGTTAGGCGGTTTCTGCAAGAAAGGATAGCAGCCCAAACCCCAATCACAATGGCTTCAGCCTTGTAAACTCAATTCATTAATCAAGTCTATTTCAAAATGAGAGATTACCTCCCAATTTATAATACATGGAAAAGACCCTTCTAATTCCTGGAAGTCTAAATGGCATGAACCTAATCAATGAACAACACATTAAGATATTGAATGGACGTCAATATAATTGCCTGGAATCTAACAAAGACTACGTGCAATAAATTAACATAAAGTGCTTAATGTATCTAGATGAATATAAATGCAAATACTAGATTCATGATGACCTTTTGACCTTCCAACTACCATGGATGATTCTTGAACTACCAACTACTATGGATGACCCTTGAATGACCAATCCTTGAACGACTCATGCTGCCCTTTGATTAGGATACTTGCATCTGCCAAAATTCCATCATCGAGCACTCTACTACTTATTGCTGTCCTCATCAAACTCTGTTTATCCAACTAGTACTCTGATGTCAAAATGAGATTCAACATGCTATATTGTCATCCAATTACATTAGCACCAGCTTTATTCTCTTTTTCTCTGTTTTTTGTTTTTAAGTTGTTGGATTTCATCTTCCATTCGTCTCTTACCGCATATGCAACTGAAGAGGAACAGTCAATCAATGGTTTTGTCCAGGGTCAATATCATTTTCCTACTTCTCTGTTCTATTTTGCTTTCCCTTAAAAAAAAATTCTCTTGATAACCCCAGATGATGGCTTATAAAAAGTTGATCGGTGACGATGCCCTGAGACCGTTGAGAGTGGAAGATGCGGCTGCATTGGCACTTGTTATTGACAGAGGATTAAGAACATTGGCACTTGTTATTGACAGAGGATTAAGAAGAATCCAGAAGCATTTCAACTTCCCATCACCTGACTATGCATTCGCTCTTGTTGTAAGCATAGTGGCTACATTATGTTTGATACAATATCTACTCCATGTTGGGCAGCTTATGCTTTTAAGACTAGCAGTGAAATTGCGCCTGGGTTGCTCGTGATAATTTTTCTGTTATTTTTTGTGGAAAGCATTTTCTATTTGACACTTATGAGTCTTTGTTTTCTTGTCAGTCTGCATCGCAGCCCATTGATATAAGAGTATTTTCTTTTGTATTACGTAAAAGCGATGGTAGGTCTGACTATCTTGAAGAAGTCCATGTTTACTTGAAACTATCGACGCTTGCCTTCGTTTGCATGTGGTACATAATGTTAGCACCAAACTCCTTGCACCAAGTGAGAAATAGAGAAACCAAGGAAATGGATGGTGGCAACACAAATTACTTGAACCGGGCTATTCCCATTTCCTAAATCTGTTCACCCATCCACTATTTTTCGGGTTGCGTCCCCCATTAACATTGCGAGCGTCAAACATGAACCAAAAAGGGGCTCATTGTTTTGCATTGAAGACACAATTTGCAGTCTTTGTTGTCAAAAATTTGTGTGGAAACCACCTGCGGGTAAGTTCAAATCTCCCTAAAACTGTAAACGATACGCCACAGATAATGGACTGAACACGTTTCATTGGATACAAGGGCTATCGCACGCAAAACCTAGATGACAATAATTTTTTTTGCCCAATATATGTCGACACGGACCTTCGGTGGAAGAATGATTACAATTCATGCCTTCATGAAGTTCTAATTTTCCTAATCACTTGTTATAGTTCAAGTGAAGAATTCCATTTGTATGTCAGACAGTATTTGAAAGTTGCTTGGCCAATGTTTGACTCACCGTTCACAAGAAGAATAAATAAGTTACGAACTTTAGTGCTAAAAAATTGCCTGTAGGTTTTACTGGCAGTACCCGTGTGATGCACTTCTTCTTAAAACATAAGCGTCCAAATTCTGTTAAAAATTTGATAAAATTTAGTCAATAACTCCTCATTGATTCATGGTTTTACATTAAATAAGTTTGAACTGGAGGAAAACTTTGAAGTCTCTTTTTCACTAATTATATGATCTATGTAGGCCCACCTATAGAAAATTGCCAACATGTTGAACTCTTATCCCTCCAAAATGCAGAAGGGGTTTTCATCCTATAAACTATTGTTCGTTCTTGTTACAATCGCATATTTTGCAAGGTTCTAAAACTCGCTAGGCGCTCCCTGGGCGGCTGGGCACCTTCTAGCTTCCAGGGCCGAGTACTCGGCGCCTAATTGGGCAATTAGTAGGGATAGTCAGTCTAGTCGGGCTAGTCGGCGAGGGTCGGCGAGTACTCGGCCTTCTAAACCTTCTTTTAGAACACTGATATTTTGTATCCAAAACTAAACATGTATGTAATCTCTTAAGGTTTTGTACTTCTGTAGTAATCGCTTGTTGCCATCTTCATTTCAGAAGTTTGGTGTATGCTTGACGTCTCAGCGCACAACTCAACATAACTGAGCAGGACCCAACTTCTTTGCAATCTGAGTATTGAACAGCAGGAAGTAGACACATATCCGCCGTCTATCTTGACAATCAATGGTCTAGGTTTGTGACTGATTCTTACCAGTCAGATACGCAAAGTACTGGCAAAAAATCTGTCAAGAAAACTGGACCATTAAAAACACGTTCGGGCAGTTGTGTTTGTGCCGGCTATCCTCTGCTGTCTAAACACTGACTTGCAGAATAGTTGGCATTGGAAGAGTAACCCAATTCATATCAGATTTGTAAAACAAGATCGCTTAATGCCCAATGTTCCAATAGATCTCTTGACAAAAGAACGTCATTTAATAAATTACCTTTATTGGATGTTTTGAAACAAGAAGATTGCCATAGTTCTTTTTTTTTTTTTTTTTTGTCATTCGTCATTCCTAATTTATTACGTGAGGGAGGGGGAATGGGACTCGATCCCGAGATGCAGTGCGGGGCATCCAAGAGCTCTACTGCATGAGCTAGCCACCACTTGCAGAAGATCTGCCATAGTTCGCTATCGGACTTTTTGGCATAACAAGATTACCATTATGGATATCAGATTTCTTACCATTGGAATATCAATTTTAATACTATAGTTCATTTAAGTGTTTTTACATGAGATTATTGCCTTATAAAGCTAAAACCTCAGATAGCAAACTCATTCCCACCACCACCGAAATAAACACATTCACAAAGATGGGTTCATTCATTCAAATCACAATGTTGGTGTTTCTGTCACTCTTTTCATTGAGCAAGGCTGCTAATGATACCGATAATCTTGAAGTGATGCACGTTAGGGTTACAAATCAACTGCGTGATTCTGACCCCTCCACTGCAAATCTGGAGACGATGACCTGGGCGTTCATTTACTCGATAACCAACAGTTTTCAGAATGGAGTTTTCGCAACAACGTATGGGGGTCTACTCGATTCTATTGCTACCTGTTTTCGAAACGAGGAAACACTTCTTTCGATGTGTACAGACAAGGAATGTGCAGCGCGTTGCCCTTGGTTTGTGAGAAAAAATGGCACTTGTTTGGAGACTCCTAAGCCATATAGGTCTTTTTGCCATCCATGACCGTCCAAATGCCAGGAGAGTTGAGGGAGTTAGACTTGGAAAAGCATATGGCTGAAGGATATTCTGAGCTATAGCGTTTGATACTGATTACTAAATAATAATGCAAAATCTCTTTTCCAAACGAATGTCCCTTAAATTTTTACTTTTTTAACTACAAGTAATAAATGGACACGCCATTCTTCGTAATTTTGGGGTAAGAGAGAAGGGACTACACCCCCGTAATAACCTCAATTGTGGGCTCTTTGAAAGCTTCATTTGGATCTAAAGCGTTTAAGGAATGCTAAGCACATCATAGGTTCAAAAAATTATGATCATCGAAAATTGACACACAATTGAGACAAATTTATTTTTCAATTCATTCTCTAAATGATTTTGACCATCCATTTTCGTAAAATAAATAATATCCGACCATATGGCTAAAATGAATAATCTACTCAACATTCCCGATAAATTAAACAGTTCCGATCTCAAATAGAGATTATAGAAGGCTCACAATTGAAGTCACTATTCTTTGTAATTTGGGGGGTAAAAGAGAAGGGACTTCGGGTCCATGTAATGACCCAAGTCAGTACACCCCCGCAATAACCTCAGTTGTGGGCTCTTCGAAATCTTCACTTCGGATCTAGTTGCCGAAAACCATGGGAAACCTTGAATAGTATTTCTCAATCAGAACAATATTAGCTGCATTTTGTTACAAAATAGGAGGCAAAGTGCAGCTTATGATTTCCGCGGGGGGGGGGGGGGGGGGGGGGGGGGAGAACCGTAACTTCATAGGAATATACGAGGCAAAAGATCCCATTGGGTATCATCAACTGTGAAATAGGTACATTTTATAGATAAATGTTGTCTTAATAAACCCAAAACTGCATCAATGCACACTACTGTCACTTCTACATCAAAAAAAAATATAGCAAAAATAAAATAACCAAGAACAAAATGCAGAGGGAGAACCGACCGAAACCTCTGCAGGACTCAACTGCATAATACAACACGTCGCGCCCAACAGTTTGCATCATTGCTCCGCGCAGGCACTGCAAATATAACTTACCGAAATGGGTTTAATTTGATTCTTTTCTCTTGACCTATCAGGGATGCCGCGATAACCTTGGCTCTGCTTCCTTTCCCCATGTTTTTAATGGTAATCATCAAATAACTATAAACCACCGACAGTTAATTGTGGCTTAACAGTATTATCTGTCAACAGAATCGTAGATTGAAGGCTCACTTGCCGCCGCTTGGCCCGGTTTTCTCTCCACCTTTTATGTCTAGTTTTAGTAGAGGCACTACTTCTTTTCCGTTTCTCTCCAATGCGGTTTCCAGTGCCGGAATCTAGTTCCTTCCTAGTAACTGTTAGTTTCAAGTTTGACTGGCACGCCCCTGGATCCACAATTATACCACTTCCAACTTCCATGCATCCTTGGCTTTTAGGTTGCTCTCCAATGCGGTTTCCAGTGCCGGAATCTAGTTCCTTCCTAGTAACTGTTAGTTTCAAGTTTGACTGGCACGCCCCGGGATCCACAATTATACCACTTCCAACTTCCATGCATCCTTGGCTTTTAGGTTGCTCTCCAATGCCGTTTCCAGTGTCGGAATCTAGTTCCTTCCTAGTAACCGTTAGTTTCAAGTTTGACTGGCACGCCCCGGGATCCACAATTATACCACTTCCAACTTCCATGCATCCTTGGCTTTTAGGTTGCTTTGCAACGTAATACTTGCAAACAAGCCGATGAGCCAATTTTCCAAGGCGACTACCAGAGATAGAGTTGGGGATGGGCCTGGAAAGCAGTAAGGAACAAGACATAAGAAACAAAAGCAACGAACGGTTGCAAATGAATATAGATAAACAGACAGAGCCATTTGAAAACTACTGCCTGCCTCCACTTGCAAGATTGCTTTTTCTCTGTAACGAGGAACAGGCACATTGTTCTTGCAGGGAGACAAATGCCCAGATCATGTTGCTCCTACAAACTAAATGAGATATCCTATCTGAGCTTGGATAGGTTTCACTTTTGGACGATGTCACGTAACTAACAAGGACAATTCTAACATGCAGTATCAGAGCCGGACACACTCAAAACACTTAAGAGGATTCGTTCAGTGTCTCAAATGTTTGGTTGGACATCCCCCTAGCAAACCACATTTTGTCATTTGAATCTAAATGAGCTTTGAATAAAACTTCTATGAGATGTTTGGAATGCCTTAAAAATAAAAGAAATATAATTAGAAAAAGGACTGGGTTCGGAGGCTGATTGCCATTGATTCTTTTATTCTGGGGTGTCCTGTGTCTTAAGATGGAAATTGGATGAATCCTACTTTCAAGACATACACATACCAAATTCCATGCAACCTAGCTCTTAGAATCATGTCGTGGCTTAAAATGACTTGCAAAAACATTAAAATTAGCAAGTTGTCCCAAATATCTGCACAATTCCAGCAGGGGTCAATCAATGTTCATCTAATGATGCCATTCGAATCATGGAACAACTGTTTTGCACGGCGGAGCAGTAGTCAAAGCTAAAGCTAACAGGTAATAAACGTGTAGGTTAATGGCAGCAACTTATGGCAAAATGTGAAGGCTAGGCCATAAGAAAATGACTCCAACACAGAAGCCTAGAGGTGACGACCTACATGGAAAAGAAAACTGCATTTGACTGTATGTGTGTAGGAAACCTATGATTTAACTACCTAGTTACCTCATGTTGAATGAAGTGGAAATCAAATTTGGCTCCAACCTTTCCAACAAAAGAAATAGAGTTTTTGGTTGCAGTTCTATACGGCAGGCTCATGGACTCAGCACATGATATTACGGAAAAAGAAAAAATGATCAAAGTTGGAAGCCCTTACCCTTCAGAATATACACGTCCACGTAAGCTCCGCCTATCATGCCATAGAACAGGTCGAGGTAGAATATCCTTCTTTCTGACAAACTGATACAACAAAAGTACAGGTTCCATGCCCAACAAAACACAGATTTATATTAGGATTAAAACTTGTCAATGTTGACAGCAATAAATGATTGAACACCTTTTCATGACTGGGAAGAAAGAAAATTGAATCGGGCAACTAACAAAGTTGAATTGGAACGTGCTGATGGAGCACAACCCATTTCAAACCAAAAAGAGAAATAATAGAAGTTGTTTGCAATCATGATTTGAATAAATTTTGCTTTCGACTTGCTTGAATCATTGAATTCCAAAGTATGCAATGTATTATTTTACATACCTTTTCAGGCACATTTACTCCTTCTGGTGGTTTTGGGATGTGAGGGTGAAAAGAAGGATAGTTATAGGAGACAGATCTGCAAATGTCAAAGCAAGGGAACAGTTAATAGTTGACAAAGGAACAGGTGACCTACCACCAGGGTAAATATCCGTAATGCAAATATAACCATCCACAGAAACATACATGACTTCGTTCTCCGTAATCATCACCATGGCATCAGTCGGTGGATTGATCTCAGGAGGACACACTGGTTCGTCCGAAATATATATGTATCCATTCATCCCACCACTGCATGGAAATTGCAATTAGCAATAGAATGGTAAATCCCAAGCGGAAGACCTCAAATTACATGCATAAGGCCCAAACAGTAGAACAAGATCTTGTTGAAAAAACAGCATAGCATACAGGAAATCTTGTGAAGTTTTGAAAACGATTTGAAAATTGACGAGGTTAAACCAGGAATAGATGTCAATGCATAGTGCTCTGCTGATAGCTGCTCAAACCAAAGCGAGAAATGCTATTCATACTCGATTGGTAAGGAAAGGAGCAGAGTCAAGTCAACTCTATCATTGGCATAGGAAGAATACGCCAGCTCCACTAGTAGGGAGACGAAAGAAAAGAAGAGATTAGCAAAAATGAAATTTAAAAGCAGTGACCAAGAAAGGTGAGAAAAGGGCAACACAAACTTGGGCATCTATAGAAATAAGTATATCTAGGTCGGCGGTCCAGATAAGCTAAGATAAACTGAGTGGAGTCGTGATGAGGTGGCACAACCATCAGAACAGCGAGCATACCTAAGCTCTGTGAATGAGGCAAGAAGGGAGGGTGTGTGGTAGGGGTTCAATATACATTTACCAGTCTACTGACTAATGGCGCAAGCTTTTGAATTGTGCCTCACAACCACCAAAAGTAGCTGAAATGAGTTCTCACTTTTTGGAATGGTTGTTCAGCCAACAATATATCCACGGAATGACGGTGCATTTCAAAGATCACTTCCGCGTGCAAAGAGATGATGATGAATGGACCAACAAACAAAAAGGGAGAACCATGGAAATTGAAAAACTTGATTCAAAACTTGTATTTTATTGATAGAAAATCCAAAATGGAGTTCTGTTCTTCAATCCATAATCCCCAAATAAAACCTAAAAACTCAACTTAAACACGAGATTGTGTCCAAGGTACTCGTGGTCAGGTCCATCAGTTCGATATTTCCATTGGCTCTATACTCAAACCATATTGATCGACTAAATCAAAGCCAATCATTTCCCTTCTCAATCCCTCAAACCAATATTCTTAATATTACTGTCTAATGTTTATACTCCCGTCACCAAGCATTTGCTGCAAATGGTCCAACTATCCTCATTCCTAAATGACATCCATCCAATACTCATACTACCATCAGTTCATTTCAGATTGTAAGACAATCATTCCAGTAGGTTGGAAAATAAAATATCAAAGTAGATGACAACCAGCATTGTAAAATTGTGCCTGTGACGACCTTCATACTGTGACCATCGAGTTCAACAGCCATCTCCAGATCTTGACACCGCCATAACTTCCACAAAAGACACGTGTGGTTGCAAGATTTTCACCAATAGAAAAGCACCTTTAATCTAACTAAAAACCTTAATAGATCAAAAAAGCATACAAATCATACAAAAGGAACCAGCACCACAATAGCCTCGGAACAGTTTCAGAACAAAATATTAACTTGAGGGTTTTGGTAGTAGTTTGACTACTACTGAGAAGCTTTGCTTTTGTTTACATTATAATCCTCCCCAAACCTACACTTCTACTAGTTCAACTTCGGATTCCAAACTTAGCAATAGAAAGAGTAGTTGATCTTCACAAATCGGTAGTCGCTACCATTGCAGGAAGTAAGCCTGCTTCAGAGCCTGAAGCTGCCCTGACAGTGAGGATAGACAGACATAGCACATTGCCTGGGTTCTTTACCATAGCTTCATGTGAGAATCAACATGAAATCCAACAAAATCATACCAAGGTCAACAACCAAGTTCCATTTGAACATTTTCAAAAACCAGGGATCCCAGTCGAATGATTAAAAAAATCAGGGATGTCCTATTAAATGCAAGTTTTGTGGAAGCTTTATATCCAACCCAAAAGCTTAAGCTATTGGGTGGAGAGGCCCCAACATCAATAAATTATATTAAGCGATCAATTATTCCATACTTGAACAATGTGGGATTGTATTTCCTTAACATCCGACCTCACGTGCAGCCCGTTCTAAGGTATGTCATCTGTAGTCTCTTTTCGGGTCTATCATTGTACAACATTTCTTTTTTGGGTCTGTCACTGTGAACTTTGAATTGTAAATTTTTAAAATATGGGGTGGAATGACCTTGCTCTAATACCATGTGAAAACTTTATATCAAACCCAAAAGCTTAAGCTATTAGGTGGAGAGGTCCCAACAATATTTTAAGTGATCAACCTTTTCATACCCAAGCAATGTGGGATAGTACTTCCTGTTCTATTTTTGTGTCTGCGTGTGAAACATACTCCTTAAACCTCCATAAACACAAGTGGAAGATAGTACATGAAGCCATCAGAAATTTATAAAGCAAGAACAAAGAAATGTACAGCTTGACAAGTCCTTTGCCAGGACAGTAACACACCTCACTTCAGGGTCGATCTTCCGCTTGACTTTAGCCTTAGACAACTTTGGATTATCTTTATCTTTATTGCGCTTCCAAAAAGAAAAGATCTTCATTGATAAAGGATGAGATTTGTGAATAAAGAGTATATCCAGGCCCAAACTGTTTCTTCGTTTTTCCTCTTCCTGAATCATAACTATACCATTGAGACAGTACACTAAAAATGAAAATGAACTAGTAACTCCAATGCGTGACAATACAAAATAATACCAAGCATTACCGTCAATGAGTGCTCCACCTTTGCAATTTCCAAGAGGAGGCGGGACTCCTTAATAAATGGCAATTTGCAAATAGCCTGCCCAGAGGAAAACTATATCAGAAGAAGCCAAAGCATTGTAAGCAAAGTCACATGGGACATGAGAAATCATTACTCACTAGCTTAACATTTTAAAATTGTGTCACAAAGATTTAATAGAAACCCACGCCACACAAAAGTGAAAATACAAGCACCCAAGCAACTAGGAAAATGGTACCAGTAAACTTTAATGAAGAGCTGGTCAATTGCCATTGACTCATTAAAATGTTTATTAGTTCTTACCAATGCTTATTATTCTAGACCTTGATTTGTTCGAGAGACGTGACAATTCAAACTATTCTATTGACTACTATATAACAACTAAGCAAAAATATGTCTGATAGAAGACTGTAGTGGGAAACCATTAGACGTGACAAATATTTATAACAACTCTGCAAAATTAATTGTATTTTCAACGAAGCTAATGTGATCAAGCGACAAAACAAAGTTAATATCTTGCTTTAGTTAACTCCATCGATTTACAATAATCTTCTCATAATAAATATTAAATTCTTAATAGGGTGTAAAAAGATAATGGCCATCAATTAATCAAGATGTTCGGAGCTTAAGAAAGAGAGAGAATAAACTGAGTGCAATACCAGACTCTAGGTACTTCTCTTTGACAAGATTAATAACAAAATCGAGTAGCTGTGTACAGAATAACAACAGTGGTTCTAGTCAGGCGATGCCATAAAGAGAGAACAATCATTTCAAAGGCTACAAAAGATGAGAAACTGCGAACATTGTGTCAAGCAAGGAGACTATAAGTTCCTTAATCACATAAATGACAACAAATGTGCAAGTGAGGCAAGAAAAAATGTGTCGCAGAATCAAACCCATAGGAAAAGGATTTGATGAACGTCCGGTGACAACAAAAGCAAAATCACCTTCGAACAATAATAAAATAGCAACAAGAGCATGAAACAGAGGAGTTGAAAAATGAACTCAACAAATGCTAAATCTGATATCGCACCCCAACGAAAATAGCATCTTACTCATTACACAGTTTTCAATAATAAGTTTCCAAGTAAAGAGAAATTCCTAAATGGCCAAACCTATCCCGGAGACAGACACAAAAGGCAAAGTACAATCAATACCTGCCAAAGAAAACGTTTTCCATTCATATCTAGCTCAAAATCTGCCAGAAAATTTCACGGTTTAATTGGCGAAGGGAAACATAATATGTAAGCAATGTCTAAGAGGAGCTCAAATTTTTCAAGAAAGACCAACCCTACCATTAGGATAGAAGTCCAAAATAGGTGATGACGAATCTGTCATCAACTTCCGGTACAAGAAAGGAAGTGCATGTGCACTGCAAAAAATGCACATTTGGGGTCAATTCCAAGTACGACAGATTAAAGAAGACAGAAATGGAGAAATTGAGTCAAACCTTGCAGCAGGCAATACTCCCATTAACTGATCGAATGGCTTGAAGGGTTTCCCAAGTACGAAGTGAATCTCCAACTGATCAAGACCACAGAAATCTGAAGCAAAGGGGGCGTAATGATACGGATAGAACCTGTAGCATCAGGATTTTATAGGTGTTACGTAAGTAAAAAATCACAGCAGCCTCACATTGATCATTTAACATGCAGACAAATAAAAGGAAAAAGAGAGTTCCAAAAATATGTGCATCACAAATTCGTCAAAACTCTGCGCCCAAGATGCCGTACTTAATGTCCTTGAGCAGAGATGAAAAGCAGTTCCAATAAACGAGTTTGTAGGTCCTATATGAAGAACAGCGGGCAACACAACTTAAATCCACTTTTGTTAATAGCTATCCACTTGTAAGTGAAAGGGAAATCAGGTGAGGGGATTGGCCACAAAGTACAGAACAGGAGGAAAAAAGTGAACATCCCATGGGGCCCATCAACGAAAAATTATGTGATGGGGATCTACCTTTCAAAGTGCGTACTCAAGCCGGGGATAGATCTTCTGTAATTGGTGTACTTTACTAACTTTCCCGACAAGGCGTCTTTCTGCAACATTAGACTAGCGTAATTTTGTAACTCCGACTTCTTAGGATCCGAATTGCTTAATTTGGAAAATGCAAGTGTATTTGGCCTTTTTCTAGTAACACGTGACAACTGAATACCCCAGTGAGCAAGACAAGCCTATATATGAGACAGTACATGTCTGCACTTGCTAGAACTCCCCAAATAAAAGCGACCAAGCGTAGTCGATATATTGCATTGAGAAAGATGGAAAATCAACATCAATAGTGGAGATAATGTTTCCTAATTCCAAATCATTCAAGATCCTAAACAGAACATAATAAAGTACAAAGATGTAAGCGCTTCAGATAATACAGCAAAGTTGGAGTCAGTTAGCATCTATATTACATTCAACTAAAACAATCACTACTTAGGAAGTTATACAGCACATACCATTGCCAAGAGCATACTCCTTGATAGTAATAATGCATGACCCAACAAATCCCTTCAATGTACTTCAGGACCTACAAAAAATGCAACAAGTTAACAAGCAAACACGTGCAGATCGCCTTTTAAGCAAAAGTCATGGTGGGAAAAATATCTAGTACAAAAGAATTAATTTAAGTGAAGCGGGCAACAAATATACAAGCCACCACAGAGGAGTAAACCAAATCAAACCAAACAGAGGCTTGCTGTCAATTTGGGTCAGCTACATGCTACATGTTCAGTTAAAGTTGATAAAACACATCCAAGTATAATCACACATCCATCTTAACAATCTCATCCCAGCTGCACTCATTTATCTTTGTTGTTTCTTAGTTACCAACATTGGCCTAATAGTTTAACATAAACTCACTCTCAATTTTATAAGTATTCTTCTCTCTCTCTGCATAATATGCTATAAGTACCACTCTAATTGAGTCAACCTAGTTAATTCTACGAATTAAATTATTCTTGCTATTTCATCGGCAACCAAAGAGCTAATATAAGACAAACTCCTCAGAGGGCATGACAAATGCAATCAGAAAGCAGAGAGAAGGAAAATAAAATAGATTAACATAAAGGTACATGTACGAGCACAGTAGCATGTAATCCTACAAGCATACAACTACATGCTAATTCCAATAAGATATACGATGCTTAAAAATGACAGATTAACGTAGGGTTACACAAGCACTACTTCAGCAGCACTTCCAATATCATGCAATGAGCAATTGAAATATCTTACCGAATGACTGCGAACTTTCTCACGATCATCATTCGTATTAGCCTCAAACTTCTCAGCGTAATATCTCTCCTTCCATCCCTCTTCTCCTAGCTTAACCTGACAAAGCAAGGTAGGACTTCAGGATTGTAGAGGCCATATTTGGATGGCAGGAATGGGCAGAGTATTCAAGATTGCATCATGTGTGTTGGTGTACAACAGTTATGGAAGTCATGCAGGGACAACTTTCAAGGGGAAACAAGATAGCAAAATTTGAATAGGAGTCTCACATTTTCAGACTAAATAAGAATAAAAAGAGGTCAATTTTGTTATCCCTTAAATTTTCTGTATTCAAGTGTTTGACCTATTTTGGTGCCTGCTAAAAATGCTACAATAGCGTTAAAACAAGAAATCTCAGTAGTTGGTATTGTATTAATGAGATACCGGTTCCTTGTTTACCATTTGTTTTTGAAATTCCGAATAGACCCACGAGTTCATACATAGGAGCAGAGCAACCACATAACACAAAAGAGAAAGTTGAAGCAACCTGGTCGATTACGGGATTTCCAGCAGCAGTTACATGGTTTATTGAGCTTCCAATCTTCTTAACACCAGGCTGGTCCAATAACATTCACAGAACAAAGTAAGAAGTCCTTCCATCAAAAGTAAGAAATCTGGACTAGAAAAAAGTTGAACCGACGACGCTCACACGAATAGAAGAATCACGAAAGCGAAGGTTCTCTTCTCTTTGGACCTGCATAAAGAAATTGCTAGATGATACTCCAATAGCCAAGCCAGGAAATACAGCAACTAAATATATTACCCGTCAATTCGAGCACTATAAATGATTGTGATATTGATGATTAAGTAAACAAGTTCATCCGGAAGATGTATTTTGCAAACCAAAAGCACAAACGAAATGTGAAGGACTTCCAAGCAAAATGGAAATCAATCAATTTCATGCAGACTTGAAACAGAATGTACAAATATCAAACCTGGCTACGTTTCCTCAAAATTGCATCCTCATGAGAACTAATAGCTTGCACAAAGTGCTCAACACGCCCCAAATTCACCTGCAAATTGAAAAAAAAAAAAAAAAAGCATCAGAATACCATAAGTCGACAAGTGAATGTATGCTGCAGACAATTTTAAAGTTCATAACTAAGAAAGAGGACAATCTCGGGGATTGGGTGACCGGAACCTCCACATAAGCATCCGGCAAAGAATAAACCCTCTCGCGGATGAAGGGGCATCCGGCAAAGGATACATCTCCAGCGAACGAAGGAGCACCCGGCCAAGGATACATCTACCATGGAGGAAGGGCCATACAGCCAAGGATACACCCTCCCATGAAGAAAGGGGCATCCAGCCAAGGATACACTCTCCGGAGGAAGGAGCATTCGGCCATGGACATCCTCTGGTAGAGTAAGGGGCGACCTTCCAAGGAACTTCTTCCCATGAAGATCTCCTGACAAGAATCCTCCCAATATGTGCTTCCAATGTGTGACTATACGTCTCATCTCCATGAGAGCGACCCAGCATTCACCTCCTAAGACATCTTCTCCAATGTGACTTGCATACGTTATAGAGAGCAGCCTCCCATAGTGCTCTCGAGACTCCACGGATTCACAACAATCATGACTGGCAACTCCAACACCATCCTAGGCTGGGAGAAGAGCCTAGTATCTCGCTTGGGCCCTAAAGGTGCATGTGGTTTGGAGACTAAAGCTAGGAGTTCAAGGAGGGTGAGCCTGCCCTCAGCGAGCTAGAACTTGACCAGTCCCGGAGAGAGACGGGAACATCAATCAACACCTGACATCTCAGTACAATTTGTCACCTCGGAGCCCATATCATACGTGCCACCTAACTTGGTCAACTGATATGAGCATCCACATATCACCAAAATGGCCTCTGTCAACCCCATGATACATGTCCCAAGATCTGAACTTCAGACTTATAGAGGAACCCATGTCGACCTCAACTTTGCCCACCAACTGGGTGAGCTCTCTCCTCCCCCGAGAGGTTCATCCGGTTGATCATTTTCCCCTACCATCCCTCTCTCTAAGGCTGCCTGGAACACTCTCCTCCTCCACCTCAATACCTTCGAGCAATCATAGTGCCCACCGTATCCACGGAAGGCTCCCTTCCACTCCCTACATACAGAATTTCTGTATGTAGAGAGTGGAAGCAAGCCTCATTCCAGTTAAGTGACAAATCTCAAAGTTGAGTCGAGTACAAGTGTTTTACAAGCAAAAAAAAGCCTAGACAAAAAGGAACCACCTGTTTGACAACTCAATATTATGTTTCTCCCACAAAAGTGCATCCAGTCTTCATTTTTCATTTTTGAAAAATGAAAAAGAGAATTGATCAACAGCAAAACACAAGAAAGAGAAGCTATCCTGTGACCCTCATCCTTACTTCCACAGGTAAAAGCCCTGGCGCACACACCTAAAAGGTGCATGCATCCTCCAACTTCCACAAACCAAAGGTGAAAGAACTAAAGGCGACAAAGAACGGCCATTAGGTTTCTTGCTCACACCAGCCAGTTAAGTGTCAGACCAAAAAGACGCAGTTGACACTAAGAATCACCTGCTACCATGCAATGAAGAAGAAGATTGTCCATTTACCTGCAACACTACTTGGCAAATATCTCTAGAAAAGGTCGTGTTAAAAAAAGAAAAAAAAGAACCAACAATTGCATGGAGAAAGCAAAAACAAAAACAAAAACAAAAAAAAAACAAAAAAACCCTTCGGCATGCCAATTCAAACATATATTTGACATGTTAACTAAGACAAGATTGAGATGAATGAAATTGCTGGGAAAAAATATTGAATACCTCGAATGAATTTGTCAGATAACCGCCCATACGGACAAACTCCTCCTTGTAGACAGCCATGAGCAGATCAATAGCCCCCTACAAATCGGCACCATTTAAACACAGGAGTTTGGACTACCATATAAAAAGAAAAATTACTTCATTCTCTTAAATACATCTGAAATATGGCAAAACTAATATGAAAACAGAAAGTGATATGTCAAAAATCTCAGAACCCCAATTTGCCCTGCGAATAGATTGATTGAATTAGGAATACCCACCTCAGATATCTCCAATGATGGTACGTGAGGGAGAAAGTCATTTCCAACAAATATGCACATGAACACAAAATCATCAATTAAGCGTTCGAAGTCTGCCGTTACTGTCGGATCTGGTATGCTCAAATCGTGCACTAGATAGTCCCTGAGTGTCCAGACATGGAGAAACTGAAAAGAGCAATACACGAAAACAGTTATAATTATAATTGCTTTTGAAAGGAATTGCAACTTCTTCCTAACATCTATGTCTTTGTAATGTTAGGTCAACTTCACAAGTTGAATACCATAAACGACACAGTGACAAACTGATGACTTTTGGAGAATGACAAGTAACACCAACCTGAAAGTACCGACTCGTGATAAAGTCTTCTATGTTCTTTACAGGCGCCTCCTCTTGCTCTGTCCCCCTCTTTATCTTCTTCCTATTTTCCCACTTCTTCTCACTATTATCCCACTTTTTCTTCTCCCTGTTCCCCCAATTTTTCCTTTTCTCCACCTTCTTATCCCACTTTTCCTTCTCCTTCTTCTCCCACTTTTTCTTTTTCATTGCCCTCTTATCTCCTGACCGTATATCTATTATGAGCGCCTTCTGCATATCCTCCCGCAGAATAGAGAAATGGATTTCGTGGGTAGCCAACGCAAGCATGATCAAGTCTGCATCCTAAAATGACAACATGGAAAATGTAAAGAGGAATATCTCAGCCAATTAACTTGATTCTACAGACAACAGGCAAATACCAGTCCATACAAACAATGCCTTGTGTTTGCATCGAATCCTGGCAGATTTCTTTGTAAGCGGATGTAAGACATTATCTTATGCTCTCCCTCACCAGGTACGTTGGCATCAGAAAGAATGACCTAAAATTTCCCAACAAATTCTAATCAATTAGACAAAAAGAGACACAAGGGGTATTATGCTTCTTGACTCAAAAAATCAAGTTTACCTTGATTCCCCTCCACCCAGGATCCTTGTTGATCCTCAAGTGTACGTAATGTCGAAGAGCTGACGACAGTAATGACATAAATTCAGTTCCGGGTGTGATAATATTCGAATCCATCTTTTTAGTTTGCTCCAAGCCTTGCCCTTCTGATTCTTGACCTCCTCTTGAACTCTCTATTCTGGCGGCCTGATGATACAAAAAAATTAATTTTTCCAGGTGGAAGTAGGTACTTGTATGATTGTATCATAGTAGAACTGTAGAAGTCTTACAAATACCAAGTCCATGACTTAAGCACTTGTCACCTAATTTATCAAGCTTGTGGAAGCCATGAAACTTACTTCATCAGCTGCATCCTTTGCGGCTCTGAAACGTCTTGCTCGTTGTTGATTCATCTTAGCACGGGGAGCAACACCATCTATGCATAGTAACATTAACAATTCAGTTGAGTTGTAAGTCATGCGGTAATTCCGGGAAACAATTTGATGCACCATGTTTCAAGTTACTTCGCAAGTCACTTCCTAACTTAGTCTATGCTCGGAAAACAGTTTTTTTCTATCAGTTCAGAGACTGGATCTGCCCAGCTGCAAGTGACTAATATGGATATTTTGCCAAAAATCAAATCCAAGAAATTTGTTGGGTCTACCATCAAGAAAATCCCTTCATACTTGACCAGGTTTGATATCCAAAACATTTAGATCTAATCTCCCATATCTTTTGTTCCCCAAACAAATACTTCTTCCTTCATGCTTCACTTTGCACCATATAAAACCTTTCTTTCAGTCTGGTAAGTTGCCAAGGATACTATCAGGCACACATAAAACTGAAACTCGTATTACGTCGTCTGCCAACTGTACTTTTGATAAATGTCCAAAAAATATAAGTCATGAAAATGCCAAGCAACACACTTCTCTAGGATTTGAAACATTTTATCACGGGAAAGTAGTGAACATAACAAGCATTTGATATAGGGGTATGGATTTCACTTGGATTCTCGGGATTGATTTAGCCAAAAGCATGATCCCTTAGAGCATAGTATTAGAATAAAGGGGAAGAAGGGGAACTACAACCAATACCTTCCCCTTGGAAGGAAAAAGATAAGAAAGCCCAATTGACTTTTTCAAGAGTATTCTCCTCCCTGCAATATTTATGGCGGTGACAACATCTACAAAGATTTAAAGCCAAGATCTTTTTGTTTCCCTATAACCTCTTCTCAACTATGCTGCATGCAAGTAATTTGTATGCTTCAGTAATGAATGCGTTCAGTTACTTTAAGATAAGAATCAAAACAAACACACCCGTCCATTTCAAAATTTCGTTTCAAGTTTCAACCAAGTGGACTTCTGTGCTACAGCACAATAGAAAACGAACATTCGCCCATCTGTAGCACAGTAAAATAAATATTCCTGATTAAAGCAAATTTCTACCCAAGAAAAAAATCATTGACCATAACCCAATTGTAACATTCATCGACTATAACACAATCCTATTGGTTCCCCACTGAGAAATTCACTCACCAATTGCCATATAAAGAAGTTTCCGAGGTCTAACTATTGAGAAAATTCTATCTATGTACTTGAACACGGCCTCGAATACCTCCTGGTACGTCTCCGGAGCAGGCTGCACAAATTTCATGCATAAATAAAGACCAAGTCATAAAAATAATTCTCCTCATACGTCTCTAGGTTTCAAAAAAAATTACTGCAACAGAGTCCAAAATAAATTTTAATCAAGAAAAAATCACTGACATGAAGTAACTAGCGGGTAAGGGTATGAATTTTTTCGGACAAAAATGAATTATTTTCAATTCTCGTTTTGCCAACTGGACAATCTATTTGGTACAGAGATGGTGAATAATTTTGAACTAGAATAGATATACCAGGCCTTCGGGGTGGAAACAGGGGTGAATGATTCCGTTCATGTCAAGGTAAAGATTGTCGAACTCAATGCCGTTAGGATTCGGTCGACTTGAATCTAACGGAACGGAAACGCCGTTGACGAATTCGGCAGCTTCTTCGATGACGTGGGTGACGGCGAGTGGGTACCGCTCGGACAGCCACCGGTAGAACGAAGGTATCCCCATTCTGGCTCCGTGAGGTTCTTCTGGAGAGCGCAGAGAGAGAGAGAGAGATGAGTTCAATGGGAGTGAGTAGTTAGGGTTTTAGCGGTTGAGGCGGGGTTTAGGGTTTCGAAAGGGTCCGCCTCCTCTTTCGAGCGAGGGAGACCCAATTTGCCGCTTCCGCGTGTATTTATAGTAGAGTTCTATACACGTAGAGATATTTTGGGATTTTGGCAAATAAATTTCCCATGCCCTAGAATGCCAAATTAATACACTACTGATTTCTCACGTTCTTCCGACATATACTCCCTCCGTCCCGCAAAGTTTGACACTTTCGGGAGTGCGTGCCATTTTTAAATTGTCTATATCTTTCAATTCATAACGTTTTATGTGATTTTCGAAACTTTGTTCAAAAGATCTAATTGAAATCTATCAAACGAGATCCATATTGCTTATATAAAACATTACAGATTAAAAGAAATAATCAATTTTTTCATAGGACTGGAATAGTGAAAGTGACAAACTTTGCGGGACGGCGGGAGTATCAGCTACTTTCAGGAGTTTGAGCTAAAAACGGAAAACTCAATCTAAAATTTTTAAACATGAATTTCAAGACGGGTCATTTTTCTCACATACGACAATTACTTTTAAGAGTTTTAGCACTTTTAAGAGTTTAGCACGAACGTGATTTTTTTTATCTAAAGAAAATACTACTCTAGTAAGAAACATCCCCCAAAAAAAAAAAAAACTCCCTTCGTCTCTTTTTTAATGTCGATACTTCCATTTTTGTTTGTCCCTTGTGTTTTGAAAAATCAATGAGTAAAAGTTTGTACAATTATCATTTTGTCTTTTGAAAGTTAGTGGGCAAAAGAGTTAATGGATAAAAGTAGATAATAATTTTGGAAAATGGGATTAAAACTTAAAAGCTGATGTAAAAAGTATAAAGTTAATGTAAAATGTGCAATGACGATTTTTTTAATAAGTTAAATTTACAAAGTAACACACTTCAAAAGGGAAGAGGAATTAATAATTTGTCAGATGTGTACCACTTTTCATGCAACTTTTTAGAAGTATTTTTTACCTTCACATCGCAATTGTGCAGAAGCACAAAAATAAGCACGACATGGATTGTGGTGTGTTGTGGCCCAGGCAAATTGAGAATATTCTAAAATAGCATGGCATAATTATTACATGGCCAGCACGATCCAGAACACGGTAACCAAACCAAACCAAACCAAACCAAACCAAGCCTTATGTCCCAATCAATTGGGGTCGGCTACATGAATCTTTTTTCTCCATTGAGCTCTGTCCAGTGCTGCTTCATCATTTAAACCTAGTATACTCAGATCTTTGCGTACTACCGCATCTAATGTCAATTTGGGTCTTCCCCTCCCTTGTGTGTTTCTACCCAAAGCTATCCTATCCACTCTCTTAACTACTGCATCCGCTGGTCTACGATAGACATGCCCAAACCACCTTAGCCTATTTTCCCTTAACTTCTCCTCTATAGGTGCTACGCCTACCATCTCGCGAATTGTTTCATTTCTAATCCTATCTCGTCTAGTCTTACCACACATCCACCTCAACATCCTCATTTCCGCTACACTTATCTTGTTCACTTGCTGCTTCTTAATAGGCCAGCATTATAAATGGGCTAGGCAGGCCCCTTCCACACCTCTACGCAGAGCTGTAGCAGGATCATCTAAAACAGGAAAAGAAAAAAAAATTGGTCAATGAAAGAAAATGCAATTTAATTTCTCTAAAAACTGCTGATTGTGTCCATTTTCACTTGGGTATCAAGAAAATGTGAACCACACCATTACCGCACAATTCTGGAACCATAAAACTTTCTCAAAGGTGACATTTATGAAACTGCTTCACACTAATCCATTTGTACACAAAAGGGCAGCATAGCAATAGCAGAAACCTGTCTATAATGAGAAAGAGGAAGTAGCTGTTCTATGATGAATTTGCGTGTAAAGATATACAAATTCTACAATATCAAAATAAAGGAAAAATTCCTACAAGCACGTCGGATACACAGTAACAAATACACGCCCCAACAAAA